>VIIQ02000559.1:92500-789314 GCA_007449985.2 Desmodesmus armatus
AAAAGCTTGTCACGCACACTCAGTGTGCTTCCAGATTGCGAACACAGAGATAAAATACACTGGAAGGACTGAATGGCGCCAACGGCACTGCTTCTCGCACCTGCAGGGTTGCGACAAGAAACCCCACCATCATGAATGAATGAATGAAGGTGTTACACGGGTTTCTCAAGCAACTACGTTGCAACTGAACCCAGCCACGGATGGACACAACCAGCACGGAAGGGGGCCGTTCGGACAAACCCCACCATCAGAATGAATGAAGGTGTTACACGGGTTTCTCAAGCAACTACGTTGCAACTGAACCCAGCCACGGATGGACACAACCAGCACGGAAGGGCCGTTCGGACAAACCCCACCATCATGAATGAATGAAGGTGTTACACGGGTTTCTCAATGAAGAATGAATGAAGGTGTTACACGGGTTTCTCAAGCAACTACGTTGCAACTGAACCCAGCCACGGATGGACACAACCAGCACGGAAGGGGGCCGTTCGGACAAACCCCACCATCAAAATGAATGAAGGTGTTACACGGGTTTCTCAAGCAACTACGTTGCAACTGAACCCAGCCACGGATGGACACAACCAGCACGGAAGGGGGCCGTTCGGACAAACCCCACCATCAAAAGCTTGTCACGCACACTCAGTGTGCTTCCAGATTGCGAACACAGAGATATAACACACTGGAAGGACTGAATGGCGCCAACGGCACTGCTTCTCGCACCTGCAGGGTTGCGACAAGAAAGGGCGGACGGAACAGAAAACAGCGAACACACAGCTGCGAGCCACAAAACACTCCCACATGTTGCAGTGGGCGCACGTGGGGGCAACTTCACCGACACCACCAGTCGCTGCACTGTTCACAAGCCAGCAGGATAGAAGTCACACAGCAGCCAGCAACTCACATGTCACCACATGCAGAAGCTCAATGCCTAACTACCCGCAAACCGTTGCCTCCTGACAGCACCACATGCCATGCAATGAAAGGCTGCTGTGTGAGCGCAAGCCCCTGTGCCCGCTTAGGGATGATTGCAGAAACCGCAAAGTCAGCCAAGACGCGCCAAAACTCCCCAACAGCAGCACACCCTGCAATGCGCTCTACCGTCAGCAGAGGCAACGCACCCCACCATCATGAATGAATGAAGGTGTTACACGGGTTTCTCAAAATGAATGAATGAATGAATGAAGGTGTTACACGGGTTTCTCAATGAATGAATGAATGAAGGTGTTACACGGGTTTCTCAAGCAACTACGTTGCAACTGAACCCAGCCACGGATGGACACAACCAGCACGGAAGGGGGCCGTTCGGACAAACCCCACCATCAAAAGCTTGTCACGCACACTCAGTGTGCTTCCAGATTGCGAACACAGAGATATAATACACTGGAAGGACTGAATGGCGCCAACGGCACTGCTTCTCGCACCTGCAGGGTTGCGACAAGAAAGGGCGGACGGAACAGAAAACAGCGAACACACAGCTGAGAGCCACAAAACACTCCCACATGTTGCAGTGGTTTCTCAAGCAACTACGTTGCAACTGAACCCAGCCACGGATGGACACAACCAGCACGGAAGGGGGCCGTTCGGACAAACCCCACCATCAAAAGCTTGTCAGGCCTGCCTGCCCGGGCTGCAACTCTGCAGAAGAATGAAGAATGAAGGTGTTACACGGGTTTCTCAAGCAACTACGTTGCAACTGAACCCAGCCACGGATGGACACAACCAGCACGGAAGGGGGCCGTTCGGACAAACCCCACCATCAAAAGCTTGTCACGCACACTCAGTGTGCTTCCAGATTGCGAACACAGAGATATAACACACTGGAAGGACTGAATGGCGCCAACGGCACTGCTTCTCGCACCTGCAGGGTTGCGACAAGAAAGGGCGGACGGAACAGAAAACAGCGAACACACAGCTGCGAGCCACAAAACACTCCCACATGTTGCAGTGGGCGCACGTGGGGGCAACTTCACCGACACCACCAGTCGCTGCACTGTTCACAAGCCAGCAGGATAGAAGTCACACAGCAGCCAGCAACTCACATGTCACCACATGCAGAAGCTCAATGCCTAACTACCCGCAAACCGTTGCCTCCTGACAGCACCACATGCCATGCAATGAAAGGCTGCTGTGTGAGCGCAAGCCCCTGCGCCCGCTTAGGGATGATTGCAGAAACCGCAAAGTCAGCCAAGACGCGCCAAAACTCCCCAACAGCAGCACGCCCTGCAATGCGCTCTACCGTCAGCAGAGGCAACGCAGGACCTTCTGCTGCCACAGCACACGCCACCATCAAAAGCTGCCGACCAGAAGAAGAAGAAGGGGTTACAGGGCGACACACGCAGCTACGCTGCAACGACACCCAGCATCGGAAGGGAACCAAAGTCCTTTGCAGGACCTACAAGGACGGGAACAGACAGCACGGAAAGGAGAGAACCCGCCACCATAGATGTCTGCAGAGGAGACTGTCTGAAAGGAGGGGACCACAGGCAAGGCTTCAACCCCACAAAGCCAGCCACACAGACAAGAGGGCTTCCACCAGTACCAAGCCGAACACACACCCCCATGCCCCCGGGGCGACCACTTCGAACACAATGTGGAAGAAAGGCTCCAGCTGTGCTGCGATACACACCCCCAAGACAGGTGCCCGGGTGTCAGAGCGACACCTTTGTATACCGGGCTGCCCCAAGTCAGCGCGCCCAAGCACCTGCACCGTTCACAGGCCAGCAACACTGCCCCCTACAACCAGGCCCAAGGCCACTGCATGGCCCTTGCCTGTGTTCTGCTGCCACTGCTGCTGCACACCAGCACCTGCCTGCTAACTCAGCGGACTGCTGCTGATCCAGCCAAAGCTGCTGCTGCTGCTGCTGCTGTAAACGCGACCAAACCACGGCACAGTGAAGATAATCAACACTGTGCGTGATGCTGCACGCCAGCTGCTGCTCAAGCTCCAGCTCCAGCTCTCCAGCTACTGCTGTCAACTGCCACTGCCCCACCGGTCCGACAGCCCACTGTGCTGGCCAAACGCTGGTCCGAAACAGCCACAACACAAACACAGAAACCAACAAAAACAAGGGACGACACAACAACCCCAGCGCGCGGCCTACGTGAAAGACCCACGTCAGCACATCGCGATGGCTGAGCTCAGCCCGTGCTGCACAGGCTGCCTCCTGATCCGCGGCACAGACACAAGAGGAATAACTACTGACTATAATAGGGGCGAAACACACCAGCGAGGCTGGGCTGCTGGGAGGAAAGTCTTATCCAGCAGTAGCTGAAGGCTCAGGTCTCAGTGCTGGTAGCCCAAAGCTTTTGCAAATGAGTTGTATGTATATTGTAGCTTAGCGAGCAGTGCCACCAGCGAAGCACACCTGGGCACAGCTGCAGCAGCTCCTGGGGTGTAGGTCCCAGGGGGGGTCAAACTGGGGGTGGGGGTACCTGACAGCAGAAGCAGTAGGTATCTGCCTGGGGTGGCAATGGTGCCGTTGCACTTCTCGCGCCTGCAGCTGCAACCTGCTTGTACTTCCAGACCAAGGAGATAGCTGCGTCTAGGTGATCTTGAAAAGGGAGGGAAGCAGCGACCAGCTTGCAACGATCAGCACAGTTCAAATGCGACCCCAGCAGTGCGTGCCCCAGGGGCGCCCCAGCCTAGCAACAGCGACAAAACATATAGATGCGTTCCCTCTGGGACAAGCGCAGCTCCAGCAGATGCGCCAGTTTTGAAACAAAGCCTTGTCACACTCACACATGCGAGGTGGGGCGATGAGGTCTGGGCAGAAGCAGCAGCTGGCGCAGAGCGCTGTCACATAAGTACAGTAGTAACAAACAAATGCTTTGTGTGCAGTGTGTGCAGCAACCGTGAGACAGCACTTTGTGGATGAGACTTTGTGAGCGGCTGACTGCGGGTCAGACATCTGCCCGGAAAGTCAAACGTGGTCAAAGCAGTTACCAACTGGAAGGTGTCAGTGACACAAGCTTGCCTGCAACTGCCCCTGTCATTCTGCCTTTTCCTTGCCTCCAGACCCCATTGAGGTAGATCCTGTGGAAAAGCACAAAGAGCCCCACTACAAACCCATGTGGGTCAGGTGGCTGGCAGTTTGTGTTGTGGTAGCAGTCGGCGTGACAGCACACTCCTCGACTGAAAGATGGCAGGAAGCAACAGCCTCCTTCGAGACGCAGAAGAAGGAATGGGAGCAGACCTTTGAAAGCCTGCCACACTGCGGTGACATTAGCCGTACCAGAAGGTTCATGCAGGACTGGTTTGACCATGTCAAGGCCGGCAACCACACCTGCGAAGATGCGCACAGGTCTGGGCGGCCGAGGGTGGTAGACCCTGATGTGGCAAAGCGGGCTGCTGCGCTTGTGAAGAAGGGGCGGTGGGTGGAAGTCAAGGTCAAGAAGGCTACCCATCACAGGCTGGTGTACTTCACATCGATTCAGGACGCAGTTGACCACACTCCTGAGCTGCAGAGTATCCTTGCCGACCACAACATCACTGCACCACAGCTCAGGGCAGCAATGCACGATGCCGACCCAGACCTGGTGCGCAGGCGCATTACCTTCAAGCGCGCACTCAGCAAGGAGGAAAAGGCTGAGAGGGTCACTAGGGCTAAGGGGCTGATTGAGAGGCTTGCAGTTGAGCCCTCCTTACTGCAAAATATGGTCTTTATTGATGAGACCAGCATTGTGCTTCAGGGTGGCAATCATGACTCTGTTGCTGTGTGGTGTGACAAGCATGAGGTGAACTTCAGCGATGTGTGCCCTATCCCTGTTGGACACAAGAGTGACCCCACAAAAGTTCACATCATCGCTGCCGTCAGCGCCCACCCGCCTTCGAGTCCTCCCACGGCCTTGTGTACATGGAATTCACCACTGGAACTTCCCATATCAAACGGAAGCACAACAAGCGGATGGATGGCAGTACGCGTGTGGACGACTACAACTATCAGGTGGGTGGTGTTGCTGTGCTGTTACAAGGGTGTGACCACAGAGATACCTTCATCAGCAGTTGCATGACTCAGCCGCTGCTGCCCCGGCACGCCGGGGTTTAGCAGTGCAGCCACATACGGCCTCACGCTGCCTTGCCACTCAATCAAACAGCTAGCATAGCTGGGTGTCAGCACCACAGCAGCACCAGACCTGGCAGCAACCGCGCCAGCAAACAAGGCAGCCAGCACACAACCAGGGTTCTGCATGTCTGCTGCATGCACCCGCACCACCACCTCGTCAGCCCTCATGGCTGCTAGGTTCAGCCTCATATCATTGTGAGCTATGTCACCTTTTGAGTACTGGTGAATGCCAGTCCAATGGTGCCTGTCATCAACCAAAACCCAGATGCCAGCCCCATAGCAGTAGAAATCAACAGGCACCCCCCAAAAGGGTGGCACAACCTGGTGGCAGTACCCCGCATCCAGCCTAAACTTCCACAACAGCTGCATGAAGCTGACCTCACTGCTGCACACTCTGCTGCTTGCAGGTAACACCAGCTGTTCACGTGGGCGCACTGGGCAGAAGGGACAGCCTAGGTGTTCTGGTGACTTCAGGGTTTTAGCTGTGCACAGCCGATAATGCTGCCTGTCAGGGTCACAGCCGCTACACCTCCAGAACAGCTTGTGCAGTCCCTTGCTGTTGGTGATGTTGACAGGGGTACCACACTCCAGGGTCAGCACTGGCACATGCAGCTGATCAAGATCCAGTCCTCGGTTCAGGCTTGCTGTGCCCTGCAGTGCCTCCACCTTGTACGCATCTAACCGCCCTTCGGCATGCTGCCTTTGCCACTTCTTGCCTCTCCTGCAGAAGA
Organism: Desmodesmus armatus; assembly: GCA_007449985.2. Classification (NCBI taxonomy): domain Eukaryota; kingdom Viridiplantae; phylum Chlorophyta; class Chlorophyceae; order Sphaeropleales; family Scenedesmaceae; genus Desmodesmus; species Desmodesmus armatus. The sequence continues at coordinate 98,298 of VIIQ02000559.1, forward strand.
AAGGCACAGCAATTGATGCAAAGAGCACCACGAGTGAGGAGTTTACAGACAATCTGTACAAGATTGTTCAAAAGTTTGAGCGCAAGACCAAGGAGTACAACCTGGCCAATGGCAAGGGTGACAAGGCCGATGCCCCGGTGCTGTGCTACGACAACAACAAAATTCAGAAGATTGCCGAAATCAGCACCCTCGAGTATGATGATGAGCCTGTTATTAAGCTGGACCCCATCAAGCAGAGGGTGCACATCCCTACTTACAGCCCTGACATCAACAGGCCCATTGAACACATCTTTGGGTTCACCAAGCCAAAGGTTCGTGCACACATCTATGAGCGCTATGAGCACTACACCTTCAGTGCAGCGGGTGCGCATGAGTTGCAGAGTGTTGTTAGGAAGGTGTTTGAGCAGGAGCTTGTTGCTGGTGCTGTCAAAAGGGATGTTGAGGGGCTGCCTTTGCTGTGGCATGTGATCAGCACACCCTGGGGTGAGGAGTACACCGATGATCAGGGTGACGTCCACCTTGGTAGTGAGGGTGACTGGCCCCCAGCACACTACAGGTGATGCCACTTGCTCTTCTGTACTGCCATGCTGGCCTGTTTGGTAGCCTGCTGGCTGTGCCTGTGCTCCACTTGGCCTGCTGCTGCTGTGGGTGCAGCCGCGCGCGCAGCGCTGCTGCCCGCGTTTGGCAGTCACTCGTACGGGTTATGTACTGGTCATGCTTGATGGGGCTGCATGCTGCTGGCCTTTTGTTCAGAGCCCACTGCTGCTGCTGCATGCATGGGTGGTTTTGTGTCTGGTGCTGTGGTGATGAATGTAATTGGGTGGCTGCTTGGTTGCTGGCAGCGCAGCCGTACTGCTTGAACAACTGCCTGTACAGCCCTTCAGCTGTGAGCATTCATGCATACACATGCTGGCACTGCAGGCATCAGACATTCGCTGAGAGTATACTTCTCACCGTGTGCTTCGCATCTGCAGCCTGGCAGCAAGCCTCAGTTGAGTTGCTGCTGCTGCCTGGCAGTTCTGTTGGGACAGTCAAATACTGCTGCCAAAACCTACATTGCAGCACAGGTACAGGCAAGGAACAGCAGTGCGCTCAATGTCGCAAGATAAATATAAAAACGTCACTGATCGTGCAGATAAGTGCAAGTGGCAGCAGTTCACTCCGTCCAATGTTGTGACCGTGGCAACAACTCAAATCCATACAGACCTGCATCGTTTGCCGCAGCCTTGCACACGCAGATTTCCAGTACTCTATAGTGCGGAAAACAGCTGCTGGGCGTGCACGTTGCTGCAGCAAAGTTGAACTAGTTGACAAGCTGGCAACACCACTGCTGTGCATTTACGGTGAGTGCGTGCAGCGACCCAACAAATGCCTAGACTGATTACAGTCATATATCCGAGACGTTTCATGTGCTTCACGGCAGTAATCAAGTGCAACGTAAGCTGCACTGGCAGTGGGGCCATTTCCATCGTGCCATCTGTCAAGCCTCCGACGCGGAGCACAGCATAACTTCGGCGTGTTCAGGCTGTAAACACACTGATATAACCTCACCTGCGTAATGTGCCGCCTACGTCGCGCAGGGGCCAGCTACAGCAGCGGCAGCTTGTGTGCAAGGCTTGCACACCCTGCATGGAAGTAGACCCACCACAGCAAGAGCAAGCAGACGGTGAGAAAGCATGCCCCCCAGCAGCTGTATGAGTGCATGCAGGAATGGGCGGAAAGGGGCAAGTGCCCAAGAAGTGCATTATCACCTTCAGCTGGGAGGAAAGTCTTATCCAGCAGTAGCTGAAGGCTCAGGTCTCAGTGCTGCTAGCCCAAAGCTTTTGCAAATGAGTTGTATGTATATTGTAGCTTAGCGAGCAGTGCCACCAGCGAAGCACACCTGGGCACAGCTGCAGCAGCTCCTGGGGTGTAGGTCCCAGGGGGGGTCAAACTGGGGGTGGGGGTACCTGACAGCAGAAGCAGTAGGTATCTGCCTGGGGTGGCAATGGTGCCGTTGCACTTCTCGCGCCTGCAGCTGCAACCTGCTTGTACTTCCAGACCAAGGAGATAGCTGCGTCTAGGTGATCTTGAAAAGGGAGGGAAGCAGCGACCAGCTTGCAACGATCAGCACAGTTCAAATGCGACCCCAGCAGTGCGTGCCCCAGGGGCGCCCCAGCCTAGCAACAGCGACAAAACATATAGATGCGTTCCCTCTGGGACAAGCGCAGCTCCAGCAGATGCGCCAGTTTTGAAACAAAGCCTTGTCACACTCACACATGCGAGGTGGGGCGATGAGGTCTGGGCAGAAGCAGCAGCTGGCGCAGAGCGCTGTCACATAAGTACAGTAGTAACAAACAAATGCTTTGTGTGCATGGTGTGCAGCAACCGTGAGACAGCACTTTGTGGATGAGACTTTGTGAGCGGCTGCTGGGACAGCCCCTGGCACATGTTGCAGCGCCGTGCTGATGCGAGGCAGTTTTACGGCATGCCCAGGCCGACAAGCTGCCGACCATTGGCAACCGGGGACACCAATCCATCATCCCCCCAAAAGTAACAAAGCGCCACCGACCTGCATATTTCAGCAAGTACGCGTGCCTGCCTGCCCGGGCTAATTAATTAATGAAGGTGTTACACGGGTTTCTCAAGCAACTACGTTGCAACTGAACCCAGCCACGGATGGACACAACCAGCACGGAAGGGGGCCGTTCGGACAAACCCCACCATCAGAGAATGAAGGTGTTACACGGGTTTCTCAAGCAACTACGTTGCAACTGAACCCAGCCACGGATGGACACAACCAGCACGGAAGGGGGCCGTTCGGACAAACCCCACCATCAAAAGCTTGTCACGCACACTCAGTGTGCTTCCAGATTGCGAACACAGAGATATAATACACTGGAAGGACTGAATGGCGCCAACGGCACTGCTTCTCGCACCTGCAGGGTTGCGACAAGAAACCCCACCATCATGAATGAATGAATGAAGGTGTTACACGGGTTTCTCAAGCAACTACGTTGCAACTGAACCCAGCCACGGATGGACACAACCAGCACGGAAGGGGGCCGTTCGGACAAACCCCACCATCAGAATGAATGAAGGTGTTACACGGGTTTCTCAAGCAACTACGTTGCAACTGAACCCAGCCACGGATGGACACAACCAGCACGGAAGGGCCGTTCGGACAAACCCCACCATCATGAATGAATGAAGGTGTTACACGGGTTTCTCAATGAAGAATGAATGAAGGTGTTACACGGGTTTCTCAAGCAACTACGTTGCAACTGAACCCAGCCACGGATGGACACAACCAGCACGGAAGGGGGCCGTTCGGACAAACCCCACCATCAGAGAATGAAGGTGTTACACGGGTTTCTCAAGCAACTACGTTGCAACTGAACCCAGCCACGGATGGACACAACCAGCACGGAAGGGGGCCGTTCGGACAAACCCCACCATCAAAAGCTTGTCACGCACACTCAGTGTGCTTCCAGATTGCGAACACAGAGATATAATACACTGGAAGGACTGAATGGCGCCAACGGCACTGCTTCTCGCACCTGCAGGGTTGCGACAAGAAAGGGCGGACGGAACAGAAAACAGCGAACACACAGCTGCGAGCCACAAAACACTCCCACATGTTGCAGTGGTTTCTCAAGCAACTACGTTGCAACTGAACCCAGCCACGGATGGACACAACCAGCACGGAAGGGGGCCGTTCGGACAAACCCCACCATCAAAAGCGTGTCAGGCCTGCCTGCCCGGGCTGCAACTCTGCAGAAGAATGAAGAATGAAGAATGAAGGTGTTACACGGGTTTCTCAAGCAACTACGTTGCAACTGAACCCAGCCACGGATGGACACAACCAGCACGGAAGGGGGCCGTTCGGACAAACCCCACCATCAAAAGCTTGTCACGCACACTCAGTGTGCTTCCAGATTGCGAACACAGAGATATAATACACTGGAAGGACTGAATGGCGCCAACGGCACTGCTTCTCGCACCTGCAGGGTTGCGACAAGAAAGGGCGGACGGAACAGAAAACAGCGAACACACAGCTGCGAGCCACAAAACACTCCCACATGTTGCAGTGGGCGCACGTGGGGGCAACTTCACCGACACCACCAGTCGCTGCACTGTTCACAAGCCAGCAGGATAGAAGTCACACAGCAGCCAGCAACTCACATGTCACCACATGCAGAAGCTCAATGCCTAACTACCCGCAAACCGTTGCCTCCTGACAGCACCACATGCCATGCAATGAAAGGCTGCTGTGTGAGCGCAAGCCCCTGCGCCCGCTTAGGGATGATTGCAGAAACCGCAAAGTCAGCCAAGACGCGCCAAAACTCCCCAACAGCAGCACGCCCTGCAATGCGCTCTACCGTCAGCAGAGGCAACGCAGGACCTTCTGCTGCCACAGCCCACGCCACTCTGCGGCCGAAGTCAACAGCACCGATGCCAGCCAGACACACCATGTCCCACACAATATGATGCAACCGGGGATGAGGTTTCACCCCCATCCACAAAGCTGCACACTGCAGGCCGCGGTCAGCAGCCAACCAAGGGGGGGCGTCGCCCACCCGGTGAGCTCGCAACTGCCCCTCAATCTCCGCCCGCACCGCCCCTGCAACAGGACACTCCCAACAATGGTGCTGTACACCGGGCTCAGCAGCCCCACATGCTACACAAGAGGTGCCTGTGTGCATGCGCTGGGCCGTAGGGAACGCGTCGAGGGTGAGCCGCCATGCAGCCTCCTTGTGCTCATTAGGCACACGCAGCTTCCACCACCGCCGAAGCACCCGAGTGACCTCGGGCAATTGGCCCACAATTGGCTGCAGCATATCAACAGACAACACCCTCTGACGGAAGGCAGCATGCCTGTCAGCAATGGCTGACAGCGCATCCAAGGATTGACACTGGGTAGCTAGCGACACAGTGAGGGCCTCAAGCTTCACCACATCCCCATTGCGAGTATGCCAGCCCAGATCAGCACACACCCTGTCCCTAGCTGCGGTAAGCTGAGCCTCCGAAACGGCCGGCAGCCGCCCGGATGGCCTACCCCGCAGCACTGCACGTGCTGCATCCTGCCACGCACTAGGGATGGCCGCGACCAACACAGCCAACTCCTCCCTAGCCACCACCATGTTAGCATACCTAGGGCGATGCTGCAACACAGGGTCCCACACATGCATCCTGTATGCCTCCTCCCTTGCCCCCAGGTCAGGAATGGAACAGATAGCCTCAACCAGCTGCAACCAATGCAGCGCCTGCCCTGCACATTGCAGCTGGGTGAGGCCCAACAAGTCAGGCACCACAAACTCCAACCCCACCATCACTTGCCGCTGCTGTCCATACCAGTCCCACTGCTCCCTCTGCGCCACCACCGGATTGGACCACAATGGGACATAGTAACACCACGGGCCGGGCTGGACCGGGTTAGCGCCCACATGGCGAATATACGGCAGAGCCCTGATGCCAAGGGCAAAAGCACGCAAGGGGTCTGGCAACAGCTGGCCCCCAGCGTCCCTGAACAACCGACCCTTGTCACACAAGGCCAAGCCCCAATAACCCCCACCAGGCACCACCGGCACATGGTGCTGCAACAGCTCCCTGCTGACTGCAACCCAAGGCTTGCGAGCATCCCCCACCAACACTTGCACTGCCTCACAAGCCAGGCGAGAGTGAAGGTGGGCCCGCACTGGCAGCAGACCCAAACCTCCCTCCCTAGGGTGGGCCTCCATACACGCCCTGGGCACCCCTGGTGCCCGTCGCTGATCATCATCAGGGCCCAGGCCAGCATCAACAAGGGCAGAGGCCCATTTGATTAGTTGCCTGGCATGCTCAGCTGGCAGGGCCCCAGCAAAGTGTGCATGATACAACAGTGTGGAGATAGCGTACCCATTGAACGCGAAAGCCCGGCCAAACATGGACAGGTCAGGGATGCGGCTGATCTTCTGCACCCGTTCCCGCACAATGCTCAGCCGATGCTCCCAATCCACTCCAACCACCCCCACACTGCCAAAGACAACCCCCAGGCTTTTGCAGGTGTCACGCACCGCCATGCCTGCCACAGGGGCAGGATCCACCACCGCTTGGCCCAAAGGCAACAGTTGACACTTGGGTGGCTGCACCCGCTGGCCTGTGGCATCCCCATACACCGACAAATGCTCCAACAGGCCAGAAACATCAGCCTCCCCAGGCAGGAGGGGCTCCACATCATCCGCATACTGTGTGGCGACAAGCCTGCCGGCTGCGACATCAATACCAATGCCACACTGCTTGAGATGGCAGAGCAACGCCTGCCCTGCAAACAGGTACATCAGGGGTGCCAGAGGGCAGCCCTGCCTAACCCCAGCACCACACCGAAAGAAAGAGCTCTGAAAGCCATTGACAACTGCACATGTCAGAGTGTCTGTCAACAGCAGCTTCATCCACTGCAGAAACCCGGTACCCACCCCAAGGGCCTCCCCAGCTGCAAACAGAAACTCCCTTGACACAGTGTCATAAGCCTTCCTGAAGTCCAGGAAAGCAGCTATGGCTGTTTGGTGGCGGGCACGCAGCACCTGGGGCAGCAGCTGCAGCAGCCGCACACTATCCCCTATGTGCCGATGCTGCAAAAAAGCACACTGCGCTGGATCGATCATGACCCCCGCCACTTGCAACAACCTGTTGGCCAGTAACTTGGCCATAAGACGGTAATCATAGTTAAGTAATTGAATGGGGCGATAAGCATCCACATTGGTGTGCACCCCACCAGGTTTCAGCACTGGCACGACCGCCCCATCAAGAAACCCCGGTGGGCACTGCTGTGTTGCCCCAACGGCCGAGTACAGTTTGGCCAGGATGGGGGCAAGCTGCTGTCGGTACCGCCTGAACAGTTCCCCAGGAATACCGTCCACCCCGGAGCCTTGCCAGGCGCTGTACGCAGGATGGCCCGCTCTACCTCCTCAACTGACACCGATGCACTCCCCAGCTCAGCAGCTTGCTCGGCCGTCAGCCGCTGGCTGTGCTGTGCCATGGCCTGCAGCACCGCCTGCTGTGCTGCAGGCTGCACCTGCGGAGTTGTGCTGACCTCTGCATACCGGCGTCCCACAATGCTGGCCAACCCCACCCCACCCACCACCAAATGACCCGACCCAGGTGCGTGCAGCCCAGCAATGAACGATGCTCCTTGGCTAGGCCGCAACATCTTGGTCATGACAGGATTAGGCCGCTCCCCCAGATGCACCCACTGCTGCCGCCTACGCTGCCGCAATACTTCCTCCTCCTGGGTGAGCAGGCTTGCAAGGCCAGAGGAGGCATCCTGCAGTTCGGTCACGGCTGCCTGCACCTGTGCCCCATCCTGGCACTGTGCCAACCGCTGCCGTGCTGCCTGCACTGCACCCCATGCTTCCTTTCTGCGGGCTGCCGACCCCTGATTGGCCCGCCGGGCTTTGGCTTCCCGGTTGAGGGCCTGAACCTGGAGCCGCAACCGCTGCTTGAATGATGACCACCCCACTACCATAGCTAGCGGGTCAGAGGGCATGGCTGCATCCTCTACCGCCAGCCAGTCTGCCAGCTGCTGCTCGCACTCTGAGTCCCCTTGCAGGGACAAGTGCAGCTTCGGGAGGCCTGGGCCCAACACCCCTGGCCTTGACGGCAGCAGCTGCACCACCACAGGAGTGTGGTCGCTGATTGATGGTTGCTGATCTGCATGCCGGACAGCTGCCACCTGTGGCAGCAGCCCTGTGCTGACATACACCCTGTCCAACCGCGAGATACCCCGAGGGTGAAAGTAGGTGTATGCTCGCTTGTGGGGGTGCTTGGCCCGCCAGACGTCCCGCAGGTTTGGCACACACCGCCGCCACGCAGCTGTAGGGGCTGTGTCGCGCGTGGCAGCTGCCCCTGGCCCCCGCTGCTGCAACGGTTGCGGCTGGCTCCCGTCCCTTTCCTCCCCAGACCCTGCCCCCTGCTGCTGCTGCTGTGTGCTGCTGCTGCTGCTGGCACGGCACGCAACCGCGATCAACGCTAGGGCAGGGCACAAAGTTCCAGTCCCCCAAAGCGATCATGCGACCCCCTGGAGCAGCGGCGCACCACTCCTGCAGGGTGCCTTCTATGATGTCTACGTTGCGCTGGTATTCTGCAGCAAGAAAGGGCGGACGGAACAGAAAACAGCGAACACACAGCTGAATGAATGAAGGTGTTACACGGGTTTCTCAAGCAACTACGTTGCAACTGAACCCAGCCACGGATGGACACAACCAGCACGGAAGGGGGCCGTTCGGACAAAATGAATGAAGGTGTTACACGGGTTTCTCAAGCAACTACGTTGCAACTGAACCCAGCCACGGATGGACACAACCAGCACGGAAGGGGGCCGTTCGGACAAACCCCACCATCAAAAGCTTGTCACGCACACTCAGTGTGCTTCCAGATTGCGAACACAGAGATATAATACACTGGAAGGACTGAATGGCGCCAACGGCACTGCTTCTCGCACCTGCAGGGTTGCGACAAGAAAGGGCGGACGGAACAGAAAACAGCGAACACACAGCTGCGAGCCACAAAACACTCCCACATGTTGCAGTGGGCGCACGTGGGGGCAACTTCACCGACACCACCAGTCGCTGCACTGTTCACAAGCCAGCAGGATAGAAGTCACACAGCAGCCAGCAACTCACATGTCACCACATGCAGAAGCTCAATGCCTAACTACCCGCAAACCGTTGCCTCCTGACAGCACCACATGCCATGCAATGAAAGGCTGCTGTGTGAGCGCAAGCCCCTGCGCCCGCTTAGGGATGATTGCAGAAACCGCAAAGTCAGCCAAGACGCGCCAAAACTCCCCAACAGCAGCACGCCCTGCAATGCGCTCTACCGTCAGCAGAGGCAACGCAGGACCTTCTGCTGCCACAGCCCACGCCACTCTGCGGCCGAAGTCAACAGCACCGATGCCAGCCAGACACACCATGTCCCACACAATATGATGCAACCGGGGATGAGGTTTCACCCCCATCCACAAAGCTGCACACTGCAGGCCGCGGTCAGCAGCCAACCAAGGGGGGGCGTCGCCCACCCGGTGAGCTCGCAACTGCCCCTCAATCTCCGCCCGTTCGGACAAACCCCACCATCAAAAGCGAACACACAGCTGAATGAATGAAGGTGTTACACGGGTTTAATGAATGAATGAAGGTGTTACACGGGTTTCTCAAGCAACTACGTTGCAACACACAGCTGCAACTCTGCGTGAGTGAATGAATGAATGAAGGTGTTACACGGGTTTCTCAAGCAACTACGTTGCAACTGAACCCAGCCACGGATGGACACAACCAGCACGGAAGGGGGCCGTTCGGACAAACCCCACCATCAAAAGCTTTTTTTTTGAATGAATGAAGGTGTTACACGGGTTTCTCAAGCAACTACGTCGACATCAAAAGCTTGTCACGCACACTCAGTGTGCTTCCAGATTGCGAACACAGAGATATAATACACTGGAAGGAAGAAGAAGAAGAATGAAGGTGTTACACGGGTTTCTCAAGCAACTACGTTGCAACTGAACCCAGCCACGGATGGACACAACCAGCACGGAAGGACTGAATGGCGCCAACGGCACTGCTTCTCGCACCTGCAGGGTTCATCTGCGTGAGTGTCACATGGATGGAATCCCCGTGATGAGCATCTAGAGACCTTTTGGCCACGCCACGTTACAATTGGTAGCGGAGTTAGCCGAGCGCCTATGGTGCGGCGCTCTAGATCCTGCGCCTGTGGAGGCGTACGTTCGAATCGGGTGCGGACGGGTTACTCTCCCCCAGGTCCATGTCGGTTCGACGAGTTGCCTACGCGGCGTGATTGAAGAGTTCTCTCCCGAAAAAGGCTGAGGACAGCCTTTGTTTGATTAGGTGGGGGAGAATTGTCACGTGGATGGAATCCCCGTGATGAGCATCTAGAGACCTTTTGGCCACGCCACGTTACAGTGAGACCCCGCCTCGCTAGGGTGTGTTGATTCAACGACGTCGCTGTCATCAAGCTCGTCTGGCATGGACGTCGACAGAGTAAAGGCGTACCAGAAGGTCAGGATGGACCAGTAGAACACCCAAAGGCCAGACATGGGGCCCTTGCTGACAGCACCATTGACTGCACCTGCACATTTCTGGCACTGGAATGGGGCTGTTGATCCATAACCCTTGAGGCATGTGCCACAGAACAGGCCATAGTAACCTTCCTCATGATCACACTGCCCGTGCATATAAGCAGTCCAGTCATTGATTGTATGTGTTTGGTTGTAGCGATTGGCCACGGTGTCAGGATGCACTTTTTCAAGCATCATGTGTTCATGTTCACAGGCATCAGGATTCATGCACCTGCACAGCGCCATGACACCACAACCTTTTGCTGCTACTGAGTGCTGATTATTTTAGAGTATCCGGGTCTGCACTGCAGCCTGTCACAGGGTGGCACCCTTCCCCCTGGTGAGCGGAGAGAGGGGGGCGAATTAGCAGGCGTGACAGGACAGTTGGTGCAAAGTTTGGGTGCTGAGTGTCATGTCTGCAGTGCAGTCTGCAGAACGCCTGGCATGCCGGACACGCGTAACATTTTAGATGGCAGTTCGCAGCATCCCACGCTCTGTGTAGCAGGCATCACTGAACACTGCTGGGTCAGCAACATCCAACTTGATAAGCATTTCGTACCTGCAACCGAGTGAGGCCGCCTTGGCAACTGGCAATCTAAAGTTTGCCGAGCCACGGTGGGCTGACCTTGCAAGCAGCCCCACGTACACCTGCTGCTGGTCGCTTCACCCACTCCCAACACAAAAGCCAGGCACGCTGCGTTGATTGAGAGGAAGAGCATGTGTGACTGCACTGCAGTCGCCATGTCCCCACCATGCCCACAGAAGCTTGAGGCACCCTAGGGGTCAGGGGGCTGTTTTAGCTTTCTTCTCTTTCTGTGTCGGCATTCATTTGGACCCACCCTCTCCCCCCATGCCACCCCCCACACCCCCCCACCAACACACACCTTCTGATCTCTCGCACATCTGGCATCCACGGATCATCCACGTGACAGTCTGTGCATCCGGGGCTTGTTTTGCAAGCTACTGTTGGGATGATGCCAGTGGAGACTGTTGGCAATCAGTATTGCACCTCCAGGAGCATAGCCAGTGGCAGGAGCACTGGTACATGCCTCAGAAGTATGACCTGTAGCGCCGCTTGAAGCATCAACACTCTCCATTGAGTAGGTTCCCGCTGCGCATTGCTCGCAAAACCCACTAGTATTGGAGTAGCGGTCACCCATATCACACAAGCGCGTCCACCACTGCACTCCTGGACTGAACCAGTTGATCGCTCCAGGGCGTGCGGGATTACCAAAAACCAGCTGAAAGTAGGGGCCAGCATAAACGTCACCACCTGTGTTGTTACCAAAGTCAACAGTCAAACGCAGTTGCGTCTTGCGATCAAAAGCCGTGCTGGTATCACCTTTCCTTGTTTCATCTGCCATGTCTGTGCACACACCGCCACCAGCGAGGGCTGTACAGCCCTTGATGCTGTTGTTGCTTATGTCGGTGTGTGCCCCTGCTTGCAGCATGATGCCACCTGCGACATTTGCCAGCAGTCACAGCCGCAAGATTCTCAACATGGTGTCAAATACCACTGCTGCATGGCATCATGATCAATGTGACCGCTGTCAGCAGGATACATGCTTGGATTAAGGCAGGCTGCCATGGTGTCAAGCGCTGGTCATTTGCTGGCATGCATGCATTGACAGTGGGGTGCCAGTGGAAGCCAGCCAGAGCCTTATCATTACCCTCTATGATCTGAGGTGGCAAGTCTGCAGCTGGTACACTATGAATGCACTGCCATGTGGTGCCAGCCGCTGGCATCGGAACCCGCATCACTATGGAATGCACAGCTTAGCACGCACCTCCATTGCCAAGTGCTGTGTTCCTCTGGACAGAGCAGTCGCTGACATAAAGAGTCCAACTCCATGGGCCAGTGGGATTCCCTGGGGATTGAGCCATCACACTGCTCATGTTGATGCGTGTGTCGGCATTGCGCCACACATATACATCTGTCCTAGTTCCCATGTACAACCCACCGCCATGGCGTAGGGCAGTGTTGTCAGTCACATTGGTTTGTTTCATATAGAGGTGGCCAAAGTGGGTGTGCACAGCTCCTGCATCAACGTCAACAGTACAGTACAGTACAGTACAGTATTGCAACGACCTCGTAAGAGGAAGTTGCTTAGGAGGCGTATAGGCTCCCCCCTCCCCCCCGCAGGGGGGGAGGGCAGGTCAATACGGGGTAGGAAACGGCCGTTAGCAGGCCAGCTGTGGTTCATGCCAACGTTGATATGTTGACAAACAACAAAACGCTTTGCTATTACGGCTGCGTGGCTTGCAGCGCTAGATTGAACTTGAACCCAGCAGCTCCGAGGGGCAAACGCAAATCTGCTCATAATTTAGCGATAAAGTTTGTTCTTCATCCTGGTTCAGCTCTCCGTGAAACCTGAGCGGGGCTAGTTGCGTGTATTTAGAAACACCGATATATCTCTGCAGCCACTGTCTGTTTCGTTATGGGGGCGACTCGATAAGGTGTGTAGCTATGGGCGGAAGGCATTGGTAACATTTGCGTGTGTGCTCTTGTACATGGGGGCAGCGACAGTTGCTGGTCCCCGAACCAGGTGACTAACCTGCAGGTACCAGCAGCTGCAAACGCGTAATCCCAAGCATTAATCAACAGTGCCAAATTGCTGTCGGATGCGTGCCTCATGCATGTTACCCATGCTACTCCGCATGTCACCGCGACCATTGCATCAGGAGAGGTCATCTGCTCCTAAGGAAGCCAGACGACCCGGCAGCTGCAACTTAGACACCTTGCATCAGTGCCGCATCGATGCAACACAGCCAGCTTAGGCAGCATGCGGCAGCCTGCCTACAGACCACTATTGCCCATGCAGCATGCTTGGTGTGAGTGCAAATTGCTGCAGTTGCGCGGCATGCCTGTGCAGAATTGCTACAACAGTTCCGAATTCAGCTTCAACATACTGTGCTTGTCATGGTATGGCACAAGGAGTTTTGCACAGCCACGGTACAGGTGTGCCACATACCCATAAAAAGCCGAGGTCGTTGCAGTACTGACGCCAGCCGGGCGTTAGACGTTCTATAGTACAGTGACTGTGGGAGGGGATCCCAAGCCTCAGTACTAGCCAGCAAGCCAAGGCCTCACAAGGGTGCCCCGAAGGACCTTCAACTTGTCATAACCCAGTCTCTAAGGTCAGGTGTGGGGGCGATCAAGATCACCCGCAGGCCAGCCGTCAATTCCAGTGCCAGTAACACGCAAATCAGGGTCAGCACTATGCACCAGCATGCATGCATATGCTCCATGTGGCCTCAAACTGGCAGTCCTCATCGTGCAGGGCACAGATTCATGACCCAAGCTGAGCACTAACGCAGTACTGCCACTGGCCACGGTGCCAGTGCATTCAGCAAACTCCCAGATTGAGTCCTGGGTCGACTCTGGATGTCATAACAACATGATCCCAGTTTGGCCTGGGTTCGCACAGGTTTTGTCTCTCTCACCTCCATCAAGGACTGCGGTATTGTGCTCCAGCTTGCTTCTGTTCATGTGCACTTTTGCTTTGTAGTTGGATATGGCACCACCAACGCCATGGTACAGCTGACTTCGCTTGAGAACTTCAAATAAGAGGTTGGAACCCTCCAAGGCGGCCATGCCTGCATTATTCTTTGTAAAAGTCACGTTGTCCATCCCAACCACTGCAGGGTAGCTTGCCACTAAAGCACCACCCATTGCTGCAGCATTGTCCACAAACATGGTGTTGCGCATGTGCAGGGTGTCTTGGATGGTGGCAAACCCCTGATGGGGGATGTTGTTAGCACGAGGCCTCCCAAACCACACAGCCCCTCCCTCAAGGGCTTTGTTCATGGCAAACTTGCATGCCTGCATGGTGACGTTGCTGGCCATGAACATGCATGCTCCCCCATATCCAAGTTGGCCGCCCCGATCAAACTCGTCCGCCAGCCAGGCCGTGGCATAGTTATCCTCAAATATGCTGTCTGTGACTGTCAGTCGAGACTCCCAGGCTGCTACAGCACCACCAACTGCTTATACCATCATCAACGTTTTCTGTGCATTTTTTCTCATAGTTCATAGTGCGGGTATTATTTGCAAAACTACTATGAACAAACTTAGCAGCATTTCCCTCGTCTCCCTCATCCCCCACATCTGCCTCATCTCCCTCATGCCCCACATCTCCCTCATACCCCTCATCCCCACATCTGCCTCATCTCCCTCATGCCCCACATCTCCCTCATACCCCTCATCCCCCACATCTGCCTCATCTCCCTCACGCCCCACATCTCCCTCATCTCCCTCATCCCCCTCATCCCCCACATCTCCCTCATCCCCCACATCTCCCTCATCCCCCACATCCCCCTCATCCCCCACATCTCCCTCATCCCCCTCATCCCCACATCCCCCACATCTCCCACATCCCCCACATCTCCCTCATCCCCCTCATCCCCCACATCTCCCTCATCCCCCACATCGCCCTCATCCCCCACATCTCCCTCATCCCCCTCATCCCCCACATCTCCCTCATCCCCCACATCTGCCTCATCCCCCACATCTCCCTCATCCCCCACATCTCCCTCATCCCCCACATCTGCCTCATCCCCCACATCTCCCTCATCCCCCACATCTGCCTCATCTCCCTCACGCCCCACATCTCCCTCATCTCCCTCATCTCCCTCATCTCCCTCATCCCCCTCATCCCCCACATCTCCCTCATCCCCCACATCTCCCTCATCCCCCCTATTTCCCTCATCTCCCACATCTCCCACATCTCCCACTTTGTGCTCTTATGACCGGCTCCGGGCGGACAACCCCACACCCGCCTCAAACGCACCTCTAGTGTTGGTTGTGTGCGCTCATTTGTGAAGGTGTGGTTGTCTGTTGGCGTGTTTGTTGTGTGTTGATATCCCCATTGCCATCATGCCCATCCCCATCCCCGCTGGGTGGAAAAGCTGTGGCATGCCTGCAGACTGATGTGGGTAGAGCACTGGCTGCATACCCGCCATGCCAGCGGCGCTGGCTGCTGCCATGATCTGCAGGTGAGGGTGCAGCATGGGGCCTCCTCTAACCATCTGCTGCTGAATGCCGCTTGCAACTGGAGCCTGAGGTCCAGACCCCGCCTGTTGCTGATGCTCATGGTGGGCAAAGGAATGTGGCAGCTGCATGGCACCTGCTGGGGCGGCCATCAGGGCGGAGCTCTGCATCATGATGCTGCTGCTGCTGGGAGTGCTGCTGCCGGGGGGGGGGGGGGGGGGGGGGGGGGGCTGGTACTGGGGCTGCTGCATGTGCATGGGCCTCCCTTATTTTGCCCAACCCCCTTAATCCCCACATCTCCCTCACCCCCCTCATCTCCCTCATTCCCCTCAACCCCCACTCCTCCCTCACTTCTCTCACCCTCCACATCTGCCACATCTCCCTCACCCTCCTCATCTCCCTCGCCCCCTTGCTTCCCTCATCAGCCCCCTCGCTTTGCTCAACCCTCTCGCTTTGCTCAACCCCCTCGCTTCCCTCCACCCCCTAATTGCCGCCTTTCCCTTCGACCCCCTTGGTCGCCTAGTTGCCAACTTGCCCTCCCTTCCCTCAACCCCCTCACTGCCCCCGTGCCCTCCTTTTACACAACTCCCCCACTGCCCTCCTTTTACCAACCCAAAGTACTTCTGTCCCTCGACGTCGACCCCCTCAGTCCGCACATGTGAGATGCACAGAAAACGTTGATGAGGGAGATGTGGGGATGTGGGGGATGAGGGAGATGTGGGGGGTGAGGGAGATGTGGGGGATGAGGGAGATGAGGGAAATGTGGGGGATGAGGGGGCTGCCTGTTACAAATTTGTTACTTTTTCAAATGTTTGCACTATGAGGTTTGCATAACGCACTATGAGGGTAATGAGGGTAGTTGTGGCTATCTTGAGGTAAAAGAAAACGCACTATAAGGTTTGCATAATGCACTAGGAGGAAGTGTGGTTAATGAGGGTGAAAATGAGATGTGATGAGGTTGAAAATGTGGGAAAACGCTGCCGATGGCATAAGTAGGTAATGCAACTCTCAGCGCGACTCGCGTGGCGCTCGAAATACCAGCCCTCTGACTCGAACCTGCTCCGACATCCTCGCTTGGCTCGGATGTCTCCGCCGGTTCTCGTCAGAGGGCTGGTATTTCTCGCTATGCCACTCTCGTCCGCAGCTGAGAGTTGTATAACCTCTACATACGCACTGTTTGTTGTGAACGTGCACGCTGACATAGTTGCAACGCTGCCTATCAAGGCTACGGCACCACCTGCGTGACCAGTGTTGTTCTCCATGGTTGTGTTCACCAACTCAACCACTGACGACCAGGACCCTGCAAGCACCACCGCAAGTCAGAGTCTGACAGTCAGACACCATGAGAGAGGATTGAAAAGAGGGGCCTGCTGCCAGCCTGGCATTTTTGGTGAAGGCTGGCAGCAGCTTGCAAAGAATCAAAGCATTGCTGAGCCTGCCTTTCAGCGGGCGCGGCACGCTTGATGCCGCATCAAGCGTGCCCCGCCCGCTGAATGCATGCATAGTATGCATGCATGCCACTTGATTGTCACCAGTTGAAAACCTGCCCGTGGATTTTGACAATGAGGGTTTCAGTGCCACTGCTGAATTCTACCATGTGCTCACCCACCGTATATGGTTCCCCTCAGCACGGTGTTGTTTGCAAACATGGCCTTCCGTGCTGTGAAGGTGCTGTGTGCAAGGAGCGCCAACCCCATAGTGGCTGTATTGTTGATGAACCCGCCTCCAAGCCATTCTGCTGAAAGGCCACCACCAATCATCAACACCTGCAACAACTTGGTGGCAGCACCTGGTGATGCTTTGCACACTGCCAGCACCAAGCCTGGGTACTCAGTTCTGTGAATGTGCAGCAGCGTGACGCGCCCAAACCTTCCCTGCCTGCTTCACCGCTAAGACTGTCTTTAGAAAAGGCATCCAGTGCTGCACAGTGCCGCGTGACTAGCGTGCCACCGTGCTGCTCTGCACTAGTGTTGATCAGTGCTTGTGCAGTCACTGCACAAGCGGCACAAGTACTTGTCACCGCATGCATGCATATGCAGCCGATGTGACATGCCACCACAAGTTGCACGCGCCCAAGATGTGAAGCGCGTACTAGTTGTTCCACCATCCAACTGCTTACCGGTGATGAGTCCTTGGGATCAGGAGTGAGCCTGGGGTCCCGGTCGACATTCTGAATCCTTGCATCCTGAAAACCCACATGGCAGTCAGGACCACCATGGAAGTACAGGAGGGGTGTCATCACCCGCCTGCTTTCCATCTTCTGGCCATCAGGGCCTTGAAATAGTACACCGCGTCATCTGTTCTGTTGAGAGGATCCTTGACACTATGCTTGGGAGTCACTGGGAGTTGTGCAAGTGCCATGTTGCCCTTGGCAGTGCCACATGTGAAGCCGCCCATGTCGTGGCAGTACACCGTCAGGTTGCAGCTGTTGGATGCATTGGTTGTACTGCAGGACAAGCTGATGACCTGCAGGTGCATGACAACATAACCTTGAGCCACAACAGCTTGAGGGTGCACGTGAATTGCTGCCAGCGGCGGTTGTGGGTGGTGCAGATGCCAAAGGTGCCCACCCCTTTGAGCTCAAACCCCACAAGGGGCAAGCCGTACCACCAGCACCAGATGAAGCGTGCAGTCACAATGCCCAGGGGCATGCCTTCTTCATCAGGACTGATTGCTCGTGACGACTGCTGTTCCAGGGCCCTCCTTCAACCCCGACCCCACCAAGGTGGTGCAGCCTCCCCCCCCCCCCCCCCAACCCCCAAGCAGCCCCCCCCCCTCCCCCATGCCATGATGGGGTGTGCACCCCTGGTCCTAGCGCTACCCTCCTGGCAGGAACACTCTCAACAGCAGTGTCAGTCCATTACCTTGTCTGTACCATCCACATACAGCTCGCATTCGTGAGTCGTTGGCTTGGCCACAGCTTGCTGACTGTGACACAAAAAGCACAGCACCAACAGTCCCAGAGCTCCGTGGACCAGCCTGGATGTGATGTGCCCAGGCCGTTGCGCCATAGAAGACTTCGTGTCTCTTGAGTTTGTCAAGATGCGACCATAAGAAGCGCGTGCGTGGACTTGAAACAACCCTTTTGTCTGGTCAACCGCTGGCTACAGCTGCAGTTGTGACTAAAGGTCAATAGATGATCAACGCACGCCCTTCACTGCCTTTACAAGTGGTCGTGAGCCCGGTCTCCAGCGTAAACAGCCATGGTCGGCAAAGTGACCTTCCCACCGTCCTTCCTACAGCCCTGCAACCGCTGAAAACCCAAGCATGGCGCGCACAGGCGAAGTAATTGTGGTGCAGTGCCAACCTTACTTGTAAGCGCTGCCTGAGAGGGGTGCTGAAGGCCCCTGTACGTGTCACAGCAGTTGGCAACCGTCATATGGCAACAGTGGATGCAGATTGTGTCTTGCATTGTTCCTGGGCACTTTTGGACAGTGACCATACAGGTTTAGTGCCACAAACCCGGGTGGGCAGTGCAGCACCATCTGCTATACCCTTTGAAGGGGGGGGGGGCAGCCTGGGCACTGGAACCTGGGGCCAGGGGCCTGCTGATTGGCCTGCTTCCGCAGCAAAAGCTGTCACAGCCCATGAGCACTGATGTGTTCACTGCCAACGCTACCTTTGTGGTTCAAGGTTTGCCAACTGTGTCTGCTCGAGGTAACACAACAGAACATGAGCATCGGGGCTCCCGTCACCTTGTGGAAGACATGCACATACAGGCACTGGCTTTGCAGGTGGCCAGGAGTTGGTTTTGCATGGCTGAATGTGGCAGCCAGCCCAAGCCGTGTTGAGCAGATATCTAGATGGTACAGACTCCAGTAGTGCCATTAGCAGCATCTGACTGCTTCAGTGAAGGATGATTATGTCATGCAGCCCCAACCCCAGCTGAAACACCAGCTCAGTTTTCAGCTGACCCAAAGGGGCCCATGGGGGGTGTGCCCTGCCATTGGATGCCTTCCGTCAACGTCATTATCGTGACAAAGCAACGCGTGACGCCACACACCAGCTTTGCACATTCAGTGCTCCAGACCTCAACTTTTCCTCTTACAACGTGCAACTCTCTGGCCTGTCCTGGCATAGAAGAACTGCTGGCTTTGCACTGTGGCATCCCATCTTGGGGTGACTGCTCACGGCATGGCACAGCACCAACAGCATCCAGGCGCCAACACACAGATCGCCAACGACCCAACTGCATGCCGAGTGACCCGATAAGATCGACTGATCAACCTCAGAGCTGACTGGCAAACCACATGCGTGTGTGGTTGCCAGACCAGATTGGACGTGACAACGTACATAAGACCACCTGAAAGGCCTGATGTGGTGCCAGACCGCCTATGTATGTTCCCAGCAGGCAGCCAAGCAGCCTGCCGAAGGCACATAAAGTAATCCAACTTGACGAATTGTTTCGCACACGAGAGCCCTGAAAAGCTTGGAAGTACATGCAACTGGCATGTACATGAATGCAGTCGCACTGCTGAACACTGCTATGTCAGATGGCCTCTGGGCACATCGCGCGACGTGAAGCAGACATTAAGAACACTATCACTGCGGCAGTGCCTTGAGGCAAACACCTGGGGAATGCACGGCCCCTTGATATGTACGACAGGCACTGGATGCAACTGTGCAAACGTTGCACAAGTTGTGTGTAGTGTGTAAGGGCAGTAGTAGTGAGCACTGCAATTCTCACAATGGGGGCTGATGCCACAGAAGGGCAGCAGCATGCATTGGGAGTGGCAGCCAATTTCATAAGGAGTGAGAGGCAGGAGGCATGCTGTGCCAAGTGACACTCAAGAGGCAGGCAGCACGGCTGCAGCCAACTGGTTGTGGTTGTGTGTAAATGAGCAGATGTGATGTAAAAGCACCACACCGACAGCTTCTCAACATGCTTCAGCAACGCTCGTGACACCATGATAAAAGCAAACAACGAGGACCACTGCAGGGTGATGCACTGACGCTTCAAGCCTGCTGTTCACTGCAATCCAGAACCTGCCCGACCTACAGGTCACTTACTGCTACTAGCAGCTGGTGGCTGCAAGTGCAGCAGCAACACTACACTCTACAATGACCAAACCACACAAAGCTACTGAACCCAAGCAGTCACATAACAGATTGTAACAAGGTGGTGCCCTTTGACAGCAAACCTACACTGACACACAAGGCACTCGTGGCCATGACAGCCCGATTTTGCCTGACCCTGTGGTTTTGTCATGTTGCTCAGTGGCCAGAACTGCCAGGCGCAGCTAAAGCGTCATGCCACGACATGCACGGCAAACACTGTCTGCCACACGTACTGTCTCAGCACAACACAAGGTGCTTGGCGCTTCCCCGTGTACTGCCCACCTAGCAACAGAACCAGTCTCCCAAGCTGCTAGGTACTCACCACAGCACAGGCACCACCCTGATCTGCCTGGCATACAACTACAACACACAGCCCTACAGTGACAGCCCCCAACATCAGCTCAGCCGGGCTTGCAGCAGGGCCGTACAAGGTCGTTCGCGTGCACCCCTAGCTCAGCCTGAGGGTGCAATCGTCAATCCAGTGCAGCCACACTGGTGACACACCCTTTGTCATCCACACGACCACCCATCTCATACTGTAAGCGA
Organism: Desmodesmus armatus; assembly: GCA_007449985.2. Taxonomy (NCBI): domain Eukaryota; kingdom Viridiplantae; phylum Chlorophyta; class Chlorophyceae; order Sphaeropleales; family Scenedesmaceae; genus Desmodesmus; species Desmodesmus armatus. Next base: position 118,979 of record VIIQ02000559.1, read on the forward strand.
ACCAAAAACTGCCCAACCCACATCACAACGCCCCCATCTCACTGCAGCCACTTTCTGACAGTGGCCGATGCCGTTGAATTTGTGCATGGCAACAATGCCATGGAAGTATCCCTCAACGAACTAGATGTGCACCACCCCCAGCACTGCCATGTGCCCATCAGCCAGCCACAAGAAGCTTATCGGAAAGAAGCCCAACAGTGCGCTGCCTTGCATGTGGCTTCATTGACAAGACAGCAACCTGCACCCTACTGTCTCCCAAATCCACCAACATCACTGATTGAAGTCTGATGCCAACAACACACCACCTGCACAGAAGAGGGCTACTGTGTCAGACACTCAGTGCAGTGGTTAGCTGAAAGCAGCAGCCCCAGACATCACATGGCCAAGGCAGAGAAACATGCATTCCAATCAAGTATAGCCCAAAATTGCATCCTGAGGATGAGGTTGCATCCTGAGCTCAATCAATCAATCAGGAAAACTACAGGAATTTGACAGCATTGAGGTTTAAACGATGCAACACCTGTTGTCTCATGGGACAACATAACTCTCTAAGATACGTTTAGGAGCACACCTTTGGGCATCAAGCAGAAGGAGATCAGGCATTTGAACAGGAACTCCCTGCAGTACCAATGCATTGTACTGCTCACTCCTGCAGGCTGCAGTCCCACAGTCTACCAAACCACTAAACAGCGCAGTCCCACATAGCAAGCTTGGCAGTATCACCACGCCCTTAGGAAGTGTGCCATCAGTGCAAGCATCTGTGATGACACATCAAGCCAATCATCAACTACAGCAACATGCAATTCGCCTTGGCGCCTTCTGTAGCTGCCTGCAGCGAGGGCAAGCACTGGCCTGACCCAACCAAACTATGACATCATATTCAAAAGGCCTGAGCAAAATTGACATGCAATACAACCTGGTAACTCTGTAGGTTACAAGGTCGTGAACCCCTGTTGATGACCATTGCAAACCACCTTTGACGGCACCAACCATTCTGAAAGCTAGTACCAGATGCAAGTGCAGGTATACCCCGCACTTCGAAAGTGCAGGAACCGGACTGTGCACCTTCAAGGGGAAGTAGGACTGGTCAGCACGAACCACACAAACACAAGGAAAGTGACGACTGCTGCCCACGGCATTGGTACAGTGAGCAATTTGTATATTCAACAGTGCCGGCATTATCACTGTGATGGACATGTATGCTGCGGACGCCACACAGGATGGCGGCAGAACTAAATAGCAGCTACCAGCTATTCATAAAGCGCACAACAACCGCATTGACCTCACCCAGCAAAATGCAGTTGGCTCCCAAGGCTCCGACCCCCCATTGAAAAGGGGGCCACGAGGCCCAAGCACTAGCAGAAACCCTTTGACGACAGTGCGAGGTATGTGCTATTGGGAAGCTGTAAGTACAATGTGAACAACCCAAGTCATTCCAAGTGTGACATCGTGAATATTCCCCTGACAGACACTGCACTCAGCAGGCACCAAGCATACAAAAGAACACTTTCACACGTGGCGTGTCGTGTGCAGAGGATCCAACCCACAGAGTGCAGTGATTAGCTGACACAACTGCTCATGTCACATGAGCAGTGCAGCAAGTGTGGGGGCCACAAAGGCATGCAGGGCGACGCAGTGCCACACGGGCTCCAACGTCCAGACACCATTTCAAACCACAGCAGACATGATTTCAATCTGAAAGTCCCATCTGAAAGTCCCACCAGTAACTGTGGCTGTTGTAGACAGGCCCCAAGAAACCATCTAGTGAGAGGCACAAATGGTGCTCACAAAAAACAATTGCTAACCCACAGCGACCAACAGACCTCAATGCACCAAGACGCTGCTAGCAGATGCCAGTCCTTGGCTCCAATGCTGCCGTCAGAGCACCTGAAAGCAACTGTGTGTGCCTGCTCGCAAGCTGCATGCAGCAACCGCGTGTGCAATTCAAACTCATCATTTTCTCTTTGACAGACAGACGCTTCATCACACCACCCGAGACAGGAACCTTCGGCACAAGTCCCAACCAGTATGACAGCACCAACCACTATGACAGCACAATTTGGTTTTTGCAGACGCTGCCTGGTGTTGCAGCGACACAAACTCTTCCACACTAAACCCACAACGCCCATAAGGCCACAACAGCATACCCCATGTTGGCAGCAGCGCCCATGGACCACACAGCATTCCAGCATCTCACAACCCACATCATGTGGGCAGAGCCACATACACAGGTGACGCCCAGCCTGGTCCCACACACAGATGGCGGTCACTGCTCACGTGTTGGAGAAGAACACACCACAAATCAGTGTGCCGTGCAAGCGGATAGTCCTTGCAGATAGTCCTTGCCCCCTAGCAACACAGCGCGCACAGCAACTGCCAGTCCTCTGCCTTTCACCCACGCCTCTGTGCCCCACTTTTACACACCACCGTAACCGTTGCACCCCACTTTCAAGCTCCAAATCATCTCCACATGTCTGCATGGTTTTCAGGTGCCTCAAGCCCAACAGCTGCAGCCACAGCTGCTGCAGGCTGCTACCCTGCCTTGCTGGTGCTGCCCCCTTCAGCCAGGCACTGCAGCAGAGTGTAGTCAGGCCAGAAGGGGTAGGAGGCGACCAGCAGCTTGACCTTCTGCACAAGGGTCAGGGGAGACTGCGGCAGCACAAACACAGCACGCAGGACAGCAAGCGCTGAGCCCAATCAACTGCGTGATGCGCACTGGGCAAAGCCTTTGCCTAATCAATTGCTGCGCAGTGCCAAGAAGAAGCATGTGAGCTGCTACAGCGCCTTGAGCCAGCAACCACACCTGCCTCCTGTGCATCAGCAGCTCATATTGCTGCATCATGATACCAAACTGAGTTAAAAACTACAACTTCACCCCCGGAAAATGAAGAGCCGACACTGCGCCACATGCTCAGCTACAGCACCAAGAACTGAAACACAATCTCAGAACCATCTATTTCAGATGCGCCAAGGCTCACCTTGCTCCCCCACAGCAGCCTGCAGGTCTCCAGCAGCACTCCATAGTCCGCCGCCAAGCTGTCACTGATGCCAGACACCAGATCTTCTGTAACTGCAGCAGCAGACTCCCCCTGAAAACACGAATCAAACCAGGCCACTCCCTGCAGGCCACCTGTGGCCCAGATCTGCTGCTGCAGGCCCAGCACTAGCTCCTGCCGCCTGGCCGCAAAGGGCGCATGTGCGTTCTGCAGCCCCGCCCATAGCAGCCGCAGCTGCTCCTGCTGGGCGGGCGTGAGCAGCAGGTGCTCCCTCGCTCGCTTCCAGTGCTCTGGAGATGCATGCACTGCCTGCGCAAACTGCCTGTCTGCCGCTGCTGCTGGTGCTGAGGTCCCCGCCTGCGCGGCCGCTGCTGCAGGAGAGCTGGTTCCCGCCGTTTCCATGCCAGCACACCCTCCCACCATGCAGGCACCGTCTGCTGTCTCGTCCAGAAGCAGCGCCATCATGCTGCATGGCGAGCGCTGCCCTGCGTCCACAGCACCAGCCCCTGCTGTAGTGCTGCCCACAGGGTCACGCCTGCAACAGCAAGGGCAGTACGCCACCCGGGGCCCAAAGCAGCGGTACAGCAGGGAGGGCCCAGACAGGGCCACATTCTGGAACAGGCTCCACAGGGAGTCAACCAGGGTGCCTGCAGAGCGCTGCGCTGCATCCACGGATGCAGACACCCCGAGACTGCCCACCCTGCCCTGCTGTAGCTGCTCCATGGCCTGGCCCAGCTGCTGCTGCAGCAGGGGACCATCCAGTTGCTGCTGTGGCATCAGGTTTGCATAGCCTATCTGCTGCTGCTGCTGCTGCTGCGGCAGCGGCGGCAGTGTGAGTGACGGGACGTCGGAGGAAGAAAAGGCGCTGAACAGCAACCTCATGTCTGACTCTGTGAGTGTCAAGTGGCTGCTGACGTCCACCTTTGCATGTTTGGCCTGGGGAGGATGCAGCGACAGGCTGGTGCTGAGCAGGAGGCCGAGGTCAGCACAGACCTCCTTTCCAGCTGCTGCTGCTGCTACACCCCTGCGCCTTTTTACCCCGTGGGACCCTGAAGAGCTGCTGGAGTGGTCAGGCGTGTCGGAACCTGCATGGGAAGGTGGAAGAGGGTGCGCAAGAACGGGTGTGTATGGATGCTTGAGGGGCACGGACAGCTGGTATGTGTTGCAGTCACACTGGCAGGGCTACATAGCTGTGAGTACTGCTGATGCTTGCAAAAGATCAGCAAGACACGCTGCGTGAGCTGTACTTTCAAAGCAGGACAAAATGACCAGCTTCGTGCACAACACAGCACACAGCTATCTGCACCACTGCACAGCAGCTTGGTCACATGCAGTCGCGTACCTGAGGTGGGAGAGGAGACATCATCCTCATCGTCATCATCAGGGACCCGTATGCTGCTGAGACAGGCGCCCAACGGCAGGCTGAGTGCTGACAGCGCTGCTGCCTCTGCGTTCTGCTGCACACTCGCGCCAGCCCTGCATGCAGGAACTCCTGCACCCTGGCCTGCTGCTGTGCTGGCAGCTGCTGCGCCGGCCTCTGTAGCAAAAGGGCTCAGCAGCCCATCCTCACCCAGGAGCTCCCTAGCCGTGAGCTGTGACTGCACCCGGGCCTCTCCTGCTGGCTGTGCTGGCCCTGCTGGTGCTCCTGGGGCCTGTACAGTGGTGTGCTGTTGGTGCTGAGGCAGCGCTGCACAGCAGTTGGTGCTGTTGCTGGACGGTGCCAGCACAGGCAGCAGATCCACCAACTGGCTGAGGGTGGTTGTCCAGCTGGCTTGCACAGCAGCAGCGAGGGCAGCAAGGCTGGCATCGTCCTGCAAGCCTGCAGGACTTGCCACAGCAGCTGCTGCAGGACCGCTGGTAGCTGCTGGCTGGCTGGCAGTAGCCGTGGCAGCAGCTGTGGCAGCAAGGCTGTGAGGCGGGGTAGCTTGGCGCTGCAGCTGGCGAGCCAGGGCGGCGTCGTAGGCATCGGACACCTCTGTCCAACGCTTCTGCAGGATGGTGTTGAGTGACACCTCTGCTTGGTACTGGGTCAGCAGCTCCTGCAGAATGAGCAGACACCACAAAACAGAGCTGAGACATGGCGCCCAGGACAGTTGGCTGCATTGACACCTTGACTGAGTGATGGACTGACTGGCAACTGTCATCCTGTTGCAGCTTGAGGCGTTGCAGCGCAAGCCTAGCAGCACTCTGTGGGTTTGTGTTGTTACCTCAGCACGCGCCAGCTTGCAGCAAGAGAAAGCAGCATGGCGCCAAACCCACAACCCAGCAAGTGCGCACCCATCTGTGTTTAGCTCCAGCACTGCTGCGCCAATACTACCTGCCCCCCAGGGGGGGGGCTCTAAGGTTCTTTTCGGACACTATGCTAAGAAGTTGAAAGTGGGACCCCCCACCCACCCACCCACCCCCCCTAAATGCCCTCTGATCGCCTTGTAGCTGGCCTATGCAAGGTCTAGAGTGTTATGGTATATATTCAACATGTTCCTGAGGTACTCAGATGGCCACAAGAGTGTTGCTGTGTTCTATCAGTCAAGAGACCTGTGGGGCACGGCATCGACGGTCAGCGGTGATCAAAGCACTGTTGTGCAGCCCTAGAAGCACACATGAAACAGCACAGTTGGTACATCCAATCAGCAGGCCTGTTCAGTACATGTGTGCTCACAACCTGCTCAAACTCTGTAGCAGTGACACACCAGTCTTACTGCTCCTATGCTGTCAGCTAATGGTGTAGGTGCATCTGCTACCAGTGAGACAGCATGTGGTACTTCCCAGCCACAGCTGGTGGGTCACTGTCACACAGGGGGCAATCATAGGGAACGTTGGTGCTGGGGGCTGACTTGGTGCTGGTCTGTGCACTCTTGTGGCGCATGTCTGGGTACTGGCATCGGCACCGTGCCACGGCTATAGTACTGGCATGGGCAGCCTCAGGGGTAAATAGTAATTGGAGATGCTCAGAACATGCGTGAATCAACTCAGTTTGTCGATAGCTCTCGAATGAGCTAACTTCCAGCTTCATCTGATGCTCCTACAAGAAGTTTGCAGCATGCCAGGAAGTTACTGAAACCCAGCTTGACCCACCCACCCACCCCCTCATTTTCAAGCTGCTCAGATGGCCGAAAATTTCTTTGTATATGTTATTTAGGATGTTATCAACCATCTGTGAAAGTACCAAGTCAAAGTCCAGCATAGTGTCCAAAGTTAACTTCAGTGCCCCCCCCCCCTGTGCCCCCAAATAAAAACAAGATAATAAAATCAACAACCCTGCCGCTCACCTCATGCTGCTCCATCAGCGCCTTGATCTGAATCTTGATCTTGGTGCTGCTGTGCAGCTTCTTGGCATCTGGGGCCTTCCTCACACGCCCTTGCCTCACACCCTGGCCCCCAGGCCCAGCATCCACATCCATCAGCATCCCCCACAGCCCCTGCGGCAGTGTTGCTGCTGCAGCTCGCGCGGCCTCCTGCGCTGCTGCAATCTCTGCTACATGGACACCCACCGGCTCTGCAGCAGCAGCAAACAGCTCCCATGGGGCGACTGCCTGGAAGGGGCTGGTGTGCTGGCCCATGGCCTGCAGAGCGCCGCCAGCCTGCTGGGAACTGCCGGCGATGTCACCGCCAATGCCATTGCTGCTTCCTGCAGGTGTTGTGGCGCCCAGCAGCAGTGTGCTGGTGTAGAAGGGCCCTGCTGCTGGGGTCTCTGTGTGCTGGCCAGGATGGTCCTGCTGCCCCAGCCCTGTTGCAGGAGGCACAAAGAATGGGTCTTGGCCCTGTTGCGCCTGCAGCATGGCTGCATCAGCAGCAGCAGGTGCCTGAGGGAATAGCCCCACAGTGTTGCCCACTGTTGCTGCTGACGTTGCCGCTGCTGCGGGGTCGGGACAGGCAGCTGTGCCCCAGCTGGTGCTGCATGCAGCAGTGCTGGCTTGCGCCGTGTGGCTGACAGTGCCGCCGCCTGTCACTGGCGCCAGCAGTTTGTACCCTGGGAGGATGCTGGGTGCATGCAGGTGGTGTGCTGGCTCTGGCTGGCCCATGTGCGATCCTGCAAACCCTGCAAACCCTGCAAAGGGGCTTCCAAAGGTTGGCATGCCGGCATCCTCTGGCGGCAGCAGGGTGGGCTCCTGCAGCGTGGACCCAAAAGGGAACCCTGCTGCTGCCATGGGCTGTACAAAAGAGCCGGGGTTCTGCAGGACGTGGTCTGCAGCTGTGAGCAGGGCGTCGACAGGCAGGTCCGCTGTGTATGCTGCAGGTGCGGCGGGGGCGCTGGCTGCTGCTGCAGCTGCTGTGCCGAAAGCTGAGGTAGACCTTGCTGCATCTTGCCCATCCCACAGGAGAGGCTGCTCTTGAGGGAGTGCTCGCAAACCCGCTGTGGATGCAGCTGCGGATGCAGCCGTTGGTGCAACCTGCTGATCGTCTGACAGCAGGCTGTGCAGCAGCTGGAGGTCCTGCTGCTCCCAGAAGGCACCGAGCAGCGAGCTGCGAGCCCCAACAGGTTGTTTGTCAGCGCCAGGCCCCTGGAGGGAGTGATGAAGCAGTAACAATCAGTCAGCAACCCAAATCACTGTAGCATTCCACAATTGTGCGGTGCTGTTCACTGTGCCGCAAGCATACTCGTCAACGCCCAAATGCAGGTGGCAGGTCAGCCATATATCGTGATGCTTTGGTGCTGAGCTTGTACTGTGACCCCTCCCGCCCCTGGTGGGGATTGCCTGTCCCCCTCTGCCCCTCCCGCTTTCATACCAGGTCCAGGGGTAGAACCTCCAGCTGGTCATCAAAGGCAAGAGCCAGGGTTGGAAGATCACTCTGTCGAGACCACTCAGCAAAGGCCGCCTGTACCGCCTGGTTGGCATGGTCTTGGTGCCGCAGAGACTCATTGAGGTTGCCCTGGTTCAGGATCCTGATCCAGCCCTGCTGCACCTGTTGGGCCTGCACAGACGTGCCGTCTGGAGGACACTTCTGCTGTTCAGCCTCTGTCAGGCGTTTATGGAAGACGGAAAGAGGGGCAAATTCCCCCTGCCAAGGCAGCTGCAGGCCAGGCGATACTTCCGAAACCTTGCGTGCTGTATGTCGCCACATGTTCCTCAAAGCTACCCAACGTTATAAACTATGGTACATCAATCAACCCATGTGGTCCAATCAAGTATGCTACGGCTGGCCATCAGGGAAGAGCACAGAATTATGCCCATTTGCTGGTGTGCTTCCGCAGATGCAGCTAAGCTGGTTGTGTATGGTCGAACTGATGCGTGAAGTGATAATGAAAGGGGTGTTTCCGGCTCGGGGGGGTTCGAGTGGCTGCAGTCCAGTGAGCAACAAGAAGTGAGAGTGAGGGGCTTGCGAAGGCTGGCAATAAACCACAGACATCAGTCGCACTGTATGTAACTGGATTTGTTTTGTTTAAGTTTGCGGGGGCCTTTAATTTCCAGGGTTGCCAGCCTGGAGCAGGGTACACAGCAATACAGAGCCCGGGCCAGCCTGTCGTGCCCTCCCCTAGGCAGCCTGCTCACCCTTTGATGTTGGTCTGCTGAATATACTGATGACCGCACATGCTGGGTCGGGGGATCACATCACAGCCAAACTTTGTCGACCCAGCTGTTGCCAACTGTTCATACTCTCTCCACAGTCTAGATGCAATGTCTGATGTCTAATTTCTGTCGCTGTGACCGAGAATTATAATCTATCTTGGTCGTGTATGGTCAGTAGCCCGCGTTCCGCTGCAGTGAGAGCTCATCACAGATCACCTTGCTTTCATTCTCGGCACAAACCGACAAGACGTCCTAGGCAGCAGCAGTCAGTTATAATGGTGGACCTTGGAAGCATGACAGCGGTACAGGCGCTGCAGAAGGGCCTAGAGGTGTGCTGGCAGTTCCACTACTGCTCTACTGCTGCGTGTCCCTGTTCTCATTGGTTGCTGCTTGGGCAGCCCCTGACAACACAGCACACACACGGGTGATGATGTCAGCTATAGTGCGCAACCGAACATAAACCTGGTTGATCACACCCTGCAGGACGCTCTGCGACAGCTGCTGGCTAGCGGAGCACCCAGCATACAGCAGCAGATCGTGCCCACCCTAGAAGCAGCACTCCCACAGGCGATGGGATCAGAGGTGGGTGTCTGCAAGCATGTCAGTAGCGTCCTCCTACGGCGGTGGCTGTCTATCTTGCGTCATCAGACCAGCGTGAAAGCCAAACCAGCAGCGTGACAGCTCGGATATGTACTGAGAGGGGCCCAGCACATGGCATGGCTATGGTCTCCAGCAAAGCTCCTGCACAGGTTCAGCACCCCTATTCGTGAAGCAGATCCTCCTGCGATCACCTCAACCAGCAGTGCAAACGCGCAAATGTGTGGCTGTTTCAGGTGCACATGCCCGCCCTTGCTTTTGTGCTGCTTGGCATGCCATGCTGGCCTGCAGGTGTCTGCCCTGTCCCGCCTACAGAGCAGCCTCGTCCTGCCAAGCCTGCGCAGCAAGTGCATACAGCTGACGCAGGAAGCCACAGCAGCACAGCAGCCACCCCTGCAGTACTGCCTGCCGGGCGCAGCAGGGCCCGCGATACCTCGTCTCATGGAAGTGGCCATCATATGTCAGGAGCGCAAGCTGCTGGAAGCAAGTGAGTCAGCAGGCAGGACCCTGTAAGCCACACGCAAGGACATTGTGTCAAACACCAAGCAGTGCAGATCATGTTGAGAGTCATGCTGGGATGTCTTGGCTGGTGGCACTCTATTTCCCGACACCACAGTCACCGCGACTGTTAAGTGTACTGGCAGCTTTGTTGCAGCACAGCAGCAGCACTTGCCTTTGGCCTTTCCGCCTTGGGGCTTGCATCCACCCACACCAACTGCCTGCTGCTGCTGTATGCTTTTGTCCCCTTGGCCACGACTGTGCAGCTCATGTGCTGCAGATCCTTGAGGATGTGCAGGATCTGGTGTCAGTTGAACACAGCTTGGACATCATCACCTGGCTGGAGCAGCATAGGGTGATGCTGCTGTCAACATACAACAAGGCACAGCAGCAGGTACCAGGACGAGCATACCCGCTTAGCAGCAAGTGCCAGCGCCACTTCAGGGGCTGTATCGTTTGCTTGCGCAGTGCCGCTGTGGCTCCTGCATGTCTGTTGACGGCGCTAGTCGGATGGTGTGTGGTTCATGTGGCTATAGTGGCGATCCTTTTGACATGTGCTGTCTGTGCTGTCACTCCTGCAGCTGATCAGGCTGTGCAACGGCATCCACAAGCGCCTGGGCAAGCATGATGTCATCCAGCGCGCCCGGCTGCTGATGCTGACCGCCAACTGCGCCGGCACGTTTGACCGCTCTGGAGTCAATGTGACGGTGAGTTCATGGCTTGAAGCTCATGAGCTCTTGGCTTGCTGGCTAGGGCTAAGGGTGCAATTCTGTCCACCCATCACCTGTACTGAACCGTGGTGTTTTGATCTAGCGGTCCACAGCACAGAAAAACAAGGCCAGCTCCCCTCTGTGGATGTATGTGTTGCTCTTGTCTGCACAAGACAACAGGTCTGTTGGGTGGCTCAGCGCACGCACTCAGCCACACAGACAGCCACACAGACGTTCTCCCAAGTAATGTGTTCAACAAACAGGAGCGTGGATGCGTGGAAGCATGCATGTGAGGTGTCCATCACTGCTTTGTGCTGTCTCATGCCCCTGCAGGCTGCGTTTGCTCCTGCAGACCCGCCGCCTGTTGAGGAGGTGCCCCCAGATGCAGTGGACAGCGCAGGCAAGCCGGTGGACAGCACGCTGTACACAGCCTTCTGGAAGCTGCAGGTGCGCACAGGGACAGTCGCACACCGCTGCTGTGATAAGTCAATCCTGCAATTGCATATTTTGTTGCCCTCTACTGCGTCTTGTCTTGTGTGATGCTCTGGTTGCAGGGCTGTGCACGTGTACAGCAGCTGGAAAGGCCTCAGGCAGTGACATCACAGTCCCTATCACATCAGCAGCGATAGCATGTCCTGTCGTCCTGACTGACATATGATGCTCCCATAGGTTGAATTGCTCGTGCTGACATCAAGCTGTGTTGTGCTGATGCTCTGCCCCGCGCAGCCGTTGATCCAGGAGCCGATCAAGGTCCTCAAGTCAGCCTCAGAATGGGACAACCTGCAGGCAAACCTGGGCACTGTGCTAGACGGCCTTGCCAGGAGCAAAGCCACAGTGGCAGCAGTGCATGCGGCTGGCAGCAGTGCGCTGGCAGCAGCGGATGCAGCAGCGGCGGCTGACGGCAGCAGTGAGCTGTACCTCAGTAGCTACAAGCTGTTTGGTTTGCAGCTGGCTGACTCAGCATTCAGGAGGGGCTTCCTGGTTCAGGTGCTGATCCTGCTGCGCACACTGCTGCTGCCGGGCAAGCAGCCGACGGACACACTCAAGGACAAGGCACGCATGCAGGTGTGTAAATCACTAAGCTTGATGACAATCGATACATTCCTCCTGCCAGTCAGAAAGTGGTGCTGTGTGCGGCGCGCTGGGCATCAGCAACTGTAGGGGTGTGTTTGCTGGAGGGCTCACGTTGAGGAGTATGTTGCATGCTGGCGTGTTGGCAAGGGGCATGTGCGTTGGTTTGCTTGAGGCTGTTGCTGTCGTATGTCCTTGCACTGCACAGTTGAATCATAGAGGAATGCCCCAGAGTGTGCGATTGGTGCCTTTTGAACACTTCCATAACTGTCGCATGGGGTCAAGAGTTGAACACCCCTCAGACCAGCCCTAGATTTCTCATCCACTCCTGTACGATCTCATCCACTCCTGTACGACACTGTGCGATACCTAGGAGGTTCCAGTCCAGCATGGCCATTTGTGTTGACCCTGCCAATTTTCACCTTTCCCAGCACATGCACTTATGCATGCTGGAGGCTGTTGCCCTGGAGGGTAGACCTCAACATGAATTGTTTCACCACCGATTGTCACTGTTTCCTTCACGTCATCGATGTTTCTTTGCTGGTGTGCTGTTGTATGCTTCAGGCTGTTGCGCTGGAGGGTCGTGTGTACAAGCTGCTGGAGGAGACTCCCCACCACGGGCGGGAGTTAACCCAGGCCGTCAAGGAGGTGCTGCGCAGGGAGACAACCTGGGTGGAGTGGAAGAAGGGCAAAAATCTGGGTGAGTGGGAGAGGGCGACGGCCCGCAGTATGCTTGTGAACCTTGCGCACACGGTTGCAACAGTTGGGTGCCAGTACGTTGGATGCCAGCGGCGGCAAGGTGACAGGGAGCGCTACACTCTGGACAGCAAGCTGCTGCGTGTGGCTCTGTCGGCGTAGCTTTGTTTCCTGCCTGACCCTAATGCAACCTGGCTGGCAGTCCTGGCTAGCACAGGTCCTTCTGTCCCCCCCCCCCTCGATGCAAGCACAAGCCCCGGCACTGTGATAGCCTGAGGGGTTGACGATGCTGCCACGATTGCCTTGGGCCTTCTGTCCATGCAGTGCTGAAGGGCCAGCCCCAGGTCGCGCCGCCAGCAGCAGCAGGGGGCCCAAAGCAGCCGCAGCAAGGGTGCACCAGCTGGGAGCTCCCAGAGCTGGCCAGCCTGTCAGCTGCTGTTGGGCAGCACCAGGAGAAGCAGCAGCGAGAGAGCGAGAAGCGCAAGGATACCGTGAGAGATGGGCTTCAGCTGAAGGCTGATATCCAAGATATGAGCAAGCAGTATGACTGGCACGGGGCTACCTTCATAGAAGTCAACAAGAGGTTGGAGCCAAAGGACATGGTGAGCCTGGCTGGGACCCTCTTCAGCTGCACAACACTGTGAGAAGGCCGGCGATGTTGCATCATGTGTGGTTTGGCTCACTGGCTACCGCTGAGGCTGGTATTCTGTGCACCTGTGGTGTACTGTACTTGGGTGGGGCGGTTGTTACATGTGGATGCCTCGACCGTTGGGCGGTACTCTTTGCAGCCACCAAGCCAAGTCAATGCAGCAGGCTGCTGCCACACCGTACTGCCCTTATCCTGTCCCGCGCTTCATGCAACTTTGCCCTGCCGCCCTGCAGCTGAGATTCCTGGGTGGTGCTGGCGAGAGCAACGTCACCTACTGGGCCCAACAACAGGTCCAGGACGGCACAGCCATGCACCCGCGGCCCCTGATGGAAGGTCTCAAGGTGGCAGAGCAGGAGAAGTACCCCATCACTGAGCGTGTGTGCTGCCAGCTGGCGCGGGAGATGGACCCGGAGATCAACATGAAAGATGACGACGGGAATGAAGTTGTCAAGCGTGTTGTGGGGGACCCTGTGTATCGCTGGCGCATTGGCAGGGCGGTGGCGCAAGAGTGAGTGGGGTGGCAGCAGGCGGGGATGAGGTGCTGGTCTTGGTGGTCGTGCAACAGCAGCTAGCAGTGGGGACAGGCACTGGACGATGGGCTGCACGGGATGTTCGTGGACAGGCAGGGCCATGACCGGTGGTAGTGCTGCAGGGCAAGCCTGTACCTGGCTGGCGGGGTGTTCTTTGCACCCCTGAACGCTGGTCAGGGCGAGAGCGGGTTGAAAACATGGTCATGCACCCAGCTGCATCGCCAGTCTGCACATGACGGACAGTCCCCCATCCGTTTACAGTAATAAACGGATGGGGGACTGTCCTGCTGACGCTTGCTGACCTGCCCTGCTGCGCTCAACCCTTGATCTGGTGGCTTGCAGGGCTCCCAAGTACGAAGGCAGCCTGGTGACGGTGGAGGGGCTGGAGGAGGGCATGATGGAGGTCCAGATGCCCAAGTCACTGCAGGACATCCTCCCACAGGCCTTCAAGGACAGGTACACACCACGTTGAATGGCATGTCCTCTTGCTTGGACATGCAGCCAGGTGTCGAGTCTTTTGCACTGGCGAGCAAGATTCACTTTGGACACAGGTGCATCACCGCCCCCTCTCATTGTGTTATCAAGCAATGGCTGGCATGAGCTGTGCTAGAGCTCCAGAGCTACAGATGTAAGATATGAGCATGTATGTATGCAGGTACCTGGCAAAGAAAGCAGAGGAGGAGGCGAAAAGGGCTGAAGAAATCGCCAGGAAGAAGCAGAAAACAGGGGACGGCAAGGCAGCTGGCCAGCCTCAGCAGAAGCCGGCTGCCAAGCCCAAGGCGGCCAGTGCTGCTGCAGCGGCAGGGGGTGCTGAGGACCCAGCAGCAGCAGGAGCTGCTGCGGCGGCAGCAGCGGCTGGTGGCGAGGATGCAGAAGCAGCTGCAGATGGGGACGCTGCTGCTGCCGTCAAGCAGGAGCAAGCGGAGGCAGAAATGGCGCAAGCAGATGCAGCGGCGGCAGCGGACGCAGCAGAAGAGGATGTGGCGGGGACAGGTGGCGGGGGGGATGCAGCGGCAGTGAAGCAGGAGGCAGACGAGACGGCTGCTGCGGCTGCGGCTGCAGCAGCTGCTGTGGTGAAGGCAGAGGAGGAGGAGGATGCTGACCTGGCAGCACTAGCAGCGGATGGCAGCATGGACGTTGACCAGCAGGGGAGCTAGGTAGTCTCAAGTTTGGTCCCACCACAGCTGCTGTATCTGCTGTGTAACAGCATGTGGCAGCGTGTCAACTTGTTGACTAATCCACTACAGCCCCTCTCAGTCACTTCAGCTTACGAGGGCCTTTCTAAAACGTCTCAAAGTGTATCCTTTAGCGCTGCTATATCGTGCTTACCACAAGCTGACATCACCCCCTGCGAGGAGTGCTGACCTAGATCTTTCGATCCACTCACCCCAGTCAATTCATTCCATGCTGCTCCGGATACCAAAGCGCTTCCCATGGAGACACATTGGTTGTTTGCAAACACTCAATACGCTTGCAGCGCCAGCAACCAGCTTGGGTGTCACCAGTCCAGCAGGAGTGCAGCATGCAAGCACAGTACAAGCTGTGTATCATGCAGGAGGGGGCCACAGCAGTCGCACATGGCAGGCATGGCCTGTTATGGCTGGTGTAGCAGCAGCAGCGGCAGCATGGCATGCCCATGGCAACAGCATTGCACTGGCTGACAGCGCCAGGCCTGACAAGGTAACATTGTCCTGTCATGCTGGGCTCGGTTGACCTGGCAATGCACATGCATGCACTTGCAATGTCACCTGGTTATCACAACGTTATGTATAACGCATCTATCAGCTTGCATCGCCATGTATACATCGGGTGACTGGCCTGCTTCCACTTAAACCTGCATGCTCGAGTCAGTCAGCCCTTTCAAGACTATCCTATATTTGGTTTGGCACCATGGTGCATTGAGTGACGAACAGACAGTCCCCAAGGTGTTTGCAACGCCGCTTGGTGCACGCAGGCCTGGCATACAGCAGCGCAGGCAGCAGCTGAGGCAGCTGTCTCAGAAGCCTTCAGTGAGGCACTCCTTGACTGGCAGCGCAGTATAGCACAGCACCAGGGCCACCAGCAGCAGCACAGCAGCAGCATCAGTGGCACCACAAGTCACACAAATGAGCCTGAACGCCCAAGTGTGAGCTATGACGGCCATCAGGTTTCGGTCAACATCCCCCTGCTGCATGGTGTCGACCTGCCGGTGCTGCTCAAGGCAGTGCAAGCAGGAGTAGACCAGCTGGCAGCAAACAGCCGCCGTGTCGAGCAGCAGCAGCAATCTTGGCTGTTGAGTACTCAAAGGGTGCAGCACTGGCAGCTGCGCAGGCTGACAGGGGGCAAGGCAGACATGGTACAGCCACAACCGCCAAGCAGCAGTGATGACGGCAGAAGCAGCATGCAGCAGCTTTCTGTGCAGGTGGTCGTACCCCTTCAGGAGGCACACTCCTCCCCTCACGAAGCCAGCATCAGTGACAGCAGTGGCAGCCGCCGTGGCAGCAGTGGCGGCAGCAGTGACAGCGATGTAGGGGGCGCTGGGCACGTGCAGGTTGCTAAGGCAGGTCCGTTCACTGCAGATGAATTGGAGCTTCTTGGAAGGCTGGTTGCTGCTGCAAACAAGCCTGGGTCAGGGCAGGTGAGCTGTCTCTGCTGGTGCTGTGAGCAGTACTGCTGACATGTTGGCTGTTGTCAGCAAGCATGTTGGCCACACTGAGCACAAGTTGGTGGGTGCAAGGTCCTGAGCAGAAGCAGGTTGGGGTGCGCTGAACACATGTGATTGCATATGGCACGACTCTCACAGCACAGGACTCCGTCACTGAAGCCGACTTTGATGCCTTCAGCATGCGCAGTCAAGACCTCTTCACCAGCAGACTGTAACATGGCCTCGTACACACCTGCACACCCTACTGCTGCTGTTGTGCAGGACTTTGGGGTACCTGAGAGTTTCTTTAGCCCCTGGGGCCTATCTAACAGCCCAGACAGGGTGCTGGGCGGCTTAGACAAGCTGGGCGGGGCCTTGATGGGCACCATATTCTCAGAGCTGCTGCAAGAGCTCCAGCACGGCCTTGACTATGACCCAGAGCAGCAGGAGCGGGAGCAGCAGCATGACTGGCACAGCAGGATGGACCGATTCTTCGGGGGCTTGAGTGACCGGCTGGGGCAGGGGTTAGAGAAGCAGCTCGGGGATGAAGGCAGTTTGGAGGAGCAGATACAGAAGCTGCAGCAGCTGCTGCAGCGGGAGTTGAGGGCGATGACGCCGCCTGATGTCATAGACTGGTTGCATGACCTTACAGATCAGGAGAAGGATCAAAAACGCAAACAGGGTCTGCTCGGCAGCGGAGAGGACGGACAGCAACCGCAGCAGCCGCAGCAGCAGCATGGACCGCACCTCAGCCGGCGTGGTAGCAGCAGTAGGGCTGATGGGGAGCTGCAGGCAGCTCCGAAGCAGGAGCCGCAGGAGCCGCTGCTGCCATGGCAGCAGCCGAGTGCGCAGGCAGCTAAGTGGCAGTTGGAGGGGTTGGGAGCAGCAGTGTATCTGCCGTCAGAGGCAGCCCTGAAGGCTGGGGTGGAGCAGGGGGACCAGGAGCAGCAGCAGTGGGGTGTGTTGGCGGGCTATGAGGCGCAGAAGCAAGCTTTGGATGATTGCTTGCTGTTGCCGCTCAAACACCCGGAGGTGGGCGGTGTGTGCTGGGGCTGGAAAAAGCAGCCACAAATGCATCAACAGGAGCAATGGTGTGCAGTCCAGGGTCGTACATGGACGCAGAAGCAGTGCACAACACGTTCAGCGCATGCACCTGACCATCTACCAGTGACTGGCTGCATTTGCATTAGAGTGCTGTAAGTAGGGGGTCCCCAGTCCTGCAGTAGGGCTGTACCTACATGCTTGCTGGTGGCAACAGCAGGCACACCAAGGCAGGCATGTGTATGGCAATCCTGCTGCTGCAATTATGCAAGACAACTGGGCTACTGCTTTGGCTGTGCGCTTGTGAATTTCAGGTGTATGAGCGTGTTTCTGCCCGCACAAGGGCCTCTGCCAAGGCTGGTGGAGCTCGCCCACGTGCTGTGCTCTTTGAGGGACCACCAGGTGAGCCTTGAGGGCACAATGACAAATCATGGCCTCCAGCAGCGTTTGTGAGGTTGCAAGGCCACAATTTTTGCAGCACTGTGTCCCTGTACACTACATCAGCTGTACCCATTAGTGCGTCCACAGTGAGCTGTACAACATGTGCCTGCAGGGACTGGCAAGACCAGTACGGCGCGTGTGCTGGCGGGACGCGCCAGCCTGCCGCTTGTGTACGTCCCCCTAGAGAGCCTGGTCAGCAAGTGGTACGGGGAGTCTGAGCAGAACATGGCCCAGGTAGGACCAGCTGCAGGCAGTGCATGCCTGGTGCTTTTGCAGATGGAGCTGATGCCAATGCGTCCAAGCACATGCGGCGACACAACCAGAAAAACTCCATTACTCAATGGGCGGAATCGAGCATGCCAATTGACTTGGTGCCTACCTCCGCACTCTTATATAACCCTGCCGCTGTCAAGGCACAGCTGCAGCAACTACCATGCCGAGCTTGCACCACACTCTCATGCCACTCAGGCTGTTGTTGAACATTTGTACTGCGTTGTCATGTCACTCTGGCTGCAAACACACCCCAATTATGAATTCTCATGGTGTGACGTGACGTGTCCCTCTAGCTGCTCCATTTCGCTTGTCACTCCAGATCTTCAAGGCGTGTGAATTTTTTGGTGGCTGCATGATCTTCCTCAATGACATGGATTGACGTGCATGACGTGCATGGCGTGCATTTTTGCTACTCCAATCTGCTTCTCACTCCTCACTCAGATCTTCAAGGCGTGTGAAGCTCTCGGTGGCTGCATCATCTTTCTAGATGAGCTGGACAGTTTAGCTACCAGCAGGGACCAAGGGGACATGCACGAGGCCAGCAGGCGGCTGCTGGGTGTGCTGCTCAGGGAAATCGACGGCTTTAACCACAGGGACAGCGGCGGCAGCAGCAGCGACGGCAGCGGCGGAGACAGCAGCAAGCGCAGCGTGGTGATCGGGGCGACCAACAGGCGACAGGACCTTGACGCAGCACTGCTGAGCAGGTGTGTGGCGGCAGGGTTTGTCTGTGTCCAGGGTGCCAAGGCACAGCAGGAGGTTATCTTGCTGTCGAGTTGTCTCCATAGCGTCCAGTGATGGTGAACTCTTGGCAGATGCCCCTACATTGGTGCATGGGTGGTGTTGGCGCTCCTGCGTGACTAATCATGTGTTAACCCTGCCAGACCTGCAGCAGAGGCGTGACGTCTGGTACTTTGGGGCATAGTGCGACACCCTACATTTTTTGGGGGTCTCTGCGCATTACGAGCCCTGCTGTGCTGGGTTTGTAAGTACTAAGCTGCGCGCTTTGTGCTGTACGCAGCTCTGACCTGACCAGTCAAGCTGTGTTGCTGTTATCATGCTGTGCTGTGCTTTGCCTGCAGGTTTGACCTGTCCATCCACTTTGGCCTGCCAGACGAAGCCTGCAGAGCAGCCATCCTGCAGCAGTATGCTCACCAGCTGACACAGGAGCAGCGCCAGGAGATAGCAGCTGTGGCACAGGGCTTCAGTGGGCGAGACCTCCGGGATGTCTGTGAGCAGGTAGGGGTGGCAGCACAATAGGGCTTCAAGCAGTGGCGACAAACGCCTATGTTGAAGAGGGCAGGCTCAGGGTTTACATGTGATGTGTGGGCACGAGTAGATGATAAGGCTGTGGTTCAGCACCAGCATTGCAAATGATGAATAGCACTTGAGTGGCGCTTGAGTAGTGGCAGGCACTGCCTGGCAGCATGTACATGGGTCACGGCCCTTACTTTAGTGTCTGGCATTTGCAACGTGCTTCCACCCTCAAGCTGCTGCTGCTGCTGCTGCTGCTGCTGCTGCTGCTGCTGCTGCTGCTGCTGCTGCCTGTACGATGTCCGCCTTTCTTTCCTCCAACCACTTGGTCCTCTCCTGCGGCCTCACACAGACTGAGCGTGCGTGGGCGAGCAAGATCATCCGTGGCCAGGTAGAGGCTGAGCAGCTGCCAGGCCTGCAGGACTATCTAGCTGCAGTGCAGCAGCGCAGGGAGGGAGCAGGCAGGGCGGCAGCCGCCCAGGCTGGCAGCCACACCTGGGCTTGACTGCTCATGGGTATTGCAAGCCAGATAGCACATGTGAAGGGGCCGGCGTGGGTGTGACACAGTTGGACAGTGTGTGCAGCAGCGCAGGGAGGGCGCAGGCAGGGCGGCAGCTGCGCAGGCTGGCAGCCACACTTGGGCTTGACTGTCTCTAGGGGTATTGCAAGCCAGATGGCACATGTGAAGGGCGCGGCCGGGTGTGACACATTAGATGTTGTGTGCAACAGCACAGGGAGAAGCAGGCAGGGTGGCAGCAGCACAGACAGCCAGCCACACTTGGGCTTGACTGCTACTAGCCTAGTAGGCCGCCTAGGCTAGTGCAAGCCAGATGGGTCATGTGAAGCGGTTGGCTTGGGTGTGACACATTTGACAGTGTGTGCAGCAGCGCAGCAGGCAGGGTGGGAGTTGCACAGGCTGGCAGCCACACCTGGGCCTGACTGCATTGTGATGTCAAGTGATTGCAAGCGGCTGCAGGTCAGCTGCAGCTGTGAAGCGTGTTGGTTGGTAGTTGACACGGTTGTGTAATGTGTGCAGCTCCTACAGTTGTACGTCGGGCCTGATGGTATGAGATTGGTGCTGCACGTATGTGTATATCTGACATGCATTGTGCAAGCATTTCAAGTTTTTGCTGCTCAGCAGCGGACGTCTCTGGCATGTTGTTGAGGATTGTTGGTGTTTGGCACAGTGTGTGCTGTTGTGTGCGAGAGGCCCGTTGAACCAGATGTAGCATGTTCTGTATAAGTCACCTGATTGTCAACATGGCACACTCGCAGTGCAGCTGCTGGCAGAAAGAGACACACATCCGTGAGACACGCATTCATGGCAAAGACTGAGTTGCAACTACTCTCAAGGTTGCCAACCATAGCCCGGGGCATGTCTCAACCAGGACCCCAATCCCCCTGTCCAATGGCAGTACAATGATTTGGGTACATTGTCTGAGCTTTTTCCTACCCTCTGCAGCCCACACACAAAAGGGGCCTGCTGCTGCCAAAACAATTTTCAGGCTGACCATGGTGACAAGGAGCAAACTCGTGCACACAGTTCCAGTGTGCCCATGTAGCAGCACTATTGCAGCTGCAGTGCTAAAAGCAAACAAGAAGAGCCTTGCATTGTGGCAGGGCCGAGTTGTGGAGAGTCCACATTGAAGTTGGTGTACACATCACTGGCCGTCATGGCCACATGTTATGATCAGCAGCTTGGCAGCCGCACAAATCTCAGGTCAGCTATATACGATGTATGACTGCGGTGCAACTTGCAGCACCCGGTTGATTGAATCAACCACATCAGTGGCTGATCAGTCATGACAGACTAGTGCCAAAGCAATCAAATTGTGTCACTCAAGCTGAGCGCGGCGACACGGTGGGTCAGGGCTCGCTCACTGACCCTCACTAAGTTGCAACAACACAAAGGCATGCTATCTTATTGAGGTTGCAACAGCAGCCTGCTGCTCACACTGACCGTTACGCCGTGCTGACAGGCTGACCACGTCAAGGGCGTCCCATGAAGGCCTTGTTGATGGCCCTGGCAGCAAGCTTCTTGGCCTTGTCATTGGCGCTGTGTGTGTGGTCAATGGTGCTGCTGATCTGCTTGGTAGCCTTCCTAAACGCCTGCTGCCTCTCCTCTGCTGCCTTCTCGATTGCCTTTGCCGCCTTCTGCTTGCCGTGCTCGACTGCCTTGATGGTTTTGATCGCCTCCTTGGCCGCTGAGCTCCCATGGTGGCCCTTGCTAGGGCCAACTAGTGGCGCTGTGATGATGTTGGAAAGGTCGGAAAGCTTCTCGCCAATGCCGATGACAACTGCCTTCTCGCCTGCGTTGATGGCTTTGTCAGTCGCCTTGGCAACTGCCCTGCCGATCTTCGCATCAGCACGGACCACTTCCTTCACCTGCTTCTGCACCACTTTGGTGATCTTCTGGCCTGCCTTCATGCCATTGCCAACCTGGACAAGCACAGCAGCAGATGCAGACAGCAGCTGCTGTCAGCTGTGAGCCATGCATGCCTTTGTTGCAACAAATCAATTTCTTGATGACGCTGTCTGCCATCAGCAGCATGCCTCTGTTGACACCTGCTGCCTGCAAGTGCCACAGTACTAGTGGCACCCACTGGCGCTTACATGTGACTCAACCACTTTTTTGACTGCCTTGAGGCCGTCAAAGACGCCCAGGAGCTTGCGAGATGTCTCAGTTCCATCATGCTCTGCAGACACAGAGTACACGTAGTTGAAAACCCAGCTGCAGCGTGTTTGTCGCCTCAGCACCAGAGATGTTGCGCAACTGGTCCGTACCTGCTCCTGCTGCGTAAGATGCGTAGCACAAAACCAATACAATAAAGATTGTTTTGATCGGCATGGTGGTCTTTCTGATCGAGTGCGACTAAGAAACGTGGTCGGCTAGGAGGGAAAGTGTTGTTCTTGCCCGAGGATGATTGAGGAGCCAGATGGAACAGTTGAAGCAATTGTGTCGCAGCCAAACCATGTTCCGAGCACTGCATGGAAGCTGCTGCAGCCGATGTTGGTTACGAAGCTCCATGCAAGTGCCCGTCAATCTTCCAACTCGGAATCGTGCCCAAACGCACAGCACGGACACAGCAAGGGCACCAGCACACTTAAAATATCATGTATGCGTGCGGAGCTGCCTTCACTGTGGGGTTTTTGCACAGGCCATAAATCCCACCTCAGTACCATGTAGTTATCCAGTGTGCTGCTGTGCCATACGTGTACAGCTCAAGCTCAAGCTCCTTTCATTCAGTTACACTGAGTGCAATCACAAGCATGACATTGATAACACCACCGGACGGTCCACCACTCTAGACTGAGGCACACTGTCTCACAACAAGACATCATCAGACAGCCGATCATTCAGTTGCATGAGACCTTCACCACACAGCAACACTCCGTGACTGGCGTGCAACTCAACTGAAAACATGATTGTATGTGCAACTCAACTGAAAACATGATTGGATTTCAGGCTTGTTGCTGGTCCGCCAACGCAGTTACACATAAATATCTGCTGCCAGTGATACAGACAACCACCAACAGGATGACAGCATCAATGCTCCACACAGCAACTGTCCCCAACACCACACACATACAACTGCTGCATCAATTTACAGCCTGTCTGACAGCAACTGCAGCAACAAAATGCTGCATGATCGACTCAAAGCTCAGCCAGACTCAGAATCACCGCTTGGAAGCCCCGACTGGCACTGCCGCTGACCCAGCTGCTGCTGATGCTTCCGGCTCCTTCCCAGTATACACCCCGTTCACTGTCTTCCCAGTGACCCCGGGCCGAATGCCAGCCCCTGACAGTTCAGCTGCCCAGTCTCTGGGTGCTGCTGCTGCTTCGGGAGCCCAGGGTTGGCTGAAGGGGATGGTTGACTTGATTTCAAACGTTGTCCCGACAGCTGAGGGCAGCTTCAGGAGGGAGACACAGAGGTCTGCTACCTCCTCTCGGCTGATCTTACCCTGCAGGGCACAGCACAGCACAGCACAGCAAAGCGCAGCGAAGTACACAGCAGGACGACAGCAAGAAATAAGTTACAGCATGCCGCCTTGTATGGAAATGCACCTGTGGGACTTTCATGCCAGCCTGAGCCGGCAGCTGCAGTGCAGCAGCAACAGGCACTACCTTGCCATATGATCCAGACCATACACATGCATGAGTACCTGCCGCATGTCATATGTACCACCACCAACTTTGAAGCTTCCTGTACAACCACATGTTGCACGATAACCTCATGCTGTATCTCCACCCGCGATGAAGCCACCCACCCCCCACACACACCTGGATGACATCCACTTGACTCCCCGTTGACGCCAACTGGTCAGCCCGCCATCTACAGCCCCTGACCTTTCAGTTGGATGCGCTGTTACTGTGCGTAGGCACGCACTTGTTACAAGAACTTGTTTAAATTCAGAATTAGAAAAATACAACGTTGAAACGTTGATGCATTGGCTGAATGCAGTTGCTGTGCCCACCCACCTTGATGACATCCCCTTGGTCCAGCTCCAGGGGTGCACCAGCTGGCTCCTCAGTGAGAGCACACGGCCGTACGACAACGGCAGGAACACCGCTCTCACGGATCTGCAGCCGCAGCAGCACAACCGCCAGGGCGGCATCACCGTCAGCAGCAGGGAACACAGGTGAACGTAAGGTACACCAGATGATACTGTGTCTGTGTTGCTGCATGTGCAGCTGCTTGTTCAAGCATGATTCCTTGCTCCTTGCACTTTTGCTGCAAAACTAACATCATGCAGAACACTGTGCTATGCAGTTTCAGCAAGTTTGCAGCTTCGCAGATTATATAAAAAGCTCAAGACACTCTGCCAGCTAGCTTCAGCCAAGAGGTCAACTATAAGACATACATCGCCCTCAAATTGCTACAGCCAGAAGAACTCGCACTGCCTTCCTGCTATTACCCCCCCCCTCCCCCCGCCAAGGCTGTGCACTTACCGCGTCCTCTCCAGCCAGCTTGTATGTCAGCAGGCCCCCCAGTGCATCGTTCAGCTTGACAGCAGGAGGCTCCATGTCCACGTTGATGCCGGGCCGGTTGGGCCGGGTTACACCAGCACTGCTGACGTGGACAAACCTGACATGGCGCAAGCAGTGTTGCAACACAACAGTCCTTGCACAGAGTCCGGGCCACGCTCGGCAGCAGGCTTCAAAAAGACGTTGGGCATATGGTTGCGCCTTGGAGAACTATGAGCTGCATGCATCACGAAAAGCCTGACATCCTATCTGAACATTACTCGACTTCTGGACAGCCCACCTGGGTGTGACAGGTTCCTTCAAGTAAGCCCGCATCGACTCAATCGGCAGCTGCATTGGTCCAGCCTTGAAGTGTGGGTTGAGCTCGCCATCATACTCAAACTTGCTGAGCATCAGCTGCACCGAGCACACACTGCCAGCATTGAGCTTGGAGCCATCTCGCAGGGTCTTGGCGCGGAAGGTGGGGATGAATTCTGAGAAGGGCAGGCTGATGTCCTGCCACTCCCCGTCCTTCGTGTCGAAGCTCCTGCAACATAGCACAGCACAGCACAGCACGCACGACACAGGACAGTATGACATTGGTCAGACATGCGCGCATCGCCGGCATTGAGCTTAGAGCCATCCCGCAGGGTCTTGGCGCGGAAGGTGGGATTGAACTCTGAGAAGGGCAGGCTGATGTCCTGCCACTCCCCGGCCTTCGTGTCGAAGCTCCTGCAACACATGCACAGCACAGCACAGCACAGCACAGCACAGCGTGCAATAGATAGGGGAGTATGACATTGGTCAGGCATGCGCTGTCACGTGCACGCGTGATTGATTCTCTTTAGCGTTCAGGAGCGTGATGTTTGCAAGTGGGCGACAACCACAGACACCAGAAGTTCTCAGTCGACAGCTCGCACCCGCCGTCTTAGCGCACCCAATCGAACCATCCACAGACTTCATGCATACACTGTCCATCAAGAGCTATTAAATCACCGCCAAAATACCCACAGGACCGCACAGAGCACACCCCCACCTGCAGTACCCTAAACCGTCTCAACTGGGCTCGCAGCATATGATGCACTTGTGGTGCAGCCAGGGGCTGTCCGCAGCTGCGGGACCGCCCAAATGCATGGGACATGTACTACTTATCCCTGCGAGTCTTGGCCATGAAGGGGGATCTGGGACCCAACCCCCCGAGGGCCCCTCAGGTGCGCATATCCCCCCGAAGCGAAGCCGGGGGAGCAAATTGCACCCCCCCCTAGCCCATGGGATAAGCTCAGTGTTGCAACCCCCACCTGCAGTATCCGATGCCGTCCCAGCTGGAATCGCAGCGTATGATGCACTTGTAGCGCAGCCCGTTGCCCAGCACACGCAGCTTCAGGCCCTCATAAGCCGCCAGATCAAGAGCGGGCTCAAAATTCTTGCAGCGCACACTCACAAAGCCCCCTGAGTTACTGGTTGAGACGTTGCCCCTGCAGGCAGTAAGGAGATATGCAGACAGTGTAGCAGCAGTGGCGGCGGCAGCGGCAGTAGCAGTGCGAGTGGGGTGTTGGGGTATGAAAACAGGAAGGAGATGTACATACAGCACATGACGGCAGAGTGACACAATACCACTGAAAGCGGGATGTAGATGTAGATGCCGGCAGTACACGTGATGGGTAGCAGCAATCAGTGACCTCATGCACAACCGCAGCGACGGCAAGGCTGCAGAGCATAGCTGGAAACATGCGGCACAATCTGCCATCCCCAGCCACTGCTGCTGCTGGTGGTGTGACTGAACAACGCAGCAGAGAAGGGATATGGCTGCTGCAGTATATCGAAGCTGCTTGGCATCAACACTTGCTGGCACACAGTCTTGAATCACCTACAGGGTTTAGGGATATAGACAAAACCCTAAAGCTTGTAACCCTCACCTGAAAACCAGTGCAGGCCCACCCTTCTCTCCAGCAGTCTGGCTGAACACAATACTGCTCTCACTCACACCACCCTGCACAACAGCACACACATTTAAAAGTTGAAAGCGGGGGACCTTTGGGGGAAACCAGGTACTACTACATGGTTTCAATAGTAGGGGGTGTGGTTTTGAAGAGACCATTAAACAGCAAACAAACGAGACATACTGATATAGTTTTTGTAAATATTCCTGCTGGTCTAAGTCACACCCTGCACAACAGTACAAAGCCCCACACAGCACACAACACACAAAACCTTCTCCAAGCTGCTTAGGAAAGACCAGGCACTATCAGGCAGACATGTGGCAGATCCTGCCACACCCTATGTGGCAGATCCTGCCACACCCCCGGCTGCACAACTTTACAGCTGTAGGTTTATTGTTCAAAGCAGGGTCCAGGTTTGAGGGTTTGAACCCAGACTCAAACTGATCCTAAATCAGAACAGCCCCCCCTCACCATGACAACATCATCCAGGGCGCCCCATCTGGCAGCAGAAGCACTGTCCGGGACCAGGATGGCCTGCATGCAATGTGGGCACAGCATCCCAAGCAACAAGGCAGCAGTGTTTTTTGATGCCACTACAACCAGGGCTGCAGAATCTTTTCTTACATGCACGCTCCTGATCTATGCCCTTGCAAGTTGCCATACAGAGTGAAAATGTCGCATGGTGCTATAGGGGTGTTGTGGTCAAAGCAAATGTGCTGCAATTGAGGCAAACCACATGTTCCTGACCCAGCAGACATACGTGTGTGATTTTGAGTGGCCTCAGTGCCCACATGACTCACGCCCCTACCCCAGCAAAACTGTGCACCCTTGGTAGCACAACACATCTCGGTTTGTGGGTGGCCAAAGTGCCCATCAGACTATTCTCATACCCCCAGCAAAACTGTGCCCCCTTGCTAGGGTTGATGCGGCCATACCTTGCCATCAGTATAGCCCACCTGGCAAACAGCATGGTTTCTGGGTGGCCAAAGTGCCCATCAGACTATCCTCCTGATCCCCAAGAGATATGTGCACCCATGAATGCAGGTGGGATGCGACCTCACCTTTCCCTCAGTGTATCCCAGGTGTTTTGCCACAGCATCCAGCACATTCTGCAGTCCAATGTACTCCACAGCCTCTGGGGTGTTCTCAACAATCTCAGGATCGTAGAACTTGATGCCCTGCAAAAAATGCGGGGAAACAGGCCAACTGCCCTTTAAAAAATGTCCTTATCTCACAACCACCCAATCAACGGATTGAGGGAACGCAGGGTCATTCAATTTGATGCCCTGCAGAAAAGGGGGGGGGGGGGAGTAACTTGGTATGCTACGGTACATTGATGATAGCGGACCAGCAGCCCAATGTACTCCACAGCCTCTGTCATGTTCTCAACAATCTCAGGGTCATAGAACTTGATAGCCTGCAACACGGGGGAGGGCGGGGGGGGGGGGGGGTCACCAACATTCTCAATGAGGGGGAGTCGACAACCCAATCATAGGATGAGGGAATCCCACATGCTCTCAGCGTCATACAGCTTGATGCCCTGCAGAAATTGGGGGGGGGGGGTATCAACCATTGGTATCACACAGCATCCAGCACGTTCTGCAGTCCAATGTAATCCACAGCCTCTGGGGTGTTCTCAACAATTTCAGGATCGTAGACCTTGATGCCCTGCGACACGGGGGAGGGGGGGGGGGGGGGGGGGGGGGGGAGGGGGCATGCCAAGCATTGGCACGATCGGGAATATGCAAGGGTGCACGTATATGCTATAAAAGTTGTGAGGTGATCCATGCCCCACCTCTGTGCCCGCCTGCTGGCCAATCCCCCCGTCCCCCCCCCCCTTCACCCGTTCCCTCAACCCGCCCTCCCACCTGGTAGCCTACCGTCTCCATGTCGGGCGTGTTTTGTGTTTTGTTTCTTTTTGTGGCGTGCCACTTCCCAACCTGTTAGGCTGCACGACGGCCCACCTGCCTGACCGCCCACCCCAATGGGTGCCCCCCCTCCCCCACACACGCCTGCCCCCCCCCCCCCCCCCCCCCCCGCCCACCTGATAGTACTTCTCCCTGTCTGGTGTGTCTCCCTCCTTGGGTTGCACCTTGACCGCAGTGCAGCTGACCACCGCGCACACACCCCTGAACATGTCTGCCGTCAGCGTCTTGCGCTGGCTGATGTCTGCAGCAACCAGCTGAAGGGCACCAGACGGACCAACCGGCAGGGAAGACTGCAGGGCACAATGCCAAAATGTGGATGAGCAGGGAACAATGTTGCTTGTGTGGGGTTAGGGTGTGTAATTGGCAGCATGTTCATCGCCACAAGCCCCAGCTATCCACGCAGGGCACCAGACGGACCAACCGGCAGGGAGGACTGCAGGGCACAATGCCGAAATGTGGATGAGCAGGGAACAATGTTGCTTGTGTGGGGTTAGGGTGTGTGTAACTGGCAGCATGTTCATCGCCAAAAGCCCCAGCTGTCCCTGAAGGGCACCAGAGGGACCAACCGGCAGGGAGGACTGCAGGGCAGAACGCATGAAAAGAAAGGCACGGGGGATGGTGTGCTGAACACAGAGCTTCCATGTGTTGGGCTGAGGCATATAAAACTTCTAGAAAGTTTTTTATTTCTGTTATTTTTGTTATTTTTGTTATTTTTGAAAATTGTAGAAACTTTTTTTATTTTTTGACAAAAAACTTGTACGCATGTGTACTGATTGACTTGTGTGCATGTGCAACCAGCTGAAGGGCACCAGACGGACCAACCGGCAGGGAGGACTGCAGGGCAGTAGGCAGCAAAGGGGGTGGTAAGGGCATATCCAATTGTGCTTGTGTGGGTGTAGAGTGTGGGTTTAGAGTGCCACTCTATAAGGTGTAGTTGGCAGCATGCTGTAACACCAGAAGCCCCAGCTGTCCCTGCCAGGCCACAGAGTGACCCACCGGCAGGGAGGACTGCACAGGGGAAGGCAGCAGGGGGAGGCACCGGGGGGGGGGGGGGGGGCATAGAGCTTGCAGGGGTTTTGTGTACGGGCACTAGTGTGGCGTGTGTGCTGTCAGGATGTTCTGTGTGCATTCAGCGAAGCGTCGCATACTGTGCCGTTGAAAACAGCAGGCACAGGTGCAGGACAGGCCTGAAAAAAACACTTCAGTGCTTGTCAGAGCCACAGAAACATCGCCGTGAAATATATATAAATACTATATATATATATATAATCTATATTTATATAGATATAAGGTTTCTATTTAGTAGCAACCATACAAAATATTATCTGCAAGCTCCCAGTCACTGGTGAGTCAGCTGGCGATGAAGCACACTCCCTGACACAGTAGCCCGTACTGCTCAGATCTTCGACAAGGTGACCCAAATGTTTGAGCTGTAAAAATGGCACCTCAGCTTGCAAGCCAATGGGGCCTGTATATTGCATCAAGTGAACTATCTTGCTCACCAGGAGTGACTTTGCCTTGTCCACATCCCTGACCAGTGCCCTCACCACCCTGCCCTGAAGAAATACTCGATAAACATGACAAAAATCTACAAGACTGTTGATTTTTGTTGATAATTATGTTATTCCAAAACAACACAAAATTTATTCATGCTGGTTCAAAACAAACACAAAATTTGTTAATGTTACTTCAAAATCCAACACGAAATTTCCAAATTTCAAAGCAAGTACATATGTGTTGCTCACCAGGAGTGACTTTGCCTTGTCCACATCCCTGACCAGTGCCCTCACCACCCTGCCCTGCTCAAGCAGACGCTGCACCACACGCTTGCCAACACCACCAGTGGCACCTGCAAGCACAGACACGCACAGGTGCATGTTTTGATGCTAATGCTGCTTCACATCCATGCTTTGATTGCATCAGATGCATGACGCCCTTCGGCCCATACCCCCCTATCAGGTCAAGTGCCTTACACACGTAGGGCTTGCGAAGCTCCTTGTATCTGTGTATGCAGCGAGACGAAGCTTGCTTCCTCCCTCTCTACCCCCTCCCCCCCCCCCTGCCGCACCAGAAAAAATAGGTAAGAGGTACTCACCTGTCACCAGCACCACATTGTGCTTTCTTAGCCAAGCCTTGCCTTCGTCAAAGGCTTACGCCCTTTGGCTGGTGCTCTAGCCCAAGCCTGCCATGAATGACAGGATAGGTGGAACAATCAAGGGTGGAGCTCACCTGTCACCATCACCACATTGTGTGCATCCTGAGCTGCAGCAGCTGCCCCAGCAGCAGATGGAATCAGAGTGATAATGGAGCCTGCTGTGGAGCTTCCAGCCTGCAGTTGCAGTAACCCAACATCAACCCAAGGCAGCAGCAGCCGCAGCAGCAACAGCAGCAAAAATGGTGGTGGGAAGTGACGGCCTCATTGAGCTGCTTGGCAGCAGCTGCACGTGCATTTGCTTGCACTGCCAGTGCTGGTGCTTTGTTCAAAGTGTATCACAATGAGTGAGACTGTGGAGGGGTGCTGGCAGGAGGTGACCCTCTGCCGCAACAACAATCAGCAGAGTCACCAGGTTACCCCCAACACACAACTGCTGAGAACACGTTATGTTTAGGGACATGTGCTGCCAATGAGTGCTGAGAGATACAAGAGCCGCCAGGTCCAACACACTGCTGCCCAACTGCTGCAAACCCTGACTCCAACACAACATATTTCTTTACTTGGCCCCTGCTGCTTGACACTGCTGCTGCAGGCATTTTCCCTCGCTGTCATGCTGCACACAGCTGCTCAGTTCCCCACTCTTCTGCTGCCCATGTGCGTCTCGCAGACCCTGACAGGAAGCACCCTGTTTCTTTGCCCGCCCTGCTTGACACTGCTGCTGCCCCTGTTTGACACTGCAGCTGCTGCTGCTGCTGCTGCTGCTGTCGTCCGTTGGCTCGCATTTCTGCTGCCCACCTGTGTCTCGCTGCCAGCAACCATTTTGACCAGGGCCTTGACTGGAGCTGTCAGCAGCGTTTGAATGACACGTGCGGGACTGGACAGGTCCTCGTTGAAGAAAGCCACTGTGCGGCCAAACCTGGCAAGGTCCCAAGACTCACGGCCACCTGTGGGTGAAGGGAGGGCGGGAGGGATTGGAAGAGGGGGGGGGGGGGCAAGTGGATACTTTCACCGCTGTGCGGTGCTCACCACAGTGCAATGTGCAGTGTATTCGTTCCATGCCTCAAGTCCACGTGTAGGGGAAGGGGAGCGCGGGAGTGATTGCATTGTGCGGCCAAACCTGGCAAGGTCCCAAGACTCACGACCACCTATGGGGTGAAGGCGGGTGGTGTGCTCTGGTGGCGTGGGATGTGTTGATGTGCTGCCATGTGTGCTGGAGATTGTGATGTATGCTGTGCAGATGCGTGCAGATTGTGCCAGACCACCTGTGCCTAAGGGCGGCACTCGTTGCACTGGTTGCACTACATGTCGTGAGTGTTGACTGTTGCTGCTGCTGCAGACAGGAGTGTCATCTGCAAGCGTGCAAGGGAAGAGAGGGCATCATGGTATTGTGCTGGTGCACGCCCATTCAGGGTTGGTGGCTATGCTGTATGCTGCTTCAGATATACGTGCAAGTGTGCCTGCAGGTCATGCTGCGGAAGCAATGCTTGCTGGCTGCCGATCACAGTTACGGTGTGTTTGTGGTGTGTGGGGGGCGAGGAGGGCATGAATAGGAGGCCTGATGTGCGCTGCATGCAGCGTCCTGGGCTGCCAACATGTGATATTTGTTTCAGAAACCGTGAGGAGGCAATAATGCGCACGGGTTGTGACATGGAGAGACTGGTATGCAAACTGCTCCAACACACACAAGTGTACTGTCATGATGTCCACGCACCTTTCTCTGCGCCCGACGCCTTTGCTACATGCGACATGCGCTTCTGAGACAGCTGCAGTGGTGCCAGATGGCCTGAGGCAGGAACAAATGGGGTGCACGCACAGCCATGAAACATCCATCGTGATCTACACCGGTCACCCGACACGAACAACACCACTGCGGTTGTACCTGTCACATGGCGCGCTGCTGGCAAGCAGTTTTGATGGCTGACAAAAGCTCGCATGCTCTCGTGTTGCCTGGGCAAGCTTCCACACGGAAAGGAGCTGTAGCACCTGGGGTGTGTGTGGGACCAAACGACTGAAGCAACAAATGCAAGTATCTATCAGTTCCTCACCCCTCACTAGGCCTTAATGCACACCCCAGTGGGGCTCATACCCTGACGTGGGTTGAACACCTGCCATGACAATGACAGGTTATGAAGGGGGGTGACAGCTCTGTCACCTAGGTGATGAAAGGGGGGGGGGGGGGTGACTGCTTCTTGAGCTGGGGAGCTCAACCGGGTATAGAAAAGCTTGAAGCATGGGTTCCATGTGCGATATCTGCCAAGGAACCACCCCTTTACAGCTCTCTGGGTTGGAAGTGCCAACTGTCTGCGCAGACAGTTGCATGCAACTGTGTGTTGTAGTAAGATCGCAGAGGCTGAAGCTGCCGTGTCTGTCAACGGAAACAAGTAGATAGTGATGCATATGCATGTGCAGCTGAAGCTAGACGAGCTTCGTGGCCCCCCAACCCTTGGCTCACTGTGACATGAAGGTGACTGGCCAGTTGCATGCAACTGTGTGTTCAGTGCGCCCAAATTCCACCTAGTGGCTGTTTGTCTACCTGTCCGAAGGAAACGTTTTCAGCAGCGGTGTGCGACTTACAACTAAGCACAGTCAGCATGACTTGCACACCCTGTGTCGTGCGGAGCGCAGTGCTCAGGCTAAGCAACTGTGGCTGCCACTTGTCTTCTGCCAGATCATGCAGCTGTGTGACTCTGTGTTCAGCAGACTGCTGATGTTTTCAAATTTGCAAGGAAGCAAACGGCGTGCAGCAGATGCATAAGCTTTGCTTGCTGTTGGTCAGCTGCACTGCAAGCATAATTTCGCACCACTACTGACACTGCTGCTCTACGTCCATACCAGCCACCCGTTCTGCTGCTCCATCCCAGCAAAGAAACTCACAACTCAGCCAGAAAACCGTGACAAGTTGCACACTGCTACTGCTAAAGCCCATTCATCAAAAATAGCAACGGCTTTCAAGCAGCGTGGTGGCAGCAAAACTGGCTATCCACATGCTATACATGACCTGAAATGGCACACTGCCAAAGTCAGGCACAGCGCAATCAGGCATCCTCACAACACAGCAGCAGACAGGTTGTGCAAAACCAAACCCACCTCACTTAACCCCAAACCCCCACATACCATCATGATGTACACACCCTGTGTGCAGGGATGCAGCAGTCAACAGTGTGAGCAGGGGTGTATGCACCCACCGAAAGGGACTCTCTCGGTCCACACACTCAGCAAGTCCCTGCCCTCTGAAGGTGCAGAGCAGCACCTCCAGAGCGCTCACAGCAACGACATGCATGCACACCTTGCACTCAAGGCCCAAGTGCTGCCGCTGTAGGGCCAAAACAACATAGTGACCTACACACCCAAACACACACCCGCAACAGCAGGCCTACAGACACGACAAGCTGCCTGCGCAAAGAGCCTACCAGCAGCAACCCAGCCTAACGCAAGACGCCAGGAAGATGCAATCCCAAAATCGGGACCAGAACCTCACCGCATAGGCCTATGTCCCATGTGTGCGCCATGATGTGCAGGAAACCCCGGTCCCGCCCCCGGCAGCGGTGGGACCTTACCCCCAGCAGCAGCACCCCCACCACTCACACCCCCGCCCCCACCCCCCTGCGGCACCACCACCACGATCAGCATCACGCAGCGACCATCCCACGCAACCTGCAAACTCTGGCACACATTGGCCCGAGGTACGATCAGGTACAGCGCCCGGGGAGACACCCCGTTTGCCGCAGGTAGCTTCACCATGCCAGCCCGCCCTTTGCTGGTCAGGTACTGCACGAAGCTCTGTATCGCCGCTACATTTCCCGCCGGCGAGTCCTGCGGCAGTAGCACCCGTACCGCACGCGCGTGCGGCGCGGCGGCTGCATAATGATCCAACGCATCGTTCACGCTGATGCGGTGGTTTATATGCAGCGCATCCGGCCACTGGTGCGGCTCCGGAGCCGTCCCCGTCTGCCGAGCAGCACCTGCAGGCTCCACACAGCACACCGTCCCCACCGGGACCTCGGACTTGTACAGCCCGCCCCGCCACAGCACGTTCGCCCCCGCGTACTGCTGCTGCGTGTACTGCCCGCCGCCCTGTACCGCCGGCGAGGGCGGGACCTGGCCCGGCCCAACCTGCCCCCCAGCTGGACTGCCAGCGTGGGTGGGGGTCCCGCCGGCCCCGACAGGCGAGGCTCCTGCGTAGCTGTGCTGCCGCTGCAGCTGCTGCTGGGGTGGACCCCCACCACCTGGGGGTCCCGGGAACGGCGGCAAGCCCCCCTGCGACCCACCGCCAGGACCCGGCCCGCCTGGCGGCCACCGCCCCTGCTGCTGCTGCTGCGGGTTCGCTGTGCCTTGCTGCCACCCACCCCTACCGGCAGTATCGCCAGGCGGGGGACCCTGCTGCCACGGCTGCTGCTGCTGCTGCACTTGGCCACCCCAGTTGCCTTGCTGGGCAGGAGGTCCGCCAGCACTTTGCCGCCACGGGGCTGCACCATCCGCACCCCCACCCCCTGGCTTATGGCTGCTGCCAGGTGTCCCACCCCCTGCTACCCCAGTCGGCAAGCTGTTCGACCGCCTGAACCCTCCCGCAGGCGCCCCATACCCCGCCTGGCCCTGCCCCTGGCCCTGGCCCTGCTGCTGCATAGACGAGGGACCGCCGATCGGGGGCGCACCCTGCTGCTGCTGCTGCCGGGGCGGCGGCCCTGCACCTGCTGCCGCTGCTGCTGGCGTCGCCGGTGGCTTTCCCGCCCTTCCGCTGCTGCCAGGAGCCCAGTCACCGGCTGGAGGGGGTTCCGGCGGCAGGGGAGGCAGCTCCTCTTCCTGCTGCTGCTGTTGCTGCTGCTGAGCCGCCGCTGCTGCCGCCATTGCTGCCGCGTGGGTTTGAGCAGGAAGGTGAGGATGTCGGTTGCCTCCTGGGCTGAGTGGGCCTCCAGCACGGTGCCTGGCTCAGAGCTGTGGTTCACCCTGCAGGATGGGGATGACAGCAAAATTGTGGTCAGTAGCTGCTGCAAGCGATGTGTCAGCAAGGCGGGATGCATGCGAGTCATACAAACATCAAGACACACACCACCCGCATCTGCTAAACCTCTTGGGCACGAGCTTGCCTCCTGCATCAACACCAACACCCTCCCCACCCAGTGGGTCCCAGCCTCAACTCTACTGGAACCTGTCAGCGTACCTGGTGACACTCTTAGGCACTAGCCCCCCCCCCTCCCGCAGGTCATCCGGCACCTACAAGCGTCCCCGTCACCATGCACCCTCCCACCCCCAAACCAACCATGCAGACGCACACACCGCATGTGCACCTGCTGACACCCCTCATCCTGCCCAAGCTCCATACACGGATGTGGTACATTGCATGTCTGCAGCCACTACTGCTCCCCCGCCCATGCAGACGCTTTTCGTACCTGCTGACGCTCTTGGGCACCAGCCCCGCCTCCCGCAGGTCATCCGTCACTTTCTCGGCGTCCCCCGCCACCGCCCGCAGCGCCCACACGTACACAGACGGTGGCGCCGCTGCTGCTGACCGGCTGCAGGCAGGCATGCTGCTGGCGAAGAATACCTGCACCGGCGGCGACTGCGGCCCGAGCCGGGTGGCTTTGTGGTGACGCATGAAGGTCCTGGCAGCATCCCTGTCAGCAGACAGGCCCAGCAGCAGAGATGGAAGAGCAGAGGTACAGCAGCAGAAGCACAGCGGCAGCCAATGAGTTTATGGGAGCTGTGGTAGCATATCCCTGTCAGCAGACAGCACACAGGCACCGCAGCAGAGGTCCTGGTGTCAGCACGAATGCACACAAACTCACTAGAGAACCCTGCAACGCTGCAGCGCACTGCATGGTAGCACAGCGCAGCACGCAGAGCGACACCCCTAGCCATGCTTTGCACTCTAGCCCTGCACACTCCTGACTCCACTGCTGCCGTTATCCGCATCCCGGCTGCCTCACAAAATCACTCTCCTACAGCCCTACTACTCTTTACTACTACTCACAGTGGAGCCTTCATGACGCAACACGCCCGTGCCCCGGTGCTGCTGCTGCTGCCGCCGCCGTCCGCTGCTGCTGGTGGCCGTGTGTCGACCAGCCAGGCCTCCACTGCTTGCAGCTGCTGCTGCAGCTCCTGCGGCTTCATGTGCCATGGCACGTTAGTCATCAGCACACACGACTCCAACCGACAGATGGGACCGGCGGGCCGGGGGAACTGACCCCAGGAGGCTCCTGTAGTGCAAGCAGGCAGCGTGACGCACCCCTAATCCTTTAGTCTGTGCTGACGCATGTCTTGTGAGATGTTGGTTATGACGCCAAGCATGTGCACGACGCGCAGCATAAAAAACCTCAGCTCTGCACTATCATGCAATAAAGTTACTAAAAGCGGCTGCTGACTTGTGCCATGCTGCCCATGATCTCCGGATGGCGCTGCTAGTGCAGTCGCAAGTGGCGCCCGTGTAGCACTGGCCAGCGCACCTGCTGCTGCAGGCTCCGGTGGTCTGCCCACTGCTGTGCGGCCTTTAGGGCCCCTTCCTGATGGTGATGGGGTCGACCAGGACCTGCAGCACACAGAAACAGATACAGCACAGTCATTGGACACCGGGGCTGCCAGAGTAGACTACACCGGGGCTGCAAGAGTAGACTCTAATTGCTTGTCAGCATCGTTGCAGAAGTGGGTAGACTCGACCTCCCTGAACTGCGATAACAAACAACCACGCTGCTCACACATCAAGCTTCGCTGCTTGAGGCCTCAATTTCGTGTATGTGAAGAGCGCATCCCTTCTTGCTTGCTTGCACGGCTGCCAATTTCAGCCCACCCACCTGCCAAGTTCCATGCCATTCACAGGCCGTGCAGACACACCGTTCGGTGCCTTGTGCTGCGCCGGCTGCTGCTGCTGCTGTGGAGGCTGCTGCTGGTGCGGCTGCTGGTACGGCGGCTGCTGCTGCTGTAGGCGGCTGGCCCCCGGGTGTGGTTCGGGGCAGGCCGTGGCTGCTGCTGCTGCTGCTTGGTGGACCCTGGGCGTTTGGACGCTGCCGGCGGCCGATCTGGCGGCATGAGCTGCATGGCTGCTTGAAGTACTGCTTTGGCCTCCTCAGGAGCTACACAGCAAACCCCACAACGCACACACGGCGAACCACTCAGCTACAAGCACTCAAAAAACAAGGACGCATCCTACAGACGGCCAGTGGCTGTGAAGGCGTTTCCATTGCAGGTCCCCAATCAACGCACTGCTAAGGAATCTACCATGACAGGTCCCAATTGTACACTTGGCACCACCAGCGACCAAAGTGAGTGTGAGCGAGTGTTCCTACGCAGGTGTCCTATGCACTGGTGCATGCAGTATTGAGAGTACAGATCAACAACTTGGTGCTGTTGCGTCGTGATCCCTGACGCCTTGTCAGCCTGATGGGTTGGTAGTTATAGATGCTGCTGCTCCTCTAACAGCCGCAGTTCCTACACATGGAACATGTCAGGCCAGCCAGGCGCCGGGAACTATGAAAGGCTGGAAGCTGCACCAGCTGGTTCGGCGCTGGAAATACATGTTGGCAGTGCATGCATACGGTACGAAAGTGTCACCTCACCTCTGCTCATGCCTTTTGCCTCCTGCCGTATCCACGCCCTCAGCTCAGCTGATCCCTCCAGCACTGACTGCAACACGCTGCTGCGCTGCTGCCCAACACCCACAGCTACCCCGCCAGCTGCCGCCGCCGCTGCTGCTGCAGCGCTGGATTTGGACGAGGTGTGCGCGCCGTTGCCCACACCGGCAGCACCTGCAGCCGCCGCTGCTGCCAGCGCAACAGCGGAGCAAGCAGCCGCACCCCCGCCGCTGCCGTCGCAGTCCATGGGAGTGCCCTCTCTCGAAGGCGGCGCCTCTCGAAGCATGTGCTCCCGGAGCCAAAGCCGCACGCCCTGCACAACTGCGGGGCCGACCGCGCTGCTGCTGCTGCTGTTGCGGCCAGAAGTGCCTAGGCAGCCGAAGCAGAAGGTGAGGGTGGGGATGGGGTGGTGCTGCAGCGCCAGCCGCAGGACCTTGCGCACCCAAGGGCCTGTTGCTGCTGCTGCGGCTGCGTTGCTGTCTGCTGGTGCAACTTCTCCCTCCTCCTCTTCTGGATCCTCAGTGGACGGCTGCTCGACCTCGGCTTGGGGGAGCAACCTAAGTGACAGGCGTGTGACAAAAGAAAAAAAACACGCGGCACAACACTGTCCAAGCATGGCAACATCACAACCACACAGAGATGCAGGGAATGCAAAGCACCTGCTTGCCAGTGCCTGTGGTGATACGCTACTGGTCAGTGCCCGCAGTTGCAGATGAGCCCCACCTTGTGCAGGCACTAGCATCACTCGCCAATGTCAGGAAACAACAGAAATGGTATGACACAGAATGTGGATCTGATCGATGTCTCCGGTGCTTTAACTCCACATCCTGTGTAGGATTGCTGCTGCTACTGCTGGTGTGCAACAGCACACGCCCAGGACTAGCTACTGTGGTGCTTGACCCTGGCCACAAGCAGATCTGAATGAGACTCGACTAATAAGCCAAGAGTACCGCAACCCACCTGAACAGCACGCTGAGGATGAGCTTTACTGCCTGGGAGCCATGGGGGGTGCCGGATGACGCTGCTAGCATCACTGCCATCAAGCCATGCAGTGCATCACGCCGTGTGTGCTCCTCCAGAAGCTTATCGAAGCCCTCGGCATCCTGGTAACGCTCATACAGCTTGATCAGGGCCCCAGCAGCGACTTCCACCTGGTCTGGAAACAGGGCGATGAATCTTGGTACCAGACGTGCTGCCAACCTCTGGGAGGCCACATCCCCTGCAGCAGAGACAGTCGACATCAGTACAATATCCAACTGCCAGATCTGCACCAGGCGTCCGTTGCCGATCGCGACAAGGCACTCTCACCTGTAGATGCCTTGAGCAGTGCTTGGAATGCCCCCTTGTCGAGAGCGTTGCCTGCCCTACTGATCAGGGCGGTGTAAGAGTTGAAAAGGGATCGGACATTGGACCGCACCCGCTCCTGGTGCTCTGGGCCAGCACTACTGTCTGCAGCAAGGGCTGGCCTCTTGGCAGGGGGCTTGGCAGCTTCCTGCTCGGCCACAGCCCTTTTACGGCCTCTCTTTGGATCTTCAAAGCCCATTGCTCCAGCTGCAGGCCCTGGGACTTGACCTACCCCCTGAGCTGGGCACCCGACCAAGCTGACCGGGCATTGAACAAAACAATGTACAGAGCCGTACCGATTTGGCACCTTTGCAATACAAGAAAAAGTCCAGGAATGAAACCACCTCTGGATAGCTGCAAGATTGGAACATGTATCATGTTGACAGTTGTGTCGACTTGACAGTTGAGTGTGTAACAGTTGATGACGTTGTCAGTTGCTGCCCCAACAGCGCGCTGTAGTTTTCAGGAGGAACAGGCCCCATAAGACAAGCAATGCCTGGCAACGTCAACAAAAATCTACATCTCATGATGCAACATGTCATGATTCAACATCTCATGATTCAACATCTCATGATTCACATGTCATGATGCAACATGTTACAAGTATGATGTAACATGTCATGATGCAACATCCCATGACCTGTGTACACAGGCTGCTTCATGTTTCTGGCACTGGCTGGATCACGGGCCGGCATTGGCCAGGGAGACCCCAGCTGAGACACGTCACCGTTGCAGAGCTCCATACACTGCCAACAACGCCATCAGAACTGTTGATGCTCCAAACACACAAATAGCACTCTGAAGCACACCATATCACACAGTTGGTAGTTACAACAGGACATCCCCCACACCTCAAGAGGTTGGCTGCCTCTTGTCAGCAACCGGAAGCAGGGGTGAGTGCTCATTGCTCTTGATCGGTGGGACACCCGTAATGTGAGGTTTGCTGGGGGTGGTTGCTTGGTTGATGAACACACCATACGCAACCATGCCAGCAACAGCAAGGGCCATACCCATCATCTTCTTGGGAGACATGCTTTCCCCAGAGCAAGCCAACTGATCAACAGCACAAGGATGGTCTTTGTGTGACCCAAAACCTGGAAGGTCACCGCAGAGAACCGACCCAAGCACATGAACTGGCTCACATTGACACCCACAGATATCAAGCAAGATAGCACAATCAAGGACAGAGCTGGCATGGTGATGACGTAACTGCCCACCCAACCGCCACTAACCGCCTTGTCCACCCAGGGACCAACGACCAACAGCATCACGCCCTGGACAGGGGCCGTAGCAGCAAGTAGCTGGTGGCTCTGCATCTTGTGCAGCCGCTGCATATGGCCACACAGGATCTGCTGCATGCCACTGCCCACTACTGACAGCGCTGCAATCAGCACCCCGCCCATTTTTGTGTTGCCAGAGCCCAGGTCATTCACAGTCCTGCAAGCACCCACACAGCACCAGCAGCAATAGCGGCGCATGAGCAAAAGCCAACAATCATGACTGAGATGGTGGAGAAGGGACCCAGCATCAGCATGCATTGCGTAGAGATGCATGCCGTATGATGATAAGTATGAAGCCAAACTTGTCATTCATGGCATGCAGTGCATGAGGTATACATGAGGAAAGCTGGCTCTTGCTGAAGCACAGAACAGAAAAAAGCTGGCTACTGCTGAAGCGTCTGGAAGACATCTGCATGTGGGTGTGCCTGCCAGCACACACTCAGCACAAGTACTGGACCTGCCTTCCTCTACAGCACTTGCTGCCAGCTGCTACTCACACAGTGGCAACTCCAAAGATGACTGTCAGGATGGACAGCAGTGTGGCTGTGTTGAAGCGGCGCCCAAACCACACGGCCTCCACCATGCACACAAAAGGAATGACCAGCAGCTTGGCTACCTGCACAGCAAACAACGACAGACATGACGTCAACATGCTGCAAGCCAACATACAGCTGCTGCTCAGCTGCAAGAGTCAACAACAGCAAGATCAAGATTGCATGTTTTGTAAGAGGTGCTGCAGGAAACCATAACGTGCACAGCAGCCTTTGGCCCGTTGCATTCTTGTTGGCAGAGATTCTGGTTCTGTTGCCAATAATGTACTGC
The DNA here is from genome assembly GCA_007449985.2 of Desmodesmus armatus. NCBI lineage: Eukaryota > Viridiplantae > Chlorophyta > Chlorophyceae > Sphaeropleales > Scenedesmaceae > Desmodesmus > Desmodesmus armatus. The sequence goes on from VIIQ02000559.1 coordinate 159,862, forward strand.
CTAGAGTTTGCTGAGGGTCCCAGCACAAGGTCTACCCGGCAGACTGTGTGTCCTGGAGTTATGGCCAGGTAGAAAGGCAGATCCAACCCCCACCCTGGCTTTGTTCACGGCAGTCTTGTTGGCAGGGATTCTGGTTCTGTTGCCAAGGGATTGCTGCCAATGCTTTGCAGAGGATCCCAGCACAAGGTCTACCTGGCTGGCTGTATGCCCTGAGTTGCGGCCAGGTAGAAAGGTAGATGCAACCCACACACTGGCGTTGCAGCTGTAGCTGAGCCAACTGCCTGTCGAGTTGGCCCCTCGCTGTCTCCCTACCCTGAAACTGACGACTAGCTAGCAGCCACTTCACATTACAACGAGTACCATTGAGGCATGTTGAAGTGTGCTGACACCCCCCCCCCCCACACACACACACACACAGCTTGCATGTATCCAAGTACTCCCTCTGTCGACACACCTGGTAGAGCCCCACTGGGTTCACCAGCAGGGACAGGTTGAGGCTGGCTATACTGACAACCGCAACACCTGAGAAGATCAGAGTGTCTGCAGCACGGCACAAAGCAGGCAGCAGCAGCAGCAGAGCCAGGCAGCATACAAACAAACATCACTCAGTAGGGCCGCTGCTTGCAGGAGGCAGCTGCAAGCAAACCCGGCCATGGGTAGTCAACAGGTGCCAAGGATAGCACAGCTGCTGAGCTGCAGACCCTTTGCACACAACAGCTGGTCGGTAATGATGAGTACGCACGAGCGTTAAAGCGGGTGAAGTGGATGCAGTAGAGGATGCAGTGCTGTTGAGCTGCAGGAGCTTCGGCCAGGCAGCACAGCAGGCCCACCTTTCAAAGGCAGTTTTGCCTTCTCAGCAAAACCCAGGACTTGAGCACCGATCACGCTGGCTGCTGCTGTGAGGAAGTGGATGGCTGACAGTGTGCAAGCTGTGGTGTGCAGAAAAAAGCAGCAGCATCAAAAGCCTTGAAGGTCAAAGGTGTCGGTTGGTGTCGCATAAGGTATGCCTGCTGCTGGTTGCAGGACGGATACAACCGTACCCAGTGCTGCTGATACCCAGAAGCATGCTGTATGCGTATCAGCATGATGCAAAGTGCTGGCTGCATGATAACAGCAGTACCCAGCAGCGGCACAAGGCATGAGCTGTGCACCCACCAAAGGTGAAGGCATAGCCCTTTTTGTGGTCCATCAGGACCTTGTTCACAAACACAATGGTCACTGCACTGCTGACATTCAAAAACCAAGCAAAGGCATTTGAGCCCAGCGAGTGCTGTTCTGTTGTCCCCATTTGTGCTGCTCTCCTGTGCTGCTGCTGTCTGGCGTGTCCTCTGGTGCTTATAGCAAGTGCCTGATGTTGATGCAGCACAAAGACTTGTTGGTTTGAGAAAGGGAAGTGAACAGCACTGCTCCCTGGAGGTGCGGGACGGGATGGGAGTACAGTCTGTATATGGGTGGTCCGCCCTGTTCGAGCTGACTTCCCCTCGGTGCCACAGTCGTGAGGAAGTTATCTTCCTGCCATATGCTGAGCCGGGCTGCCGAGGTGTATGCTGTCATTGAATGCTGTTATCGTTTGACCCGCCGGAACAGGCAACAACCTGGCAAGTCAACATAGGGTCGAGGAAAATTTACCCTATAGAAATATTGGCAGCAGCAGAACTCGTCTCTGGTCGATGCAGCCTGGATTCTGGATGCAACCATGTGTCCTGGCCCTGATGGCCCTGGGCCCAGCCTGGTCAGGCTCCTGCCAATCGGCAACAGACTAAAAATACTCTACAGGGACGCATAATGTAAGCTACAATGGTTCAACTGTAACATTCATTGAGCATGCACGCAATGATGTCTTGCGCAGTGCCGTTGTGTACGGTACTGCACGGAACGGCACCCAAGTCAACATGGTTGGCAGTGAAAGGTGTCTCACAGCAGTGGCTGCAAAGGTCTCCTCACATACATACTTGATGTTGCAACAACCGCTCAGCGGCTGTCTGGGCGGCCTGTGGCATGCACCAGCCCTGATGCTGCCAGCAGCTGCGCTGCAGTTCGATCAAGTGACCTGCAGTGCCGTTGTGGCATGCTGCACCTGTGAATGCATCTCAAAAATTTTGGGCACCTTCTCAGCAGCAGCAGTAGCAGGAAGGGGGAAACTGTACTGCAGCATCTGCAGCTGAAGTTGAATGAAGAGATGGTTGTGGACAACCATGACGTCAAGACAAGTTTGCCCCTGTACACCCTGGCTATGCCCTGCCAGTGGACCACCCTAGTCACATCAAGAGAACATGGGACGACAGAGCTGTGCTTGATCTCCAGGGCAGCAGCACAGTGTGCGGGGCTGCCTGTGTGCTACTATCATGGGGCCTGTCAGGACTGTGATCAGCACAAGCAGCAATGTTATGAGCACAAGCACTTGAAAGCTAGCCTGTGTGCGCTGGGCTGGGGACGGCAGCAAGCTGCGGCAGGTAACCCAGCATGCTAGCTGCAGTCCCTGGAGCTGTGACCTCCGTGTTTCTCCTGCAGTTCATCATCCTGCAGTTTTGCCCGCCACTGCACGGCAGGTGCGCCGCCTGATTCTTGATGTCACCATGCTGTCAAGTGTCTGCACTACAAATTTGAAGGTGTACATCAAAGTTTGCACCAACCTCTGTGCATTGTGCTGTGGTCATTTTGATTGGCAAGGCACCGCTGTGGTTAGTGAGGCCAAACTTTCACCACCCCACCGTTGGAGTTTGTTGCTGCCAGTGCCCCCCTGGCAGGCCCAAGGCTTTGCCAGTGCACTTTGCTTTCAAGTGCGTTACTCAGGCTGAGACATGGAACGTCACTTGCACACTAGGCAAGGAAGCTGTAGTACCCCTTCAGGCTGACCAGCCGGGCGCCGTTGCAGTGAGGATTGCACTCGTGTTCAATGGCAGGTGGTGGGCAGCAGCTGGTCGGTGACTGGTGCTGTATTGGCTGCACAGAAGGTTACCAAGCATGGCACACCTTTCAGTAAAGTGCAAGGACACTGTGTTGGCGCACTATCCAATGCAGTGCATGTGCAGCTTACAGTATATTGGTAGTAAAGCCCCACTCCACGCCCTCAAGCCATGCAGTTTGCTACCCGGTAGCCAGGGCGGTCCTGGCTAGCTATTGACAACCAGCCAAAGTGATCGCAGCACATGCAAGACTCTTGTGCAATGCAATGACATCAACAGCATCAGCAAATAGGCACACTGACAATAGACCCCACTGATGAAGGAACAGAAGTCTTGCTTCAGCAAGCTGTTGCTGCTGGCAACAGGTGCAAGGGACCGCATCACCAAACTTCGACAGGTGAGCTGCAGGCTGTCAAGCCACTTGCAGCCAGCCATTACTACTGCCACCTGCAAGCCAGTATGTCAGCATGCTCTCTGACTGCAAGCGGCGTGCGCCCTTAGTCTCCCGTGCTGCAGGTGCTGCAATGCCACGTCTCCCCCTACTCTCTCGTAACATCTGGCCTGTCATGCTGCAACTACTGCATGTCGTATGGAACAGCTGCTGTGGCACACAAGATCTGCACACAAGCAGCTGCCGTGTGGAGCAGCTCAATGTACCATTAGGTGCTATGACAGAACCTGGCATCCCACCCCACATGATATGAATAAATACGGCACATGCGCATCGCTGTGACACACATGCCTGTAGAGGATGCAACTGATGCAACTGACCCCGTCCAAAGCTCAAGTGCTGTGCGAAACAATCCGTACAACAGCAATAGCCAAACGTGCAAAAGAGCCGCAGACACAGCGGCGCCAGCGGCAACACGAGACTTCATCTCAACCGACCGATGACAACAGCCGCTTACGAGCTGACAGGCTTAAGCTTGGCTGGAGACACGGACTGCAGCTTGCTGCCCAGTGCCTTCATCACGCGCTTGAACAGCAGCTGCTGACCGCGCTCCGACAGGCGCAGTCCGTCAGTCTTCATCGCGGCTGCCTGCCAGTTCTGAAGGGACGCCACAGCCGCGAAAAGGTCAACGGCAGGCACGTTCATGGTCTTGGCAACCTCGCTTGCTGCCTTTGCGTAGTCCTTGACTGTCTTGAAGCGCCTGTCCATCCTGCGGGCTGCAGGTGGCGGGGTGACCAGCAGCAAGTTCTGGATGCCAGCCTCGCGCAGTGTGCTGACCATGGTCTTGATGTTCGACTTGTACTGATCAATCGCAACCTTCGTGGCTGTCTCGCCCTTCCGGGTGATTGCGTCGTTCCCGCCAAAGCTCAGCACGACGAGCTTGACGCGACTGGCAGCGTCAGGGTAGTCCTGCAGCAGGTCCTGCACCATTTTGACTCCCACTTCTGATGTGGCGGTAGCCTGTCCCTTGTTGACGACCTGGGCCTTGTCTCCGTAAGCTGCTGCGAGGCGGGAAATCCAGCCGGGTGCGTCATCACGAGCAACAACGCCCGTGCCGAATGATCCTTGCCGCATCACGTAGTCACCCAGTGTGACGATCATCGGCTTGCTGGCGTCTTCCTCTGCGCCGCCAATGGCGGAGTCCATGGGCCTGGGGTCGGCAAATTGGACGTGGTCGACCTCTTCTGCTGCTGCCTGGTCGGGTACCATGTCCCTTGGGCGAGCACCCTCGTTGTCGGGCCCTTGCATCTCAGCCCTCATCTCTTCGTGGCGCATCTGTTCGTGGGGCATCTCTTCGTGGGGCATGTCAGACAAGCTGTGCGCGTCATAAGGCCTCTCCTCAGGGTACTCTTCATGGCGGTTGTCCTGGTAGTGAGGCTCCTCTGTGTGGGCGGGCTTATCGTCTGCCTTGGGATGCTGACGGCCCTTGGGGCGATGGGAGTCCTTGGAGTGGTGTGGGCCCTTGATATGACGCGGCTTGTGCTCCCTGGGGGGCCGTGGCGGCCCTTGGCAGGGTGGTGGTCCTTGGCGGCGTGGTGATCCTTTGCAGGGTGGTCTTTCTTTGCAGGCCGGTGCTCCCTGTCAGGGTGGTCCTCCTTTGCAGGGTGGTGCTCCTTGCGCTTGGGTGGCTCAGGCTTGCGCACAATGCGAGCGCTCTTCTTCGGCTGCCCCGGCTGAAGGTACCTCTCAACCTTGTCTTCATCCTCGTCGCTGTCATAAGGCCCCTCGCTGGGATAGCGGTCTTTTCCGTCGCTCTCGGGGTAAGGCTCCGACTCGCGCTCCTTGTCCTCGAGATACTTCAGGTACTCGCGCTTGGCCTTGGAGATGGGCCTGCCGTAATCGTCATACTCCTCTTGTTCGTGCTTGTTGGCTTTGTATGGCTTTTCAGGCGCCTCGTACGCCTCGTACTCCTCGCGCTTTTCGGTTTTGGCGGCGGGTTTCTCACCCTCCAGCTCGATCAACTCCACGTCAGCGTCATCAGCAGGAATCTTCTTCACATCCTTCTGTGGAATCTCCCCGGCGGCCTTCTTCCCTGCGGCTTGAGGCATGTGGAGTGTCTTCTTCGCTTCTCCGCCCACGGTGCCAAAGGTGCTTTGCGCAGGAGCCTGGGGCTTGTCTGATGCGTCCTTATCCTTGCTCTCTGCTGCAGGAGTGGGGGCCACTGTGGGCCTAGCAGGGGCCTGCAGGGTGGGTGCAAAGGTGGGCAGCTGAGCAGCGGGCGCAGGCGCCTGGGGATCAGGCTGTGCAGCATCACCGGCAGGGCTCCCAAATGTGGGCACAGACCCGCCAGCAGGATCCTTCAGCCCATCAGCTGTGTTCCTTAGGCCGCCAGGGATCACTGGCTGCGCCCCGTCTCCCTCTAAGACTCCGCCGCTGCTGGCCTGTGCTGGCTGGTTGGCATGTGGGGCCTGCTGGTGGGATGCTTGCTGGGGTGCTTGCTGTACTGCTGTGGGCTGGCTGATAGGAGGGGCGGTAATGAAGGTGCCGTGTGCGCTTGAGGTGAAGCCCGGCGCCTGCTGGGCGGGGGCACTGCTGAAAGTGCCTTGAGCCTGGCTTGGGTTAGGTGTGTTGAGGCTCAGGGACTTAGCAGCAGGATCGACGGGGTTGGAGCCCTGCTGTGGGCGCACCTGCACGGCCGGCTTGCTTGCCACGGGTGTGGAGGTCTGTGTGGTGGGCTCCGGGGCAGGATTGCTGCTGAATGTGCCCTTGGCGGGAGTTGTACCGGTGATCTCAGCTGGCTTGCTGTCTGTGGCTGCTGCTGCCTTCTGTGTGTCCGCAAACACGGGGTACATCTGTGCCTTCCTGCTCAGGACCTCCATCTGCTGCTGTTGGTTGCCGGCAAGTGGGGTGTTCTGTGCAGATGGCTTGCCCTTCTTGATAACCCCGGGTACTGCAAAGGTGTTGGTGAAGGTGGCAACAGCCTCAGGATCGGGCTGGTCCTCCTTACCCTTGCCTTCTCCGAATGCTTGGTCCCACCAGGCCGGCTTGAACTTGGCAAAGTAGTTTGCGCGGCCGCCCTGGCTGCCCTTTGCCTTCTTTGTGTCCTTTATGTTGACTATAGGGCCGGCCTTGCGTGGCGGAGGCTGGGTGGACAAGGGCCTGTCGGCGGGCTTGGCGGGTGGGGGCAGGTTGACCTTGGCTTGCCAGGTCTGGAGCGCGGGAGGCAGCTCCAGTGGGGCGGTAACCACCTCAGATGGTGCTGAGGTGTTAGCAGCTGCAGGCTTCTGCTCGGGAGCTGCCTGTTTGGGTGCTGTAGCAGTGGCATTGGGCTCCGGCACACTGCTGAACCAGGTAGGGACTGATTCGGCAGGCTCAGGAACCTTACTCCCCCATGTGCTGGTGGGTGTGGTGTTGCCAGGCTGTGCCAGGGCTGTTGGAGGTGCGGTGGGCTCCTCCTCTTTCTGCATGGCGCTGGCATTCTTCACGGATTGTTGGGGCTCGGGAACCTTGGAGAGCCAGGCAGGCGGCTGGGCGGCATTGGGCTCTGGGACCTTGCTGTGCCAGGGCTCGCCAGCTGTAGCTTTGGCGGAGGCTGGCTGGGCCTCGGACTTGGGGGCGGCAACGGGCTGCTTGGGGGCCTGTGCTGTGGGCTTGTGGTCTGCTGGCTTCTTAGGGTCTGCAACATCCTGCTTAGGAGCCTGTGCTGCGGGCTTGGGCTCTTCAGCCTTGGGTGCTGCTGCTGGCTGCTTGGGGGCCTGTGCTGCGGGCTTGTGGTCCGCAGGCTTGGGTGTTGTTGCTGGCTGCTTGGGCGCCTGTGCTGCTGGCTTCTGCTCTGCTGGCTTAGGGGCGGCAGCATCCTGCTTGGGCGCCTGTGCTGCTGTCTTCTGCTCGACTGGCTTGGGGGCGGCAAGTGGCTGCTTGGGGGCCTGTGCTGCGGGCTTGGGCTCTTCAGCCTTGGGTGCAGGAACGGCCTTGGGTGCTGCTGCTGGCTGCTTGGGCTGTGCTGCTGGCATCTGCTCTGTTGGCTTAGGGACGGCAGCATCCTGCTTGGGCGCCTGTGCTGCTGGCTTCTGCTCTGCAGGCTTAGGGGCGGCAACAGGCTGCATGGGTGCCTGTGCGGCGGGCTTTTGCTCCTCAACCTTGGATGCTGCTGCTGGCTGCTTGGGGGCCTGCGCTGCTGGCTTGGGCTCCTCTGGAGTCTTGGGGGCTGCAGGTACCTGCTTAGCAGCCAGTGCTGCAGGCTTCTGGTCTTCAGCCTTGGGTGCTACTGTTGGCTGCTTGGGCGCCTGTGCAGCTGGCTTCTGCTCGGCTGGCTTGGGTGCTGGCACAGCCTTGTTAGAGCCTGTAGCATCAGCTGCTGCATGTGTGGCACGGGCTGCTGCAGCAGCAGCAGCATTGGGCTCAGGAACCTTGCTGAACCATGCAGGTGCTGCAACAGAAGGCTCAGGGATGCTACTGCCCCAGGTGTTGTGGCTCACCACACTGGCCAGCTGCAGGGGCTTAGCTGCATCTGAAACTGCTGATGGTGCTGGCTCGCGACTCTGCATCATAGCAGCGTACTTTGCAGGAGAAGGCTCCGGAACCTTGGACAACCAAGCAGGGGTCTCGCTGGTGGGTTCAGGGACCTGGGTGTACCAGGGCGCTGCTGCTGCTGGCTGCTGTGCTGCTGCTGCTGCGGAGGGCTTGGACAGTACAGCTGGCAGGTGAGGCTCTGGCATGACCATCAAGGCAGCCTTTTGAGGCTCTGGCACCTTTGCAAGCCATGCTGGTGCTGCATTGACCGGCTCTGGCACCTTGCTGGCCCAGCTGTGCTGCTCTTGAGCGGGCGCGGCAGCAGCGGCAGCGGAAGCTGGTGCTGCTTGGATGTGGGCTGGCGTAGGTGCTTGCTTTGCCAGGGGTGCTGTCACCGTGGTGGGCTCTGGAACCTTGGAGAACCAAGCTGGAGCTGCGTTGACCGGCTCAGGCACTTGCTTGTGCCATTCGGGTGCTGGCGCTGCTGTAGGGAGGGGCTGACTGCCGGCTTGCTGCAGAGCTGCTGTCAGTTTGCTGCCGCTGCTGTTGGAAGGCTCCTTGGGGCTCGATGGTGCACCGTCAAGCTGGTCCAGGAGGACATGCATGAAGTCCCACTTGCCTGCTGGGTGTGCTGCAGCAGCAATCTGGGCCTTGGCGGCTGCCGGCTGCTGCTGCTGCTGCTGCTGCTGCTGCTGCACTTGCGGCTGCTGGGGTTGAGCTGGCTTCTCCTCCTTCATAAGGTCAGCTAGGATCTGTTCCTCGATTTTGTCGATCTCTGCTTGCTCGTGCTGGAGCTCTGCGCTTGACAGGCTGGCCTGCTGCTCCTGCTGCTTCTGCTCGGAGTCTGGCCTAGCACGGTGCTGCTGCAGGCTGGCAGCAGCGACAGACGCAGGGGTCTGACTGAGTGGCCGAGTAGGGATGATCCGTGATGCAACATCAGCCATGGGGCGAGCCCTACCGCCCTTTGCAGGTGAGGAGGTGGCAGCAGCGGCGGCGTCCTGCTGGGCAGAGTCCCCTGCCGCCGTGGCTGCGATGGAGACGGCAGCATCGGGGTTGCGCTGCTGCATGCGCTGCATCATTGCTTGGGGGCTGATGTTGGGCAGCTGGCGCTTGATCTCTGCAGCTATCCTGCTGTAGATGGTGCTGTGGCCGAGATCTGTCATTTCCTTGTCATTTTTGAAGGCCTGGGTCTTCCAAGAAGGAGTGGCAGCGATGGCCGCCAGAGTGTCCACAAAGGGCACCTGTTAATGCACAACACAAATGTACACACATGTCAATATATCATGCCGCATGATCTAGTAGCCTTATGGAGTAAGAGCTGCTGCCAGCCAAGCACATCAAGGAGAGGGAGTTGAGAACCAGACTGACAGAAGACGATTGCAAAGTCGCTTACATCACTGTGACGACCGTGGGGTGACCCTCACATCTGTCAGCCCCCCACCACGTTGACGGAAGAAGCTTGCAAAGTCGCTCACGTCACCCTTTTGTCTGCCAGGTTCGAACCCCCTACCTACCTGGTACTGCCGCGCAACATCAGACACCGCTTGGGCGTATGGCAGAGCCTGCTTGAAGGAAGCCACCGGGGAGGCTGCACCAGCAGAATATCTCCAACGCCCTTCGCCTGCAGCTGCTGCACCATGCTGCCCAGGTGCTGCTCAAATGCACTGGGAGACACCCAGGGCTCCTGCACTCCATTGTTTGCTGCATGGACCTCGTTGCTGCCAAAGGCAAGGATGACAAGCACCACCTTGCCAAAGGCGGATGTGCCTTTGGGAGTGCTCAGGAGGGCTGCCAGTGCAGCATCAGCGGCTGCGGCATGGTGGCAGCAGCAGGCGTGTGAGGGGGTGTGGGAGGGTTTAGGCGGCTGCAACGTCTTGAACTGGTGTTGCTGTGTTGATTGATGTCAGCCTGATACCATGTTGCTGCTGTTTGACAGTAGACGCATCACAGCACATGGAAAAGGTTGCCATGGGGCGCAGTTGCGATGCTCGTTGACATGAACCAAATGCACAGCATGCCTATGCGCTGCCACCCGTACTTTCCACAGATGCTGCCACTGCTGGCACAAAGGCAGCAGTCAACAGTACAGGATGTGTCCCCACCCTGTCGCAGAGTGATTGAGCCTACCTTCTGAATTGGACAGGTTGCTGCCAAGGCTGAACACCTCCACTGAATTTTGGTAGGCACCCTTCAGCAGACTGACCCAGCCGTTCTCCTGCTTGGTGCCGTCCTCAACAAGCTTGTCTCCTATCACCACCACACGTGGCTGCGAGCTTGCTGCTGGCATCATGTATGCAATGGTTGCATCCAGGTTCTGAAGGTTGGTGTAAGCCAGGGTTGCTGCATGCAGGCCTGGGGTGCAGGCCAGCAGCACCGTGGCCAAGAGGGCCAGGCGCAGCCCCTTCATTGCAGCTTAACTGCAGAATCAGTGATTGGATAGCACCAATGGCAGCTCAAGCAGACATACGCGCCGCTATGTTGCTGCAGTGCAGCGCGTACCGCCAAGTCTGGCAGGAGACACGCTTACAGGTGGATATATGCAGATAATGAATAAAGTTTTTGAACCGAAGTATCACCGTCTGTAACTTTGGCTGACGAAGCTTGTTTCAGCCTCAAGCCCAACAGATGGGAGAACGCACCACAACGAAATGAGCAGCCAGTCCTCAAGAAACGTTCTGTTGACTATACCACACGTTCGCGCTGCATCGAGGTGGCGCGGTCTGCCTGTGGGGAGGCGAGGAGCCACCGTCGCGTGTGTTACCGCTCAAAGTGTTATGATGAGATTTTGGGGGCGCAAATTGTAGACCAAGGATAATGATACCAAAAATATTGACAATTTTATGAACAATAAATGTATTTCTCAGCATTGATTGGCTTGCTGTTCAGAGATCCTACGTGTGGGGCAGGTATGTGGGGCAGGCATGTGGATGGAAGGTAGCGAGGGGTGATGCGATGCATGCAATGGGTGTTTCAACCAATCCCCGACACAAACCAATCCAGGAATGTTACAAATGGCATCAATGCCAGCCTTGCCCATTTGTCCTGCCTGTCCCAACTGCCAGGAGAACCCACCGCTCGGCAGTGCATTCACAGCACAGCCGGACCGCTGCCGCTGTAACAGCGCCCACCCACCACACACTGCTTTACTAAAGCAGTAACCCCACCCAGGCCCCTCAGTCCCTCACCAAGATGCACTAAATGCTGGTGGCGTAGTGTACACACATGACACCGGAGTGGCCAGCACAGCCAGGTCACAGAATTTGTGACATACAACGGCCGCTACAGCAGCACAGCTTGTGTCTCCTGATGGAGACACCACACCCACACGTGTGCTATAGCAGCTACAGCTGCACCCCCTTAAGCTTGCCAACCCAGGAAGCCCAGGACATCCCCATAAGCTTGCCAACCCCACAAGCTGCACCCCCATAAGCTTGCCAACCCAGGAAGCCCAGCCCAGGATGCGCGCGCAGGCATACACTGCATTGGCGAGTATGAGGCTGTGCACGCGCTCAGCAGCAGGATGACTTGGTGGTGCTGACGCTGCGCCCCTCTCCTGGCCGCACAGTGGCGCCGCCTGCACGTGATGCCATGGGCTGGCTAGCCATCCTGCAAAACACAGGAAGCAGCGGCGGCAGCACCAACCCGATGAGACGATACCAATGAAGACGGTGTGTCATGCTTGCGAAATACGGCTTGAAACCACTGTGCAGCATCACACGCCACTCACACAGGCTAGCGCTGCTGCACAACAGCCAACCACATAATCCACAGCCTGTGTCCTGTCAGTTGAGCCTGTGCTGCTGCGCAACCATCCCCTGGCCATGGACCCAGCCCCTGCAACACCCAGCTGTGCTTGCCAACAGCTTCCACTGTCATTCAACATGCGCCATGATGCCTGACAAACAACCAAGTTTGTGTGGTGCTCCACAAGCACAGCGACTACACACCCTGCCCCTGCAGCTACTCTGTGCTGCTGCAGTGACACTGAAGCCCTCGTTTGACTGCTCAAACACCCTTGCAGTACCCTACCTGTTCTTGATCTCTGCTGCCATGGTCATGAATGCCTGCTCCACGTTGGTGGAGTTCTTGGCACTCGTCTCCAGGAAGGGAATGCCAATCTCATCAGCAAATGCCTGCAACAGCAGATACAGCCACGCTCAGCAGCTCATACTGGACTGACACAACCAGACACGAAACCAACACCAGACAACTCCCCGCCCCCTGAGCTCAAGCTGGCAATTCACACAATATAAAGCCATACCAAGCTTCAACTGCATGTTTGCCCCTGTCCCCATTCGGCAGCATGCGATGAAGCTCCTCATCCTGCTGCTGTCCCTGCTGGCAGACTACCAAGCTGGTGTGTCGCATCAGGCGCAGCCAGCCACCCCAATCACTGGTATACAACCGCCACAATAGGCTGAACTATGGTCTTGCAGCAACAAAGGACTGCTGCTGATTGAGCCGAACCATTTTCCCTCAGCAGGAGCACACACCTTGGCTGTCGCATAGTCAACCACACGCTTGGACGTAAGATCACTCTTGTTGCCCACCAGCAGCTTGTTGACATTCTCGTTAGCGTACCGGTCAATCTCGTTCAACCACTGCTTCACATTGTTGAAGCTGTCTTGGTCGGTCACATCATACACCACCTGGACATATCACAGCACAGCACACCAAAAGCAAGTTTTGACAGGCTGGCATCTGCTCTCACGCATACCTACATGCATACATACATAGAGGATCGCACAGGGTTGTGCGCCTACGTCCACTTGCAGCTGCGATATATTGCTGCTGCTGTGCTGAGCACCTTTTGGGACTGCAGGCAGCTCATAGCACACCTCCCTCCCCAACTGCTGCAGATGCTGAGCAAGCGGTGTCTGCTGAAGAAAGGGCTGAAACTGAAAGTGCTGCTCACAATGATGCCGTGTGCGCCACGGTAGTAGCTGCTGGTGATGGTGCGGAAGCGCTCCTGTCCTGCTGTGTCCCACTGCACAGCACAACAGCGCAGGGTACACACACATATAGCGCATGCAGGTGAACTGTGCTGACTGGCTGTGCATGCACGCACCATATGTGCAGCATTGAAAGGCGTGAATGTCTCAGAAAAGCAATCAACAAGGTAGCTGTCGAACAGACTGTGTGCCACAATACACACTGTAGTGGCCTGAACTCCAACCTAACTGCTGTCGGTGGGTCCAATGACTGAAGTCCAATCCATTCTTGTGTACTTACGATCTGCAGCTTGATGACCTTGCCGTCAAGCTCCACTGTGCGGATTTTCTGCAAAACACACGAGCATGGCACACCTGTGAGGGACATGCAGGCAAAGCAAAAGGCATCCCAGCTGTGCTGACGATGATGCTGTTGTGCTCCCACCCCTCACAGTCCACTTACAAAGTCCACTCCAATCGTGCTGATGTAGCTCTCAGTGTATGTGTCATCCTGCAGGAGCAAAGGGGCAGGTGTGTCAGCTAGGGGGCTGGGCAGGAGCTGGTCAGTCCTGATGGAGCCCTCCATCTGCTGAACTCACCGCAAACCTCAGCAGCAGGCAGGACTTTCCGACGCCAGAGTCTCCGATCAGCAGCAGCTGCAAGTAAAGAAAAGGTTAGGCGTACGTGCGGGGCAAGGAGCGGGCTGCATCGCCAAGGCACGGTGCATGCTCACCTTGAACAGGTAGTCGCTGTGGAAGGTTCAAAACAGGGCAGGGGAGAGGGTCAGGCATGATCCATGTACTTGATCACAGCAAGAGCAACCCAACAACTCACTATTCAGGATTCATGCTGCCTCCTGCTGTCTGATGTAAGCCAAGGATGTGGTGGAGCCTTTTGTTCTCTGAACGCTGCCTGCACTGCTGCAATCACCAGTTAGAAACAATGGACCGATGTTGAAGACTGTGTTCCACAGCACTGCCAAGCAGGAGGGCTTGAAACGTACACTCGGACCTGCAGTGGTTTTGTCATGCACATGTGGGAGTGTTTCACAGCTGCACTTTGTCAAGACGTCTAGATAACATATCAGCATACGTTTGCTGCCGTTCGGCTGGATCCATCACCATATAGGAGGACACAGCACACCTCGGATCGTTCCCCATCGGTGTTCAATTCTCTGGGTGTGGAGCAAAGTTGTAACACTCTGGTGTGGTTGTGCAGTGTCAATTGAGCTTCGCACAGTCAGCAAGGAGGCGAACATGCAGGCCACACACCGAATCAGCAGTAGCAGCACCAGCAGCAGCAGATGCAGCAGACACTGGCAGCCTGCAATGGGTGCTAGGTCGCAGTCAGTCAGGATACCTCTGCAGCGCACGAGCACACGAGCAATTGAGGAGAAGCGGGAGACAGCAGGCTCAGAGGCATCATCCTCACCAGTGAGTGCCCCCACCCTTGTATTGAGTGACAACTGTCCATCCAATTGTGTCTACACTTGGTTCTGCTAGGTTATGCTTTACTCACGTGTCTGGCGTGAATCAAGCAATTGCTTCAGGCATCAAGCTAGGTACCTTGTGGCTGACCCCAGAACGTCCGGGCATCAGCCATGTTGTGACAGCACACAACTGTTCCATGCAGAGTGCTCGGGTCCCGACCAAGTGCATGTGCTAGAATATGGTTGATGTCATGCAGCAGCCCTCTGTTCTTCAATAGAAGGCAGCGCTTGCTAGAAGGTAGCGCTCTTGGTTGACATGGGGCATTGCACTTGACGCTGGCCACTGCAAGGGCAGATAGGAACAGAAGCAAGTGCAACCTCCGTACCTGCGCTGGGGCGCACAGTCAGTGTGAAGCTTCCTAGGGTGGGAACTATTGGCACGTATTAGCAGGTGCACCCCTTCCACCACACACGCAATTCTACGCAACTTTGGAATGTCACATCCTTGGATGGTTCATGCATTGGCTGGATGCACTCCCTGTGTCAACACCCCAGACCTCTGCACCCCCCTACACACACCAACACACACCCATCAGGACCGCATGCATGTCTCCAATGCTCACGCGTTGAACATACATCCTGACCTTGACATGTGGCAAATATGTCTTGGACCGTGGATTTTGAGTGCTGCTGCTTCCGCCACTGTTGCTGCCGTTGCTTCAGGACATGATGTCTTCAGACCAGCTGCAGAAACTAGCAGAGCTGCGCAGGCAACGCAACAATGCACCGCAGCCCAGCAGCAACATTGTACAGGTGAGGCACCAACTACGCCACGCTCTGTCAGCAGGTTGACACCAGAGGGTTGCACGATATAGGGTTTAAACTCAGACGGTATCACATCAGTAGGGCACAGGGGTTCCAAGTAGCAGGGCATGATGCGCGAGGCTGTGGTGCGTCGGACCAGCCGTGGCCAGTACAGTCGCAGCGGTGCTGATCAGTTTGCGCCACCAGCTCATGATGGTGGTGGTTGTAAGCATCCTCACCACCAGACACATGATGAGCCCACTCTTGACGCACTGTTGCTGTGATCTGCTGTGGTCTGCAGGGGGCGCTAGATGAGGCTCAGCTTATATCCTGGCCTACGCCTGGCAAGGTGAGCTGCCACCGTGCGTTATGCTCGCACCTTCGTCATTCAGTCCAAGGAGGGGGGGTTTTGGGGGGGGGGGTGCAGGGCATGAAACCATTTTTTTGGGGTTGCACAAGGTAACAGCTTGCTTGTGCAATGCACTCAACTGTCAGACAGGTGATGTGCAGTCTGGCTTGTCCGCTACGCAGTTGGGCGCATGGGGGCTGTGCACTTGCCGTGTATGCCTGACTTATGCTTGGACTTCACTGACTCTGTGTTCGCGTGTGGTGTTTGGCCCACCATGCTGTTGTGCCTGTGCAGGCTCTGATGGACACTGTGCTGGTGTTGATTATTGTGGCAGTGACAGGCACGCTGCTGTTTGGCTTGAATGTTGCCCTAGCTGATGCCGGCCAATGGTGGTACAGCTTGTGAGCACGCCCCTGTCAGTCGGTGCTGCTTAGTCATCCCATTATGGCGTAATCACAAGGCCAGAGGTGTGTGACATAGAGGCAGTCACAGCTTGCGGTGGTGCCCGTGACACTCTTGCTGTGGTGTGCTGTGCATTGCTTTGTAGCCCCAGCAGTCAAGCCTATGGATGTGTGTGTGTGTAAGACACTTGGAACAATAGAGGTTACAGCTGTGTTGGCATCTCGGAGCAGTTGTTGACAGGTTGTTGTTGGCGTCCCTTTCTGTGGCAGGTTGTGGGGCCCTAATGCATTGGTTTTGTTGTTTGAATGAGCCGGGCAGCAGCAGGTGGCAGCGCGCCACTCATGGCCTGTTTTGTCGGTGATGTAGCCGTCAGCAACTGCCGCGCACAAATGTTGTCTCTTGAGTGTTGTTGTGCGTCACCCCTGCGCCCTTGAAAGGTCGTTTCGAGAGACAGTCCCCACATCTTGATTGGTGGTTCCGACATCTTTTCATTTCACCGAAAGACACCTGTTACTGATTGAGACTGAGCAGTTGTGGGTCTGTGATACGTGCCTGCGGCGACTGTGGTTGAGTCATTGGATCTTGTAAACGGATCCGTTCCGGAACTCCGGCCAGTGCTGATGTTGACATTGGCAGTGTGTGGTCACACCATCACATTTTGTTGAGGAGACTCTCCGCAGTCATTCCCCATCATGACTGGCCGATCTCCATGCCAAGCATAGCCCATGACTGCCCAGCACAGCACAAGCACGCATGGCGGCACCCCCAGCCATACATCGCCAGCAATCCTATTGCGGCAGCAGCATCGTCAACAGCGCGTCCGCATGCATGCATGGCTCGGCAGGTTCCATGATGAGTCATGCCAGAAGCCACAACAAACAACTGACTAGCTGCACGCCTCACATGCACACACCTTCGTCAATTCAACACGATGATGTAAGCAGCGCCCGGTTCAACTATTGCCGGGTGCTACACGAACTGCCTGTCCTGCTGTTAGGGGTTGCAAGCCATGTGTTGACAAAAATGCACACCGGGAGGTGGCCATATAATTAGGCGCACATGCTATGCGTGGCAGCACAAGGACGCGGTCCAGAGAGAAGGAATGAATATACAGATAAGATGGCCTCTAGTATCCCTTCGCCATAGGATCTCTTCCATCGGCGTTGAGGCGGGCTGATCACATTCATGCTCCAAGGTCAAGGGAATTGCATTCGCCGCCTCAGGCCACATTGTGTGACTCAGCCACACTGTGTGACTCAATGAGTCAGCACATGAGCAGCAGCCATCTCTGAACAGGACACCGGACTCTCCAGTAAACAACTCTTGTGTGCCTGAGGGGTCAACGGTTTGATGTTGCAGGGGCAACAATCTGCTTTCTGGCAGGGGGTAGCTGAGAATCAGCAACGTCTCTGCATCAAGTTATTCAACAAAGGCTCCGCTGATACTGCAGGGTAGCGTTGCAAGTTGCTGGCTGCCTCAGGTCCTATAGCCGTTGTGACAGCTCATCACCCGAAGTTCGAAGTCTGAGGCACATAATGCACTGCCGCCACAAGGACATGCTACACTGCTGGCGGTGTGAGGCTGTACACCAGCTCAGCTGAGTCAGCAGCATGAGGATTTGCCAGTGCTGGTGCTGCGCCCTTCCCTGGCCGCACAGTGGCGCCGCCTGCACGTGATGCCATGGGCTGGCTAGCCATCCTGCAAGACAACCCGACAAGCGGCGGCACCACAGGCAAATAATCCTGCTTTGAATGACGGCAGCACCAAACATTGAGTCATGTGACGGGATGCAGGAGGCTGTGACACATGCAAAATGCAATCCTGCTCACACACATGCATGTGCCTCGCATGTTCATAGTATGCTAGCTACACAAGTAATCTTTGTGCTAACACACAACAATCAGGCCACACCTAACTGCCGGGATGCTGAGGCAAAGCTTTACCAGTCATCGCTTGACACCCCTGCCCCAGGAGTTGCCCAGCACCTGGACCAAACAGCACTCTGTCACAAGAGTTCACCGCCACAGCCCGTTGCGCCACAGTTGGGTCTTACCTGTCCTTTATCTCTGCTGCCATGGTCATGAACGCCTGCTCCACGTTGGTGGAGTTTTTGGCGCTTGTCTCCAGGAAGGGAATGCCAATCTCATCAGCAAACGCCTGCAACACATACATCCACACTGTGAATGATCCAAGCTGTGGTTCATCAGCATTCAAACGACGACACCCAACACATGAAGGCAGATACCCAATGCCTGCAATACGTTGACATATACAGCCACGGCCAACAACACGCATACAAATAATCAGCCAGTTACGAAGATGCATGGCCATCATGTGTTGAAACCCTCTTGCTGCTGCTGTGGTCATCGGCCGTTGGTCATGCTAGTGGCCGCCAACACAATGCATGCCCCTGTGCCCGGCACTCCTGGTGGAACTGGTAGTACCATGCAGACCTACCCCGGGTACCCCCCCCCCCCCCGCACAACAGGTTGAGCGCAAAAACTGCAGCAACAAGGAAGCAAAGCAACTGCTGCTGAATGAGGCTTACACCTCCCCCGAGCCTGAGCTAACGTGAGGATTACTGTGTGTGTGACACACCTTGGCTGTTTGGAAGTCAACCACACGCTTGGACGTGAGATCACTCTTGTTGCCCACCAGCAGCCTTTTGACATCCTCTTTAGCATACTGATCGATCTCGCCTAACCACTGCTTCACATGGTCAAAGCTGTCTTGGTCAGTCACATCATACACCACCTGGACACAGCACAGCACAGCACAGCACAGCACAGCGCACCATACCACATACAAGAGCAGCTTTATTGACTGAGGTCTGCCCAAGGTGAACAGCGTTGATGAAAGCCCCTCTCGTGTGTTCCACAGTAGTACAAACACGATCATACCCTTACGCTGTGCATTTGCATGCCTCCATAAACGCTTCGAAGCAAAATTCCGAAGGGGTGCATGCTGCAGCTGCATGTGGCATACGCTGAGCACCTTGCCATGCATCCATGCACACATCATCATCATCATGCAGCTGCAGTGTCACATGTATACACCATGCGTTGCCATGCCTCCATGCAGCTTCCCCATGGGGCTGTGCAGACAACCTCCCAGCGGCTGTACAGGCAGCTCCGAGCTCACAGCACACTTCCCTCCCCAACTGCTGCAGCAGCTGAGCAAGCACTGGCTGGTGAGGCAAGGGCTGAAAATGAAAGTGCTGCTTACAATGATGCCGTGCGCGCCACGGTAGTAGCTGCTGGTGATGGTGCGGTAGCGCTCCTGTCCTGCTGTGTCCCACTGCACAGCACAACAGCACACGGTAAAAACTGTGCGCTCAACAGACCTTACAGGTGAACATGGCTTGTTGACTGCATACTGCGACATGCCGGCAGTATATGCACATAACTGCTGCATCATTTGGCATTCACAAGCAACAACGAAGTCTGCTGTTGGTGTGCAACAATGGTGGCATCATGCCAACTGGGTGTCGGACACCCAGTTGGGCCTACTGCTGTCAGTAGCCTACAAAGCTCGTGCTGTGCATGCAAGGAGTCCTGCATTTCCTTCTGGGGCTTACAATCTGCAGCTTGACAACCTTTCCATCAAGCACCACTGTGCGGATTTTCTGCAGGCACACAATACAATACAACACCTGTTAGAGACACTCGTGCCAGGGCATTGTAGACTGAATGAGCTCCCCAGCTGCTGCAGCTGCCTGCAGCGTTGCTGCTGTTGTGTTTCCTAGCCCCGCAGTTCACTCACAAAGTCCACTCCTATCGTGTTGATGAACTGCTCAGAGAAGGTATCATCCTGCAGGAGCAAAGGGGCAGTTGTGTCAGGAAGGTGTCAGGAAGCACAGTAGTCCGTGCTGTCCCAATCCCCTGAGCTCACCGCAAACCTCATCAGCAGACATGACTTTCCAACGGCAGAGTCTCCGATGATGAGCAGCTGCAAGAGAAAGACAGGTTTAGGCCATGTGTAGGGCAAGGGGCAGCCTGCATTCCATGATTGTCAAGGCAGGGTGCATCATATGCAGTTTGCTGTGCATGCCTCACCTTGAACAGGAAGTCGCTGGGGCAGGTTCAGAAGGGAAGCAGGGAGGAGAGTCAGACGTGATACAAGTGTGGCTCATGACTGTAGAGACACAATAAACTCACTATTCAGGATTCATGGCGCCTCTTGCTGCTTGATCACAGCCAAACGAATGTTGGCGCGCGCTTTAACTGTGGAAGCAGCCTTCACTGCTGCAAACGCCTTATCAAAGATTTGGGACGAGTTTGATTTGTAAGCTGTATAGCAGGACAGGAAACGTACCTCCCTTGATCATGTCATCAACTGCCAACTGTACTGCACTGCTGTTGTCAGGCTCAGCACGGTACAAAGTGCCAGATCGTGGTTATAGAAGCAGAACTACGTGTGCTAGTTTCATCCACCCAGCTAAGTCTGCTGCCAGCGATTTGACTGGTCGTGGCTCTCTTTGGCCATGCTCCTCTGTTCAACAGAATGCACGTTACTTGGACAGTTCGCTGGGAACCGAAAGTTGTGATCAGGGACCTTATGAGTGAAAGCCTGACTGTTGCCAACAGGCACAGCTTCCCATAGTTGGGTTGGCCACTCTGTGATGCAGGAGTGTAGCGTCGTGACTTGAGTACTCATGCACTGCGTTGCTGGCTGACAAAGCAGAGGTTGCTGACAGTCACAGTGCCCATCCTGTTTTGAGGCATGTTGAACTTGTCTAAAAGTGCCAGAATTCTGGCCACATTTGAAGAGGTGCCTGCTGGCTGGGCAGCTGCTGGGGTCATTGTGCGCCGAGTACCTAGTAGCTTTCGTTCTCGGTAGGTTCTCTCACCTGCTTATGCCTAGGTACCGGTAGGCAGCATGCCATGCACGTCAAGTCTGTCAGAACAAGCGATCCACCGTCTCACCCAAACCACTTTTCAAGCGCGGAACAAGCCTCAAAGTTCAACAGAAGCCAAACCCAGTGCTGCAATCATGCACTGCATGATGCAGCTGGTCACATTGCTGACATACCTCCTTGATCGCAGCAGCTTTGCAGCCACCCCGCATGATTGAACAAACCCATCCCTCAGCTCAACAGTACCACACATTGCATCTACATGCAGCCCCTGTACATGCCTCTCCAGCACAAAACCATAGCAATTTTTTCTGACGCAACCCTTACTGGCAGCGCTCACACATACGTGTGTGACCATGCAAGGCCACTGCCAGCTGGGCCCGAAACGATGGAGGCTATCTGCCTCCCTCCACTCCTCCCTGCCTCCCATCCTTCCACCGGGACTCACAACCTCTGGCATCATACCCTGCCACCCCAAGCCCCTAGGGCAGTGCTGCAACCCTAGCCAGCCAAAGTCAGGCCCGGCATGTGTGGCTCCTGCAACTACGCGCAATGTGCAGGATACCTGGGAGCCCAAAATTGGGCGTGTGCGGCCACATACTGTGCTGCTGGTGGTATGAGGCTGTCACAGTGCATCCGCTCAATAGCAGGTTGATTTGCCCCTTCTGAAACTGCGCCCCTCCCCTGGCCGCACAGTAGTGCCGCCTGCAGTTGTTGCCACAGGCTGGCTGTCCATCCTGCAAGACAACAAGTCAAGCAGCAGCAGCACTGGCTTACTGTCCAACTATATGAACGCGGTCGCCCGCAGCACCAACCAATGAGCTGAAAGCCTGACCCGTGGTCAAAGCCAGGAGGCTGTGACACATGCAATCCTGCAGCAGGGGCACACCGCCTGCGAAAACTGCATGGCAACCAGCAAAAGTTGCTGCATGCGCAATGTGCATATGCATGCATGGCGGCGTGTGTCTGCGTTGCTTCAACAGAGCAACGTCATGTTGTACCAGCGTGCCTTCAGCTGGAGGTATTCATGTCACTGCACAAAGTCAGGGGCCACACAGCCTGCCGCGGGAGTCAGTGCTGCTGCACTGACTGTAAGACCCCCGTTGTCATGGATGGTTGCGGGGAAGGGGGGGGGGTGGCCCCGTGGAGTGGCACGGACACAATCAATCGGGCGGACCCAACTGCCGGGATGCTGGTGCCCCAGGGATGCCCCAAGATGTGCGCACTGCTGCGTCCCTAGTACCCTGACCGTTATGCATACTGTTGCCCTACAGCGCCCGGGCACAACAGCAACCCTGTCACACAGCTCGACTGCCAAAGCCCATTGGGTCTCACCTGTTCTTGATCTCTGCTACCAAGGTCATGAATGCCTGCTCCACGTTGGTGGAGTCCTTGGCGCTTGTCTCGAAGAAGGGGATGCCCAACTTATCAGCAAATGCCTGCAAGAAATACCGTGACAGTCACGTTCAGCATCAAGCACATGACCAACATACAACAAGGCAGACACCCGACACCTGCAGTAGCACCGTGCTACTGCACACACGGTGTGTGACACACCGTATATGGCTGTGGCCGTGCGGCCACACCACTTCAATAGCTCACATACGATGACACCCATTCATGCAGATATATATCTACCGTAGTGTTGGACGTGCTGCAGTATGCCGGCTAAGGCAGATCATGAGCTTGAACCCTGCAACACTAGTGTAGTACGTACTGCTGTACTGATTGTACAACTGCTGCTGAATGCGCCTGACAGTCGTCCGGGTGAAACACTGTGTCTCCTCAGCCTCCGAGGCTAGCGGCTACGTTGAGGACTCCTGTGTGCGGCCGCCGCCGTGTGGCACACCTTGGCTGTTTGGTAGTTGACCACATGCTTGGACGTGAGATCACTCTTGTTGCCCACCAGCATCTTGTTGACATTCTTGTCAGCGTACTTGTCAACATCACTCAACCACTCCTTCACACTGTTCAAGCTGTCTTGGACGGTCACATCATACACCACCTGCACACATCACAATACATCACACCAGAACACACCAAACCGCACCCACCGTGCACACCGCAGCACACCACACCACACCACACCAAACAGCAGCATGATGGTATGTTTTCTCAAGGTGACCAGCCTTGTTGCAGTTGAACGCATGGGCATGCCCGGCACATTTGCATCTGCTATGCCGTGACCGCTTGCACCTTCACATGCTGCTGCGGTGCGCCATGTACCGTGTGTGCCATGCCTCCGTGCAAGCTCCATACATAGATGCGGCTGTGCGGACAATCTCCCAGCTGTACAGGCGCTTCAAGTCACACTTCTCTCCCCAACTGCCGCAGGAGCTGTTCAAGCAGTGGCTGCTGAGGCAAGGGCTGAAACTACAAGTGCTGCTCACAATGACGCCGTGCACGCGAGGTAAATGTGTGTGGGCGAAGTGGCGGTGGGCCGACCGTCCTGTCACGTCCCACTGCACAGCAAAACAACACACGGTTCACACACTGCATGCTGAATAGTCCGTAACCGTGAATAGGGCTTGTTGGCTGCACATGCAAGCAGTGTGAGTACATAGTTGCTGTAGTAAGCAACATGCACAAGCAAACGGCAAAGTTGCTGGATGTGTGTCACTATATGGGCATGAAACCTTGTTGGGGTAACTGCTGTCTGCAGGGTCAACCTTAGGATGGTGTCTTCTGGGACTTACAATCTGCAGCTTGACTGCCCTGCCATCAACCACCACTGTGCGGATTCTCTGCAGGCACATAATTTGACAACACCACACCAGTGAAAGACACTCGCGCAAGGGGCACCCCAGGCATTCCAGGCAGCATCAGCTTTGCCAGCTGCTGTCGGGGTGATGGTGTTACGCTGCACCCGCCCCAGTCCACTCACAAAGTCTGAGGAAGGCGTGAACAAGTACCGTAGCCTGTATCCTGATACTCGACATCCTGCAGGAGCAAGGAGGCAGATGTGTCAGGTAGGGGTTGGGCAAAAAAAGCTGCAGCTGGTCAGTGCTGGTGGAGCATCCTATCTCCGGAACTCACCCCAAACCTAGACAGCAGGCAGGACTTTCCAACTCCAGAGTCTCCGATCAGCAGCAACTGCAAGCAAAGAAGATGTTAAGTATACATGCGTGGCCAAAGGCGTGGCAAGGGGCTGTACATCACCACGGCATGTACATGTACCTCACCTTGAACAGGAGGTCGCTGGGGAAGGTCCAGAACAGCAGCAGGGAGGAGGATCAGACATGATTCAAGTATTGCATATGACTGTAGAGACACACAAACTCACTGCTCAGGTCTCTGCTCAGGATCCATGCTGCCTCAGCACAGCTGAACGAGTGTTGGCGCGCTCCTTCCTTGTGGATGCAGCCGTGACTGCTGAAAACGCCTGATCATTCTTTAGGGATGGATTTAAATGTGGTTGCTGTACTGCAGCAGGACAACAACGTACCTCGCATGGTTTTGTCATCAACGGTGCCGTGCACGGTGTAAAGTGTCAGATTGTCTGACAGAGTATAAGAGGTAATCCCCTTGGCTTGATTCAACCATCCAGGTCTGCTGTTGACTGACCATGGCTGTTTTGTGGCCAGCAGCATGGATCTTGTGGTCACCGGACTTTTTCGTGTGCGCGATCTGCGACGAATGGAAGAAACCAACATGAAATTTTGACAGTGTTAACGTATCGCTGCCAATCACAAAGCAATACCCCCTGGTAAAGCATGATTGGTCAACAAGTTGCACACTCTGACTGTGCCGCGGGTGTGAGATCCCAACATGTGGGCAAAGTTGGTGACCCCCACCTTGTAGATGCAGACATCTGAAATGAAAGAATTCTACAGTACAGACCTTATAGGTTCCAGCCCCGGGGCACACTCTTCCAAAGTAACAGTGGCTGGCCCAGTGGGTGTACAGAGCAGGGGTTGCTGACAGTCTAAACCCTGTACCCGTGTTGTCAGTTTTACCCTGTACCCTGTTGTGTGGGGCATGTTGCACCGCCTGCAGCCATTGTGCGCAAAGTAGATCCCATTTATACTTTCTTCTCACTTAGTGATGCCTAGGAGGCAGCATGACATGGATTGTCTGGATATCTGTGCGCAATAAGCTATGGCGCCATAGCCATGGTGGCACCGTCTCCACTACTCATCAACCACTGTAAGTGCAGGTGTAGTGTGTGCGGATGCGTTGAGGTGCCTTGTAATAAGATCGCAGAGGCTGAAGCTGCCGTGTCTGTCAACGAAAAAGAAGTAGTAAGTGATGCAGATGCATGTGCAGCTGAAGCTAGACGATGCGTTGAGGTGCCTGCCAGCGCTGTCAACATGCTGCTCGTGACCGGTTTGGCTCAAGGGGTTGAATGGGCCTCAAAGTTCAACAGTAGCCAAGCCAGTGCTGCTATCATGCAGCTGGTCACATTGCTGACATATCTCCTTGATCGCAGCAGCTTTGCAGCCACCCCGCATAATTGAACAAACCCATTCCTCAGCTCAACAATACCACACACAGCATCTACATGCAGCCCCTGTACATGCCTCTCCAGCACAGACCCGTAACAATCTTCTCTCTAACGCAACCCTCACTGGCAGCGCTCACACATATGGGTGTGACCATGCATGCTCACACCGCCAGGGCCCGAAACACTACTGTTTCTACTACCCTCACAACTCTTCATGCAGGGGTAGCTCTTCCTCAATCTCCGCCTGCTCTGTCTTCTCGTCACCCTTTGCCGACCCCTTGCTGCCAGCCTCTGACGCATCTGCACCCGCCTTGCCATCCGACTGCTCTGCAGATGCACCCTCGGCACCCCCCTCCTTATCCTTATCTCCCTTGTCGGACTTGCTGCCCGTAGTTTCTGTCTCATTTTTCTTGACGGGGGGTGGCTTGGGCTTCTTCTTGCTGTCCAATTTCTGCACGGCCTTCTCAGCAGCTGTCCATTTGAGGACGAGGTCGGAGGACATGAATGCGGGCTCCTCTGTGGGCTGCTTCTTGCCCTGAGCATCCTCCTGCTCCTTCAACCAGGACTTGAAGGCGTCCAACTGCAGTGCAGGCACAGCACATCACAGCACATCAGCATCTTTGACTTTGCATTGTCCCTGACACGGAAGTCTATCGTCAGCATTGACAACAATGCGGCTGATGTACAGGCGATGTGTACCCGTCTCGTTCACAACAGGAAGTTGGAGACCTCACCTCCACTGCCAGTGCTCAAGGCAACAGCGCTGAAGGGCTACATGCATGCAGCAGCAAACTGGCCAAATGGACCAGGTGCAAGCAGCTGACAGTCCTGCCAGTCACCCCTCCATCTCACAGCAAGGTGGTCACTGTGTCACACAGTACGGTACCAGCTGGTATCCGTAGATACTGGGCTACAGACTACTAGTCCTAGCACCACAGTGCCCGCCTCACCTTCTCAACAACAGTCTTGGTTTCATTCTCGTGGATCCAAGGCTTGTCCTCAGCCCAGCCGGCGACTGTCTTCTCTGCTGCCTCCAGGCGCTCCTTCACACCAGCCAGGATCTGAGCAATGTATCCAGCAGCAGGAAGCATCACGAGCACAACGATCAGCACCCCACCGTGCATTTGCTGGTACAAGTGCGATGCTTGTGCGCCTGCCATTGTCATTGCATGAATGTGTCCCCACAACTGAGCAGGGAAGAACCTGGCGCCCTCTACCTGGTTTTGGGACTCAATGCATGCTGTGGAAGCTCTACTCACATTGTAACCCCAGCAAGCATAGCTGGGGCGGCATACTGTCACGGCGTACGGCATGCTCAGCAGGCTCACCTCTAGCGGCTGCATGATCTGCAAGCCCCCCCAGCCAATACGCCAACCTCACCCCCCTACCTGGCTTCCAGACTTGGCGTATGCTGAGAAGGATCAGATGCCGAGATGCCAAGCAGCACTCAGCTAGCTATATTTACTCGGCTAGCTATCTTTACCCCAAGCCCTCGCATAACCCCAGCAGGCTCACCTCTGGCCGCAGCTCCGCCTCGCTGGCCCTCAACGTGATGGGCTTGCCCACCACCTGCAACGCCTTGAGCTTGGCAGTGAACGCTGCTGCGTCAGCGGTCTCGCCGTCGCCGTACAGCCAGTCCTCCCCTTCACTCAGCTGCTCGGTGAACTTCACACGCTCCTCCTCAGTGGTCACCTGAGGGCAACATTGGGGGCAGTACAGTTAAGCGATTGGGGACAGAGTAACAACCTCGGCACCAGCCAGCGGGCCAGGGCTCATTGGGGCACCCAGAGAGCCTACTGACATACCCCAGTCTCTCAGGTCAGGTGTGAGGGCAATCGAGGATACCCGCCAAGCCAGCCGCCAATTCCCGTACCATCCCTCCCTGCCCCTCTTCCCCCCTCTCACCACCTGTTTGTACCCCGTCTTCCCCTTCCTTCCCTATGAGCCCCCCTCACTTACCTCCACCACCCCCCTGCCCCCTACACTGTCGCCCCCATCCCTTCACTCTGCTGCTCTTGCCCGTCACCCACCTGCAAGTACAGCTCATCTGTCTCCAGCTTCTCCCGTGTGTTGATGATGTACGTCTCCAGGTCGTTCTTCGCCTTGGCTGTAGCAGCCTTCACCATCTCTGCCAGTGTCCAACGTGTTATGTTGGCTGTAGCAAGCTCATACACCTCGCCTGCCAGTGGGGTGTGGGCCAGCCTGGGGCCAGAGACATTCAGGTTCACCTGCATATGCACAATTTGCAGCAGGATAGGCAAGTGTGCAGGCGATTTTGAGTGAGTGGATGGCTGTAGCAAGCTCATACACCTCCCCTGACAGTGGGGTGTGGGCCAGACCGGGACCAGAGACATTGAGCGACACCTGCATATGCATGCATGGCAGCAGGATAGGGGTGTGCAGGCACATAATGAGCGAGTCGCAGACTGTCGCAGATTTGGACCCTCCAATGGCAGCAGCGGGGCACACCTTAAATCTTAGAGGATATAAAAGAGTCATGTCATATACCAGCTGTGACGGAAACATTCCGACAAGCCAAGACTAGTGGCGTTCACGCGGGGATCAGACAAGGGACACCCGCATCCAGGGAGCGCAGGGTAACTGGCATGACGGCGCAAAAGTAGTGCTGAAGTCTGCTGGCTGCAAACAAAGCAGGAGGGTCCATCCGCGACATGTCAGTCAACACGATTGACAGCCAATGCACGAGTGCAGCAGGCGGCATGCACAGCAACTGGGAGGTGACAGTACACAATCGCTGTCACAGAAAGCACGACATACGGCCACTGAGGCACCACACGACCAACAAATCCCTGACCAGCAGCTAGCTACTTCCCAAGCAGCACCTACGTGGTACGTCTTCTTGCGTGTGACTTGGATCGTCTTCTTGATCATCTTGGGAAGCACAGGGGCCTCTGTCTTTGTGGCATTGGCCTCCGTCTTGGTGGCATTGGCCTTGCTGTCTGTCTCATCATCCGCATCTGCACACAAAGCAGACATGCAGGCCCCACACGCATGGCGGTTCATCTACTATAGTGTGTAACACATGCTGTTGCTGTCCTGGCATGCGCAAGGCAGCACTGACAATTTTGCAGCATCAAGGCCGCTGCCTTGGCGGCATTGGCCTTGCTGTCGGTCTCACCCCCCGCATCCCTGCACACACATCACAGCTTGAAGCTGAAGACATCAACATTGATTCATGGCTGTCATCACACCTCATTGAAGAGATACACATTGATTTAATGCTGTCATCACACTGACAACTTGTCACGTTATTGAATAACGTGTATGTCTTAACGTGTATGTCTTAACGTGTATGTCTTAACGTGGTATGTCTTCAAAAAGCAATAAATTAATGTGTATGTGATGACAGCAATGAATCAATGTGTATGCGCAGTGCGCAGGCAGGTAATGCAGGCTGGCCATGCGAAGCGCCAAGGGTTAGAACACACATCCTTCAAAACCACAGCAGGCGCCAACCAGCACTGAGCACTCAGGTCTGGCAGTGCTCTCAGTGCCCCACAAGCACACCAGGTGTGATGCCGAGGGCGTGTCAGTGCCACCAGGACCATAAAGCATCCATGTTGTGCTTTGTGAGTAACAGCTGACGGCTCGGGACTTGAGGCCGCAAGCTGCAGTGTGAATCACATGTGCTACAGCCCAACCACTCACCCTTGTCACTCTTGTCCTTGTCAGCGTCCTCACTGTCCGCTCCCTCCTTCTCACTCTTTGCCTCCTTCTCACTCTTTTCACTCTTTGCATCCTTGGCGTCCGCCTTGTTGCTGCCCTTGTCAGCGTCAGTGCTGTTGGCGGCTTTCGAGTTGTCAGGCACCTACACACATACACAGCGAGCGTACGCCACAACTTGACTATCCTTGTAAACCGGTGTTTGCATGTGACTTACGGGGACCAATGTGTGAGACACACAGTCAAGTCACACTGCCAGTGTCGCACTGACCAGTAGGTGCTCCAACGCGCAAACCGCTCATGTCAACCATTGACATACAAACTTTGTGATTGAATTAGCACATATCTATCATTCATTATCATCCGTAACGACAATACCCACCTCAATGACCTTGTCCTCGACCACCTCCACCTCCACCACACACTCGGCCGTTGTGAAATGCATCAGGCCAGAGTAGTCGGCCTCAAAGCGCAGCGCAGTGACACCAGAGTGGTTGTACCTGCAAAGCCAGCCCCACAGCACAGGGTGACATTGCGTCAATTCGCGCCTGTCACAGCAAGCCCGCCCAACCCGACGAGGGGGGTTGTCATGTAAAATATGTCAGCTGGACGAATTTGCCTGTCCGCGTCAGTTGCTGATTTGGGACACCCCGGCCACCCATTTGTTCCCCAATCTCTCTTGGTTCTGCAGGAGCTGCTTGGTTTTTGAAGAGAAAGTCAAAGCGTCAGCTCGCACATACATGCACGAGCCGCACATACATGCATGTGGGCCAAGTTGCACACTCTGTAACCCCAGCTGTCACAGCCAGCCTTCATGAATTGACTGCAACATGCCTATTTTTGCTTGGCTGTGCAGGAACCAGAAACAGCAAACACAAGGGACTTCCTAAGGACTGACCCACCGTTTGATAGCATCCTTGATGCCGCTGACTGTGTACTCTGCCAGCTTGGGGTCAGTGACGCCCGGTGGCAGGCCGTGTGTGCCTGAGGTGTTGTAGTGCAGGTCGAAGCTGAAGCTGTCGATGGTGAGGTTGTTGTACTTGATGGCACGCTTGATGGGCAGCTTCTTGCCTGCAACAGCAGTACATGCAACAGAAAGGATGAGGGGCAGCTGGATAGGTTGAGTACACACGCATAGATGGGCCAGTCAGATGTTGTTGTTTGATTTGGGGCTTGCTGCAGTGGCGCTGGACTAGGAGGGAGGCTGACAGGCGCAGCAGTGCTTGGGGTGGTGCAAGCCTTGAAGCTGGAAGATGTTGGACGAGGTGCTGAGCGCAGCAGTTGTCCAACATGATGCAAGGAAGCGGCAGGTGTAGCTGCAACGCAGGTTGAGCCTGTGGCACCTACAGCAGCTACGAGTAGTTGGGGTACCAGTGTGCTGGAGGAGTGGCACTTGCCATGAAAAACCCCAAGCAGTCATGACTGCTGCAGGTGCCTCAGAGGCTCATGCAGTGCAGGTGCAGTGCTTCGGGTGCTGTAGTGCACGGGGAAAGAACTCAAGCCGTCTTGCTGGCTCACCTGCAGGCAGGAGGCTCTTCAGGACATGCCCTGGTTTGTTGCTGCTGCTGTCGTCAGCCTCCTGAAGCTTCTTGGAGGCCTGGGCCTTCTTCTCCGCTGCTGGGATGAACAGGTCGTTGCTCTCAAAGCTCACGCCAAAGGTGGCATGGTCAGTCATGCCAAACTTCTGCAGGGGCAGACACACACGACAATGCAATGCACTCAGCACAACATGCCATGTAAGTCACCAGTTTCATGCACTGTACATGGTCTTGGCCCCTTAGGCAAAAGGTGGCATGGTCAAGTCATGGCAAACTTTTGCAGGGGCAGACACACAAGACAACACAGTGCGCTCAGCACTATGTGCCGATGAAAGTCTTTTCAGGCACTGCCTCGTATTGACAAGGTCTGTCATCCTGAGGATGTACGTGGCGTGGTCAGTCACGCCCCACTTCTGCAAGGGCGGTTGAAACAGGGCGCTCAGGACCACATATGCGGGCATGGCTGCACCTGTGCACATGCTGCAAGGTGTGTCGCCAGCCAACATGGCTTCAACTGCTACTCAGCAGCGCACAATGCACCCCATGCATGCCGCTTGTGACCGAGCGGCCTGGTCCTCAGACTGCAGATCTGATCTCAAATCTCTAGCACAACATGGCGGAGGGTTTGCATGCTGTAACACACCCACCAGGGCATCCACCGCCCAGCAGCCTTATGCTGGCCAATCAGGAGCCGTCTACACTGTGCAGCAAGCATACTGTGCTGGCACACCACCCTGAGTTCCAGCAAATGCACACAGCCTGCAGTATCACCTGCAGCTGCATCAGACCCCTTATAACGGCAACTAACCGTGAAGGCTGCAATGGTTGTAGCCTTCACGGTGAGTTGTCATCCTGAGGGGTTTGATGCAGCTGCAGGGGATCTGAGGGCCCGGTGTTCCATACACAGCTCATGAGCCTGGGCAAGCACCATGCACAAGCACCCGTTCAAGAGCTGGGCCCGGAGTAGTAGCTTGATCTTTTCCTGTCCAGAAAAAACAACAAGGTACTGCCCCAGGCCCAGCAGAGGAGAGCTAGTGCACGTGTGTAGTGCACGCTGGCTACAATATCAGTGGCGATACAAGTTTGGAAACCTCTGATTGAATGCTGTATGTGGACACTTCGACGGCTTGAAAAGCAGGGTGCTGGAGAGCTCACCCTCAGCCTGAAGCTGCTTGACAGGTTGGCAGCAAACAGCCCAGCACCCAGCACAACAGCCTCGTCAGCATCCAGGTGGCGGTCAAGGTGCCTGCAGGACAGCAACAGATACACGCAAAACATCAGTGCGTAGGTGCAGCAAGTACACTCCCACCCTGAGGGAGCAACCCTGAAAACATGAGGTCAACAAAGCTGCAGCTGGCAAAGACAACAGCCACGGTGCAGGGTAGCCGGTCTATCAGCATTTTGTTGCTCCTCCCCACCCTTGCTGACTGTGTCCCGAGCCATATCGCATGGGCTACAAGACGCTGGCCTAGACCCACATGCAGTATGTTGACACCTGAAATGCATCCAGCAGGTACACGTCATGGTGACCGGTATGTGCCAATTAGTGCATGTCACCACTCCAATCCGCCGCTCACCTGCCTCCCAGTGCCTCTGACAGCACAGACTGCAGCTTGGGCACACGGCTGCCTCCACCCAGCAGCTCCACAGCATCAATGTCAGAAGCCTTGAGCTTGTTGCGGGTCAGCAGGGTGGTCAGGGGGCCCTGCGGACAGACACAACAACATCAGATTTGCCTGGTACAAGGTGTGCTGTGATGTCGGATGCGTAGAGCTTGTTGCCGGTGAGCAAGGTGGTTTGGGGGGCTTGCGGACAGACATGACAACATGAGACGTACGTGATACCAGGTGTGCTGTAATGTCTGATGCTGAGAGCTTGCGGGTCAGCAGCGCGTGCAGAGGGCCCTCCCTCCCCAGCAGCGCGTTAGAGGGCCCTGCCGACGCACAGACCAACAGACGTGTGTGATGCATGATGTGCTGAAATGCCAAAAAGCGCGACCACTTCAGGCGTCCGGCACGCCTGCCGTGCCTTGCTGTCCAGCCTCACTGATACTGGACAGCAAGGCACGGCAGACATGCCTGACACATGAAGTGGTGGCATTGTTGCAAAAGTGGTAATGGCCTCCAGTAACAGCTAGCCTGCGAATACCACCCCATGGCGGGTGCAGCCGATTCGCTACCGCACCCTGATTGCTGGAGTCACGCTCTGAGGTGATTCACAGCATGACAACAGCAATGAGGGTGCGGTGGCGAATCAGCTCACCCGCCAAGGGGTGGCGCCCCAAGGCTACACAGGTGAACGAAAGGCTGCAGCTCAGGTGCATCGTGGCTTGTTGCGCAGCGGCTTGAGGCAGCTGTTTGCACAGCCATCAGCCCAGCGGTTGCAGCATAGCAGCGCAGTGCTGTCCCTATTCCCAACAGATGTGTCCTGGTCAAGTGCTGCCAGGCTACCAGGCTACACCCGTCTCAACCAACACAGAGAAAGATCAACTTGTTGTTTGATGCTGCCCAATTTGTTGAACTTTGCTTGGTTTTGGCTCTGATGGCCACTGCGTGTGCATTGCATGCACACATGGCCGGCAGGATGCAGGAGTCAGCCCACACAAGTCACACACGCTGATTCACACACGCTGCGTCACACACACTGCATGCAATGCAGGCCAGACAGGCATGCAGCCCTCGCTCACCGCAGCTCGGTCCCAGAACTCGCCGGCCAGGTCATCAAACTCACTGCGCTTGATGCTGTGTCACACACGTTGAGTCACGAGGATTGTATCGGCTGCCATCAAGCTTGGTGTCTTGTATACTGCGTCACCCACGCTGTGTCACACACGCTATTGTGATGCAGGCCCTCACTCACCGCAGCACGGTCCCAGAACTCGCCGGCCAAGTCCTCAAACTCGCTGCGCTTGATGCTGCTCTGGAAGTCCTGGCCGCCGTGCAGCTCCTCCACAGAGATGGGGGCGGCAGTGTTGGCCGACAGGATCTCTTTGGTGCGACGCACCTGGCGGCGCAGCTTCGCCAACGACTTGGGGGATGTGCTGTTATGCAGAAAAGCAAACAGGAGCTATTCGTTAGCTATATATAGCTATTTCTTAGTGCGGAATCATATTGGTGAGCTGAAGACATAGTAAAGTGCTGTGCGCAGGACAGGGTTCAGCAGCAGGGCCAACAGAGGCCACAGTATGGCCCAAGGATCCATGGTGGCGGTCACGCCCCTGCCCCCCCCCCCCGGGCCGTGCGGAATTGAGCAACAACAGAGGGATGGCACGCGCCACATCAGCAGACACACTGCATCCCTGGTCAATCTGCATGACCTCTGATGCCGTCTAACAACCAATGCTTTTGCGTCCATAAAGTGGTTACGCAATCACAGCACCTGGTTACGTATCAAGGCACCTCCCTACCTGATGTCATCTCCTCCCTTCTGCTTGAACTCCTCAGCAAAGTGCTTCAGCAGCAGCACGTCCAGCGAGTTGCTGCCTAGGCTGTGGTCGTACGCAACGTCCAGGACCTCAAACTGGTTTGTCTGGCTGCTCTTGCTCTTGCCGTATGTGCTGTACTTCACCAGAGCTGCCTGTGTGCTGCCACTGCCCATGTCATAAAGGATCACCTACACAGGCACAGGGAGCATCACATGCGTCAGAAGCCAGCACATGGCCCCTGTGGCTCAGTGAGCCTGTCTCAAGCTGTACACAGGAAGTAGTTCGCACGTGTAGATCAACAAGCATAGCGATCATATGTGTAGGTGAGTTGCGAGACAGTCTGCAAAGGCACAGGCAGCTTCATGGAGAGTTTGCAGCTGCGCGGCTACAGCTGTTGCCACTGCATACCTGACTGCTATGTTGTTTGTGCTGGTGCTGCTGCTGATGTGGCCCCAAACAAGGAACCTCTCAACATGAGGGCAGCCAACTCAAGATCCCTCCCCGCTCCGCATCTACTCCCTCCCCTCTGCCCCCCCCCCCTCCCGACTTCTTCCCTTCTATCAGCCCACTCACCGTCTGCTCCTTCTTGGCAAAGTCCCGCTCAATGCCAAACTGCAGTGCCGCTGCTGCGTGGGTGTTGACCAGACCCAGCACGTTGAGTCCTCCCAGCTTGGCTGCGTCCATGATTGCCTGGCGCTGCGCCATGCCCATCCATACGGGTACTGTGATCACTGCATCTACCACAGACTCTCCGGCCTGCTCGTCAGTGATGCGCTTGGCGTACTGGAAGATGCCAGCCTGCAGGATAGCGGGGGCACAGATACACACGTCATGTGTCAACACATGTACACACATGCTTTTCATGTTGAGGCCTTGGCAGCATGCACACACAACTCCTGGCGTGTGTACTTCCTGACCTGTTGCACCACTACTTGCATACAGACAGAAAGTCCTATGTCACGTCTCAGCTGAGCTTTATGTGTGCAACCTCATTGACACCACAATGAGACACGGAGAGGGCTGCAGAACGGCTCAAACCCCCCTGTCAGGCTGGCGTTGCCAGCACGGCCCAAACCCCACCAGCTGGCGCGGGTGGTGCACACTCACCACAAGCTCTTCCACAAGGTATGAGGTTGTCTCGTTCACCTGGACGGCAGACGTGCCGCGCAGGGGGTGGTCGGCCACCTTATACAGTAGCATGCTGTCCTGCAGGATGCGCTGCACCTCTGCATCCTGTGCTGACCGCCCCAGCAGGTTCCTGAGCTGGCTGAAAATGGTGTTTGGGTACCTGATAGCGAAGGAGAATGCTTCCTCGCCCACTACCCGTTCATCATCTACTAGTCCCACAAGTGCTGGAGACTTCCGTTTGCTCATTTCGTTGACCACGATGGAGATGGGTGTGCGGCCTGGCTTCACCAGGCAGACCTTGAGGAACTCGCTGCCTAGATCGATGGCCATCAAGGAGCCATGCACTGCTGTAGCAGCACTGAGGCAGAGCAGGGCCAGCAATAGCCACCTGCCCCCATGTGCCGCACTGCTGTCCATCCTGTGGGTGGACAGCTGAAGGTCAGCTCAAGACGTCACCAGCGAACGTATGGCTGTGGGGGTCTGATACAACAGCTATAATGTACGTGCCAGGCGACAGGAGGAACTGAGAGAAAAACGCGCTGAAGGTGGTTGAAGATCCAGTGTGTTTCAGAAACTTCCTCGCCGATGTACCAGGCTGCAACAGACGTTGCTGTGTTGATAAGCTGCCCAACAGCCTGCTCTGAGGCTATCGATGTCCAGACCGGGGCTTGACTGGATGGGACAGCAATTCATGGCGGTTTGAGGTGCCCCGGTGTGATGAGTGATGCTTGAATTGCTTTGTGAGAACTTGCCCATGAGCCTGCAATGTCTGATCGATAAGTCCAAAACAAGATGCATCACAGATGGCAGTATCAGTGCTGAGTTTCGCTGGGGCTGCTGCTGCTGCGATCGTCCAAAGCTGTTTACTGTTGCTTGAGCTTCGGAGGGCGTCTGGTGTTCAATACAACAAGACTTATGAGCACAAGTTCAGGGCCCTGCGTTGGGCCAGGACCTTGACGTATGTAGCATTGTGTGTGTGCCAGGTATGCTGCACCTGCTCATGATGATGTCACCTGATCTGCCTGCTGCTGGGTTGTTGTGCATCGGTCTATTTTGATTGATTTGCATTGCACAGGCAGCTGACTACTTGTGTCCCCACACCCCAGCTCTTCCTGTCATCCCAGCGCAATCCCGCCCGTGCATTACCGCTGCATTGCAGGCAGCACTTGTGCTGTGGCATGCTGCCTCCCACTGGCCGCAGCTGGCATGGGGCATTGATGGCTCCCAGCTGCTGGTGCTGTTGGTGTATTGCCTCACACTTGGCGTGCTGTGCCTCAAGTGGCGTGGCCAGCTGTCTTTGCAGCTCAGCAGCGTCCTGCTGATTGCACTGCTGGAGCCTGGCTTGCTGTTCTGGCAGGACATAACAGGCGTCCAGCCAGATGGCACGTTTGACTCAGAGCATGTTGCAAGGTGAGCATGTTGCCGGGTATACCTGGGCGTACCTTGGAGGGTGGATGACACTGCAGCAGTGGGGGCCATCGTCCTTGAGGCACAGTAGCTGCGCATGGGCAGCGTTCAACATGATGTCAGCACCTGCCTTCAGAAGGAACCTGCTTTCATATCACAGATTCTGCAGGCTGTCTTGATAGCAGTTTGTGTGTTGCTTCTGCACAGGCGCTTTGCACTGCTTGGTGCCGGCACTGCCTGGTGTCGGGGGTGCTGTGGTAGTCCTGAGAGGCCTGTGCTGGACATTTGCCGCCATGCAGGGTCATCCTGCACTGTGTGCAATTTGTGCTGCTGCTGTGCTTGCTTGTGGCTGAGGTCATCATCCAACAGCACCAGCTGCTGCTGAAGAGCAACTTTGGCAGCAGCAACGGCACGCTGCCACTGGCATCTCAGCACAAGGCCGCGTATCAGCGCCTGCCGGGCAGTGCTGCAGAGGCTGGAGACAAGGAGAAGCAGCAGCAGCAGAGTGGGCACCACAAGGAGAAGTTCTCTGCATGGTGGGTGTGCCACAGTTTGGTTCAAAGGGTCGGGAGCCAGCAGCAGCCTGACATGCCATCCTTTGTCCTTGTTGGACATACTCACAATTGTTGTGTAGCAGGAGACAAAGGCAGCAGTGGCTCCTGGGACACATCTTAAGGATGCCCAGCAAATGAAGATGCCCTCACAGGCATCCTGCATGACGGGGGCTGGTGATGTTCCGCTGTGCTGGCATGCCTTTCCTGCAGGCGCCCAGGAGACACCCGCTTTCGCATGGCAGCATCGGCTTTCCACTACGTGTGGCCAGCAGAAGGCACCCTCAGGCTCCGGCTCATGCTGTGCATGCTGCTCGTGCTGAGCGAGCGTGTAATCAACCTCGCAGCGCCCATCGCGTTCAAGCACATGGTCGAGGTGCTCTCTGCAATTGTCAGCGCACCAGCTGAACCTGCAGGACAGGAAGGCGGGAACCTTGTCACAGGGTTGCGGCATCTACTGATGTCTATCAGCGGCCAGCATGCGCAGCTGCAACCTCAGCACAGCGCAGGCGTAAGCTTGGGAATGCTGGGACCAGCTGCTGTCAACAGCACCATGGTGACGGCGGCCCAAGCAGCTGCCCCAGCAGGAGACGGCCTCTTCAGCTTCCTGCAGTCTGATGTGCTGGCACCCTTTTGGGTGCTGTTCTATCCTTGGGTGTTCATATACCTGGGGGCATTTTTCCTGCGGGGTGGCAGTGGCAGCGAGGGGCTGCTGGCAAACCTGCGTGACATCCTGTGGATCCCAATCACACAGGTGGGTAGCGCAGAGCCGGCTGCAGAAGGCACTGTGGTGCCAGCATACAGGCTGAACAGCCAGGCACCTGGACACAGCCAGCTGGTGTCTGGTTTGAGGCTGTGTTTGAGGGTCAAACTCAGCATCTTAGGTGTGCACATGTGTCAGCAACACTGGGCGCAGAAACACCGGGCGGCATCCGGGAGCGTGCACTGGGTGCCCTCACCCCTCAGATGTTACTACGATGGCTGAGGTTCGTTTGTTGCTTGATTGCTGTGGCTGTGCAGGCCGCCTTCCGCCGCATCAGCAATGATGTGTTTGAGCACTTGTTGGAACTCGACTTGAGCTTCCATGTGCATCGCAAGACTGGCCAGATCATGCGGATACTAGACAGGGGAACTAGCAGCATTCAGGTGAGCCAGGGAATCCAGGGGCATGGAGTCGGCCAGCTTTTTAGGCAGGCCACCTGCCAATGCAAGCAGCCGCCAGGACGTGCATCATCACATGTACATGGGCAACAGCAACCCTGTGCGCTCTGGGTCTGTGTTTATGTTTGCCCTAGCTTCGCTTTTCAACAGCGCCGCTGTGGCTACTGACTGTGCGCCATACATACCCTCTGCCAAAGCTGCAGTGCACCCTAACGACACCTGCCAAGGCCTGAGCAGCAGTCGTGTGCTTGTGTTGACATGTGCCTGTTGCGTGTTTCCTGCGCAGGACACTGTGTCCATCATCCTGTTCAATGTGCTGCCCCAACTCATCGACATCCTGGTGGCCTGCACCTACCTTGCATCAGCCCTCAAGGGCCCCTGGGTGGCCCTCATCGTGCTGTTTACCGTCGGCAGCTATGTGCCCCTGACCCTGCTCATCACCGAGCAGCGAGGCAAGGTGAGCGGAGCCGTTATTGTCCTGGTTGCGATGGACTTCACCGTCTGCTGCGGCTAGGCTGGTTACGTTCACTGTCCGGGCAGTGGTGGACAGGCATGGTCAGCATCACCAAAGGTGCTCTGACCTGCTGTAGCAGCCACCGTCGGCATCCAAATTGTTAGGTTAGAGCATGCTTGTACATCACTCTGATGAGTGCCAGCTGCAGGTGGCCTCCAGTGGTGCGCATGGTGCAGCAGCTCAAGTTGCCGCCAGCTTGCCTGCGCTGCAGCATTTATTTGGCGGCAGTGTGTTGCAATGCTGCCCTGTTGAACGTCTGTCGACCACATGAATTGCGTCAAGCAGGTACATATGTTGATGTCATGATGACAGCGTGACCTCGCAAAGTGCCTTGCATTGGTTGCAGGTCCGCAAGGTCATGAATGCTCTCGACAACGAGCGTGAGAGCAGAGCCACTGACATGCTGCTGAACTACGAGACGATAAAGTACTTCACCGCGGAGCATGCGGAGCTCAGTGGCTATGACACGGCTACACGCAAGTACCAGGCAAGCACCCCACCTGCTGTACCCATCGCCTGCATTGCACCATATGACTGCCAGCTGTCAACATGAGCTTTGCAGTTGACTACGTGGCTGTGCGCTAATGGTGATGCTGACAATGCTCCAGTGTTGCGTGCGTACAATGGTGCTGATGGCGCTGGTGTTGCACCAATGCTGCACACACTAGGGTGCTCGCGTTGCGTAATCACATGCACCTTGTTCCTCCCCACATCCCTGTTTCTCTGCATCATGGCTGATGCCTGTCATGTCATGTCGTGTGGTGCCCACCGCGTTTGATGTTTCCTTGCAGGCTGCTGAATACTGGCAGGTGGGTGCACTGGACAGGGTTTCATTGGATGCCTTGCGCTAGCCAGCGAGTCTCCGGCTTGTGAGGGCATGTACAGCCAGCTCATCCTCAACTTTACCAAGGACACCTGCAGCTGCCTAGCATGCATTGCAACACAGCAACATGGCCGCTAGGTGTGCATTTGTGCTTTCAATCCTGCAGATGTCATGTTGGTAGGTCTTGGCGCACTGGGAACCTGGGGTCTGGTCCTGCATGCACTCCCACAAATGCTTCTGTTGCTGTGCTTGCCTGTGTCGCTGTGCAGATGGCTTTCCTGAGCCTGCTCAGTCTGGTCCAGAGTCTGGTGGTGTGGGTGGGCCTGGCCGCCGGGCTGGTGTACTGCGTGTGGGGCAGCAGCAGGGGCCGTGTGAGCGTGGGTGACACGGTGCTGTTCATCAGCATGATGCAGCAGCTGTATGTGCCGCTGACATTCTTTGGGAGCTACTATCGACAGGTGGGCTCATGTTCACTTGAAGGACAGTGGTGCTTTACAATTGTCGGTGAATGCATTGCAAAGGATCTTGTTTGCTTGCACACAAGGGGCGTGTGTAACATGTGCTGTGTGGGATGGTTGGCATTTTGTGGTATACTTTCAGCAAAGCGGCAGTGGCGTCGCGCAAGGCAGTAACATGACGCTAGTTCCCCACTTATAGTGGTGCAGCATCCGCAACAATGCAGATGCAGTGCTGTCACCGCACTGTAAAAGTTACCCCATCACATGCCACCAAAAGAGATACACATCGAATGCGCATTGTGACCGGCTGGTGTATTCCGACCGGCTGGTCTTGTGGGTGTGTTGCTGCAGGTGACTAAGGCACTCATTGACATGGAGAACATGTTTGAGCTGCTGGCGACGGAGCCTCGTGTGCAGGATGAGCCTCATGCAGCAACTCTGCAAGTCAGCAATGGCACTGTGGAGTTCAAGCAGGTGCGGGCGGGCAGCATGCACTTGTGCACACACTGTTGCCCCCGCAGTGTGGCTTACACTGGTGTCTGCCCCTGCTACAGTTGCAGTATGTGCATGGCATGTTGGCGTTTGCTGATGTGTGCATCAGGCACCTGATGATTGAGCCACTTCTAGCCTTGCCAGCTGCAAGTGGTAGAATGTGAGTGGCCTGCAGCCCGGGTTGCCCTCCCACATGCGTGCACTGCCGCGTTGCCCCGTGATTGCAGGTTGTTTTCAGCTACAACCCAAGCCCCACCAACCCCCCTGTGCTGAGGGGCCTGTCCTTCCATGCCCCAGGGGGCCGCAGCCTTGCAGTGGTGGGCAGCACAGGCAGTGGCAAGAGCACGCTGCTCAGGTGCGCAGCTTCTCCAGCAGTGCACGCGTGTTGTGTGCTTTTCGGTAGCTTTTGTTGTCAAATACTTTCCACTCATCATGTCAAGCAGCATGACTGTGAGTATAGGACTTCCATGTCGCCCAGCGCAGCAATTTGCTCTTAGAGTGCAAATTTGTCTCCTTCCCCTCCTTGCAGGCTGCTGTTGCGCTTTTATGACCCGCAATCTGGGTGCATTCTCATCGACGGGCAGGACATCCGCCGCTGCAGCCAGGCCAGCGTCAGGGGGGCCATCGGCGTGGTACCGCAGGATTGCGTGCTGTTCAACGACACTATCTTGTACAACATCCGCTATGCAAGGCCTGGGGCCTCTGACGGGCAGGTGAGCACGCCAAGCAGCTTGGCAGAGCATGGATGCATTGTGTGGGTGCGAACAAAGCCACACATGCACCGAGTGAACTGCACACCCAGACAAATACCGGCAGAGGTGCACGCTCGCAGATGGACGTCCTGATGGCGGACTGCACAGCAGCGAAGCTGTTTTCGCTCAGTTGCTGCCCATCAGCACAGCTTGCCTAAGACATGCACTGCCATTCTTGCACATGCGCAGCCCGCCTAGAGCTCTCCCTCAACGCCTAGCTGGTACTGTGTACCATGTTGCGAAGCTGTGTGACTTGTTTCTACATCATGCGTCACCAACATCGTGCTAACGTCGTGTTGTGTATGCATGACTGCAGGTGTACGAGGCGGCTCAGGTCAGCCACATCCATGACCACCTCATGCGGTTCCCACAGGGCTACAGCACGCGCGTGGGCGAGCGCGGCCTGCGCCTGTCGGGCGGCGAGAAGCAGCGTGTCGCGTTTGCGCGCGCAGTGCTCAAGGCCCCTGCCATCATGGTCCTGGACGAGGCCACGTCCTCTCTAGACAGCTTGACTGAGAGGATGATACAGGACAGCCTGGCAGCTATCCGGGGCACCTGCACGCAGGTGAGGCGGGAAGAAACAGCATTTTCTCCTTATACAACGGGAATTTTGAACTGGTTTTTCCCCAACCTGTCAAAAAACAGAAGGAGCAGCACGATGGGAGCTACACGCCATCATGCTAGGGAGGGTAGGGCCAACTTGTGTAGTCTGGCGTGTTGCGCTTCTGCAGCTCGGATTTAGCCGTCGAAGAGCTTTGGATTTGGTCCATGTGTTGCCTGTTTGCAGGTCATCGTGGCCCACAGGCTGAGCACCATTATGGATGCAGACCAGATCCTGGTGCTAGCCAAGGGAGTGGTGGTGGAGAGCGGCACTCACGCGGCGCTGGTTGCAGCAGGGGGGTTGTACGCGTCCATGTGGGCCCGACAGCAAGACAGCAGCAGCGCACTGCCATCCCCGTCACCCAAACCAGGCCACTCCGGCAACAACCGCACCGACAGCAGCAGCGAAAGCTTGACCAACCCAATCACAGACCTGGACAGGGATCTGACCCAACCAGACGGCAGCACTTCAGTAGGTAGCAAGGCAGGACGGCATGACAGCAGCAGAACACAACAGCAGCATGGGGAGGTGGAGGAGAAGGAAGCCGTAGGGGACAGCCAGCCGGAGCCGCGCAGCTCGCTCGCTGGGGTGCAGTCACCCCCGCCCTCGCTGCCCCCACTTCCACGCATGCAGCGGAGGGTGCAAGCGCAGCCCGAGCAGCGGGAAAGCTCCGACAGCGCAGAGCAGCAGCAGCAGCAGCACCAGGGGGAGCCTTCCAGCAGTGCGGGCGCTGGCAGCCGGCCGGTCGGCAGGACCGGTGGGTCAGCAGCAGCTGTGACGGCTGCAGGAGCGGCGGCG
Source organism: Desmodesmus armatus (assembly GCA_007449985.2). Classification (NCBI taxonomy): domain Eukaryota; kingdom Viridiplantae; phylum Chlorophyta; class Chlorophyceae; order Sphaeropleales; family Scenedesmaceae; genus Desmodesmus; species Desmodesmus armatus. The sequence continues at coordinate 202,216 of VIIQ02000559.1, forward strand.
GAAGATGCGGGTGACGGGGATGCGGACAGCAGGCCACCGCGTGTGCGATCGGTCGACAAGCTGCGGTGCAATAGCAGCTGCGGGCATGGCAGGCATGCAAACTTCTGGAGTCGGGTGAGTGCACCAGGCAGCAAGTGCAGCAGCTTGAGCCTGGTAACGCATTGCTGGCTATTGGGGTTGAGCTGTGAGCTGGCCCACGTGAGAGAAGCCTCATCCATGCTGCACTGGTGTGGCAGAAGCTGAGCTCAGACAGAGGCCCTGAGCAGTAGTGTGACGTTGTTTGTTGTTGGTGCCTGCAGGAGCAAGTAGAACAGCAGCTGGAGCAGGAGGATGACGATGGTCTGGAGCAGCAGGAGGAGCAGGAGGGGCAGGATGACAGCAGTACAGAAAGGCACTAATCTTCACATGCCCGTTCAATTTCCGCCCTGCACATGCACGAGTTGCTGCGTTCAAGTTGATAATGCGCAAATTTGGAACGCTCATGGAATGCTTGCTCGAGTACAGTCAGTCGATCTGACCGATCAAATTCTCGGCTCGGTTTGCAAAAGGGATACCCGCTCGGAGCGCATTTGAAAACATGTCGGCAGGTAAGCATGTAGACCAGTACCTGTGGATTCAAGCACGGAAGTCATCGCAACCAACACCCAACTGCAAACGGAACTGAACTCGCAACAGCAAGTGAGTGTAGGTCTGACCATGGTATCAAAGCATGCAAAAGCATCAAGTAGTGGGTTGGCTCGCCCCAGTGCAAAACAGAGTCACTACTGCTCCCTGCACCCCAAGTGACCCAGCGCTGCTGGCCATATCATATGCATATGGTGTCATACCAACCGCATTCACAGACAGCGTCCACCGCACATGCCATGCTCCCCGCTGTCCACCAATTTTCTATCTTCAACTAACTCAACACCCATGTTGTCCATGCAGGCACTGCACTCAACCACCTGCACATCTGATTCAGTACCAGGTCGCAACCCCAGATGTCGCAGCAGTACCTGAAGCCATGGCGGGGCATTATGGAGGTCATATCTTGCTGCACTGCCGTCGCCACATCCGGCAAGCCATGCAGAGAGCAGGCTGAAGCCTGCAGCACTCTGCTGCAGGGTGTGGAGATGTATGTGGTCCGAATCCAGGACATGCCTGGCAGGCAGCCAAAAGCAGTGTTCAACACCCTGGTGTACGACCTCAAGGTACTTTTTCATCAACTGAACATTTACCAGCACCCCCCCCCCCATATGCACGCTTGGAATAAGAGATGAGCTACACCCAGCATGCTGTAGCAGCACACCATGGTGGCGCGAGGAGGGGGGGGGGGGGTAGCGGAGGGCGGGGCGGGGGGGGGGGGGGGTACTGAGGGAGGGGGGCGGGGGTAGCGGAGGGGGGGGGGTTACTGGGTAGGGGGGGGGGTGGCTGAGGAGGCGGAGCAGGGTGAGAGCTGCCAGCCAGGCAAGGCAAAAGCACGCAGCTAGGGCCAGAACTAACAGCGTCAAGGAAACGGCATCAGTATTTCGCAGCTCTGGTGCAGCATGGCATTCGCATGCCAGCACTTGAGCGCTGCCGGCTAGCCTGTGAAACTGCCCTTCCCAAGCAACTCCACCCACTCCTCTGCCATCCTGTGCTGTGCTGTGCTGTGCTGTGCTGTGCTGTGCTTTGGCTGCTGCCGCAGCTGCCCGCCACTATCACCGAGTCCTGCTGCAGCTTGCTTGGCAAGGTCGAAAACATCGGCCTAACCCTGGTAGACATCCTGTCAACCTTCCTTGAATCAGCTACCACCAGCGGTTGGATGGCACGGCAGGCCAGTCCCAGTGACCAAGACCCCTCCGATAGGGTCCCTACAGATCTTGCTAGGGCTATTGGGCAGCAGCTGGAGCAAGCAGGGCTCTTCAAGCACCTGGAGGCGATATTCGAACAGATTCAGACGCAGCTGACAGCTACGGTGCCTTCAGTTGCGGTTTTGCAGGAGCTGGCTGTGGATGAGGACGGTCCTGCCAGCAGCAGCCGGGGCAGTAAGGGGAAGCAGGAGGTGCTGACAGTCCTGCAGTATACACAGCAGGTGAGTGCTGGATGGGGGGGGGGGGGGGAGGAGTCTGTTTGGTGCTTGTTAGCAGGAGGCTATGACAGTCCTGCAGTGTACACAGCAGGCAAGTGCTGTATGGGGTGGGGATGGGGTGCGAGTCTGTTAGCTGGGTGCTTGTAAGCAGAGCTCTGAGGCTGGCCACCAACAGCATCCGGTTTGGAAGCATGGGTATCTGTGGTGTGAGTCTATGTCTCTGTGATAGCAGCCAGTAGCTGGCATGTGCCTGTGAGCGGTACTGCAGCTGGTAGTCTCTGGTGAGATGTGTATTGAGACACAGAGTCCAACATCATCATGACGCACCTGACATGACACTTGATGCTGTTGTGCTCGTTGGTCTCATGTGCAGTCGATGGTTGGCATGAGCTGTCGGGCTTTATATAAGGAAGAAGCTTCCCGTGTTACGTGTGTTGACACAAAAGTGCGGTGCAAGCACCTAACATGTGCACAACACGCTGCATCAACATGACTATCATGTTGTTCCATTTTGTTGTGCGCAGGCAATCCTCCTGTACACCAATGTGCAGACACTCTGGCCCATCACCTCTCAGCAACGAGGTTACAGCCCCTCCCTCGACACCACAGCCATTGCTCTCGCAGTGAAGTTCACACAGCATGTCAGCACCTGGCTGGAACAGCTGCCGCCCGATTGGCGTGAAGTTCCCTACGAAATGTTCGCGGTCACGCTGGCCCAGGCGATCCGCGCCATGACACGCTGTGCTATGCTGCGGGTAGCAGACGCAGAGGCCCTGGAGCGTGTCGGGCCCCACCGCATGCTGCGGTATGCTCAGCTACTGCAGTCGTCGGTGTATCACCAAGCGCTGTGCATCGCGCTGTTTTACAACGTGCATGCGCAGCTGATATACACGCAGATGCGTGCTGACCTCGCCGCTGAAAATAGTGAGGCCGCTGCTGCTGCTGCTGCTCCTGCAGCCGCCGCAAGCAGCAGCAGTAAGGGCAGCAGCAGTACCAGCAGCAAAAAGAAGAAGAAGAAATCTTCCAGCAGCACCAGCGGCAGCAGCGGCAGCAGTAAGAAGGGCGGTAACACAGCAGCAGGGGCGGCCTCCAGCAAGCAGGAACTGTCAGATAGCTGGGGCCGTGGGAGTGAGTTGGCAGCGGGACTACCAGTGTGTGAGCAGCTACTGCTAAAGGAGCTGGCATGCAGTGCAAGGGCAGTACTTTGGACGGCAGCTGCTGCTACGGCTCATGTCATGGCACCAGGAGATCTGCCGGCGTTTAATATCATGGCTCTGGAGATGGCTTACAAGCAGGTACAGTACTGTCAACTGGTATCGTACCATACTAATTGTAAAACAGGGGTTTGCGGTCATGTGAAGTGTGTTGGGAAGGGGTGCGGAATTGGACGGTTTCTTGGATGAGTGGACATGTATGTGCCCTGCATATGTATCAAATGTACGCAGGAGTGCTGATGATTCTGGCCCGGGATCAGGAAGAGCCTGGGTCTGGGTTTATATGCCTCACAAGCATGGGAAACCACCATTCACCTGCGCCTTTTACAGTGATGTCTCCGTCCTCTCCCCCTCCCCCTGCATGGTATCTGTGCATGGTTGACATGACCTGTTCCAGCTTTGCACAAGATATCCATACCTGTTTGTCTGTTTCTTCTCTTGACAGTGCCCTCCATCCTTCTCTCCCGCTTCCCCCCCCCCCCCCTCCCTCCCTCTCTCCCTCCCTCCCCCCCTGCCTCCCTCCCTCTCTCCCTCCCTCCCTCCCCCCCTGCCTCCCTCCCTCCCTGCCTCAGGTGATCGACAGTGAAGCAAACGTGCTGCGTGGCATGCCCTAGTCTCCCGACAGCCTGGGGACCACCCCTTTCTCACTGACTCCCCCCCCCCCCACACACAAATGTTGTTGGCAAGTGGCTGACATGGCATGTCTGAGCTTTTGTAGCTACAGCTTGACTTGCATGTTGGTGTTGCAGATGCAGAAGCTCTCACTGGTTGAAGCCAATGTGCAACTATGTCTGAATGTTTGACTGGTTGCAGGTGATCGACAGTGAAGCAAACGTGCTGCGTGGCATGCCCCTCGTCCTGCGAAAGCCAGGCGACCACGAGAGGGCAGAGCAGCTGCACCAGCTGCTCCCGGGGCTACTGCTGCACCTCGCCACAGCAGTACCCCCAGACCACCAGGAGGGTGTGCAGCTGGCCGTCGTAGCAGCAAACGGGGTCCGCTGGGCCCTACAGGGGGTCATTCAGGTGCAGCATCAGCAGCGGGTGGGGGCGGGGCTCTCCCAGGCTCTGTGGGGTGCTGCTGCTGAGCCGCCGCCTGATGTCCTCCCCTACAAATACATGCATCTGTTCCTGCCAGCCTTACAAGACGCGCTGTCGCAGGTCCTGGAAGAGGCATGGGAGACCAGCAGCGGCAGCAGCGGCAGCAGCAGCAGGCAGTTGCATGGTGTAGATCCTCAGGAAGTGTTGACCGTGCAGGAAGCGGCAATGCGGCTTACTGCTGTGGTGATGCTGCTGGGGGAGTCCCGGGTACCGTGGGGGTACCCTGCTGCCTTCAACTGGAGGGAGGGACCCCCTTCCCCAGATGCTGAAGCAGCCACTGCTGCCACCACCACCACCAGCAGCAGCAGCAGTAACCCTGGCAACGGCGGCAGCAGCAGCAGTGGCTTGTCCCAACAGCACCCGTGGCAGCAGCATGCAGCACGGTTAGCTGCCCTGATCGAGAGCTATGCACGGCTTTCCAGCTGCTGCCCCCTCCCCGCTGATCGCGGCAACATGCCTCCTGCGATGCTGGCAGGGATGTGCTCTGTGGGGGAGAGGCCTGCGCCTTCCTGCCTGGCTGCTGCTGCAGCAGCGGCAGGGTTTGGCAGCCGGGAGCAGCTGCAGCTCTTCAGCTTGCTGTGCACTCTGTTGAAGCTTGGGGGTGCATTGGGGCCGGCAGAGCAGACCGATGCAGAGGAAATCCGCCTGGCAGCGGCACTAGCAGCAGCAAGCTTTGCGAGGCTGTATGCTGCACAGGCTTCTACTGCCGCTGCCGCTGGTGCTGCTGCTGGTGACGCCAGTGTCAACAGCAGCAGCAGTAGTGATGGGTCCGGGTCCTCAGATCACCCACCGGTGTCAGCACTACTGCCGTGGCTGGTCCTCTTCGGCAGGGTGTGCCTGCAGTGGGCGGTGCAGCTGCAGTGGCGGCTGCAGGGGATAGAGGGGCTTCCTGCCGCTGCTGCTGTTGTGCAGGAGGAGGTCGAGCAGGGAACTGTCATGGAGAAGCTTGCAGTGCAGAACACCCTATACGTCTTCCTTACTGTCCGTGCTGAGCTGCAGTGCTCGGAGGAGCATGCGCTCCTCGTCTGCGAGCTACTGTCGGCAGTAGCAGCACCCTTGCAGGACAGCAGGGTGCAAGCATACCTGTTGTCAGCTGGTCTTCCTGCAGGGAGCCTACAGGAGAGGTTGGCGGCAACTGCAGCAGCGGCTGTAGCAGCAAGTGGGGCTGGCAGCAGTGAGGTACGGAGGGAGCTAGTACAGCAGGTACGGCAGCTGGGTATGGCTCTGACCTCTCTGCCGATCAGTGAGGTTTGCAGCAACCCTTTCTGCCTGGTTAGTCATGAAGCAGCAGCAGCGGGACCTTCAGAGCTGAACCTGGTGAAAGGCAGCGGGAAGGCATGCTCGGGATGCAGGGTGGCTCGGTATGAGTCGAAGACATGCCAGGCGAAGCACTGGAAGCAGCATAAGCCCGTATGTAAGGCTCTGGCGGCCGCTGCTGCTGCTGCGGCCGCTGCGAAGGCAGCAGGTGCGTCCGCAGAGTAGGTATCACAGCTGTGCGTTGTCTGGGTTGGGGTCATGTTGGAAGCAGCATCCGTGTGTAAGGCCCTGGCTGCTGCTGCTGCGGCTGATGCTGCGAAAGCGGCAGGTGTGTCTGCAGAGTAGGGGTCACAGCTTTATGTAGCTGAGGTTGGGGGTATGTTGAAAGCAGCACAAGGCTGTGTGTAAGGCTCTGGCTGCCGCTGCTGCTGCTGCGGCTGGTGCTGCGAAGGCAGCGGGTGCGTCTGCAGAGTTAGCAGCTGTGTTGTGCTGGGGTTGGGGGTATGTTGGAAGCAGCACAAGACTATGTGTAAGGCTCTGGCTGCCGCTGCTGCTGCTGCGGCTGGTGCTGCGACGGCAGCGGGTGCATCTGCAGAGTGAGCAGATGTGTTTTGCCCAGGTTGGGCGTATGTTGGAAGCAGCACAAGACTGTGTGTAAGGCTGTGGCGGCCGCTGCTGCCAGATGCAGCGGCTGGTGCTCCAAAGGTGGGAAGTGTGCCTGCAGAGTAGGGATCACAGCTGTGTGTCGCTGGGGTTGGGGTTATGTTGGAAGCAGCATAAGATTCTGTGTAAGGCTTTGGCAGTCGCTGCTGCTCCTGTGAAAGCAGCAGGTGCGTCTGCAGAGTAAGCAGCACAGCTGTGTGTTGCCGTGATCGGGGCTGAATTGGTTGAGAGTTCAGCGGCAACTGGCATAATCTGCTGCCAATTGCATGGGAGGAAGGGAATGTGCTGCAACTTGGCAAGAGTATGTTGTTGGAGCCTGCTGTGCAGCTTTGCTTTGGCTTGGGATGCAATTTGCTGGTGTGTGGTGTAGTGGTGGGTCTGTCGCATAGTGTGGCATTGTGCACTGACTGAAGGCACTGTGTTGTCGGACAGCTGTGTCCAGTCAGTCACCAAATCCATCGTCCTGGCAGAGCAAGGACAAGGCATTTTGGAGTTGTCATGCATGGCTGCATATGCAGTGCGTTAGCGGTGTGAACAGCTGTAGGGGCAGCTGCTGCTTGGCCTGGCTGCAAAGCTGACCATTTGTTGTCAAGCTGCCAATTGTGATCATTGCAGGTGTTGAGTGGGCAGTTTCTCAGGCCTTCCTCGGCCTGTTGCTGTGTACTGGGTGCCGTGTGTGCATGGTCTGAGATATGTCAGGTGTGTGTGTATGCATGTATACACCAGGTATGCATTGTTACTGTATCACTTGGATCATCGGTGGCGTGATCGTTACTGGCCCAAAGCGAAAAACGACGCGTTATGCCTCCTTATTGACGGCAATGTGTAGAATATAACAACAAACATTATTTTAAAGTATTTCGAAAGGTTTCCTGCTGCCTGTGCTGAGGCAATGGCAGGACAGCAGTACCCAGCAAGGGACACAGGCCTGCTGCGTACCATGCAGGGCTTCTGCAGCATGCTGCACGTGCTCATTATGTTCTTCGATGTCCATACTGCTGCTCTGATCGCCCAGCAGGCCTTGCTGCTGACACATGCATTCACACTGGCCACTGACAACAGCACCCCTGCCATCGAGCAGTACCCATCCAACACGCAGCAGCGTGGTGCCCTGTGATGGTATGAGCTACATATCATAACAAACTGTTTTTGGGGAGCCGGCAGTGGCAATCGCCTGTGTTGTCGCTGCCTTTGTCGCTAGTTCAGCTGATCACCATCGCAAGACTGCTCGCTTCTGGCGAAAGTTGTGGCGACAATCGCCAAGACAGGGTCAAACATCATAGTTTAGCATGAAAGGATCATGACAAAACATCAAACGTCACGGCAGGAGGCTGCTGTCAGTGCCGGGATGGTCATGAAGTAAACATCAGAACACACGTTTTTAAATATGCAGAAAGTTTGGGGCTACGTTGAGATTTCAAACGCACCAATTGCGGTGTCAATCGGATTTCTGGGCGCGGAGAAATCCGCGTTCAAATCACACAAAGGCCCGCCTCGATCACGCCATCATCGGTGCCCCTCGAGCAGCATGTGCACCTTGGTGTGAAGCGCTTGTTCAAGCATTGGCACAGTTACAACACGAGACTTTTGAATTCAGCTCTGAGACTGATGACCAGCCTGCAGACAGAGCATCTGCCGTCAATTGCTGTGTCTGCTGTAAGGCACCAGCTTTCAATCCTAGGCCCCACCACAGCTGCAGTGCGTGCCACTCACTGGCCCAGTCGCACTGTTACCAAACTCAACAGTCAGCTGCAGTCACTGCAGATTAGATGTCTGAAGTCGCAGCACAACAGCAGGCTCTGGCAGCCTTCCAAGGCAGCCACAGTGCTGCACAGAACACACGACACACAACCAAGGCGCCAGCATCAGTCTGGCAAATTATTGTGACCAGTCCCCATGCAAAAACACTGACACCACAGTCCAAAACCAACAACCATGTTTTTTGGTTTTTGGTTTTACAGCCCGGCTCCACTCAGCCAGCCCCACTCAGCCAGCCCCCAAAAACTCACAAGTGCAGGCCCCTGAAACAGCCCAGGAGCCATGGGGTGTCTGACAAGACACAAAGACAAGACATAACAAGGCACCACTGAAGAATCCAACCCCAACAGAAAGCTCCACCTGTTGCGGTGGGTATCAGCACCAAAGACATACTGTAAAGTAACATAAGTAACATACTGTTACTGTAAAATAAGTGTACTGTAAGATTTTTTTGTTTTTAGTTTACATACCACCCAGTCAGACACTCTGCTGGATGAGAAGAAGCTGACAATATGGTCAGGACAACCTCCGAAGACCCAACCGCATACCACAAAATCACTACTGCAACACCACCCGCTCTGCTTGCCTCCTGAAACTCCCACTCAGCGATACGGCATACCATACAGCATCACAACACCACCCAGCAAGCATCCACACTGCAGCCATACCACCCAACCAACCTCACCACCCGTCAAGCCCCCTGCCTGCCTGCCTTCCTCAGACGCTGACATTGACACACGCCAGCCCATCTATCAGCAGCTGCAGGTTGCTTCCAGCTGCCACGTAGGTCTGGGATAGGGCCAGCGCAAACGCCTCTGGTAGTGCCTGGGGGTTGCTCTGGAGGCATGTAGGGCCGAAGTACAGGCGGACCAGGGTCCCCAGTGAGAAGCCGATGTCATAGCGCTCACTGCCGACATCCTTCACGCCCTGGCTGATGGACTGCTGCAGGCGCAGCATGTTGTGCTGGAGCTGGACCATCACCTGCTGCACACGCTGCTGCTCGGGCTGCAGGACAGGGCGCTGCTGCTTTGGTGCTGGTGCTGGGGGCGCCTTGTCTGCTGTGGTGATGCCCATGCCTGCCAGGTCATCTGCCAGTTTGGCCAGGAGCTTGTCCTGCTCAACACTGGGGCTGGCGACCTTCTTTACTGCTTTGCGTTTGACCATCGTGCTCACGATGTCTGCTACCACATCGCGAATCTCGTCCACCTCTTGCTCCAGGAAGCGAACCATGGCCCAGCGCTGCTGCTGTCTGCTGTCTGGGCTTCCCTGGCCTGGCCTGGCCTGTCCGCTCACGCAGAGGCTTGGATGCTGCTACTGAGGAGCTTTGGAGCTGTCGAAATGTGGTGGGATGTTGTTTGCCGGGCGCTGGAAGCTGCCTGCTCGCAGGAGTAGCACTGTATAGCTTTCGGGTACAGTACTGGAGCTTGGTTGTTCCTGGCACATACAACCACTGCATGCAAATGATAGACAACGATAGTTTCATTGCGGGGTGCTAATGGTATACACGCCAATGACCTACTTGTAACAACCGTCCGCACACCTCCCGCGCATTATTGAACACCCATATGTCTTGCAATGATGCTCAAAACAAGACAATACCATATTATTATGCTTAAGTACTACTTGAAAACATTTTACAGCCCACTGGTCACCTGGTGCGGTGCAGCATTGTCCCGCGCGCGCATTGCATTTGCTGTAAGCGCCTGCAGCGCACATCGCGTTGGATTTGTGAATTTTAGCCGCCAATGAAAATTCAGCTGCCAACTTGGCTTACTTTGCAGCCCCAGTGAAAGCCTGCCTGGGGGTCCATTTGTTGCTTGAATACTGCAGGTGCTGGATTGTGCTGGGTGCCCATGCCTTCGGCCACATTCTGCCCTTGGTAAACTTCCAATGCATCCTGGCATGCAACACCGACGCCTCAATAAGCAGCACTATTGATCCTTGAGGGCTGACGTGACTTGAAGTGTGTGTACGTGCACAGATGCAGGACATTCCCAGACAGTGTCCAGACCCTGTGTTTATGTAAACTTCACTGCAGCTTTGTAAGATGGCTCTGCAGTTCCATAAGCCAGGTGATGCGCCGTTGTCATGACCTGAGTGTGCTGTACAGCCGCTGAACACAGCAGTCACCTCAATGGCGCTGATCATGGGGATACTACGCTCAAAGAACTGAGGAGTATAGCCCACCACAACAAAGTACACACTTGCACGGACACATTGCTTGCACAGCTGCAAAACAGCTGCAAAACAGTGCATCTACAATTTGTGTGTCTAGCCTGGACCACACCAGTCATTGAATAAATAAGATTCAAAAAGGACAACCCAAGTTGTGTTTTGTCGCCCCGACCACCTGCCTGACGGCGGTTATGCAAGTCAAAGCCGCTGGCGATCACAACGGCTTCCTGGGGGATAAGCGCCAATCATGCGCACTAACGAGTCCTTTCTGCCTCGGTCATTGTATATATTCTTCCGCTGCGCATAAGCCCAACCCTGGTGGCTCTCTGACTCACTGTGCATTGCATCATCAGTGGTCTCCCACCTTGTGTGTCGCGACTCGAGGCTAGCTGGTGCTGAAAAGGGTCAGGTCTTGCTGATACATATCAAAGCTTCCCAACGAGGCTCAACCTGACAGCTGCAGCCGACCCCCACCCCACAAGCAGCAGCACAGCAGGTGTGCGCTAAGTCACTGCCTTGGTTTGGAACCGTCACATACTCCTTGCAGAGCTTGATAACACAAGCTCGACAGCACTCTGTTAGTCCTGATAGGCATTGATGTATGCCTTCTTGACCCCACAATGGCATCGGGGCAGGCGTCACAGTGCTGCTTTTCTCAGCAGTGTCTCCTCCTGCACACCCCAACAACTTTGTGCCCTGTTCTGCCGTCTGCTGATCACACATGTCACGCGTTTCGTCATGCACCTTCCCTTGCACCGTGTTCCTGCAGCAGCCATGGCCGCAGCCATGACCACCTCTGAGCGGGAGGCGCAGAAGCAGTACTGGGCAGAGCACTCAACAGAACCCACAGTAGAGGCCATGATGCTCGATTCCAGCGCCTCAGAAATCGACAGACTGGACCGCCCTGAGGTGAGAACAGCAGTGGAGGCCCCTGCAGGATCATATTGGATCAACCTAGGGCAGGGGTGGAACTGGCAGTGGGGACCCCTGGTATGCAGGCGGCGACCCCTGCGCAGCAAAACAGTGCATGTAGCTCCTAGCCGGACCATGCGTCTGAGAAGCGTTAGTGCTTGAGACGCGACAGACTGGATCGGCTTGACATGAGACAAGCAGCAGGCTATCAGCAGAAGAGCTGCACGGCTCCTGCAGGATAAGATCAGGGCAGCGGCAGCTTCTAAAAGCTTTGTGGCACATCACAGATCGCACCAGACTAGTGTTTGTGGGGTCTACAGCACAGGGGTAGGGTCTGGCAGGCCAAGCAGCTGTCAGCAAGACGCGCATATGGCAGTTGTTGCATTGTGCTGGGAGTGCAGCAGCAGCAGTTGGGGCATGTGGCTGGCGCACAGGACAGGCGCAAGATCGTGCACACAAAAAGGGCTTGTCGCGTGGGGTTTGTGGCGTGATTTGCGACCGTGCGCAAAAAAAACACCTGCTGCAGTTGCATGCGGGCGGTTTGCAACAGCACATGATGGGCGGGCGGCGTCACCGGGCCGCAAGTGCTTGCAGTGCTGTCAACCGCACCAGTGTTGCCTCAGGCACTTTGGCGCGTAGCACTTGTGACACTTATGATGCAGCAATTGTGTTGACTCATCAACGCGCCCAGCAGCAGCCTCAACACCGTGCTGGTGCATGTGCTGGCATGCGTTTCCTGCAGGTGCTGGCCACCCTGGGGAGCGTGGAGGGGCAGAAGGTGCTCGAACTTGGTGCTGGCATCGGGCGCTTTACCGGGGAGCTGGCAAAACATGGTAGGTTCCAGGGGTTGGGGTTCGCAGTTTGCAGTTCCCAGTTTGAAGGGTTGAGGTTTCAATCACTGCCCACTGGCCGGCATGTGTAGTTCGCCATGTTCCCGATACAGTTCTTGATATGATGGCCGTCGAGCTGACTACACTTCAGCTATGAAGCATAGATGCTTCAAGTGGCTAAGTTCCTGCCTGGCCCTGCCCTGCTGTCTTGTCCGATGCTGCCGCCCTGTTTCCGCCCCGATTACGTCATCCTGTCCTGATTACGTAATCTGCAGCCAAGCAGGTAACTGCTTGTGACTTCATGGCAGTGTCTATCCAGGAGAACAGGCGGCTGCATGAGAGCTTGGGCAATGTTGACTTCATTGTGGCAGATGTGACAGAGCTGCAGCAGGTGAGGCAGCTCCGTGAGAATGAGACATGACCATCAGTATGAGTTTGTGGGGCCTGGTGTGTGTTGACAGAGGGAGTATTTGGATACATGCAAGCCCACTAAGGCTGTCCTACTAGATAGGCAAGCAACAGTGACGTGTGTGTGTGTGGGGGGGTACACATGGGTACTTTCACCGCTGGGCGCTACTCTTCATATGAGAGCTTGGGCAACGTTGACTTCATGTGGCGGATGTTACAGAGCTGCAGCAGGTGAGGCCGCCCCGCAAGAATGAGACATGATCATCGGTGCAAAGGGGGGGGGGGTACAAGTAGGTACTTTCACCGCTGGGCCGTGATTCCCATGAGACACATGTAACAAATGTCACGACACAACACCTTGTGTGTGGCGTGGGTACGATGTCCTGCTGCTGTTTAGACAGGACAGTGAGAGTGTGTCGGGACAATGGTGGGTCCGCCACTGTCCTGACACACTTTCACTGTCCTGTCAACACAGCAGCAGGATATACTGTACCCACCGCCACACAAGGTGCTGACGCATCTGAAAGGTGGCCTGCACTGACTATATCAGCCTGGACTGTTTGCATGCTTGCCACTGACGTATGCGGGTCCATCTTGCCTGATGTCGCTGTTGTCTGCCTTGTTGCTGCTGCTGTGTTGCTGCTGCTGTGTTGCTGCATCCTTGTTGCTGCTGCAGCCCGCGTGCTCGTATGACGTTGTGTTCAGCAACTGGCTGCTGATGTACCTCTCAGACGAGGAGGTGGAGGCACTGGCAGTTAAGATCCTAGGATGGGTGAGTCATCCAGCGCTTTAGAGTACCCTACAACAAGGGTGATAGTAACATAGAATGAGGGTTGGAGAACCATAAGATAAGGGTCGAGGCACCACAGAATCTTGCAAATTGCTGCATTGAGGAGGTGGGGCACTGGCAGTCAAGATCCTCGGATGGGTGAGTCATCCAGCTGTTGGATCTCCATAGAATGAGCGGGCAACGGAAGGGAAGGGTCAGTTGATCAGCTGGTTGAATAAGAGGATGAGGGAGCAACAGCAAGGAGGGAAGCAAAACGAGGGAGAGCCATCCATCCGCTGGAGTACCATGGATCGAGGGAGCAACTGCAAGTATGGGAGCAAAACAAGGGGGCAAGTTTGTGTTTGTGCAATGCGGCATAGCCTATGCCTGCTGAGTCCAGTTGAATGGACACATACTTTGAAGCTTTCAAATGCATCTGGTGCGCCCCTCACATGCTGCTGTCGCTGCTGCTGCGTGTGTTCGCTGTCGCTGTTGTGACTGGTGTTGCTGCCTGTGCCTTTTATTGCTGCTGCAGTTGAGGCCGGGCGGCATGCTGTTCTTCCGGGAGAGCTGCTTCAAGCCAAGCGGGGACAAGCCACGTGGCGCCAACCCCACACACTACAGGTGTGTGGTCTTGTGTTACAGTGTGACCGTGATACCCTCGTCAGCGCACACTGTTGTCAATGAGTTCATGTTGGGTGACCAGTCACCTGGCTTCGTAGTGGCTTGAACCCACTGTACCTAGCATGCATGCAGTGTGGGGTCTGGGGGTCGAGGGGCTGGAAGCATCTGTTGATCCAACCAGCTGCTTCAAGCCAAGCGAGGACAACCCACATTGTCGCAATGCAGTATATGCTGGTTGTGTGCACGGCGTCTGTGCTGGCATGTGTTAGCCATCAGCATGCCGTGTGCATTTGCTACTGCCACTGAATTCCTCGCTTTCATGCTGACGGTTTATTCTGCTCACCGCCCAAGCAAATTTCTGTGCGCAGTAACCATTATGTGGTTGTCTTGGTGTGCATGCGTGTGCTTGCAGGGACCCCAAGCAGTATGCTGCCATGTTTGAGAAGGCAGAGATGGCAGCAGCAGACGGCTGCAGTGTTGAGCGCTTTGAGCTGGTGTCCTGCAACACGGTCAACACATACGTCACGGTGAAGCACAACCACAACCAGATCTGCTGGAAGTACACCAAGGTGCGGCTCAAGGGGCTTGGGGGTTCAGGGCATGGGGTACATCCTTGAACGGGTAGTGGACTTGCTTTGCCTTTGCACACAACAGTACTGAAGCTAGGTCAGGCTTTGGTGTTTCTGCTGGTACCTGGGGCTCTCACACCTTTGCTTTGCAGAGCTCTCATCACTCAAGTTTTGCCATCCATCACACATGCAGAGTCTCTTATGTGAAGACACTCATCACTCGTGTTGTGTGTGTGATACGTCTGCCCTGCAGGCAGTGGCGCCCGAGTCCCGGTCACCTGTGCCCCAGGGGAGGTCGTCTACTGTCTTCAACAACGCCTCTGAGGCCGAATGAGTGAGGCTCAAGGAGTGAGGCAGCCCCTCAAGAGTGACATGTGTGAGACACGTGTAGCTGCTGTGTTCGGACGTATTGGCACGTGTGGCAACTGCCATTTGTGTGTGTGTGCGTGCTGCGTGTGCCGTTTCCGGATGCCCTGACAAGGGGTAGATTGAGGGGTTGAGTGATTTCAGCAGTCATGTACGGCCCGTGCCGTATGCGTGCAAAGTGTGACACCCCAGCGGCAGTGACACTACAGCATGGTCATGCGTTTCCATGCATGTTCATGCAAGCCTATGATCGGGCAGCTGCTGCCATGGAGGCCTTGCACTTGTTTGAGCTTCTGTTGGGGGTGTCGTGGACGGCTGCTGTGCAGTGATGTGCATGCAGGACTGCTTTGCTTTTGCGCAGTGCCGGTGGCGAGACGGATGTGTGGAGCAATCAGCACATGGTGTGTGATTCGTTGTGTGCAGCGCCATGGGTTGTGTGTCAGGCGCAGTGAGAAGAACGTTGTTGCGGCATAGCGATGATGGCCATAGAGGCCAACTATGTAATGTGTTGAGTGAGCGTGCTTGGTGCCAACAGTGTACAAGGGGTGGATGCGTGTGCAGAAGGCAGGCCACATGCAGCATTCTGAAGCTGCCAAAGTTGGGGCATATAGATCTAGGTTGGTCAGTTCATGATCATGGAATCTCCTGCACACGACACAATGTCAGCAGCAGCCAGGCGGTCCCAGGCGGGCAGGCATCACTAGCAGCAGCTGGTGCTCAATATATGGTAGCACATTGTCACAATGTTACACAAAATGCAACGCCGGTGCAGCTGGTAATCATGTCAGCCTTGCACGCAGCTGCAGCATCACAAACATTGCCAACACCACACATAGCAACTGTCAGCAGGGTTGTATTGGCTTGACTCAGCTCAGTGTCTTACAGACACAGTACCGTACTGTGACAGTCATGCACACCAACTCCCCAGCTTGCCTGACCCTAGCTGGAGGCTGCCTATCTGCTTTGACTGACGATCAAGTCGCAGAGTATGTCAACAAAAAGCTGCAAGCACGGCTTGAAAGGCACACACACAACATGGGTATGTTCAGTCTGTTGAAGCCATCGTTCATCATCAACAGGGGCCATGGCCCAAAGGAGCATTGGCATATGTAAACAACGATGCCAGAAGACATACCCTCTTGCCGCACAGCCCCCTGATGACACAGCTCTTCCAACAGGCCGGAAGATGCTGTCAGAGATTTATTCCCGCATAGGCTCTTTCAGAGGACTAGTACCAGCCGCTGGCACATTGCCACCAGCTGTGCTGGGAACAGGTCCACGCAATCTTGATACAAACAGAAGCAAGCCTGCAGTTGTATCATGCAACAGAGCACCTGTTGAGGCCGAGAGTCCGACTCTGTTGCCAACAGACAGATAAAACAAAAAGGACCCTCCACCGTGGAGGTGATGATCAACCAGTCAGCCTGGTTTCAGCTCAGAAGTTCACCGCAAGCCTGAGCCGCTCAACAGGCTGTTCACAGAAAGACATTGAATCAACTTGATGGCATACAAGTCAGGCACACGTCACCTTACCACCAGCTACATTGCGCGCACCGTGGCTTCCGTCAGAGACATGTCCAAAGCTCTGTTGACATGAGGGCCCCATTCACGCGCCCCGCCACCCAACTTGGCGGCTTTTAGAAGCCCGTTGGCTTCTAGGGCCCGGGCGGTGGACCAGACATGCATGTGCCCGAATTCCTGTCACAGTGGTTGCCCTTCTTGCACTCAGAGATCTTTTTGGGTGTGCACCAAGCACCATTGGGCTTGCAGTGCACAGGGGGGTTCTTGCACTGGGGCCAGATCTTGAGGGGGTCCTGGCAGTAGCTTGATTGCCCGATCGTCTCAGGGCATATCAAGCCAATGGCACATTCTGAAACGGCGCGAGAGACGCATGGCTCGCCTTCGTCCTTGCAGTTTTGGTTCTGTCCGGCGATGCACTTGGCCTGCGCGCCAGGCAACATGGAGCAGGCCAGGACGCCTGCCAGTAATATCAGCGCTGTCCAGCGAGCCATTGGTGTTCTTGATAATGGCCTGCATCAACATGCCCACATCAGGGGCGCAGCGGGTGCAGCATGGGTGAGGTTTTGCCCTGACATGGCTTGGGCCTGCAAGGCCTAACCATTCCTATGCTCTTGGTTGCATGCAAATGATCACACGCAAATCAATGCGAGTCGGAAAGCAAAGGAGCAGAGAACGGTGTGTCGGAGTCGGTCGCGATTGCTGTCCGACTCGGCGTGACATCCCCGTTGGGTGTATGCATTCACGCATGCATGCAGGGATACAACGGATTTATAACTTGAAATGCTCAATTGTCCCACCTTGTAGACAGTTGTGCCTCGCACTTTGGTATGGAAGATAGCTTTGTGTGCCTTGTGCTTATACCAGTGCTTGTCAAAGAAGCAGATTGTAGCAGGAGCGATGAGGACAATCACACCTCAATACATGCCATTTGAAAAGACAGGGCTGCTTTTGAAGGGCCCCGAGCCCTGTCGCGAACTCTGCGACGGTTGCGGGTGGGGCCCCGGGGGCGTCACGCAAGAAGGCTACGTGGACATGGGTCAAACACGCCGACCATTGCACTGGCATTCAAGCCATATTGCATGAATCCAGCTGACTGTCTCCTTGCTCAAATATACGGCAGCTTTCTGCCGCCTGCAATTCCTTGTTGCTGCCACCCCCATGCTGGCCAGCACTACCCGCACCTGACACCCTTACACCTGAATGTGCGAGCCTGATTGCTCCTAGAGGATGTCCAGAGGCCGTTGCACAATGACACCTAACAAACATGATCAGCCCCATCGTGAGTTTTGTTGTCTGCAGCCTGCAGCCTGCACAATGATGCCACAAACTTCATGCTGCAGTTGTGCTCTTATGGTCAACATGTGACTGCCATGATGGTTGGCTTAGCAGATGCAGGAGTACATTGGTGAGGAAGGCCGCTGGTCAAATTAAATCAAATCAAAGTTACTACTACTACTACTACTACTACTTTACTGGATCAGGGCCTCGCCTGATCGCCCTTTCAGGAGCCAAACAAGGCTCATAGGGCATAAGCACTCCTCAAAGGACTCGCATGAGAGAAAAACAACAGCACCAGAATGCGCCTCAGAGGTCATCCAACAACTCATCCGGAAACATATCCGCTGCACCAGCTTGAGCTGCTTCAATGATCTCCTCTTCTTCAGAGGCAACGACACCAGCAGGCTCGGCCACAAGTTCTGGCGGCGGGTGCTGCCACCGACGCTGTGAGCACTCATACATAAAACCAGCTACTAAGTGCTGCTCTTGAGACATGAACTGCCGAACTTCCGCAGAAGACAGCTGCCGGCTGGCTACATGCTGCCAACCACCGAGGCACTCAAACAAGTGAGAGTGATGTTGTCTCACGGTGGCATAGGCACTGCACTCAGCAATCATATGCAACTCATCTCCAACCCCTGCATCACACAATCTGCACACACGCTCCGACCGAGGCACAGGGGCACGTACACGGGTCCCCTCAATGTCTTGATACTCCCACTTCATAGTCTCCACTTCCAAGTCATGAGCAGCCAAACGGAAACATGCCAAGGAGCGTAAGTTACACCTGTAGCTATAAAAGCTCAAGAGCCCATGCCAGCCATTTGGTCATCACATTGTACTGCACACGCATGCATGGCCTGGGGACACTTTCACAGCATCCCGTTAGTGTCTGCTGTGCATTTGTATCTGCTGGCGGTGTGCACGACTTAACAACGCTGCTGAGGATCAGTCATGCTGTTGCAGCTGCCACATGTTGGTCTTCCTGAAAGACATAGAGACTGGATGTGGATACGTCTTGCAAATGAGCATCGCGAACCACTGGCATTTCAACGGTTCTCACAAGCATTTGTCATAAACTATCTTGCCTCCTGGCACCGCGATTGGGGGGTGGTCCCTGCTCCACTGCAGCCTGTGCATGGACATTCATAAACTTTCACCAAGTATGCCACAACTGGCATATGATTTGAAAGTCTGGAAGCCAACTCAGCTGTCAGAAAGTCAAGTTGGCTGATTCGTGCCAGGCTGTCCTGTTACTGTTACTTTTACTGTTACATGGTACAGGTCAAGCCTGAACACCCCGTAGGGAGCCAACGAGGCGCATGGGACATCAGCATCATAGAACGCATCTGAGTAGACATTGTAGTAACCATCTGAGAGTGCACTAACAAACATAATGGACACCTCGGGGGCCAGCCCATTCTCAGTAGCACGTAGGAGGGCAACAGCTTCCTCAGCTGATAGCCCGTCAGCAAACAGGACCTCCAATGAAGGGTGGACCACCGGCGCTGGCCACACTCGCGCAGAAAGGCACCCACATGTGTACACGATGGGCAGGCTGGTGCATGAAGACTCTGAATTGGTCTACAGACATGTCGCCTGGGAACTCCATCGACCCACCAAAGTCGGCAAACAGTGCAGCATGTGAGCGCCTCACAGCGTCATCAGCCTCACACTCGGCAATCATGTGCATTTCATCTCCTACCCTCTGATGACAGAAACGACACACCTAGCAGCACGGTCAGTGCTGGCCACAGGGCCTGAAGCAGAGCGGGGCTGGAACTTAGCGGGAGCCATATCAAGGTCAAGGGCACCTAATCTGAAACTGGCGAGGGGCCTAACACTCTCACAGGATAGGGGTGCGGTGTGGCGCACATATCCTGGGCAGTCACACCACCAACCACGATCCAAGCAGCGAAGAGGATCAACCTCAGAAACACCTTCAACATCAAACCACTGTTGATATTTGCAACCCGTCCCCAAGTCAAAGGGAGCAGAGCGGGGGTCACAGGGCAGTTCACACCAACAACTATACGACCGTTTGAATTATAAAAGGAGGACAACACGGAAGTGGCTGAGAGCAGGCAAGGCTCACCATCATGAAACAAACCACCATCAGGCAGGGCCCCAAAGGCCATAAACCCTAAACCCTAAACCCTAAACCCTAACACCACCAGGCAGGGGCCCCAAAGGCACTGAGAAGGACCGAGCAATCACTCACCCAGCTTGATCCCACACCGCCAGCTGGGCTAGGCTTTTTTTTTTTTTTTTTTTTTCTGTCACGGTGACAAGCAACAGGTGCTCAGCAGAAAGCTGTTCAATCCGATTCCACAAGCCCACAGCAGCTTGCACCCACCCTCGTACTAGTGGCCGGCAGCCCAACTCGCGCAGCATCAGCTGGCGTGAGGTGCTTTACGCAGGCCACCACCCAGCTATCGCATGAAAGGTTATGCACCCCTTGTAGTGGGTTGCGCAGGCCACCATTGGGGCGCCGAGCCCCCAATCACCTGTCAACGCCATGATCTCTGCTGAGCTGCATGGTGCACGTGATTATCACTGTGTGACACCATGTCACTGACTGTGACAGTCACTGAGTGCCATTCCTGATAAGCTCTGCTCTCATACATCTCCATGCCCTGATCGACATCCACACTCCCAAACACCACTTGCTACCCCCAGACCCGTGCCAGCCCAAGCCCAAATGCGGCTGGGCACTGACAGGTACCGTTTGTCAGACAAAAACAAACAAACAGCAGTCCAGCACCCACAATCACAACAGCAAGTCATCACAGACAGTGAAAACAAAAATCACAGACGGTGATTCAGCTAGCTGTGGTCAGGCTGTACTAGTCAATCTCACTATTGCGCACCGCCTTGCAATCAAATCATCACTCTCTTGCCATCTTATCTCCCCATACATATCAGCACCGTCCCTCCCAGTTGCCCCACCACTTGGCCACCACATGCCAAGCCCAGTCTACAGAGCCTCAGTGCCGCCAGCGCTGGCATGATGGGCCTCCTTGAATGCGATTACTAATCACACGGGGCCCATTACTAATCGCCCAGGTGCCTGGGGCACCATGCACCCGAGTGCTACTAGTACTTGGCTGCCATCTGTGCAGGGGCATTGTGTATTGGTACTCCTGCTGCAGGTCCATACAGCGCGGCCGGAGCAGCAATCACTGGGGCTGCCCGAACAACCTGCGGGGTGCATGCATACAGCATCGTACACGGCAGCAGCAGCAGCAGCAAACACAGCAGACGCAGCAGCAGCAGTAGTATCAACGAGAG
This sequence comes from Desmodesmus armatus, assembly GCA_007449985.2. Lineage (NCBI taxonomy): Eukaryota > Viridiplantae > Chlorophyta > Chlorophyceae > Sphaeropleales > Scenedesmaceae > Desmodesmus > Desmodesmus armatus. The sequence goes on from VIIQ02000559.1 coordinate 222,999, forward strand.
CACCAGCAGCAGGAGCAAATGCAGTAGCATGGATTTTTTAGCCTGCAACGTGCTAGGGGAGAAGAACAGCTCAGGCATTGTGACTGGGATGCCGCAGCTCAAACAACCTGTGCTGTTTATGGTGCTGCACCACACAGTGCACACTGTGTTGGGCACCAATGCACAGCACATGGCCGCTTTCTGCTGACACTGCAACAGCTGAATACACCTTGGGGTTGTTCTCTTGTTGTTCTCAACAGCAATGCAAGGGAGCAGAGCAGGTGGCACAAAGGCGGCAAAGAAGCTGGATGCCTGCTGCGCAGCAATACTGCTTTACATATAAAGATATATATATTATTGCGCAGCCGCTGCAATAAGTTATTGCAGCAATGTACCATGCTCACCGGGCGAGTGTCAACAGGGCCTAGGGAAGGCGTATGCATGCCACAGGTATGGATGGCATCAGAGTCATAGGGTGGCAGTGCATGACAGCAGCAGCAGCAGCAGGCATGTTGCGAAGTCAGCACAGTGTTGTTTTTGGGCATACTCGTGCAGTCATTGCAAGCATAGGCTACTGTGTTTGAGTATTGCAAGCTTACTGCGCTTGCATGCGTGCAATATTCAGAAGCAGTTCAGTGTAGGCATGAAGACAGGACATCCCACCTCAGGATGCATGCACCAAATGCAAAGGTGTGTTGTGTTCAGAGCATTTCCATGCCATGATGCGCATCCTGCCAGGCAGTGCATTGTGCCGCAGGCAAGGTCGCCAATGCCTGGGTCTGCTGTGCTCGGTCTGCTACAGTAGCAGCACCCTGCTTAGGGTTTAGGGTTTAGGGTTTAGGTCCTAAACCCTAAACCCTAGTGTTGCAATGTTTTAAAGGAGGGAAGGGGAGATGGAACTGCCGCTGCATATGCTGCCACTGTGCTGTCATTCCCTCATTACTGGATACTTTCACGACATAGTGGTACTCTCCAGACCTAGTAAACTGCCGAAGCCGAAGCTTGGTATCACCACGCGTGAAGGGTAAACCACCGAAACCCCTTCACCACTGCGAGCCGCTACAAGGGTGGGCGGACATCACAGCCTGGCCAGTGTTTTTGCCAGCATTGTAGCCTGGCAAAAGGTGTGCTGGCTGCAGGCCCTGGTGTCTATCACTTACAAAAGCAGATGCAGGGGAACAGGAAGAGCCCAATGAGCCATGAGATGGGGCCACAGTAGTTCTGCTCATAGCCATAGCCACTGTTGTTGGACATGCCCACGATGGCAGCATGGTTGACCAGTGTGGCCTGGTGGGCCTGCGCCTGATGCTGAAGCTCCAGGACACGCTGGTGTGCAGCTTCCATCTGCCTCGTATGGGCCTGCACGGCAGCAGCACCACCAGCAGCAGCAGCAAAGCAAGCAGTTGCTGTGTCGACAGGCGCATGTGCATGCACATGCAGGATGCAGCTGCACGTGCAGGGGTGCACCCGTCAAGCTTGTGCGTGCATCCTTGGGATGGCATGTGATGAGCTCGAGAGCAGTGCTGTCATAGGTGTGAAGGCCCAAGCAAGTGCCAGCAGTTGCTTCTCTGAAGGTCTATTCAACGGCGCGGCCTTAGTCATGCTGCGTGCTTCAGGAGGAAACAAGTCTAGCACAGAACCGTGGCAGGCAGTCAAACTGGCAACAGTTTCCAACCACAGTGTGGCTGCGGCATGCTCCTTGCTGGTGCCACCAGTGCCAGCAGTGCAAGTTATCACCTTCTGCTGTTGCTGATATCTACATACCCCCATTTGGTTGGGTGGGTACCGCACAGCGGTGAAAATATCCACCTGAAACACCCCCCTTATTGCCTTCCGCCAAGGTGCAATGCGCCTGACCCCCCTTATTGCCACACCTCTTTGTCTTTGCGGTCCTGTTCTTTTGCCATGCGGTCCTCCCTGTCCCTTTTTTCCTTCTGCAGCCGCAGAATCTCCAGGCGCATCTCTTCTTTCTTCATATCAGCGTCCATGTAGGGGTTGGTTGCGCCAGGGTAGCTGATGTAGGGGTTGGTGGCGCCAGGGTAGCCGAAGTGCTGTGCTAATGGTGGGCAGCTGTAACTTGCCTGGTCTCTGCCTACTGCCATCGCCGCTGGGGCTGCGTATGGTCCAAATGTTTGCGGAGGCATGCTGTGGATGTCTCGGTTCATGTCGGGATACTCAGACGGGCCCATGCTGCACAAAAGACGGTGTCGAGCTGCGATCAGTCGCAAATTGAGCTTTGACAAGGCACAAGCGTGAACGAGCGGTCACGAGAAATGAAATGAACATGAAGTGTAGCACAAGTACCGAACGAGGCAATCCAGCCACAGGGAAGCTTAAAAGTCCACAAATGTTAGATACGTGTACCGTCGTAATCTGGGAAGGTCAGTCGAAGGTCAAGTCCGCTCAGCTTGCTAAGGTTGCGGAAACACTGCTTCAGGCTGCCAGGATCGACACAGAAAACGGTCTAAGTTATGGCAGCCCTTACTGGTCCAGAAGACCATACGGCGTCACACAACAGCTTCTTCCAAAACCAATGACTGCACCCTCACTCTACTCCTCCAGCTGGATTCCCCGGCAATCAAAAATATGTCCTGTTAGCACCTTATTGAGCCCTCGAATTCCTGATGACGAGCTTTGGATTTTGTTCGCAATTACTGTACTGACGGTACTGAGCTGTACTGACGGTACTGAGCTGTACTGCAATGTGCAAGCCTGCCATTGGGCCATGCTCCTGACCAGTTCGACGATTTAAACATCTCTCAGGTGTCGAAAACATAATCACCCGAGCCACGGCCGTCACGTTCAACATGGCATGTCTGGTCAGACCTTACGGCAGAAATTCAAGAGTCTGGAAGTGGCAGATGTTCACCAGCGGCAGTGCCGCTACAACACAACACAAGACAAAACAACGGACGCATCGAAATGGCCAGACAGTGTGCCACTGCCCACGCCCAGTGTGAGAGCTGACAAGATTACCTTCTCAGAACGGTTGCTGCTGTGCCCTTGCAGAGCTGCAAGTTTGATTGAATGCACACCAGCCGGGCATCTCTTTACAGTGCAGTAAGGCACGTTGCATGATGCACCTTGGGTGTTAGACCTGGGCATATAGCAATGCACAACAACTACAGCCGCAACGCCAGCGTAGGGCTGTAAGCAACTTGAAGCGAGTCAAGATCCCATGCGCCCTCACATAGATGCACCTTCAACAATAACAAGCTTGACTGCATAGCTGAGTGACACGGGTGCCACATCAGCAAAGCACATGCCATGTGCTGTATGATAAAACATATAAGCCTGCCCCAGCACAGACCTCTCCAGCCCCAATAAGTCAGTCCACTGGACGGTGCGTTCAAGTTGAGTAAGGGTCACGTCCCACGACGGGGTCACATAGTTGGTTTCAAAGTGATGTGAAAGTCCCTCATGCTGCTGTCACCATGGTATTGCATGCAGTCAAGCAGTACATTCACAGCGCTGGCTTTGAAGCAGCATCTCCAGGATGGGAGCGAGCTGCCTTAGCGCTGGCCAGGGTGGGTTGGCCCTTCCTCCACTGCAGGTCGGCATGTATGCACACAGACAGGGGCAGTGGAGGGCAGCACAGGCGGCTTTCAACAGACTCTTCAGACTAACAATCAAGCAATGGGTGCGCTGACCACTCTCAAGGCCAGCTGGTGCTTCTGCTGCCGCTGCTGCTGCTGTTGCTGCTGTTGCACTGGCTATTATGGCACTGATTGCTGCTGCTCCTGCTGCTCCTGCTGCTTCTGCTGCTGCCGCAGCAGTGACTACTGCCTCTGATGTTTCTGCTACAACTGCTGCTTCTGCTGCGGCCGCCAGCAGTGCTGCTGCTGCTGTTGCGGCCGCAACCACGGCCGTGGCTCCTGCTCCTGCTGCTGCTGCAACAACGACTGCTGCTGCTGTGCCTCAGCTGCACAACAATTCAGTGTGCTTGTTGTGCTGTGCTGTGCTGTGCTGAGCTGAGCTGCAGCGCTGCTGCTTCATAATGCACATCATGTGCAGGGGGGGGAGCTTTATAACTTCCTGAGTTCAATCATCACTTTCACGCAAGACACATGCAGTACGGTCAACCAGCACACCTTGCAGTCAGGGTCTCCCAGCTCTTGGCCGTTGGTAAAGCCGTCCTTATCGCTGTCCATTTTGCAAAGGGCTGGTGTCCACTTGAACCCTGCTTGCCTGAAGTCCTGTAAAGCGATCAAAACACAAGGCATTTGGCAGTGTGTCAGCAGGGTGCATGCTGCGTGTTGTCCCGCTGCTTGGGGAGGGACATGCAGACAACTTGTTGGGATAGGGACCGGAGGTACTACCGCGTAGAAGCAAGTACAACGCTTGAAAGTGCATACATGGCATTCCCTGGTGCACTTACTGCTGATGTATCCGGTCTTTGGATACACCATATGTCTGTGTACACAGATCCACGCTCACCTTTCCAAACTGGTTCAGTTCTTTACCAGCATGACCAACAGCATCCACCTGCTGGCCTTTGACAACAGGTAGGCTGGGAAGCTCGCTTCTGAATGCGGGACGAGCCCATGCGCTGCCCAGAGCGGCACATGCCAACAGCAGCAACAGCAGTCGTGCTACAGCCATCGCGCTAGTTCCTGGTTGAAATTGGGACTGCTGAACAACAATGTCGAACAACAAGGACCTGCACAAACAGGGGTTTCGTCGATAAGCGAAGGGGACCCTCCGCGGCCGCTTGTTACGAAGCAAAATGACGCACCGGTACATATTCCGGATTCCGTCATCATTACACATACGTACGTTGTGGTCGTCAACAGAATTGCTTCCAGTTATGATCAGAGCCTGATTCAAGAGCAGACAGATACGGATAGGTGCCCTTGACATGCATGTTTGGGCACTTTTGGCCCCAGCTGGGACTTGTGGTGTTGGTCAATATTGGCCCCAGACACCCCACACAGCAGAGATGCGGATGCATGTAGCGTTTTGCAGCTGGTTTGAAGAGGCTCCAAGCCGTCAAGTTTTGCTTTGTGGATGGAGCCACCCTGGCAGCGACCTTGGATCAGTGCTTGTGGCAGGCCAGGCACATGCATTGTTGGTTCGACATCGATTTAATTGTGGCTTGAAAATTGATTTGATTGATCCAGATAGCTTTGTGGTGCTTGAAAAGGTGAACCGCATGCTCAAGAGCGGTGATGCTAGCTGCCCTGCTGCTGCGGACACCTGCATTCCCCGCACACGTAAGAGACCTGTGGCAGGGTCAAAACCGGTCTCGGGAGCCGTGTTGTAATCAACTATCGGATGTAACTGTAGCTATGACGCACTCACTGCCAAGATGACCTCTGGCACACATAAAAAAGGGGCAACGATTGACTGTTGTAATAAGATCGCAGAGGCTGAAGCTGCCGTGTCTGTCAACGAAAAGAAGTAGTAAGTGATGCAACCACGATTGTTGGTAGGACGGTCATTGGAGTGTCTGAATATGAATTGCATGAATGACCTACATCGACAAATACAGCAACCTTACATCGTGTAAAAGACACACCTCCAAAGACGCTGCACAACAGCAAAAGATCTCAACTTCAAATTGAACTGACAGCTGCTGCAAGGCACAGCAGCCAAACGTCATGATGGCCTCAACTCCAAAACCACACGGCGATTTGCCACACCAATCTCTCTCTTTGGCTGCTGCAGCACCCGCCACACCAACTCATCATCCTGCTCAACGGTCACAAACAACAATACTGGAACCCACTCTCCTGCCTCCCAATACTGACACAACCGTCACAACTGCTGCCCTCGTGGGGGCTGGGCAAGAGGGGCTGGGCGAGAGAACGGCTGGGCCCTCCTGATTGCTACGGCCGGCCAGTCCTGCTGCTCCTGCCGCTTTACAAGGGACCAAGTAGGGATGGACATGCAAGTGCCGCTGCTGCTGCTGCCCTTGAAAGGGCTGGGCTGGGGGGCAGTTGGCCCGCCAGGCCCTCAGGGCACCATGAGGCTGCGCACTGGTCCAGAGCACATTGCTGCTGCTGCTGCTGCTGCTGCTGCTGCTGCTGCTGCTGCTGCTGCTGCTGCTCTCCTGACAATGCTGAAGTGCTGCAGCCGCCAGGCCGCGCATTCCACAGCTGCTGTTGCTTCTGCTTCTGCTGGCCCAGCGTAAACCCTAAACCCTATTAAGGGCTGGGTGGCGGGGCTGCTGGGCCGTACCGCCCCACGGGAGCCACCACCCCACGCAACTCCACTGGTGCTGCTGCTGCTGGCCCCCGCGCCGCATCTTCCACTGCTGCTGTTGCTGCTGCTGCCCTGCTGCTGATGGCTGGGTAGTGGGGCCGCTGGGCCGTACCGCTCCAATGCTGCTCTCCTGCCGTTGCTGCTATTGCCCCCAGAGCTGCACGTTCCACTGCTGCTGCTGCTGCTGCTGCCCTGCTAAGGGCTAGGTGGTGGGGCTGCTGGGCCGTACCGCCCCACAGGGGCCACCACCCCACGCAGCTCAGGGGTTGCGGGTCGGTCCGGTGCGTACTGCTGCTGCTCCGAGCGCTGCTCCCACCGGCTGTGTGTAGCTGCATCGAGCTGCTCTTGGTGCTCCAATAACCTGTAGCAGTAAATAGCCGGTTGTTGGTGTCATTATTCAGCTTTGGAGACCATCCATGCAAGTAGGGGAACAAAGCTATGTACGACAACCCCAAAACTGGAAGCAGTCAGGCGACTTGCATCCTGCATGCTTTCCATAGAAGCAAAACAGGTATTAGGTGCCGCCAGGGCAGGCCAGCCCCCCATCACATTTCTAGCTGGCCGTTTCAGTTCGTAGCAGTGCTGCAAAGTGGCCGTGCACCAAAGTGAATTGTGATGCACACCCGCTGCACTATCACCAGCACTCAACAGGACAAGCAACACCACCCAGCGGCTCACCTGCCCAAACCACAGCGTGTCAATTGTGGGCACCTACACCTGAAAACTACATGCTATACTGCTGGTGCCTGTACTGCCGCAGTATAGGCATCAGTGACGCCCTTCTCCTTACCTGTCAATGCCTTCTGGCCACGTGACCTTGTAAAAGCCCTCTCCACTCCTGGTGATCCTCCTGGTAATCCTCCCACCCGAGGTTTTGAGGTCTTTGCTGCTGCTGCTGCTCCCTCCCTCCTAACCCCCACCCCTCCTAGTGCACCCCCCTCCCCCGCCCCCGCCAAAGTACCAACTTCCGTACCTGTCAATACCTTCAGGCCACGTGACCTTGTAAAAGCCCTCTCCACTCCTGCTGATCCTCCCACCCAGCGCCGCCAGATGCTCCATAATACCAGCTGTCTCGCTGTCCTCCCCACCCGCAATCCTGATAGTCGTAGATCTGATGGGATCCTCCCCATCTTCCTTCTCCCAGTCTTCTTTCTCAAAGAGATCCTCTCCTAGCAGCGCCCTGAGCCGCAACCTATCTGCCCCCACACCCCTCCTCCTCCCCATGACACCTCCCCCCACTCCTGCTGACATTCCTGTTCCCGCTGCTGCTGCAGCGGCGGAACTGCTAGCTCCCACCCCAGCAGCAGCAGCAGCGGCCTTCGCTCTTTCAAGCTTCCTTTGGATACAGTAGTGCTCCCAAATCTCCTGAGTCAACTGTAGGTCCATGCTGCTGCTGTGCGGTGTGAACAGAGACGGTAGGGCACCCAGAGCAGCCTCATTCCTGTAGTCGTTGAGCAGCACCTGGTATGCCCCTGTCACACTGCTGCTGCTCTGTGTGGAGGCTATTGGGATGCGCGGCACTGCTGCTGCTGCTGCCGCTGCTGCTGCTGGTCGCAGGCCTGCGCGAGCTGCCTGCTGCTGCTGATGCTGGTGGTGGTGGTGCTGGTGGTGGAAGCTCTGGGGTTTCAGCAGGTCCAGCACACGCCACTGGCGAGACTGCCCAACCTGCACGCACAACAGGGACAAAAGACACAGATACAAAAGGATCCAGATGTAATTCCTCATGCTGAGCAGCAGCAGCAGCGTGGTGCGGATGCTGCCACGCTTGCAGAGCTCATGCCTGTGCTGCGTCATTACTTACCATACACCTGATAGTTGCGGTGCAGGGTCCGGGGTTCAAGCATCTGTGGTTGTGGGATACAGCGCCGTCATGGGTTCGGGCTTCAGGGTCGGCCCTAGTGGCCTTTCATTTCACAGGGTTTGCGTATACTCACCCCTATCCCTCCTGGCACTGCTGCTGTGCTGTCACGCTGAGCACAATTTCAAACAAGCCATGGGTGAAAGTCAGTGCAAGTTGCATTGCAGGGCCTGCAAGGTACATGTAGTGTGCCTCACCATACTACTGGCTGTGTGTAGGGTTTAGGGTTTACTAAACCCTGAACCCCTCACCCTGCGCTCAACGCTGCTGTGCTGCTACACTGAGCTGCTACACTAATAGCAATGCCTTCGTCTCTCGATCTTCTTCACATAGCTCAATGCAATTCAGAGTCTGAGCACTATGAGGGTTTAGGCCTCAACCCTTACGATGCGAAGTCACACTGTTTCGAACAGGTCAGTCACTCACCCTCACACTTGGCTGCATGGCACACTGGTGGATGTCGCTGCACTCCGTACTGCAGCTTTGGTTCCAACAGTAGGTACACCACCAAATCTGGTCCTGCAAACAGCAAAAGGGTGGCAGCAACAGCACAGTACAGTCTCGATACAGTGGCAGTACAGGTACAGTCTAGTGCAGTAGATTGCAGTACAGTACGTTACAGTACAACACTGAGGCAAAGAGTCCCAGCTTTGGCAGCCAGCCAGCACTCCAGCGGCTTGTAAGGTTCGTCACAATATCCATGCTCCTTGGGGGTTCAAAGGCAGGGGTTCAGAATGATGCCTTCAAAGTGGATACCAGAGGCGTGAGACTGACAAACACATAATGGCCCACCACGCTCATCAGCCCCACACTTGCTGATTGGAGGGAGTGACCTCTCCCGCAATCCTACACCGCACCACGCTATACCAAACCGCTGCATGCTGCACCACACCGCGGTGTGCCGCGCCATGCCATACCGCACACGCCGTGCCTTTATCACCATCCCTCATGCCGTACGGTACCATGCCATATCGTACCACACTACACTGCAGAATGCCGTGTCACAGAGAACTCACCTTGCCTTGAGTCATGTGTTTTTCACACACACCGCAAGGGTTCTCAGTGGCGGTATTAGGTCCGTTCATGGCCCAATCCACGGGCATTTGCTGCAGCCCCAGCGCCAGGGGAGGATTACTCATCAGCCGCTGCAGCTGCGCCCCACTGCTGATCTGACGCGCCGCATAACCAACAGCAAACACCCTGCGGACAAGAGACAAGCAGGAGCACCACCATATATGTGAGCGCAAGCTTTTTGGTCCGGGCGCTGGGCACCTCCTGGAACAAGGGGTGTTTAGGCGTCTCCCATCGGTGTGCGGCTCTGCCTCGGCTCCCGGCAGTCAGGTTGACTCGGCTGTTGTGTGTGTGGCCAGCCGGTGGGGGTCCGCCCCCCCTATACCTAACAACAAATGGTGAGCGCAAGTGGGTGAGCGAGACTCCTGGCAGGTGCTCTGACTGTACTGCTTTTCAGCTGAGGAAGAAGAAGCGCTGGCCTTGTAACAATCACACGTTGCATAACAGATACAGTAACCATCACGCAATACAGCCAGTAGATGCTGCAGCAGCAGCACCCTCAAGTGGCAGCAGAACCCACCTTGCATCCGGATTGTTGTACAACGCCTGGAGGTCCACCACCTGCACGACCGCGCCGCTGCCACTGCTGCTGCTGTTGTCACCAGCACCGCCGCTGCCGCCTCTGCTGCTGCTGTTCAGTATCGCAGGAGAGGCAGCTGTCCGTTGCCCTGGCTGCTGTGGAGTGTCGGGTGTGAGGGGAGGCGATGCGCCAACCCTTGCTGCCGCCACCGCCGCTGCTGCTGCTGCTGCTGGCACTCCATTGGATTGCAGCTCAGCGGATCCGGCCCGGCCCGCAGTGACAAGCCTGGCCACTCGTCCCAGCTGCTGCCTGCCTGTCGATCCCTGATCACCCTGCTGCCGCTGCTGCTGCTGGTTGGGAGCAGGGCTGCTGCTGGTAGTACGCCCAACCTGCGAGCCGCTTGGCTGCTGCTGCTGCTGTTGGTGGTATGCCAGAAGCCCGAGGTGCCACCAAACATACCAGGCAGGAAATAGGACCTCACTCCAGGCCTGGAGGTAGTGAGGAGTCAGCTCCTGTGCCACAATGCCCTGCGTGTCCTGATCAGAACCCTCCTGACCCTCCTCCTCTTGATGCTGCTGCTGCTGCACCGATGGCTGCTGGTCTTTCGTCTCTTGCTGCTGCTGCTGCTGCTGCTCTGTGGTGCCATTCGCAGCAGCAGCAGCAGCAGCAGCAGCAGCAGAGTCTGCTCGAGCAGCCGCCAGAGTTGCTGCCAGCTGCCCGCTGGGTTTAGCAGCAGTACCGCTCTTTGGCGGCAGCACCAGCCCCTGCATCAGTGTCTTGCACACTGCTGCGTGGAACCCTGCTGGCGTGTAGAACAGCAGCTCAGGCTTTGGCTGAACCCTGGCCCCGTGAGGGTCCAGCGACAGCAGCACCTGCAGCGATAGCACCGCCGCTGCCTGGCCGTCGCTGGTTTGGTGCTGAAACGCGAGGTTTAGGGTCCGCGCGTATTCCCGCCGGCGGGAATCTGAGGCGCGGGAGACAGCAATGCTGCTGCTGGAGTCGCGCGCAAGGACAGGGTGCAATGCCAGCTGCATCTGCTGCTGCTGCTGCTGCTGGCCCCACTCCCCAGGAGGTGCCCACAAATGGCGAGCCAAGCTGAGCACTACTGTGTGCCAGTAGGTTATGTCCGCGCGGTGGGGGCACATGTTGAAATGCTGGCGGAACCACTGCTGTGCTGCTGGCTTCAGCTTGCCCAGCAGCTCCCACAGCAGCCGCCGCATGAGGCAGGGGTCAGACCAGGACACGGGGAGGTTGCCGTACAGGCCCCCTGCTGCTGCTGCTGCTGCTGGGGTGCCGAGGAAGGTGTCCCTTTACTGCTGCTGCTGCTGCTGCTGCGGATGCCGTCGGCGGCAGGAGCATTACGGCGTGCAAGCTCTTCTGCTACACACATAGGACAGCGATCCTGTTGACCGAACCTGCGAAGGCCACTCTTTCCCTCCATCTCCCCCTCACTATCGCTGCTGCTGCTGCTGCTGCTGCTGTCCTTTCGCTTCAGCTGTTCCAGCACTTTCCCAGCAGCAGCCCCCGCAGCAGCAGCAGCAGCAGCCGCCTCTGCTCGCCGTGCTGCTTTCACCTGCCTTGCTATCTGGTTGACAAGCCTAGTATGGGTTTGCTCGTATGCAAGCATTGCCATGCTCTGCAGGCGAGTCTGTTTGCACCAAGCCTTTTGCCACGTAAGCAGGGGCTGTGCTAGGGCAGAGATCACGCTGTGGTCTAGCGCCAGAACCATCAAGTTGACCACCTGACTGACCAACTCACTATCCTCCTCGTCCCACTCCTGCTGCTGCTGCTGCTGCTGCTGCTCTGGCAATGGGCCAACAGGTGCCAGCTCACGACAGTCCGAACCCCCTGACCCAGAAGCATCCCCAGCAGCAGCGGCAGCAGCAGCCTTGCTGCCGCTGCTGCTGTTTGGCCCAGCTGAAGAGGACACTCCCAATGCTTTACAGCAGCTGTCGTTGATGTATCCCTGAACCACTTGCTGCCAAACATCTTCTGACTGCTCGCACCAAAGTGCGTGCTCCGCTGGACCCCCCATATGCCGGTTCAGTATGGCAGCAGCGGGAGACGCTGAGGCACGTAAAGCAGCAGCATATACAGCACGACCCTCAGTGCTGTCGTCACTTGAGGCGTCATCACCAGCAGCAGCAGCAGCGGCGGCAGCAGCAGGCTGTGCACTCTGTCCCTGCTGCAAGGGTTGCAAGCCCCGCTGCTGCTGCTGCTGCTGCTGCTGCTGCTGCTGCAAGGATACTAACGGGCTCAGCTGCTGCTGTCCCAACTGCGCAAAGCTGTCCTGAAACCATGCTGCTGGTGATGCCGGGTGGGCGGCAAAGTGCGCCAGGAGGCAGTGGGATCTGAAGGCATCGTGCTCTGCTTCTGTCTTCAGTGTGCATTGCAGGTCCGCAATTCGCCTCCAGTGAAGATCAGCTGCTTCCTGCTGCTGCTTCGCCTGCAGCACCAGCTGCTGCATATCTGGTGTACTGCTGCTGCAGCTGCTGCTGCTGGTGCTGCTGCTGGTGTTGGTGGGGGCTGCTGGCTGGGCTGCTGGTGTGGTACTGGGGAGGTCCCGGGTGAACTGCAGGAAGCTCAACATCTGCAGCAGCAGCAGCAACAACAGCGGCAGCAGCAGCAACAGCAAGAAGGAAGGTTCAGGCAAAAGAGAGCAGCCAAAGAGAGCAATGTGCGCAACTTCACACTTGTGACCACCCCACCCCCAAAAGATGGCTAATCGCCATGTGGCAGCAGCACTAGCAGTACCAAAGTACCTGGCGGTTAACATAGAGAACAAGCTAAAGAACAAGCACCTTCTGAGGAAGGCAGAATGCTACGCCACGCCACCCGATGCTGAGCCGCACAGGGCCGCGCCAGACGCCGCACGCCATACCCAACACCAGTGCCCATGACACAACGTTATAGACACTATACCTGGAAAGCTAGAACAGATTGCGTGCTGAAGGTCAAACACCATTCAAGTCGGTTGGGGAAAACAAGAAACAGCAGGCCAACCCGCTTACCCTCGACGTGATATCCGCCTTTATTGTCTGCGCAACACGTACGCTGTTGGTGCGACCCTGCTTCGCTGCGTTGTCGCTGCACGCGGGACAGCACATGCACGCAGCGCGACCATCAGCGTTGCCGGAAACCAAATCTTGCCGGACGCCGAAGTACAGTCCCTCAATCGCCGTGAAAAGCAGCGCTGCTTGCACGGGGCAACACTGCTGCTGCTGCTGCTGCTGCTGCTGCTGCTGTTCGGGATATGACGAGGACTCGCCAGCTGCTGCTGCTGCTGCTGCGAGGGTGGAGGGCCCAAAGAAACGTGCGAGAGCAGTAGCTCCACACAGTGCTGCTGTATGCCATGCTATTGTGTCAGCCTCTGCCTCAATTGCCAATAAATCGCCCGCTGCTTGTGCTGTCTGACACCGACTGCAGCTGCATGCAGTGTCACAGCTGACCCCCTGCCCAGCTGCTGCTGCTGCTGCTGCTGCTGTCTGGACTGCTGGTGTTGCTGCTGCCGCTGCAGCAGCAGTGCTGCTCTCAGCAGCACCTGCAGCCGCGTCACCAGCAGCAGCAGGTGCCTGCTCTGCTGCTGGTGCTCCTTCCCCTGCTGCTGCTGCTGCTGCTGCTGCTGCTGCTGCTGCTGCTGCTGCTGTGCCAGTGCCCACATCACTTCCATCAGCAGCAGCAGCAGCAGAAGCAGCAGCTGCATCAGCCGCGTTGACGTCACTTAGATACGTGCTGCAGAAGGTGTCAATCATACTGACCACAGTGCCAACCACATCTGCAATGCTGACGCCCCCTGCCGCTGCTGCTGCTGCTGCAGGCACCGCTAGTGTCCCTGATGACTGTGCGGACGATCCACGCCCTTCCTGCTGCTGCTGCTGCTGCCGACTGCCTGCGGCACCATTTCGAAGCTTCGCAAGCAGCAGCTGCAGCTTGTTTGTGGCCACAGCAGCAGCAGCAGCAGCGGTGTCTTGTGCAGGCTGCCCATCTGTGTTTGAGGAGAGCTCCTGTCCTGCATCATCCTGCTGCTGCTGCTGCAGGTGCAATTGGCTCCCACTGCTGCTGCTGCTGCTGCTGCTGCTGCTGCTGCATGGCGCTTGCAGTGCAAGAGCCAACTGCAAGGCAGCAAACACAACATTGCCCTGGACCGAATCAAGGCCAGGAGGCGATGCTGCGCCCCCACTGTCCTCATTCTGCTGCAGACCACCATTGCTGCCATCACCACTGCTGCCGCTGTCACCGCTGCTGCTGCTGCTGTCACCGCCGCCGCTGCTGCTACAGCCACCATTGCTGCCGCCACTGCTGCCGCCACTGCTGCTGTTGCTGGTTGGGTTGGCAGACGCGCGCAGCAGCAGCTCCAGGTTGCTTTGAGGGTCTAGACAGCAGTAGAAGTCATACAGCAGCTGCAGCGGACCCAAACTGTCCTCTGGATTCAGCCAAGGAAGGCCGAGCACTCCGGCATACATGAGACACTCCCGCTCCACTTGTTTGAGTGCTGCTGCCAGGAACAGCAGCAGGGCTGAGGCGTGCTCGGGGGTGTCGGGGGGCGGAGGCTGGCTGCGGCAGGAAGGAGGCACGACACAATACAACAAATCAACACAGGGAGGCAGTGCCGTGAATGTTGTGCAAATATCAAGGCAAGTTGCAAAAACGCGTAAGTCGCTTGATGTGCATGCGCAAAGAGGAGGTGTGAGACTGTACGTCAAGGTGTTCTGAGTGATTGCTACAGCAGCCAGCTAGGGCCCATAAGGCCGCCCAGCAGCCGTCAGTGCCTGTCTGCAATCGACCACAGCACAGCACAGCATATCGCAGCACAGCGTTGATTTGCCAAACCCAAGCATTGCCTGCGCCCCGCCCCACCAACACCACTCAGACACACCTCCCTTCCTGTACGCACACCACACCACCACTGCCCCCCCCTCTCACCTGTCGCACATCAGTCCCGTTGCCACCTCTGCCGCCAGACACACCTTACATCTCACCCCTACCCCCCCACACACACACAAACACAAACACCCCCTCTCACCTGTCGCACATCAGTCCCGTTGCCACCTCTGCCGCCAGACACAGCCGCAGACCAGGACACAGCTGACCAACAAGGCTGTCACCGTTATGCAGCAGTGAGGCCTGCAGCCCTGCACACTGCTTAGCACAATGTGCCCTTTCTTCAGGGCCGTATAGCTCGTCAAAGCTGCCTGGGACCCCCAGCTTGTCACTGCCACTGCAGCAAGCAGACACACGACATCAGGCACACACAAGCTTATAGAGATATATACTACTATGTTGACCATGTCCTACGATGCATACTACTTTACTTCAATATACCACTATATATACATATAGTGGTATATATATATATATATATACACTTTGACAAGCTATATTGAGAGAAAGAAGAGCAATGCACAGTCAATTTAGGCTGTGTGTCCTGAGACAAACACACATTTTGAGAGAACATGGCGCTTGACATCACTAGAAAACCCGTGGCGCCGCTGCTAGTGCTGCTGCTAGTGCTAGTGCTAGTGCTAGTGTTGCTGCCTAAAGTAGGGCTGTGCTTGTGATTGGGTCCCCCACTGCCGTGCTCTCCATGCCCGACCCTTTTCCATGCCCCCACTCTTCCTCCAGGACACTCACCCTGCTACTGCGTAATGCACCACGTCTGCTGCTGTGTAGGCCAACAGCTGCTGCAGCTCAGGAATGCCCTGTGGAGCAACACAGCACACAGCACACAGCACAAGCAGAGGTCGTCCAACATGCACACAGTGCCCTGCATGCCAGAGGAGCTGTGTGTGGGGCTGCGCTGCAAGCAAACCACCCTGCTGCTGCCACACTGCCGCTGCTGCCGCTTCTGCTGCTGCCGCCACCGTCACTGCTGCCACCGCCGCCACGCCGCCGCTGCTGCTGCTGCGACACTGCGGCTGCTGCTGCATTTATCACACACACCCTCACACCTTGAGTGCTGCATTGCCCTTGGGTGCAGTCAGCTTTCAGCGAGCTCCCAACAATCCTCTTTCTGCTGCTGCTGCTGCTGACGATACCCCCCCCCCCCCCGACACACACAAAAGAATTACACCATGCACATTTGCACACGTTGAGTGTTGCAAAGCCCTTGGGTGCAGACAGCTTCCAGTGAGCCGCGCGAAGCTCCTTCCTAGGTTGCTACTGCTGCTGCTGCTGACTGTCCCCCCCTATATTAACGCATACACACACCTTGAGTGTTGCAAAGCCTTTGGGTGCAGACAGCTTCCAGTGTGCCTCACGAACCTCCTCCAGCAGTGACCTTATGTGGGGGAAGTCGGGATGGTACTGGCTGGTCAGGTTCAGCTGCAGACAGACAGCAGTCAACACAGTCACACTTTCGGTTACACAAGCTATTGACTCATCAAGGAAAGGAGGGAGCAGGAAGCTACTGCAGGACCAGGAGATAGTACTACACAACGCAGCGGGAGGGGCTGTGTTGGTGGCTTGGGAGTTTGATGCATGTGCCTTGCATGTGTGAGGAAAGCAGGGTCGTGCTGCCATCAAGATCAGATTCTGCTGCTGTGTGATGCTAGCTTGTGCTACCGATCAAGCATCGCCCTCTGCTGTCACAATTGTGTGATGCTTGCAACCATGGACCCTGAACCACAGCCCTATCATCTTGGTGCTGCTGCTGCGAATTCAGTTCGCTGCAATAGCCACTCAACCTGCTCGCTGATACCCTTACCGACAGACCCTGGAGGGCTTCTGGCACAAACATGCCCCCGTGCAGGATATGGTACATCGTGACCTCTGTCAGACAACCTGGGTCTGGGTTGCGGTCGTTGAAGGCCAGTGCTGTGTCCCCATAGACCTGCTTGAGAAACTTGAACCGAATAGCAATCTGCTGTTCGCGGGTGCTGGACCTGCTGGGCTTTATACCCTTGCCCCGCTCCAGCACTGCCAATGCTGCTGCTGCTTTGCCACGGACTCCACTGCTGCTACCAGAGATCCCTCGAGAGGCTGTGCTGCGGAGATGGCGCGCAAATTCATCGTCCGAGTCACTATCTTCTGCATCTTGGTCCTCCTGAAGCCGCAGCAGCAGCTGCCCCACCTCATCCAGTCCAACCTTGGCCATGGTAACTGCCAAGCAGCACACCACACAAACGAGCCCGTTCAACGCATCAATGTAAGAGTTCACTGCTAGCTACAAAATCAGCTGCATTTTGCGGAAACTTGGTCGGGGTTGTGCCGAAATGATGACAAATCAGGAACCAAATTAGTCATCCCTGTTTGTGCACCCAACACACTGCGACTGCAGCTTGAACGGTGGCAAAGTGGTTTGTTTTTGCCGGCAGTGTCGCCTCAATGATTCACCGCGGTTTATCCAGTGTGTGCTACTGTGCTGCTGCTGCTGAGCAGCACTGCTGATGGCTTTCTGACCACAGCTGGGTGATGGAGTCGCGGAGTCTCTCAAGAATCTCAACAGATAGTTATTCAGGCCCATCATCAGCATCCACACCTTACCCACACAGCAGCAGTAACTCCTGGTGACCCCAAACCATGCCAGTTGGCGCAGAGCAAATCCGTCAGCTTTTGCAGGAGCTCACAACAGACGATGATGACAGCTCCGAAGAAGAGGAACAGCAGCAGACACGCCGCTACGCAGCAGCTCGAGCTTCTGGCGCCAAAACCCCCGGCAGCAGCACCCCCAACAGGGGCCAACTCCAGGCCCGAGCAACGGCAGCAGCAGCAGCGGGAGGCGGCAGGAGCGAGCAGCGCAGGAGCAGGAGGCGAGAAAGCCGCGTGAACGACCGCATCACGTTTCTGAAGAAGCAGCATGGCGGCTCCATGCCGGTTTTTGATGACCAGCGGCCGGACCCTGGGTGTGCATTTGAGGTGCTGCATTACCTTCAGGTCCTGGACCCCACCTTCATACCACAGGCTGGCAAAACGCTGCAGGTATGATATTGATATATGTTGATAGCTCTGAATAATGTTAATTAATACTAATTAATGAATTGATTAATTAATTTATCAATCAATCATTATAATGTTTGTGTTCTGTGTCCGCCCAGCTGCATGTAGCACCTCACTGTAACCTTATCTCACTCCTCACGTGCTACATACTTGTTCCAAGGTTAATCGTTGCTGCTGTGGGGTTTAAGTTGTGCCACACCACTTGGAGCTAGTATGTGAAAGGGCAATCACAGCTGCATATGGCTGGCCAGGATCCCCCTGATTTGCTCCAAGTCCGGCACGTGCTGTGCACCCCCTTGTCATGCGCTGCCCCTCCTGCCGCCCTTGTCTGTTACCGTGCCTGCTGCACCTAGCTGGCCAGTATGGCCCTGGCTTTGTCATGCCACACGCATTCATTGTATTCTGCATCCCAGGGGTTGCCGCTCTTCCACCCTTTCATGGTACACCGATGTCTGTCTGCAGCTGCAGGCGGCTGGTCATTGAACATATGGCTCCTTCATGCCCCACACTTTTCAGATTGCACCCTTCATCAAACCGCCCCCCCTGCTGCTGTCTGCCCTGTCACACCGCTGTCTGCTCGCAGCTGCACCTAGCTGGCCAGTATGACAACGAGTGGCCTCGCGTTCGATTGCTGTTTGAGGATGCTCGTGAGGCTCACTGGAAGCTGACTGCACCCAAGGGCTTTGCAGCACTCAAGGTGTGTGTGTATGCATTATATAGGGGGCGGGCGCAATCAGCAGCAGCAGCAGTAGCAGCTTAGGGAAGGATGCTCGTGAGGCTCACTGGAAGCTGACTGCACCCAAGGGCTTTGCAACACTCAAGGTGTGTTATAACAGCAGTGGCGGGAGCAACAGCAGCAGCAGTGAAAGCAGCGATGGCAAGGGCGGCGGCAGTTGCAGCAGCAGCGGCAGCGGCAGGACGAGGAGGGACACCGACAGCGCAACGGTTCCGTAAGCAGGGCTTGACAACGGACAGACAGTAACACTGATCCTTGCCGCATGTGTATGCTGTGCTGTGTTGCTTTGTCTGCAGGGCATCCCTGAGCTTCAGCAGCTGTTGGCCTACACAGCAGCAGACGTGGTGCATTACGCAGTTGACAGGTAAGGGCATGTAAGAGGTTCGAAAATGACTTGATTGTAGCAGTGATGAGGTGGATCAGGAATTTTTCTTGGACCCCCCCCCCCCCCTTTACGGTCAGTCACGTGGTCTGGGTGGAGCACAGCGGCAGCAACAACACCAACAACCACTGTACTGGTGCTGTGCTGCACTATGCTGTGCTGTGCTATGCCTTGCAGCCGCCAGATGGGTGATGTGGGTGACATGACCCAGAGGCATTCAACACAACAGACAGGCATGTGCTGCTTGCAGAAATCCCCCCGCCAACCACTGTACTTGCTGTGCCGCCCTGTGCTGTGGTGTGCTATGCCTTGCAGCCGCCTGATGGGTGATTGCGGTGACATGAGCCCAGAGGCTTTTGGCACATCGGACAGAGGGGTGCTGCTTGCAGATGATCGCCTAGGGGGCCAGGCGCTGTACGGCCCTGACAGCCTAGTTGGTCAGCTGTGTCCTGGTCTGCGGCTGTGTCTGGCGGCAGAGGTGGCAACGGGACTGATGTGCGACAGGTGGGTGGGTGTGGGGGGGGGGGAGGTGTGTCTGGCGGCAGGGGTGGCAAGGGGACTGATGTGCGACAGGTGTGCCTCCGGGGTTGGGGTGGGTTTTTTGTGTGTGCATGGTGCAGGGGGGGGGGGCCAAGGTGTGGTGGTGATGGTGGTGGTGGTGGTGGTGGTGGGGGGGGGGGGGTAACCTCCTTTTTTGGCGGCACAGGTGGAGATGGGAGCGATGATTGTCATGTGGGGTGCCTCAGTGGGGTGGAAAGACGAAGCCCCTGGACTAGCAAGCATTTGCCAACACCCGACATCCCATCGCGCGCGCCTATTGGGACACAGTAGGTGCTTCTTCACAACGCATCATAGTATACCCCTCTCACATATCGTCTGTATGTCTGTCGTTTGTTGCCGTGTGTGTGGTGTTGTGTGTGTGCCCCCCGCAGCCAGCCGCCTCCCCCCGACACCCCCGAGCATGCCTCAGCACTGCTGCTGTTCCTGGCAGCAGCTTTACGCCGCGTTGAACAGGAGTGCAAGTCCGATCCTGAGCCGTTTCTCTCATGGCATGCAAGTGCTGAAGACCTATCGGCTGAACGGCACCTGCTGGACCTCTGCCTGTGCCTCGACCCTCAACAGTCCCTGCAGCTGCTGCTGCAACAAGCAGCCGCCGCCGCTGCTGCCGCCGCCGCTGCTGCTGCTGCTGCTGCTGCTGAAGTGCAGCTCCCTGACAGCAGGGGAGCCCCGGGAGCTGCAGAGGCCAACAGTAGCAGCAGCAGCAGCAATGGCGGCAGTAGTGGCAGCAGTGGCAGCAGGGGAGGGACTGTGGGGGTGTGCAGTCAATGGGCCACAGAGGGGATGGTGTGTCAGGCAATGTGGTGCTGGCTGCTCTTCAGCTGGCTCTCGAGTTGAGCGACATAGGGTGTGACCACGCCCCCACCGACCCCACCACAAATGGGGACAGCACCAGCACTGTCAGCAGCTCGGGAGACAACATGTCGAGCAAACCGCAGCAGCAGCAGCAGCAGCAGCAGCAGCAGCAGCAGCAGCAGCAGCAGCAGCAGCAGCAGCAGCAGCAGCAAGAAGGTGAGGATAGTGTCCAGGCTTTGAAGCTGCAGCGGCTGCTGCAGCTGCTGCAGCCAAGCCTGCCCAGTCAGCAGCAGCAGCAGCAGCAGCAGCAGCAGCACTCCCAGCACGATTCAGAACAGGGTGCAGCACCGGAGCTGCAGCCGGCCAGTGCCGGTCCCACTGTTACTGATGTAGCGGCTATGCTAGCCAAACTGGTGGAGAGCTGTGTTCAGCAGCAGTTTCAGGCACTGAATGCTGCTGTTGGGTTCCAGCTGGCCAGTCCTGCAGCAGCAGGTGCTGGTGTTGCGTCTGCTGCCGCTCCTGCTGCTGCTGCTGGTGAGGACGTCGACACAGCAGACAGTGACAAAGCAGCGGCAATTCCAACTTCATCGGCAGCACTCAATACTGCTCCTGCTGGCGATGCTGACAGCGAACGTGCAGCTGCTATGGCAAGGGAGAAGCAGCCTGCTGCTGCTGCCATTGCTGCTGCTGCTGCTGCTGCTGCTGCTGCTGCTGCTGCTGCTGCTGCTGCTGCTGCTGCTGCTGCTGCTGCTGCGACCGAGGGTGTCGCGGAGACAGCAGCTGCCAGCTGCGAGCTGGTCAACACACCCGCAGCTGCAGCAGACGCTGCTGCATGGAACATCGCTGTCACAACTGGCGCACTCGCGTTGTCGCGATTCTTTCCGGACAGGGCCAGCACGGATGCTAACTGCTACGGGCAGCTTTGCCCAGTGCAAGCAGCGCTGCTGTTTACGGCAATAGAGGGTCTCTACTTTGGCGTTCGCGAGGAGCTTCAGCACGTCACGATGGTCAAGGATGCGATTTGCTGCTGCCGCGTGTGTACGACGGGCGAGCGCAAGGAGGCTCACGCAGTGAGATCTCTTGCAGCATTCCATCGAAACGGTTTTGTCTACAAAGCGGAAATAACGAGCAAGGTATGTTGGGTGGCGTGCGCCGGTTTGACAACAGGCGGTTGACACAGCTGTGATCACACTGTGACAGACTTGAGTGCAGCCACTGACTGCCGGCCAGCACTGAATGTTAGAATACAGCTGTATGTACAGCTTGCAACCTGACATCGCACATGCACTTGAAGTCAGTCTTTGACATAGGCCATGTCATATGTGGGGCGGATGTGAATTCATTGTGAATCTCCCCCTTCACTTTGTGGCCCTCAGTCACTGCCAACTTCACAGTTGCTGCTGCCGATATCATCACGTCTATTGCTTCCAGCGTCACTGCAGTGCTCTTTCTTCTCATGCCTGTTGATTTCCTCAACCGTTGCCACTGATGCTGCCGTTCGTACGGCCACTGCTGCTGCCATTCCCGCAGATGCTGACAGTCCTGCACCTGGCCCAAACCCTCAGCCAGCTCAACACAGCAGAGTCGGCCCTCCACTTCAACCCCCAGCAGCAGCAGCAGCAGCAGCAGCAGCAGCAGCAGCAGCAGCAGCAAGGCCCCCAGGAGGCTTGGCGGCCAGACAGATCTCGGCTGATGTCGCTGCATCAGGCCGGCTCGCAGCGGTTGGCATCAGAACCCCAGAAGAAGGTTTTTGCTGCCGTGTGCAACCTACAGAACCTTCAGGGCTTCTTGCCAGGAAACCCAGCAGCCTCCTTTGACAGCTTCTTCCAGCAGCTGCAGCAGCAGCAGCAGCAGTTGAGTCCAGTATGCTTGCAGCAGGGTGCTGCCGCCGCCGCTGCTGCTGCTGCTGGATGCGGGGCAGGGAGCGAAACTGACAGGGGTATGGCATGGCGTGCAGTACAGCGACACTTGCTGCAGACGCTGCAGCAGCAGCTGCAGCGGGACGGTGCGACCAATACCCAACAGCAGCAGGGGACCAGCTCTCCCAGCAGCAGCAGCAGCAGCAGCAGCAGCAGCGCCCCAACAACAGCAGCAGCAATGCAGGATCAGCTCTCAAAGTGGCAGACAGACAGGCAGTTGATGCGTGCTTACAGGGCCGTAATTCGGCCCATCGTGATGTGGCAGGAGGCTTGGTGTGAGGAGGTACTTGGCGAGGTTGCTGCTGCTGTGGAGTCTTTTGAGAGTTTTGAGGAGTTAGCACGGCGAAAGAAAGACGAGGAAAAGAAGCGAAAGCGGGAGGAAGAGGAGGCGGGCTGCAGCAGCAGCAGCAGCAGCAGCAGCAGAATGCGGGTGGCGGCAGGGAGGGCGTCGAGCAGACGAAGAAGCTTCGGGAGCGGCTGTTTGCAAGTGACAGCGGCAGCAGTAGTGACACCAGCAGCAGCAGTGGGGACGACAGCAGCAGCAGCAGCAGTGGTAGTGGCAGCCTCAGTGTCAGTAGTGACAGCGAGGATGAGTCTACTGCTGCTTCTGCTTCTGCTGCTGCTGCTGCTGCTGCTGGTGGCATCAAGAAGGGTTCCAAGGAGTGGCACAGGGCGAAATGGGAGGAAACATTGGAGTCTTCTTGCCCTGTCTGTGCTGTCGAGCAGCAGACAGGGGACATCCTTACAGAGATCCGTAACAGCAGCAGCAGCAACAGCGCCAGCGCGTCACCAGCAGCAGCACCCCCAGCAGCAGCAGCAGCAGCAGCAGCAGGGCTGTACGGCAACCTCCCCGTGTCCTGGTCTGACCCCTGCCTCATGCGGCGGCTGCTGTGGGAGCTGCTGGGCAAGCTGAAGCCCGCAGCACAGCAGTGGTTCAAGCAGCACGGCCACATGTGCCCCCACCGCTGCAATATCACATCGTGGCACATGGTCGTTGCAAGCCTTGCACGGCACATATGGGCCCCTGCCACGCCACCTGGCGAGTGGGGCCAGCAGCAGCAGCAGCAGATCACGCTACTGCTTCCTTCAGAGCTTCGCACCTCTCAGGACTCCAGCAGAAAAATAGTCGAGCAAGCCCGCGCGCGGACATGCTACGCCCGCGGTTTGAACGCGGGGTTCGCCCACCAGAGCAGCAACGGCCAGGCAGCGGCGGTTCTGTCGCTGCAGGTGCTGCTGTCGCTGGACCCTCACGGGGCCAGGGTTCAGCCAAAGCCTGAGCTGCTGTTCTACACGCCAGCAGGGTTCCACGCAGCAGTGTGCAAAACCCTGATGCAGGCGCTGCAGATGCCTCCTTCGCGCAATGGGGTGCTGGGCGGGGCTTCGGCTGCAGATGCGGCAGCAAGCCCCGCTGCCAATGGCGAAGCAGCAGCGGCAGCATCAGCAGCAGCAGCAGAAGGGTCAGTAGGGCAGAAGGCCTGCACAGAATTGGTCAAGGGGCAGGAGTGGCAGAGGGCAGGCAGCAGCAGCAGCAGCAGCAGGGAGTACAGGATGATCAGCAGCAGCAGCAGCAGCAGCAGGTACAGCAGGGGATGTGCTGCAGGATATGGAGCTCTCTCACTACCTCCAGCCTGGAGTGAGGTGCTGTTCCCTGCCTGGTATGTCTGGTGGCACATTGGACTGTTGGATTACCATCAACAGCAGCAGCAGCAGCAGCAGCAGCAGCAGCAAGGTGCAAAGGTACAAACCCTCATGCATGGGCTGCAACCGGCAGGGGTCCATCCACAACAGCAGCAGCAGCAGCAGCAGCAGCAGGGCCAACAGCTATCAGGCAGCTGCAGCTCCCAGCAGCTGGGCAGGCGTGTCAGGCTCACAACCAGGGCTGGTTCAGGCCCAGGTTCGAATCCTGCCTCTGGCACAGTTTTGAGCAATGGTGTCAGTTTGTCAGGGCTGTCCTGCAGCAAGGGCACTCAGGGAGTCACTGCTGCTGAGGGTGTGCAGCACATGCAGTCACCACCGCGGTCACCAGGACTCCCCGCCAGCAGCAGCAGCAGCAGCACCAGCAGCAGCAGCAGCAGCAGCAGCAGCAGCAGCACCTGCAGGCAGCGGGCGACACTGGTGACGGCAGCAGTGGCAGCAATGGCGATGGCAGCAGTGGCGGCGGCTCGGCTGTGCTGGACATGCAGGAAATCTACAATAGCCCCGATGCCAGGTAAGCCGTAGCGTTGATTCGTTTTTTGGTGTGGGTGACGGCTGTTGCAGAATCGGGAGGGCGTTTGCTGGAATACCCAGCTGGGATTCCGGCGCTCCTAGTACTGGGGCACAAGAGTTCTGCAGTTCTGCAGCGCATCTGCCCATTTTTCCATTTCTTCCAGATTGGCTGTGTCACTGGGGAACAGTGAAGAGGTGCAGTGTACGAAGCTTGCCGTCTTGGACTGCTTACGCTCTGTGTACACGTCACTATTCTTTTGCTGTCCTCTATGCAGGGTGCACGCGGTGGGTTACGCGGCACGTCAGATCAGCAGTGGGGCGCAGCTGCAGCGGCTGATGAGTAATCCTCCCGTGGCCCATGGGCTGCAGTGGCCAACTGCGCGGTGGAATGCTCAGTTGGCCTCTGCCTCCATGCTGCCCTGTGCAACGTGTGGCCGTCTGACAACCACCCGCCCACTTGAAGATGACAAAGTGAAGGACATGGTAAGTCTTACCTGTCCTTTACTTGGGCCTAAGTAATGCAGGCAGGTTCCAGGTGTACATTTGTTGAGGTTTCAAAGGGGTTTGGGGTTCACACTTCTATATTGGAATTGGCTTCTGCCATGCTGCCCTGTGCAACATGTGGGCGCCTGGCAACCACTCGCCTGTCTGAAGCTGACACAGTGAAGAACATGGTGAGCACCTAAACAGCAGACAGCATCTACGTATGCAGGCTGGGTCTAGTTTGACACGTATTGAGGGTGTTGTGTGCGTCTGGGATGGGTTGGGGTTCAGGGTCCAATACAAGCACACATCCACTTGGCCTCAGCCCCCAGATCACCCAACAGTTGGTCTGCTTTTCTCTGATCAGACACGTCGTGACGGCGAGGCAAATTGTGTTGCTGACAGCATCTTTGTTGCTGCTACCACCTGCTGTTCCTGCTGTTCCTGCGGCTGCTGCTGCTGCTGTTCCTGCTGCTGCTGCTGCTGCTGCTGCTGGTGGTGTGCAGGCGCAGCGGCCTGTTGGGGCCATCTCTTGCCTTGCATGTCCTGATGTTGTCTGCTCCGACGGGCCTTGTTGGGACACACACGCACAGCAGCACTGCGGCACGCAACCAGCTTGCAGGTAAGAGTGTGTGTGTGTGGGGGGGGGGGCAGAGGGGAGGGAGCGTGAGTGAGGGGTGCTGGGGTACTCTCAGATACTTTTTCAGCACCATATACTGATACCACTACTACCCGCCAGGGATTGAAAGCCAGCAAACACAGCCTGAATCAGATACATGGTCATCTTTTCAGTCAGCCTTCTCACTCCTCTCTTGCGTGCATGTCATCCCAACCCAGGTGGCTCAAGCTCGCAGGTGGCGTCTCCTCGACCTGCTGCGCCCATCCCACCAACCGCCCCACCAGCACCAGCAGCAGCAGCACCAGCAGCAGCACCAGCAGCAGCAGCAGCCCTCCTTCTGCATCCCCTCTGCCCATAGTGCGGCGCTTCAGGGGATCCTGCAGGTGGCAGCCAGCCGGCAGCAGCACCGCTTAGACCAGCAGCAGCAGCAGCAGCAGCAGCAGCAGCAGCAGCAGGGGGAGGAGCCGCACACGCAAACTGCCGTGAGTGCAGTGCCGCCGCTGTTTGAGCTGCACAGCAGCGAAGTCGCACTGCTGCATTTGAAGTACGCTGCTGTTGCTGCTGCTGCTGCTGCTGCTGCTCACAAAGAGGATCAGGAACAGGAGCAGGGGGCGGCAGCACACAGCAGCAGCAGCAGCAGTGGCGGGAAAGGCAGCGAGGGGGTTCGGTTGGTGGTTGTGGTGATGACGAGAAAGTGACGGTTATTTACTTTGGCAGGGGCGAGCACAACTTTGCGAAAGCGGTGCGTGTGTGCAGGAAGATGCGAGCGAAGTTGAAGTGGGTTGCACCGGATGCGATGGGCGTGGTGTTTCCGAGGGAAGTGCGGGAGGAGGAAGGCAAGGGGAGCATCACTGACAGGTGATTGAGGGGTGGGTGGGTGTGGTGGTGGGGCTGGAGTGAGCTTGTGTGTAGGCCGGGGGGGGGGGGGGGGGGGAGCGAGTCAGGTGTGTGGGGGCTTTGCGGGAGGTTGGTTAAGGCCACCTTTAGTACGACAATCAGCAGTGGCTGTGTGAGAATGTGGGAGTTCAGCTGGAGTGGGTTGCAATGGATGCGATGGGCGTGGTGTTCCCGAGGGAAGTGCGGGAGGAGGAAGGCAAGGGGAGCATTACAGACAGGTGAATGGGGGGTGGGGAGGGGGGGTGGGGTGGGGGCAGTAAGCTTGCGTGTGGGCGGGCGGTTTGTGTGTTAGCAGAGGGAGTGCATACATGGTATGGTAGGCATGTGTTCCGGGGTCGATCCCGGATATCCGTCGTACAAGGATAGTCAAACAGGGCTCACTCACTCAATCACTCACTCACCGACCCACTCACCCACCAGGGCTTATTCTCTGCATGTGACTTTTTCCTATTGCACTGCTGCCTGGTTTGAATAGGTGTCTGCTGCTGCATGGAAGCTCACCTTGCACCTGATCAGTTCCAGCACATTTGACACTTTCAAAACCTGTTGCTCTTGGCCTCATGCTGTGTGTACGTGAAATGTACCTCAATCACTTCTGTGTTTTTTTCCTGCTTTTTTTTATATTTTTGCAGTCCCAGATTTGAACAGGATTATGCTGCTGCAACGAGGCTCACCAGTTGGCCGTGTCGTGGTCTCTCTATGTCTCAGTCTCTCACTCACTTTCACTCTTTGCATGTGATGTATCTCACTTGCCTTGCTGCCAGGGTTCAAAAGGAGTCTGCTGCTGCATCGAGGGTCACCCTGCGTAAGGCAGCCGAGCAGGAGGCACAGCAGCAGAGGCGACAGAAGTGGGAGCAGCGAATGCAGCAGCGGCAGGCGCTCGACAGCAAGCCGGATGTAGAATTGGAGCTTTGAACGTGGTATCCGGGTTTCTGCCAGGCGTAGTAAGGAGTAGTGCCCTGATTACTACTGTTTCTGCGTGGTTTCTTCCAGTGGTATTGCCCTTACTACCCCTGGTGTCTGCGTGAAGGGGTAGAGTTGACACCTGGCAGTTCTCCTGGTGGTATCATGTAGCTGTGATGTGATGCATCAGCAGAACTGATGCCGCGTCTGGGGGACAAGGTGGGACTAAGTTGTAAGATGCTTTCGTTTGAAGGTTGAAACGGACATCTGGTTGCGGATAGTTTTCCAACTGTCGGAGTGGTCAAACATTGGCAACTTGATCTGCCAACGCAATTTGCAAGTTTCCAAGCTTCTGCCCCAGGAACGCACCGAAAAACCGAACTTGGTCATGTCGTTTATCAAAGTTGCATTCTTGCTTTGAGTCACCGATAGCAGTGCACCCACAGACAACAGTAGCAGACCTGCTCCAATCCTGTCGAGCAAAATGCCACCCAATCTCGACAAAACGCAGCAACTGCGACAGCTGCTGCTTGAACTAACATCAGATGAAGATGAAGACGACAATGAAAGCTCCAGGCCTACCCATAGCAGGGGCGTCACTAGCAGCAGCAGCAGTAGCAGCAGCAGGCCTGGCAACAGCAGCAGCAGCAAGAGGCATAGAGCAGGTGGACGAGTAACAGCAGAGCAGCGTATAGACGGACGCTTGGCGTTTCTGAAGCAGCAGCAGGGAGGCAGGTTGCCGGTTTTTGATGATCCAGACCCCGGGTGAGCGTTGTTGAGCAAATATTATTTGGGGAAACAATATGTTACACGCAGACACAGTCACCACACATAAATGGCATTGCCTGCCAGGGTTGAGCCGGTTAAAACACTGAGGTGGGGAAATACCCCGGTCCCCATCAGTGGTTTGCACCACCTACACCATTGCAGCACATCACACTGAACAACAGCAAGGCAGTGTAGACAATCATGGGGTTTCAGTAGAGAACAGCAGTTGACACTGTCTGCTATCATCCAAGGTGTAGCTTATTTGGGGCGATATGCCAAGCACCGCACAAATGCATGCAACAGCCACCTTTACTGCAGCTGCTCCTGCTTATCATAAAGCAACAGTATCGATGCTGCTGAAGTCGGGAGTGGACTGCAACCGGCTTGGAAATGCTGTTGTTGTGCTGGTGCCTGCTTGTCCTTGCCAGGTGTGCATTCGAGGTCGTGCGGTACAGGCAAATGGTGGACCCTGCCTATTTCAAGGAAGGGACCCTACAGGTGTGTAGGGTTGCTTCGTGCTATCTGCACAGGACAGCAGCAGCTGTACCCACACATAGCACAGCAGGCCATAGCAGCAGCAGCAGCAGCAGCAGCATCAGCAGCGCCATGCAAATGATGGACCCTTCCTTCTTCAAGGAGGGTACCCTACAGGTGTGTAGGATTGCTTCGTGTTGTCTGCGCAGTATAGCAGTGCTGCTGCACCAGCAGCAGCTGTACCCGCACACACAGGGCAGCGTGCAGCAGCAGCAGCAGCAGCAGCACCATGTGGAGCAGCAGCAGCAGCAGCAGCTACCCTCAGCAGCTGCAGCTGCGCCAGCAGCAAGTCTTACACAGACAGCCGCAAAGCCATCTTCAACAGCAGCTGGCAGGCTGCCCGTTGCTGCTGGTGCCAGACCGGCAACAGCAGCAGCAGCAGCAGCAGCAGCAGCAGATCGTGGTTCTGTGACGCATAGCTGGACCAGCTCCTGTACAGGTCTAATTTCATAGCTGCACCAGTAGCTGCACCAGTAGCTGCACAAAAGGACAGCATATCAGTCCTCATGCACCAGCAGCTGACAGGCTGACAGGCTATGTAGTGAATATTTTTATTATCAGATAATAATATCAGCAAATAATAATATCAGCAAGTAGTAATATCAGCTAATAATAATATCAGCAATCATGAGTTCAATTGGCCAATATGGCAGGTATTAGGAATTTTTCAACTTCAGGTGCTTACTGATACCATACTATGATTGGTTGCCAATTGTGTTTGTGTACGTGCTTGCAGGCACATCGTGCTGGCGGCTATGATTCAAATCTGCCGACGGTCAGGGCAATGCTGGAGGATGCTCGCGAGGCACACTGGAAGCTGACAGCACCAAAGGGCTTTGCAGCACTCAAGGTGTGTTACAACCAATGTATTTTTGGGAGGGGGGGGGGAGATCAGCAGCAGCAGCAGCAGCAACAACTGAGGACATGAGGTTTGTGAGGGGTTTGCAGGCTGACTGCAACCAAAGGCTTCGCCGCACTCAAGGTGGCAGGGTCTTGCAGCAGCAGCACCAGTAGCAGCAGCCGCAGCAGCAGCAGAAGCGACGGCGGCGGCAGCAGCGGGAGCGACGGCGGCGGCAGCAGTGACGGTGGCGCGGCGGCGACGGCGGCGGCCGCAGCAGCAGCAGCAGCAGCAGCAGCAGCAGCAGCAGCAGCAAGGAACGAATGAGTGGGGACTATGCCAGCAGCAGCAGACATAGGAGTGCTGGCGGGCGGTTGTGAGTGGCGCAGTTGACAATTTGCTTTACTTGTTTGCACCCTACCCCCTTGCTGCTGCTGCTGCTGCTGCTGCTGCTGTTGATGCTGTTGCTGCACAGGGCATTCCTGAGCTGCAGCAGCTGTTAGCATACACAGCAGCAGACGTGGTGCACTACGCAGTTGACAGGTGAGCAAGACGCGGTGTGCTTGGCCAACATCACACCAGGTTATGACACTACAACACTTTACGAAAGATGCAGCACAGCAAAGTGTAGTCACTGCAGATGTTGTGCTGGTCAATTATTAGGGCGCCCCCAAGATTATGCGCCCTAATAAGTCAAGTCAAGGAACAGTGCAGGAGAAGCACATCAAACTACAGTGAGGTACAGGGGCCGACATGGAGCTCAAGCATATGGGAACACGGCATATTTGGCACGAACGTGGTGTGCTAAACTTGCAAGAATACATGTCAAACAGATATTGAAAGTCCCATCACCCTGCACATACATTGCAATGGATGCTGCTGGCTAAACGTCTGTGCTGCCTTCACTGCCTGCTGCTGCCCCCCCCCCCCCCCCCCCCCACACCCCCACCCAGCTGGCCATGCGGGCTCCTTTGACGGTGTGTATGGCGCTGCCAGCCAAGAGCCACTGATGGCGCAGCGTGCAACCTCCTCTGCTGCACTTCAAACAGTCCGTTGCACAGACAAAAGAGAGTTCTTGCTTAGCCTGCTGTGCTGCCTTCACTGCCCCCCCCCCCCTCTCCCCCCCCCCCCCCCCCCCCCCCCCCCCCCCCCCCCCCCCCCCCCCCCCCCCTCCCCCCCCCCCCCCCCCCCCCCCCCCCCCCCCCCCCAAACCCGCACAGCCACCCAGCTGGCCATGCGGGCTCCTTTGACGGTGTGTATGGCGCCGCCAGCCAGGAGTCACTGGTGCCACGCTGTGCCATCAGATAAACCCTAAACCCAAAACCCTAAACCCTAAACTTAGGCAGCATACCACCAACTCCGCTCAACTTCAAACATTGTCATCAACAGACAAAAGAGTTCATGCTGTGCTGCTTTCACTGCCCCCCCCCCCCCCCCCACCACCCCCAGCCACCCAGCTGGTCATGCCGGCTCGTTTGGCGGTGTGTACGGCGCCGCCAGCCAGGAATTTCTGATGGCGCAGCGTGCAACCTCTTCGGCTGCACTTCAAACAATTTGTTGCACAGACAAAAGAGAGTTCATGCTTAGCCTGCTGTGCTGCCTTCACTCCCCCCCCCCCTCCCCCCCCACCAACACAGCCACCCAGCTGGTCATGCCGGCTCGTTTGGCGGTGAGTACGGCGCCGCCAGCCAGGAATTTCTGATGGCGCAGCGTGCAACCTCCTCTGCTGCACTTCAAACAGCCCGTTGCACAGACAAAAGATAGTTCTTGCTTAGCCTGCTGTTCTGCTTACACTGCCTGTTGTCCCCTCCTCCTTCCCCCCTCCACCTCCACCCCCCCCCCCCCACCCAACCACCCCCAGTCATCCGGCTGGTCATGCCGGCTCGTTTGGCGGTGTGTATGGCGCCCCAGCCAGGCATTCCTGATGGCACAGCGTGCAACCTCTTCGGCTGCACTTCAAACAATTTGTTGCACAGACAAAAGAGAGTTCATGCTTAGCCTGCTGTGCTGCCTTCACTCCCCCCCCCCCTCCCCCCCCACCAACACAGCCACCCAGCTGGTCATGCCGGCTCGTTTGGCGGTGAGTACGGCGCCGCCAGCCAGGAATTTCTGATGGCGCAGCGTGCAACCTCCTCTGCTGCACTTCAAACAGTCCGTTGCACAGACAAAAGATAGTTCTTGCTTAGCCTGCTGTGCTGCCTTCACTGCCCCCCCCCCCTCTCCCCCCCGGGCTCCCCACCACACCCTACCCACCCACACAGCCACCCAGCTGGCCATGCGGGCACCTTTGATGGTGTGTATGGCGCTGCCAGCCAGGAGTTTCTGTTGGCGCAGCGTGCAACCTCTTCGGCTGCACTGTCAAATGGTGACAGCCTTGTTGGTCAGCTGTGTCCTGGTCTGCGGCTGTGTCTGGCGGCAGAGGTGGCAACGGGACTGATGTGCGACAGGTGGTGGGTGTGGGGGGGGGAGGTGTGTCTGGCGGCAGGGGTGGCAAGGGGACTGATGTGCGACAGGTGGGTGGGTGTGGGGGGGGGAGGTGTGTCTGGCGGCAGGGGTGGCAAGGGGACTGATGTGCGACAGGTGGGGGTGTTGAACATATGGAATACATGCGAGTCATATATGTGTGTGGGGGGGGGGGTGAGGGGTGGAACGGCGGGGTGTGCAGGCGTGGTGGTGGAGGTTTTGGTGGTCACAGCAGGAATTTGTGTGTCTGGCGGCAGAGGTGGCGACAGGATATGTGCAACAGTGGGAGGGGAACATACTTAGTTTAAGTGCATGGTTATGTGTTACCAGGGTGCATCAACGCTGCGCCGTGCTGTGCTGTGCTGTGCTGTGGGCAATTGCAGGCAGACATGCACTGAGGCAGCCTGGCTCAGAGCTGGCTGCTGCAGAAATCGTAACAGTTTTGACTACATGAGGTCTTACATTTTGTCCTCATGCACTGTACTCAACTCACAAGCTTTTCTATAATATGTGTAAACTCTTCAAAACGACCTCACTCTCTCCCTCACTCTCTCCCTGTGTTGATCATATCTGTTCTATTGTTGTGCCGCTCTCCTGCCACAGCCAGCCGCCTCCCCCCGACACCCCCGAGCACGCCTCAGCACTGCTGCTGTTCCTGGCAGCAGCACTTAGACAGGTTGAGCAGGAGTGCAGCATCAAGCGGGAACAGCACCACTTGAGTTGGCAGCAATCACAGAAGCCTGACTGGCCAGCTGTTAGGAAGCTGCTCGAGCTATACGCTAGCCCAGACCCGCACTCTCTGCTGTTCAGGCTGCATGCGCGCGCCCAGGAAGCCGCTCAGGCGAGAGCTGCTGCCGCAACCAGCAGCAGCAGCAGCGGCGGCGGAGGCTGCAGCAGTACAGCGGCAGCAGTGCGGACCCATGGTATGTACCTAGGGGAGGATGGGTACCATGGGGGCATTGTGTTGGCTGCTTTGGAGGTTGCTGCATACATGCAGCATGACGGCAGCAGCAGCAGCAGCAGCAGTGGTTCTGCAAACAGCTGCAGTGTGTGATGCTGCTGCTGCTGCTGCTCATGCGGCTGCTGACGGGGCAATGGGGACTGCTGCACAAGCTGCGGGCGTGTAGGCTCGTGCAACAGCAGCAGCAGCAGCAGCAGGGGCGGGAGCAGGGGCAGCAGCAGCAGCAGCAGGAGGAGGGAGTGGCAAGTGCAGCAGTTGTTTCGGAGGTGGTTGGGTTTGTGATGGACCAACTACACATGTTCCTCCAACAGTACCGCACACCGGCAATGTCAGAGGCAGCAGGTCAGGAGCAGGGACAGGAGGATGCGCAGCAGCAGAATCAGCAGCAGCAGCAAGCTTCAGATGCTGCTGCTGCTGCTGCTTCAGATGCTGCTGCTGCTTCTGCTGCAGCTGCTGCTCCTTCTGCCACTGCTGCATCCGGTATTCAGGCAGCAACAGCAGCAGCAGCAGCGGCAGAAGCAGGAGGCCAGGACGCAACTGGCTGTAGCACCTGCACACGCACGTGCACCTGCGATATCTGCGAACGCATGCAGCCGTCGACGTCGCAGCAGTCGACGTCGCATGGCACATCGCAGTGCTGACCGGCGCGGTCGCACTCATGCGCTGGTTACCTCCGAGGTTGCTGCGTGGATCCAGCCCGCGGCGAGTAATGAAGTGTGCTTTGTGCAAGCCTCGCTGCTGTTCTCTGCAATCGATGGCCTGTACCTTGCGATTGCGGACGAGCTGATTGCTGCTGCTGCGGACCCACCAGCGGGGTGCGGTCGTGTAGGGTGCGTGGTCTGCACCACTGCTGCCGGACAGTCGCCTGAGAGCGAGGAGGGGGTGGAACAAAACTGAAGCTACATATAACTCAGCAGGTGAGCGCAGGTGCAGAATATGTTGCAGAATATATATACCGGTACCTATCGTGGTAGGTATGTACCGTGTCTGTTGGTTGTAGTCACCCAAACAAGTGCCGCACAGTCATCCGCTGTGTCACTTTGAATAAGAGGAGAGCTGCAGTCCGAATGCGGCGCTCACAAGCCTGCATACTATAGGTACCTAGTAGAGGCTACAAGTGGAAGCCTTTGCGCAGGTTCCGGCAGCGTAATATGAATTATGTATTTTTCAGGCCTGTATTATCATTAATATGTATTTATAATATCATTATTTTTATTCAACCAATATATTCTATTCCTAGCAGCCACAGTGCCACTGTGTGCTGGCGGCGACACCTCGCTTGAAAACTGTGTCAACGCCTGGAACCAACCCCAACAGCTATCACAGGAAGACCAAAGACTGCCTGTGCAACCCACCAATACACAGATATGTGCATCATCTCTCTTCCACCCCATCTCACTCCCCCTGTCAAACCTTCCGGACTCCTTCCTATACATCTGCAACCTGGTGTGACAGGTCTAACCAGGCGTTGATTTGGTGTGTGCCCCTCGTGTGCAGATCCTGCATGTGCTGCAGCTGGCGCACAACTTCCAAGACTTCAGCACAGCAAGCCACCAGCTGACCCAGCAGCAGCAGCAGCAGCAGCAAGGGGTCGCCTCGTACAGCAGCAGCAGCAGCAGCAGCAGCAGCGGTGTCACTACCGCTGCTGCTGCTGCTGCTGCTGCTGCTGCTGGTGACACTAGCGCCGATGACGAAGCTCTGCTGCGTGCCGTTCAGTTCTGCGAGTCCATTCCTAGCGAGGTTTTGGCAAGTACAGTTGGGGTCCTTTTCTATTCAAAGCAGCTCCAGAACCAGCCATCTGCACCACCTGCCTTCTTTTCCGACACCTTTGCATGCCTTGGGCAGCAGCAGCTGAGCCCAGTATGCTTGCAGCAGCAGCAGCAGCAGCAGCAGCAGCAGCAGCAGCAGCAGCAGAGGGCGAAGCACAACACGCTAGCGGGGCAGGGGTATCAAGCTATCCAGCGGACGCTGGGTAACGACGCTATCTCTGAGCTGACCCGCCGGGTGGAGCTGCACCACGCTGCCGCAAAAGCAGCGGCAACAGCGCTGTGGCGCTGTCCTCACCCGCAGCAGCAGCAGCAGCAGCAGCAGCAGCAGCAGCAGCAGAGGGAGGCAGCTCTCAGTTGGAGGACCAGCTAGACCAGCCAACAAAGCTGCTGCTGCAAGCGTTGATGCCGGGCGGCGGGCTTAGCGACGAGATGGTCGGAGAGCTGCTTTCATGGCAGCATGCGTGGGTGGAGGCAGCATCAAAGCTGCGGCTTGCAGGAAAAGTATTAGATCAGGCAGAGATTCACCGCATTGGTGAACAGGCTGCAGAACGGGACCCGCGCAGCTGTTGCTGCGGAAAGCGCGGCTGGGAAGGGGGCTGACACTGCAGGCAGCGGCGGGGAGGGGTCCAAGCAGGGGGGCAATCAGGCCGGCAGCAGTAACGGGGCGCAGGGGGGTTTGACAGGAGGCAGGCAGCAGCCTATGAGGTGCCTTGTTTGTCAGGCGGAGGAAGCTGCAGCACCGCTGCTCTCCAGTAGCAGCAGCAGCAGCAGCAGCAGGCAAACAGCAGGGCTGTACAGCAACCTCCCTGTGTCCTGGTCTGACCCCTGCCTCATGCGGCGGCTGCTGTGGGAGCTGCTGGGCAAGCTGAAGCCCACAGCACAGCAGTGGTTCAAGCAGCACGCGCGGATGTGCCCGCATCGGGGCAACATCGCGTCGTGGCACATGCTCGTCATGAGCATCGCTCGCCACATATGGGCGCCACCTGGCGATTGGAGCTTGCGGTCTGAGCAGCAGATGCTGCTCGTGCTGCCTCCCTCCGTGTTGTTTCGCAATCCAAGTCCGCGTCATGCAGTTAGACAGCCGGGCCGTACAGCTCATTATGCACGAATGCTGAGCTTTGCTTTCGAGCGTGACTCCGATGCATTAGGCGCAGCGGTTCTGTCGCTGCAGGTGCTGCTCGCGCTCGATCCTCACGCAGCGAGGGTTCAGCCGCGGCCTGAGCTGCTGTTCTACACGCCAGCAGGGTTCCACGCAGCAGTGTGCAAGACGCTCATGCAGGCAGTCGTGCTTCCAGACCCAGCAGCAGCAGCAGCAGCAGCAGCAGCAGCAGCAGCAGCAGCAGCAGCAGCAGCAGCAGCGGTTGATGCTGATGATGCAGAACGCCAGGAAGGAAGCATATCCGAGTTGACCCCTCACTACCTTCAGGCCTGGAGTGATGCCATGCTCCCTGTCTGGTATGTCTGGTGGCACATCGGGCTGCTGGCATACCACCAACAGCAGCAGCAGCAGCAGCAGCAGCAGCAGCAAGTGAAGAAGGGGGCCATTGCCGCTGCTGCTGTGGCGTCACCGCCACTGTCACCGGAGACCCCTCAGCCGCAGGTGCTGCCGGGGCGGCAAGCTCCCCTGGCAGCAGCAGCAGCAGCAGCAGCAGCAGCAGCAGCAGCAGCAGTGGACACATCAGGGCGTGGTGCTGCAGCGTTACACGAGGTACAGCCGGGGCGGAACAACAGCAGCAGCAGCGGCGGCAGCAATGGCGGCAGCGGCAGCAGTGCGCAGGCATCGGTGACTCTGCAGGACCTGTACAGCAGCCCAGATGCCAGGTACGCCACGCTTGAGTTGGTCTTGCCTCTTGAGAGGCGCAAGGTTGCGCTGCTCGCAAGCCTGGGTGGCAGAAGTGGCCTTGGTGCAGAGAAAGGCATTGTGGTGAAGGTGTACAGCCAGAAAGAAGAGACTCGGCTTGAACGCTTCACTATGTCACGTGCTAGCTAGCACAGCCCTGAGCGCACGCTAGCTGGGATAGCATGCTGGTGTTTCACAGTTCCCAGGAGCATTGGCACATATTCCCTCATCAACATGGTTGCAGATCTTGTCGACCTGCTGCTGCCCGTGCTGCTGTGTCCGTGCCGCCACCACCTCCCTATTTGCATGCTGTTTGCTGTTGGCTATGCCTCACGCCACACCAGCAGCACCTTTAGCACTCACACACATGCCATCACCAATGGTACCATCAACGTGGTTTGCCTCTTGCTTGACCTGCTTCTGCCCGTGCTGCTGTGTCTGTGCCGCTGCCCCCCCCCCCCCCGGACACACACAGGCTGTTTGCTGTTGGCTATGCCTCACGCCACATCAGCAGTACCATACAGCTGGACCGGCTGCTCAGCAACCCCCCACTGCCGCTGGGCCTGCAGCTGGCTCCCACAGACTGGTACATCACTGTCAATGTGATGCTGGAATGTGCGGGGTGTGGGGACAGCGTTGCACCACGGGTAAGGCGCAGCGGGGAAGGGGGGCGGGGTGTCTGTCCTTTTTTGTCGTGATGGTTACAGAAATAATGAGCCTCGGTGCATGAAGCAGGTTCACCATTGTGTGTGTACGGCCGGTTTGCATTCAAAGTTCTAGCGAGAAATGGTGAGGGAAGTCTTGCTGTCTAACAACGTAATCATTGAGTTGAATCCTCTCCCCAAGGGTGAATCAATCTTATCAAAACAAAGAGGTAGCAACAGTGAGCAATTCAAGAGTCCATCCCTAATTTGTCACGGGTGACACTGCCACTGTCTTGCTGCTGCTGCTGCTGCTGCTGCTGCTGCTGCTGCTGCTGCTGCTGTTGCTGCTGCCGCTGCTGCTGCTGCTGACATGGTTGCTGCTGCAGGAGGGCACCAGGAACCTGCACACGTGTTTCAAATGTGGCTCAGTAACATGCAGCCGGCTGTGCACCGAGACTCATCATGCCCTGGGGTGTGAGCAGGACCCTGTGAGCCAGGTGAGCTGTTGCTTGTTTGTCACAAAATAAGTTATTTTATTGTTATGGTAATCGTTATTGCTAGTGTTGTTGGGTTTGAGTACAGAACCCCAGAGGGCTGGGAAGGCGCAGGGTACAGGGTTATAGCGGGCATCAGAACGCTACCAAAGGTGTCTAATTTGGACAGGACGGTACCACAAGTGTCACAACTCAAAAGTGTGTGTGTGTGTGTGTGTGGGGGGGGGGGGGGTGACATGCTGACGGCAGTGAAACAAACCTTGTTATGTGGCAGATAGGTTCTTGGGGTGAGCAGGTCAGGGTGGGCTGTTTGACTCAGGGTCTCGATTGACTAATTATGTGTCTTTCCGGTGCCGCATCCTTGCAGGCGGCGAGGTTGAAACACTGGAGGTTAATGGACCTTCTCAAACCCTCAGGCATCACTCCTCACACACCATCAGCAGCAGCGCCTGGTGCTGCTGCTGCTGGTGCTGCTGCTGCTGGTGCCGGCTTTGACTGCTGCATACCCCCTGCCCTCAGCGACGGTTTGAAGACAGCTGGCAGAGGTATGATGAGCAGCACAATCTCTTGGCTTCACCACATGGCGCTCCAACAGCAGCAGCAGCAGCAGCAAGAGGAGGAGGAGGAAGAGCAGCAGCAGCAGCAGCAGCAGCAGCAGGGGCAGGAGGAAGAAGAGCAGCTTGTCGAGGAGGGACCCCTTGCGATGTTTCGCCTGTACAGCAATGAGAAGCACATGCGACGGTGGGCGCCCCGGCTGGAAGTTATTGCCGCTGATGCTGCTGCTGCTGCTGCTGCTGCTGCTGAAGCTCGGCAACAGTCTAGGGGGTACGGGTACGGTCCTTCACCTGCCGCCAGGGCAGCAGCAGCAGCAGCAGCAGCAGCAGCAGCAGCAGCTGCTGCTGGGGGTGGTTTTGCCGACGGGGCGGGGAGAAACCCTCTGCTGGCAGCAAGGGCAGCAGCAGCAGCCGCAAGAATAACAGCAGCAAATGCTGCTGGTGCTGCTGGTATGGCTGGTGGGCGGCTGTTTGGCCCAGGGGTTCGCGGTGGTAGGCGAATGATTGTCTCGTCCAATGGTGTGAGTGGGGAGAGGAGGCAGAACATTCCAGATTTTTTGGTGGGGGATGGATGGAGGGTCGAAAGAGGCGAGGCTGATGGAAGGCACAGCATCACATACATAAGGTGAGTAGTCGTGCACCAATGGTGTGGGTGATTGGATGGGTATGTGGCCTGCATGGTGCTGCTGCTGCTGCTACTGGTGCCGGCTTTGCCTACTGCATGGTGGGGGATGGATGCAGGGTTGAAAGAGGCGAGGCTGCTGATAGAAGGGCTGCATCAAAAAAGGGTTAAGAGCAATGCGCCATATGGTGTGGGCGATTGGGTGAGTGGGTTGGTGGCGGGGGGCTGGTTGGGGTGCATGTGCAAGGTATGCGAGCGCATGATGCACCCACACGAAGATGGCAGCGCAGTGTGTGTGCTGAACATGTGTGAAGCAGGCATATATTTTTCTCCCTCATCCCTGCAGGCCTGGAGCGGACTCTAATGGCAGCAGCAGCAACAGGCAGCAGCAGCAGCAGCAGCAGCAGCAGCAGCCGCCGCCGCAGCAGCAGCAGCAGGGAGTAGACGACAGCCTGGCGCAGCACATTGCTCAGCTGCAGCTGCTGCGAGAGCTGCGGTTGAATGACTTAGGACCAGGCCCGGGGGCAGCAGAACCGCAGGGGGCCTGCACTCCCCCACAGAAGCTGCACGGCCTACATACAGCAGCAGCAGCAGCAGCAGCAGCAGCAGTCAAGGCAACTGCAGCAGACAGTGCTGCTGATGGTGCAGCTGCAGAAGTCTCCTGCAGCATCAGAACTGCAGACGAGGTGGCTTAGGGTGGTGCAGAGGTACGATGATGCAGACGTCGTGGAGACGGCATGTAGTGTTAGTTGTTGGGTGTGTTGGAAGCTTTTTGGTTACAGCATGGAGGTTCGGCCTTTTCTGGTCCACCCTGGCACTGCTCTCAGTGACCAGGCTGGCGGTACTTTGGGCGGCAATGGGGCCTGACTCCTAGATGAAGCGTTGAAGGCGATGAATGTTTATTCAAAGAAACTGGTCAGAATGCTAGACGCAAACGTCAACAGATATATACTGCCTGTCCTCGCACAGAAATCCAGCGATCATGCTGAAACCTTTCCTCGTTCAACATACACAGTGTGAAGTCTGATCAAACCCAGTATCATCTCAACACTTGTTGGGTTATTTCTGTGCTGAGCATGCTGTCGTTTGAGCAAAACCGCCCTAGTTGTGGCATGATGATCCATCTGCAGTGTCTGCACGTGCTCAAACGTTCAAGTCTATGATCGCTGATAAGTTGACGTGATGATGTTCATCTTGAGTTACCTCCTTCTGAACCTCTGGCAACGATTCGGCACCTCCGGCCAGCAACAGCAGTAGTTTCAGCTGAGGGAGAGGGGGTGCAGTGGTGACAGTATGCCTATCGCACCTGAAGTCTCAGAAAAGCTCAAGGAGCTCGTGTGGCAACAGTTCTTCTCCACATGGGCAGCGGAGCAGCCCACAGCAGGAAAACTCAGTTCAGCACAGTTTGATGACAAGCGCGTTGAACGGATCAAAGCAGACTTTGACAAGAGGCACAGGGTGAGATCAGGGCCCCACAGTACAGAAGATACGGACAGGTTCGCGAGCAGCTGTCAGCACAGCGCCCCATGCTTGTCTCTCCTGCACGAAGTGCTGTTTAGCAGCATGGCCTCCCCTCAGCACGGATAGTGCTGATGCTGGCTGGTTCCTGCATGCTGTTTTGTCAGGCGTTGCTGTTGTGCATGCTTCATGAAATGATCTGCATGCTGCATGCTTTAGTCCCCATGTGACGTTGTGCCCAGCTGCGCACCCCCCGGCTGACACCCTGTCACAAGCACAGCGTTGATTATGCAATGATTGCCCCAGACAATGTGCTGCAATGGCCATCGCAGCATATGCATCTATCGACACAGCTGCACTGCTGCAGGACACCAGCACAGCAGCTGGCTACAAGTGGCTCAGTCCCCCCCCCCCCCCCCCCCCCAATTTCCCACCCCCACCCCCACCACCATCCCCATCCCCACCCCCCACATCGTAATGTTTGCGCCTTTCACAACTATATGCATGGTTGCCACATAGTTTCGACAAGGATCACATGCACTCCTCTCCAGAACCCTACTTTGCAACAGACAAGCACAATTAGCTGTTCCCAGTAAGGTGCGTTGGTTGTTTTGTTACATCATACACCCCCCCCCCCCCCCCCGGGCCCCTTCCTGCCGCCCACCACCTGTGCCCTACAGATCACCAAGCGCATCCCTGGGGGTTATGCAACCCTTTGCAGACAGCACCGCAGTACAAACCCCCATCTTTCCCCTCCCCGGCTCCCCCCTTCTTCACCCCCTCCCTCCGTCCCTCCTGCATACCTAGCGTGTGACAATTGCAGTAGTATGTTGTCCACATGTATCTCGCCCCCTCCCCTGCCTGCCGTCCGTCCCCCTGCAGATCACCAAGCGCATCCCTGGGGGTTATGCAACCCTTTGCAGACAGCACCTGAGTACAAACCCCCAT
This sequence comes from Desmodesmus armatus, assembly GCA_007449985.2. NCBI lineage: Eukaryota > Viridiplantae > Chlorophyta > Chlorophyceae > Sphaeropleales > Scenedesmaceae > Desmodesmus > Desmodesmus armatus. The sequence continues at coordinate 263,959 of VIIQ02000559.1, forward strand.
CTTTTCCCCTCCCCGGCTCCCCCCTTCTTCACCCCCTCCCTCCGTCCCTCCCGCATGCCTAGCATTTGTAAATCGCAGTAGTTTGTTGTCCACATGTATCTCACCCCCTCCCCTGCCTGCCGTCCGTCCCCCTGCAGATCACCAAGCGCATCCCTGGGGGTTATGCAACCTTTGACGACAGCCACCCAGACCCCGGCTGTGCCTACGAGGTCTGTGAGCTGCAGCACCACCTGGACCCTGCACGATATGGACGCGAGAACAAGCGCCACCTCACAGTGAGTCAACCTGGCAGTTTGTGTGGGTTCAAAACATCAGGGTTTGGGGATCAGTTCAGGGTTTACAATTGTTGTAAGCTGACGGCTGATCATCTGATATGGCCGCGAGAACAAGCTGCACCTCACAGTAATTCAACCTGGCAGTTGTGGGTTCAAAACATCAGGGTTGTGGTTTGCGGTTTGGCCGTGCCATAAGCTGATGGCTCAGCTGGACAGAAGTCTGGTTTTGGGGTTCAGGGCTGTGAACAGCATGCCTGAGGTGGGGTTTAGGCTGGTCATCATCTTCTCCACAACCTAGATGAATTTGTCTTACACACTCCCTGTTTTGCTGGCATCACAGGGGTCATGCCTTTGGCTGTACTGTGTGCTGACATGCGTGGTGTGTGACATGTGGTTGTCGTGACAAACGTGCTGTATGTGCTGACAAGAGTGATTTCTTCTGTGCTGCAGGAGCAGTTTAGCTGTACTGTGTGCTGACATGCATGCTTCGTGGCATCACTTTTGTGCTGACGTGCGTGCTTTGTGTGCTGACATGAGTGATTTTGCTTTGACGGGTGCTGCAGGAGCAGCTTGGCTGTACTGTGTGCTGACATGGATGCTTTGTCACGTCATTTTGTGCTGACAAGCGTGCCTTGTGTACACTGACCGCCTAGTGTATCTTGTTTCAGACAATTATTATTTGACTATTTGCTGTACTATGTTTTCCTGGTTGTGCTGTAGCAGGTTCCATCCAGATGCTTTGTGTGCTGACATGAATGCTTTCTGTTTGAATTTTTTATTTCCTGCTGCAGGAGCAGTTTGCTGCTGAGGACCCCTCCCACCCTGTGGTCAGGGTTGCAACAGAGATGGCACGCGAGGCGCACTGGAAGGTGACAGGACGCAAGGGCTTTGCAACACTCAAGGTGTGTCGAACCAAACTTGGGGGGGGGGTCTGGAGGGTGTGTGTCTGAGGGGCGAGGGGTGAACAAGCAGCAGCAGCAGCAGCAGCAGAGAAAGGGTTGCTCACGAGACGCACTGGAAGGTGACGGCACCCAAGGGCTTCGCACCACTTAAGGTGTGTTACGCCAACATTGGGGGGGGGGGGGAGAGCTGGAGGGGGGGGGGTGTTGAAGGGTGTGCAAGCAGCAGCAGCTGCAGCAGCAGCAGCAGCAGCAGCAGCGAAAGGGAGTTGGCTCAGGGTGCGCACTGGAAGGACGGCACCCCAATGCTTTGCACCACTCAAGGTTTGTGGGAATGTGTGGGGTGGGGATGTCTTGGGAAACCAGCAGCAGCACCAGCAGCAGCAGCAGCAGCAATAGAGATGGGGACTTGGCTCGGGAGGCTCACTGGAAAGCGACAGCACCCAAATGCTTTGCAACACTCAAGGTTTGTGTGCGGGGGTGGGGGGGGGGATAGTGGGAAGGGGAAGTTGAACAGAAAAAGTCAGTATATGTTGTCATAGCTTGAGGATTGCATGCTGCTGAACGAACGCGCAGGACCTGACGCCTGTCCCTGCCCCCATGTGCACGCTCGTTGCCACACATGCTGTGCTGTGCTGTGCTGCGTGCTGCGTGCTGCGTGCTGCGTGCTGCGTGCTGCGTGCTGCTCTGTCTGCAGGGCATTCCTGAGCTGCAGCAGCTGTTGGCCTACACAGCAGCAGACGTGGTGCACTACGCAGCAGAAAAGTACGTGTGCCTCTCATGCATTAAACAGCAGATGGTTTGGTGGGGCGGAGAGCTCTTATGGGGTGGCGTGTTGCTTGTAAAGCAGGCAGCAGTTGGAGTGCTTGTCTTGGGAGTAGCTGCAGCACTAGTGCCTGAGGCAAAGCACAGCATAGCACAGCACAGCACGTCACTAGCACGACAACAGCAACAGCACAGCATATGCTGCATGCATCCAGCTGCGTGAAGGCTGCCATACTTGCTGCCGGAACGGAAAAGTGCACTCCTACCATTGTGTTTGCTTTGCTCGTTCTGTCCGGTGATAAGCTGGGGAAACCTGGCACTTGACCTGCAGCCTCTTACCACCCAACAACTCTGCTGCCACTGCTGTTGCTGCACCTGCTCTTCTGTGCTGTGTTTGGCACCTGGCGCCCCTACCTGTTCAAGGACCCCAACAATTGACACCACCGCCTCCTCTGGGGCTGCTGCTGCTGCTGCTGCTGCTGCACCCGCTCCTTTCTGCTGCTTGTGCGCTGCTTGTTTTATCATGTAGTGACGAGCTGGGCAAGCCTGGCACCTGGCCCCCTTACCTCTTCAAGGACCCAAACAACTGACACCACCGCCGCCTCTGGTGCTGCTGCTTCTGCTGCTGCACCCGCTCGTTTCTGCTGCTTGTGTGCTGCGTGTTCTATCATCTAGTGATGAGCTGGGGACACCTGGCACCTGGCCCCCATACCTGGTGCAGGACTCCAACAACTTTGCCATGACTGATGCCTTGCTGTCGCTGTTCCTGCTGCTGCCGCGCCTGCTGCTGCATTTCTCCTATGCTTCCTGTTCTATCATGTAGTGATGAGCTGGGGAAACCTGGCACGTGGCCTCCCTACCTGTTCAAGGACCCAAACAACTTTGCCATGACTGATGAACAGCGGGACAAGGAGCGTGATGCAAAGTGCCTGTCAGACAGCAGCAGTCTTGTTGGTCAGCTGTGTCCTGGTCTGCGGCTGTGTCTGGCGGCAGAGGTGGCAACGGGACTGATGTGCGACAGGTGGGGCCTGGGGGGGGGGGGGTGGATGGGCTGGTGTTGACAGGAGGGGAGGTGTGTCTTGTGGCACGGGTTGCAACGGGACTGATGTGTGGCAGTGGTGCACTTTTGCGTATCGACAGAGAGAGTGCGCGTGACAGCTTGGTTGTAAGCTGTGTTGCTTACAACTGTGCAAGGGTCGATGCTTGATCCGTGTTGTATCTTAGGGTTGGTGATCTTGGTTCTCATCTCTCACTTCTGCTCTGTCCTGAATTGTACTCACCCTCTACGCACGTGTCGTGCCTCTTTCCTGCCGCAGCCAGCCGCCACCCCCCGACACCCCCGAGCACGCCTCAGCCCTGCTGCTGTTCCTGGCAGCAGCACTTAGACAGGTTGAGCAGGAGTGCCAGGATTCGCAATACCACCCGGGGTTGGCAGCTGGCGGCTCAACCCCAGCATCGCCAACTGCCGGCATCTCATTGACTTCTATGCTTGCCCCAGCATAGAGCACCTGCTGGGGTGTGTCTTCGACACAGCAAAGGAAAGCAGCGCGGCGACACCAGCAGCAGCAGCGGGGACAGCAGCAGCCGCCGGCAGCAGCAGCAGCAGCAGGGTGCGGATAGTGTCGACAGCAGAAGTAGGCGGCAATGTTATGGAGGCTGCGTGGCACTTGGCGAAGCCGCTGTTCCAGTTGAGGCTGCATCAGGACGAGTTGGACAACCCCCAGCAGCAGCAGCACCACCAGCAGCAGCAGCAGCAGCAGCAGCACCAGCAGCAGCAGCAGCAGCAGCAGGAGAGAGATGCTGAGCATCAGCAGGCAGTTAGGCAGCTCATGTGCGGAACCGCGCAGATGCTCGACACATGCCTGCAAAGTCTGATCCAGCAGCCGCCACCAGCTGCTGCTGCTGTGGATGGATTCCACACCAGTGGCAATGGCTGCGGCAGCAATGGCGGCTGTGGCAGCAGTGACAGCAACGGCCAGCAGTCGCCACCAGCTGCTGCTGAGCTTGCTTGGCAAGCAGCAGCTCTGGCTGGAGGTGCAGCCTTGGGGCAACTGCTCTGTGGATGTGTCGCGGCAGAAAACATGGCCTCAAGCAGCAGCAGCAGCAACGGCGGCGGCGGCGGCAGTGACGGCGGCAGCAGTGGCAGCAGCGAGGACAGCAGCGTGGTGCAGCCTTGGATGCTGGCGCTACCGGTGCAGCTAGCGCTGCTGTCGACGGCAGTGCATGGGCTGCACGGCAGCATCAGTGCTGCTCTGCAGGGGGCGTCACTCGGCTGGCAGCAGCAGGAGCAGGAGTGGCAGCAGCAGCAGCAGCGGCGGCAGCGGCGTGGGATGCTGTGTGCTGATGGCAACAGCAGCAGCAGCAGCATGCAGGAAGATGCTGCTGTTTTCCAGCAGAGTATCAAGAATGTGGTGGTGGAGCAGGTGAGCTTTGTCTGTGCGGTGCTCTTTCCTCTTGCCGACTGTTTGCTCTTTATGTTAGTCTGGATGATATTGCCGCCGCGGGTGCCACTGCTGTGTACTACTCACGACTTTGTGTCGTGTTACCAGCGGGTGTTGTTTTGGACGTTGTGATGTGACGCCCAGCCGTTACTGCAAGTAGCAGCAGTGCTGCTGCTTGCGCAATACCTAACATGCAGGGGTACAGCCCAGCAGAGGCATGGTTGACCATCAGAAGCGGCCTGGCATCACCCACCAAATGGCGGCCTGGGAACTAAAAGCAGCAGTGTGCTGGAAGCAAGTTGTCACACTGTGCTTCGTAATAACTCAAAGGCTGCTGAGCGGCTCTGCATGCTTCAGCCTGGTCTTTGTCACTCATCCACTCAACTGAAAAGATGTTGTGCGACTGTTCTGCCTCTGCTTTTGCCTCTGCTGCTGCTGTTTGTAGATGCTGGAGGTCGCCGAGATGGGCAGGGCGTTCCAGGAGGCACTCTTGCAGTTGGCAACCGATTACTACACCAACATCAACACCAGCAGCAGCGGCGGCGACCACTGTAACAGCAGCAGTGACGGCGGCGGCGGGCTGGTTGAGCGCAGCCAAGCAACCCAGATTGAATTGGCAGCTGTCAAAGCCGCCCTCAAGGCTGCTGCTGCGGTACAGCAGCAGTCAGGCAAGGAGTCAGGGGAGGGTCATGAGCTCAGCACAAGGAGGCTGAAGGAAGTTGAAAAGCTGCTGGAGCTGCAGCTGATGCAGCAGCTGCACAACAGTCCCGCAGTGCACTTCCAGTATGCCTTCGGCTTTGCGACACAGGAGCAGCTGAGCCCTTGGTGCCTGCACCCACAGCAGCAGCAGCAGCAGCAGCAGGAGGAGGGTCAGGAGCTGCCGCCAGACAGCGAGGCGCAAGACGCGGCTTGCTGTGCTGTTGTTGCAGCTGTCGAGGCTGCTCTGGGAACCACCCTGAGCTCAGACGCTCGCGCTGCTGCTGCAGCAACAGCACTCGGGGCGCGTGAAGCAGCAGCGGAGCAGTGTCTTGGCAGCCTCGCAAAGGGGGCTGCTGCAGGGGAGAAATGGACACACATCGTGTCAGAGGGCTTTGCGCGGTGGCGGCAGCAGCAGCGGCAGCAGCAGGCTACAGCTGGCAGCAGCAGCAGCGGCAGTGCAGCAGCAGCAGATGAGGAGCAGCTACAGCCGCTGGTCAGCCAGGGGAAAGTGTGGGGTTACTTCCTGCAGCAGGTGCACGAATTGCTGCGGTGGCAGCATCGCACCGTTAGTGCCGGCGAGGAGCTCCTTATGTCGCAAAAGGCCTGGGACACTGAATGGAATCGGGCGCGCGCTTACAAGATATTGCAGGATTACAAGTCCGATATCAAGGCCAGCGAGGACGATAAGTCCGGCAGCAAAGGGGCGAAGAAGAAGCAGAAACGCGGCAGCAAACCCGCATCTGCTGCTGCTGCTGCGGGTTCTGCGTCACGCGCTGCAGCACGCCGCGGAAAGCAAGCGGACGACAGCTTGGAACTCAGCAGCGACGATGATTTCGATTATGAGGCGGAGCTCGAAAAGGAGATGGATTCCTTCGGAGGAAATATCGCACAGTCTGAGGAGCTGATGGCACACAGCTGCAGCATCTGTGCAGCCGAGCAGGCAGTGTCGGCTGCACTCCAGGCCCTGCGAGGCAACACCAGCAACAGCAGCAGCAGCAGCAGCAGCCAGTCACCAGCAGCAGGGGCAGGAGGAGGGGGCCTGTACGGCAACCTCCCTGTGTCCTGGTCTGACCCCTGCCTCATGCGGCGGCTGCTGTGGGAGCTGCTGGGCAAGCTGAAGCCCGCAGCACAGCAGTGGTTCAAGCAGCACGCGCGGATGTGCCCACACCGCGGCGACTTCGACCTGTTTGAAAATGTCGTGATGTGCCTTGCGCGGCACATCTGGGCACCTACCGGGGACTGGGACGAGCAGCAGCACGAGCGCGAGCGGGCGCTGCTGCTGCCGCTAAACTTGCGCGCGGTGCAGATCAAATCCCCCAATGGCGAAGAAACAGCATCTCGGGAGAGCTATGCGCGCGCGCTCAATGCCGGCTTTGCGACGCAGGGGCCGCACGGCCAAGCAGCGGCGGTTTTGTCGCTGCAGGTGCTGCTGTCGCTGGACCCTCACGGGGCCAGGGTTCAGCCAAAGCCTGAGTTGCTGTTCTACACGCCAGCAGGGTTCCACGCAGCAGTGTGCAAGACGCTTATGCAGATGATGTCCCCGGGGCAGTGGGGTGCGGCATCCTACAGCATGCCTCAGCAGCAGTTGAGCCTGGACTTGCAGCAGCAGTCGGCTGCAGTCCCTCCATGGCATAGGCAGCAGCTGACAGAGCAGCAGCAGGCGCACCCCGTGCAGGCCTGGTCGTGTGCTGCCTTCCCTGTCTGGTACGTCTGGTGGCACATCGGGCTGCTGGCATACCACCAACAGCAGCAGCAGCAGCAGCAGCCACCGGGCCGCAGGGATGACGGCCAGCAGCACAGCAATGGCTCTCCGCCTGCTGCTGCTGCTGCTGCTGCTGCTGCTGCTGCTGCTGCTGCTGCTGCTGATGCTGCTGATGCAGTTGGTGGCAGTGCAGGTGCTGTTGATGGGGCACAGGAGCTGTACAACAGCCCAGATGCAAGGTATGAGGTAGCCTACCATGTGGCACACTGTAGGCCTACGCGGCCTTCAAGCAAGCATATGCTGCTTGCATCATGCGGTCAGCTGGGGCGTGTACCATACGGGATGCCTGATTCTGCTGGGGCCCCAACCCCAGGTTGTTTGCTGCAGCCTACGCGTGCCGCCAGGTCAGCTGCTTTGACCAGTACGTGTCATCTTTCTGCTGACCAACACCTGCTCTTCCTGTTTGCCCTGCCCCCCTGTTTGTTTGCTGTGGGCTATGCGTGCCGCCAGGTCGGCTGCTGTGTTCAGACCGTGTGAATGCTGCGCTGACAATATTCCTTGTGCCTTCCTGCCCATGCTGGACTCCCCCCCCCCCCCCCCCACACACCCCACACCCCCAGGTTGTTTGCTGCAGCCTACGTGTGCCGCCAGGTCAGCTGCTTTGACCAACACGTGTTATCTTTTTGCTGACCAACACCTGCTCTCCCTGTATCCGCACCCTTCCAGGTTGTTTGCTGTGGGCTATGCGTGCCGCCAGGTCAGCTGTTGTGGCCATGTTGCTGCTGACCATCTCCTGACCTTCCTGTCTCGCCATGCCTTGCCCTGTGCTGCCCCCCCCTCCCCCCCCCCCCCCCCCCCCCCCCCCCCCCCCACCCCCCGCAGGTTGTTTGCTGTGGGCTATGCGTGGCGCCAGGTCGGCTGCTGTGTTCAAACCGTGTGAATGCTGCGCTGACATTATTCCTTGTGCCTGCGTGCCCATGCTTGACCCCCCCCCCCCACCCCTTGGGCAGGTTGTTTGCTGTTGGCTACGCGTGCCGTCAGGTCAGCAGCAGGTCCCAGCTTGATCTGCTGCTCAGCAACCCACCAGCAGCACCAGGAGCAGCACTGGCACCAGCAGACTGGCTGGCGGTGTGTCATGAGGACCCCACCTGTGCACAGTGTGGTGTCAAAGCGGTTGCGGAGCAGGTAAAGGTAAGCGGCTGTGACAAGTCTTTATATTTTGACAACATCAATTCATCCCCAACATTTCTACTCATGCCCGCCAGCCCTCCCTTCGACGAGCGGCGTGCTATGCGCAACCCGGCTGCCAGAGAGTGCTCATCTTTGCGATTTGCGTCTGTAGTTGCTGTTTTTTCTCTGGGCCCATGAGGTGCGACATGTGTGGCGACTTTGGGGACACCCTGGCTGGCTGGCTACTGCTGAGGATGTGACTCTGATGCCAACTTCCTGTGATGTACTGCTTTTGGCTGTGCGGTACTGAACATAATGTGCTGTCTTGTACCTGTGTGTTTGCAGCCGTTCATCTTGTGCTGCATATGCTGGAAGTGGTTCTGCAGCCAGGCATGCTGCAACCACGCCTGCCGTATGGTGGAGGGCGGATGCACAGCAGAACCACTCATTCAGGTGGGCAGTGTGACTAACCCTATAACCCAACCTTATGACAAACCCTATGACCCAACCCTATGACCCAACCTTTAGTTTCCCCATGGGGTGACTATCCCTATTTTACATAGGTAGAAGGATGGGGTTTGTTGCGGTGCGTGACTGATCGATACAGGTAGTGAGACTGAATCCAAATGACTGCACTGCAGAAACGGAGAGGCAAAGCCACAGCAGTGTATTGCTGCAACGTGTGCGCTGTATGCAGGTGTTGTTTGGTAAACAGCACAGCACAGCACAGGGGTATAATGTGCCAGCTGAGAAATCAAAAGCCAGTGATTACTCATAGACGTCTTGATATGATGATCAAGGTTTCTCTCTTGTGATATAAGTTTATGTAATTGTTGAGTAATCTCAACCCTATGTGCCCTTGGCTGTGTGCCCTGCAGGCGAAGGCTGCCCGCAAGTGGCGCCTCTTGGAGCTGCTGAAACCCAACTGGCTGCCCCAACAGCAGCAGCAGCAGCAGCAGCAGCAGCAGCCCTCGCAACGGCATCTGCAGAAGCAGAAGCGGCGGCACCACCCGCAGCAGCACGAGGAGCAGCCGCAGGACACAGCACCATCTGTCGGCTGCGGCAATGCAGCAGCGCAGGAGCACAGCAGCAGTTGCCGCTCAGCTCCCAGTCAGCCTCCCTCCCCTGCGGTATACATCCCCGGTAGGGGCAGTATGTCCGCGCTACCAGCAATCTGTAACGCAGCGCTGCAGGCGCACCCTGCGCAGCAGCAGCAGTGGCTGCTGCGGCGGCAGCAAGGCGCGGGGTACACCCCGCTGTTTAGGCTGTTTGAACCGCCGTTTTGGCAGCAGCACGGGTGTGCGGCGGTTTACAGCAGTGCGGGAACGGTGATCAAACAGATTACGGAGGATGTTGCGCAGGAGCTGACAGTGAAGGGAGGCATCAAATATGTGGACTGGTGAGGAGGGGGGTGTTCATTGGTTTGTGGGAGAGGGGTGGGAGGGGTTGTTTTGTGGTGGAAGTTGCTTGCATTGCACCATGCAATTGTTGTTCATGGTTTGTGTGATGCTGCTTGGGCAAGGCATCTTGCAGTGAGGGAAGCTGGGTGGGGGGATGCACGTGGTTGAATTAGGGGGGCAACAGCAGACAGGTGTGCTTATAGTATGTCACCGTGTCTCACTACACAGAATAGTAACAGTAACTATGGGCCATGTAGGCCCAGAGCACTATCACTGACTCTACTAGCTGCAGTCCCCTCCCCCCCCCCTAACACACCCCACCATATCTGCACTGCCATGTTGGCTGGGAGACTGTGCCGTTCTGATCACTTTTTCACATCACCCTGTGCACCCTGCATGTGCTATAATGGACACATGAATTGTGATCTGTTTCATTTCTTTTATTTTATATTAATTATTTATAATATATTTATTTATTTATTTATTTATTTATTCATTTATTTTTTTCTCTACTTCATCATCCAGCACTGACATGGTGTGTTTGCTGTTGCAGCAACGACAAAGACTCTCTCATGAGGCTGATCCAAGACTCCAAGACACCGATACTTGCAAAGCTGTACGCATACCAGCAGCAGCAGTACACGCCTCGCCAGCAGCGTATACGGCAGCTGCAGGAGAGGCAGATGCAGGAGCTGTTCAGGGCACAACCACCCATGCCACCAGGACTCCCTCCAGGGTTCACTCCCTGGTACGCCCAGCAGCAGCAGCAGCAGCAGCAGCAGCAGCAGCAGCGCAGCAGGGGGTACGGGCCCCATCCCGCAGCAGCAGCAGCAGCAGCGTATGATTCAGACGAAGAAGAACAACTGCAGGCTTGGCAGCAGAGCCGCGAACTGGGTGCTGCAATCGCCACTGCTGCTGCTGGCGACCGCTCAGCAAACCGCAGCCCAGCTGCTGCTGCTGCTGCTGCTGCTGCTGCTGCTGCTGCTGCTGCTGCTAGGGGTGGTGGTGGGACCTCGGCGGCCGCCCTGCAGCTGCTTCAGGCAGCAGCACACCTGACACCCTGGAAGATCTCAGAAAAGATATCAAGGCAACGCTCAGAAAGCTAGAAAACGGCGAGCTTGATGAGTATCTCGGGGAGCAGGATGACGAATTGGGCATCACCGAATTTGATCGATTCCTTGCAGAGAGTAACCTAGATGAGGAGCAGCTGCCCTATAGCCTGGGGCCGGGTGGGCTTGGGGGAGGAGATGCTGGCGATACTAGTCTTTCCTCTGGTATGAGCGATGCGACGGATATGTCGTGGTTGGATCTGCCGGGGTGTGTGCCAGAGGGTGGTAGCTTGGGCGGAGACGTGGCAGCAGCAGTGGCAGCAGTGCAGGCTGCTGCTGCTGCGGGTGGTAGCTTGGGCAGCAGTTCCCCAACAGCTGCAACAGCATCAGTGGCTGCGGCAGGTGGTAGCTCAGGCACAAGTCCCTCAACAGCAGCAGTGCAGGCTGCGGCAGATGTCATTTCTGGGGCAGCGATGGCAGCAGTGTTGGCGGCAGTGTTGGTGGTGAGGATGGGGTTGGCGGCATGCAGGCAGGGGTGAGCAGAAATGCTGGTGGGCTGTGCTCACCCACATGGGACGATGTGGATTGAGTGAGTGTTGCTATGATTGTTGGGCTGCAGCTGCAGCAGTGGTGTGGAGCTGGTTTGATGTAGCGGTTGCTTGTGATTGCGTGTGTGTGCTGTGTTCTGGGACATTGGACTTCTGCCGCAGCGATGCAGGTGGTTTGCATTTCACTTTGATGCGGCACTTTGATGCAGCGATTGTGTGTTGATTGACTGAGTGCACTTAGTTGCAGCTGCAACAGCGGTGTGGTGCTTGTGCCCCAATCGTGACAGCCAGCTATAAAGGGTTTATCATGGTAGGCAGATCCTTGTATGTGGAGTATGTGGGGTAGATTAGGTCAAGGTCTGGAGCTGTACTGTTGTTGACATAGTGGGGAGGTTAGCCCCTTGTGCGTTCCTAGTTTGTCTTTCGGTTGGTGTGAGCCAACGGGTTTACATTCCTGAATCAGCAGGTTAGTGATCGGGCACGGCCTTGAATCGGGCAGTTTTTTGAGCATTGTTGTTGATGTTGTTTGGAAGGTCCTGCCCCACCCCTGGCTAGGCCCGGGTGGAGTGTGTGACACAATTGGCACCAAATGATGAAGTCATCCTTGCTGGTAACTGCCATGGGTCTCAGATGGATCTGCACTGGCAGCTCTAATCGCGGCAGAGTGCTCCTTGCCATTCTTATGATGAACCAGAGGGGCTCAGAAGGGCACCAGAGACCTGCAGCTGTTGCTGCATGTGGGGGCTCCACTGTGTTTTTGAATATGGGCAACAGCGCTGAGCACGTGCTGCCCACCTGCATGTGCAAGTAATGTCTTGAGAAGCCTTTAACCACCTTTCGGCCAGCGTCACACCGTATTGACGCGTTTGTTGGTGCAGGGGAAAATGGCGGCAGCTGCCTGCAGCAAGTTTCTCATCAGGGCGCGGTACAAGTCAGGCTTCTGCTCGGTGACGAATCAACATCGATAGTGCATAAAGTACATGCAAGGCAGAACACGCCCCAAGTCCCTTCGCCCTGCAACGGTCATTACTCACCGCCCAGCAGTTCTTGTCTGTCAGTTGGAATATATGGTGATAGTGTTTTGGTCAGGTGGCTGTCAATGTTTCAGTCAACACAGCTGCTGTTTCAGCGATCGTCGGTTGGGCGTGATCTATGCGGTGACTCCTCTTCATGTCGATCTCGACACAGGTCGCGGATGATCTCAAAGCTCTCTTACTAGCTGCTTTCATCAAGAAGCATGCCCCCGAGCTGATAGGTGACAAGAGCACTGGCACCAAAAGCAGCAGCAGTAGCAATCAGAAAAAGCAGCAGAAAGAGGATGCAAAGAAGCTCCTGTCGGCTGAGGAGAAGGCAAAGCGCAAGAAAAGACTCGAAAATGACTTCGAACGGACCTTCAGGATCACCAAGCGCATCCCTGGAGGCTATGCCACGTTTGATGACAGTCGCCCAGACCCTGGATGCTACTTTGAAGTGGAAGAGCTACAAGTCAGCGTCAGTCCCATGTACACCGACCATGGAAAGGACATCACAGTGAGTTTATATACCTGCTCATGCAGCAGCTGCTTGACTTTCAACCTCAGGCTCTTACCGCTGCAGTTTGCTCAGCACACACGCGTGTTGCCCACACCCTCCTCACAGCAATCCGGTACCACTCAGCATGCATGCAGCATCCTGCACTGGACTGCTGCAACCGCATTTTCTCTGTGCTCAGCCTTGACTACTGTGGGCGGCCGGCATCCGCGTCTTTGTTGCTGAGGTGTTGCTGGTGCTGGTGCTGGTGCTGGTGCTGGTGCTGGTGCTGGTGCTGGTGCTGGTGCTGGTGCTGGTGCTGGTGCTGGTGCTGGTGCTGGTGCTGGTGCCGTTTGTGGTGCTGGTGCTGGTGCTGGTGCTGGTGCTGGCATGCGCTCCTGAGCTTCATAGCTACAGGTGTAACTTTGATTTGATTTTGTGCTGGTGCTGGTGCTGGCGGTTTCCTGCAGGTTGAGTCAGTGGTGCGTGAGGATCCAGAAAACCCCAGGCTCAGGGGTGCCACAGAGCAGTACAGGGAGGCACACTGGAAGCTGACTGCACCCAAGGGCTTTGCAGCACTCAAGGTGTGAGGGCGTGTGGAAGGGGGAGGGCAGGCAGTCAGCAGCAGCAGCAGCAATTTAGGGAAGGAGGTTTGCAAGGCGCACTGGAAGCTGACTGCACCCAGGGGCTTTGCAACACTCAAGGTGTGCTTTAGCACTAATGGGGGGGGGGGCAATCAGCAGCAGCAGCAGCAGCAGCAGCAGCAGCAGCAGCAGCAGCAACTCAGGGAAGGAGTTTTGTGAGGCACACTGGAAGCTGACTGCACCCAAGGGCTTTGCAGCACTCAAGGTGTGTTGCCACTGAGATGTCTGTGTGTGGGTGGGGGGGTGGGGGGATGGGATCACCAGCAGCAGCAGCAGCAGCAACAGCAGCAGCAGCAGCAGCAACAGCAAGCAAGCAGGCACATGTGGCGCACAAGAGGCTGGTTCCCTGAACCCCCGGATTGCAGCAAAATGCATGCTGAGCACAGCAGCAGCAGCAGCAGCAGGTTTCGAAGAGGCTGATGCTTGCACGCAGCTCTTTGTGACATGTACTGTGCTGTGCTATGCTGTGTGTGGTTTGCTGTGTTGCCCCACAGGGCATTCCTGAGCTACAGCAGCTGTTGGCCTACACAGCAGCAGACGTGGTGCACTACGCAGCAGAAAGGTACGAGTATGTTATATTGCTGAATCCTGCCACAAACATGAGCTGGGGCAGTTGGAAAACTGGCCACCAGTTGTTGGTGTGAACAGCAGGCACGACAGCTACCGCAGCAAGATGTACAAAAACTTCAACACTAAACATCATGACCACTAAGCCCTCACCCCTACCAAGCCCTCTACCCATTTTTCCTTACCCTGCTGCAGTGACAACTGGCCAACAGTTGTCAGTGAGGCCAGTCAGGCACAAAACCCCTAGTCCCCAGCTCTACCAAACCCTCAACGATTGCTTCTAAACCCCTGACCCGTGTCTCCACTAAACCCTGCTGCAGTGATGAGCTGGGGCAGTCAGACAACTGGCGACCAGTTGTGGGTGAGGCCAGCTTCCACAACAAGGGTTTGCACAACAGCAGGGACCACAAGGCTGTTGGCTGTCTGTCGGGCCGTGACAGCCTTGTTGGTCAGCTGTGTCCTGGTCTGCGGCTGTGCCTGGCGGCAGAGGTGGCAACGGGACTCATGTGCGACAGGTGAGGCCTGGGGGGGGTGTATTGGGAGGTGGGGGGGGGGGGGCAGGAGGGGTAAGGTGTGTCTGGCGGCAGAGGTGGCAAGGGGACTGATGTGCGACAGGTGTGTGGGTGGGGTGGGGGGGGGGGGGGGGGGGTAAAATGTGTCTGTCAGGTGAGGCCTGGGGGGTTGGGGGGGTGGGTGTGGGGGGGGGGGGGGGAGGGGTGTACGAAGGTGGGATTGTAGGTAGCAGGAGGACGGAGAAAGTGTGTCTTGCGGCACAGGTGGTGTGGGCGATGGGGCTGGTGTGTGTGAACAGGTGAGAGAGGAGAACACACAGCAATTTGGAAGGGCGTGGAGGTGGTGGTGGTGGTGGTATCTGGCATAAGCTCTTCATAGCTACAGGTTTAACTTTGATTTAATTTGATTTGATTTGATCTTGACAGAGGCAGGTGCTGCTTTGTTGGGCAGTAGTGAGATGGGGCGATGTTGCTTGTGAGGCTGTTGGGTAGCACCCTTTTGCACAATCCTTGATAACACAAAAAAGTTTCTTGGAAAAAAATCCTTGATCAACAAAAGGCACAGCCAGCAAACAACCCTCCTATCTGCCTGACACACACCCCTCCCACCTCTTCTTACCCCTCTCTTGTGCATGTGTAGTTCTCCTCCTGACGTTACGCCTTGTCCTGTGCTATTCACACTCATACTTTACGTTACTATACGCTGGCCCAGGCCTACAGCAGAGCTTCAATCTATACTATATCTATTCAGACATTTAATTATTTCCCTGCGCATGTGTTTCATGCCTCTCTCCTGCCGCAGCCAGCCGCCTCCCCCCGACACCCCCGAGCACGCCTCAGCACTGCTGCTGTTCCTGGCAGCAGCACTCAAACAGGTGGAGCAGGAGTGCCAGGAGGCCCAGTATCTCCCAGGGGGCAGCAGCTGGCGGCTAAACCCCAGCATCCCTGGCTGCAAAACCCTCCTGGATCTCCTTAGCTGCCCAGATCTTAAGACTGCCTCCTCGGCTCCCAGGTTTCTTGTCCGGGAGTTGACAGGAGACGGGATCAGCAGCTGCAGCAGTAGCAGCAGCAGCGATGATGGCGGCAGCAGCAGTGACGACAGCAGCAGCAGCAGCGACGGCAGCAGCAGCAGCAGCAGCAGCAGTGGTGTGCTGCGGGTGCTGCAGCCGAGTGAGGTTGGTGGGAATGTGCTGGTTGCTGCTTGGCATCTAGCAGAAGAAGCAGAGGCAGCATCCCAAGAGCAGCAGCGGCTGCAGCAGCAGCAGCAGCAGCAGCCGCCGCAGCAGCAGCAGCAGCAAGAACTGCGGGATGCAGTGATTCAGGGGTTTACGCCGTTAGTGCAAGAGTTGGCCGGCATGGTGGAAAACTTTCTCCACGGACAGATACACCAGCTACACACCCCTGCCGCTGCTGCTGCTGCTAGCAAAACCACAGCCCCCTCCAACAGCAGCAGCAGCAGCGGCGGCTGCGGCGGCGGCTGCGAGGGTCAGTGCCCTGCTGCTGCCGAGGTTGCTTGGCACGCTGCTGCTGTGGGGGGCGGTGCAGCCCTCAGCCTCGTGTTTGGTGGCGAAGCTGCGGTTGAGGATTACGTAAACGCACAGCAGAGAGACCTCATTCCCTACCAGCAGCTTGTGCAAGCGTGGCCACGGATGGTTGCGGTGCAGCTTTCGCTGCTGGCTACTGCTGTGAATGCACTCCGGGAAGCAGTAGAGCAGATCTTGCAGGGGGCTGTGGACAGCTGGCAGCAGCAGCAGGGTGCGGCAGCAGCAGGCAAGCGGCAGCAGCGGCGGCATGTGTTGCTGTCAAGCAGTGGGCAGCAGCAGGAGCAGCAGCCAGATGCTGCTGGTTGGATGGACAGGGTCAAGCAGCAGATAGTGGTGAAGGTAGGTGGGGTGTGCTGTACAGTTGGTGCAGGTGTTTGCTTGCTGTGTGGGGGGTAGTGCAGATAACAGGGAGCAGGGTTCTCCTTCTCTCTTGGTCTCGATATCTGTGTCCTTTTTCCACATTGCGCTTGCTGTGCTCAGCAGGGGTCTGCTTTTGCTAAGGAGGGGTACACAGCAAGTGAAAGGGCGGGTTCAAATGGGGTTTACAAAGAGGGTCGACAAGAGAGTCACTTGGAGGGCATGTCACCACCAAAGTGCAGCAGACCCCTCATGTTGCTGCACTGTTCCGCTGCTACACACCCTTCATTTTGCTGCTGCATCTTTGACTGCTGCTAGCGGGCCATATGACTATGCTGCTGCACACCCACTGGCTTCTGCTGCTGCTGCTGCTGCTGCTGCTGCTGCTGCCACTGCAGGTGTTAGAGGTGATAGAGATGGGGCGGACTTTCCAAAACGCACTCAGTCAGCTGACAGTACCCAGCAGCAGCAGCAGTAAACCCCAGCAGCAACAGCAGCAGCAGCGCTACGAAGCAGCGCTGATGGTGGTTGGCATCATCAAAGCTGCAGTGGCGGCTGCAGAATCACGAGCAGCAGATGACAGCGACGGTGTGCAGGAGGGCGAGACCGGCAGCAGCACAGCACAGCACAGCGCAGCGGCGATCCATGCACTGCGGCTGCTGGAGCTGCATGCCCTCCAGGGGATGCGTGGCTGCCCTACTCAGTTCTTCCAGCACGCCTTTGAGTTCCTTGGGCAGGGGCAGGTCAGCCCGTTGCATCTCCTGGACCCGCAATGCTTGCTCCAGCAGCAGCAGCAGCAGCAAGAGCAGCAGCAGGGGCTCGAGCAGCAGCAGCAGCAGCAGCAGCAGGCAGCAGATGTGGTTGCTGCTGTCGAGCTCGCCCTACAAGCTGCACCAGCCCGCATCCGTGTCGCTGCTGTCACTGCTGCTCGCCAGGCCGCAGAGCGCTTCTCTCACCATCTCGTTGACATCTCAACCCCAGGCCTCGAATGGATGCAGGGGGTTAATAGTTCCTTCAATCATTGGAGCGAGCAGCAGGTGTCGGCGGTTATTGCTGCTGCCGCAGAGGGATCTGGCAACAGCAGCAGCAGCAGCAGAGATGGGGACAAGGTGTTGCTGCAGCTCTGTAGCGAGCCCGAGAGGTGGGAGCTGTTTACTCAGATGGTCGATCCGCTGCTGGCTTGGCAGTTTGGGTGGGCAACGGCAGCGGCTGCTGCTGTGGCAGCAGCGGAAGCGCGGGAGGACGTTGCCTTGGAGCTAATCTGCCTAAAGCACCGGCGCTGCTACAAAGAACAGGATAAGGCGAAAGAGGCTGCAAAGCACACCAGCAGCAGCCAGGAGCAGCAGCAGGGGAAGGGCAAGGGGGCTCAGAAGAAGCAGGGAAGGGTGAGGACCAGCAGCAGCAGCAGCAGGAGGAGGAGGAGGAAGCTGCGAGGGAAGAAGCAAAGCTGCAGGCAGCGTTGGAACGTATGCAGCTTTGTGAGCTGTGCTTGGCGGAGCAGGCAGCAGCACCAGCCCTCAATGCCCTCAGCAGCAGCAGCAGTAGCAGCAGCAGTAATAGCAGCAGCCATTCCTTAGCTGCTGCAGCAGCGGCAGGAGCAGGGGGCCTGTACGGCAACCTCCCTGTGTCCTGGTCTGACCCCTGCCTCATGCGGCGGCTGCTGTGGGAGCTGCTGGGCAGGCTGAAGCCCGCAGCACAGCAGTGGTTCAAGTACCACGGCCACATGTGCCCACATCGCAGGAACGTTTCGCACTGGCACATGATCGTCATGAGCCTTGCACGCCATATTTGGTCCCCGCCTGGCATGTGGGATGCAGGTTACGAGCAGCGGTACAGTGAGGAGCTCGCGCTACTGCTGCCGTTTACGGTCCGGGACCCGAAAACGCCCCCGAAAGGCCGTTTGGACGAGGAAACAGCAGCATGCAGCAGTTACGCAAAGGCCCTCAACGTCGGCTTCGCACGGCAAGGGTCCGATGCGCAGACCGCGGCGGTGTTATCGCTGCAGGTGCTGCTGTCGCTGGACCCTCACGGGGCCAGGGTTCAGCCAAAGCCTGAGCTGCTGTTCTACACGCCAGCAGGGTTCCACGCAGCAGTGTGCAAAACCCTGTTGCAGGCAGCGCACCTCAACCCCTCTGGGGCTCCTGCTGTTGCAGCGCAAGGTCAGCTAGGGTGTGTAGCAAACAGCAGCAGCAGCGGCTTCATTGGACCATTGGAAGCGGCAGCATCTGGGCAGGGTATGGGCCACACAAATGGTAACCAGCTCCCACAGCAGCAGCAGCAGCAGCGGGAGGTGGTGTCGGAGCGGCAGCAGCAGCCGCACCCCCTGCAGGCCTGGTCGTGTGCTGCCTTTCCTGTCTGGTATGTCTGGTGGCACATCGGGCTGCTGGCATACCACCGACAGCAGCAGCAGCAGGGTGGCAGTGGGGCTGGGACCAGCAGCAGCAGCAGCAGCAGCACAGGGGGCAGTGGCACTGCTGCTGCTGTTGCCGGCTGCAGCTGCGGCGGCAGCAGTGCTGTTTGTTTGCAGGACCTCTACAGCAGCGCAGATGCAAGGTGAGCTGGGTGCTGTGCGGGCTAAACGCTCAATCTGGATTTCATCTTGCTTTCATTGCGAATTCCACTTGGTTTCTTTGTGGATTCTTTCTTATCTGTGTCTTGAACTGTCTTGTGAACCGGGTCGCTTGCGGTCGACCTTGCTGTAGGTTACGCAGCCCACGCAATCAGCATGTTCACCCAAACCTTGGTGTGTCTTTCTGCTTGATTTCCAAGGGTGGGCCGAGGGCGGGCTGTCTCAAGTGATATTTTCAGCTGGGTGGCCATGTTTGCATCAGTGTCTGGCTGCAGCAGGCGCCACGATGGCGCTGCTCGCACCCTTCAAAGTGCAATTGCTGTGGGTTATGTGTCCCTGTGGTTCAGCTGCTGTGTTTAAGCCGTGTCTGTTGGCCTCTGACAACTATTCATTTGCCTGCCTGCCCTGTGCTGCCCTGTGTTTCCCCCCCCCCCCCCCCTATTCTTCCCCCCCCCCCCACACACACACACACCTGCAGGTTGTTTGCTGTTGGCTATGCGTGCCGCCAGGTGACCAGCAGGTCTCAGCTTGATCTGCTGCTCAGCAACCCACCAGCAGCACCAGGAGCAGCAGTGGCACCAGCAGACTGGCTGGCGGTGGCGCCACCTAAGGTCACCTGCCAACACTGCGAGCGCGAGGGGTCGGTGTACAGGGTAAGAGGGAGGAGGGAGGGTGGAGAGGGGGGCGGGGGGGGGGGGGGGGGGGCAGAGAGGGAGGGAGGGAGCGAGGGAGGGAGGGAGGGAGCGAGGGAGGGAGGGAGGGAGCGAGGCAAAGGGGAAGGAGGGAGTGTAGCCCTTTGTAGTGGGGTTGTGGGTAGCAGTGGTTCAGGGGTTGCTGCAGAACTGGCCATGGCACCAGCAGACTGGCCGGCAGTGGCGCCACCTAAGGCACCTGCCAACACTGCGAGCGTGAGGGGTCCGTGTACAGGGTAAGAGGGAGGAGTGAGGGCGGATTCAGGGAGCGAGGGTTGGTGGTGGTATGGGGATAGCAGTTGTTGAGGAACTGCAGATGAGGAACTGCAGGGCGCTTGGGCCATAGCATCCCCAGACTGGCTGGCAGTGGCGCCGCCCAAGGTCACCTGCCAGCACTGCGAGCGCGAGGGGTCCGTGTACAGGGTGAGAAGGAGGAGTGAGGGAGGAGCGACGGAGGAGTGAGGGGGAGTGAGGGAGCGAGGGGTCAGTGGTTGAGGGGTGGTAGGGGGCTGGCAGTGGTTGAGGAATGTAGGGGGCTGGGCCATAGCATGTGCACGTTGGCTGGCGGTGGCACCTCCCAAGGTCACCTGCCAGCACTGCGATCGTGAGGGGTCCGTGTACAGGGTGAGAGCTTGGGCTGCTGCTGCTGTTTGTGTTTCATGGTCCTTTTCGTCTCCAGACTTTGGGGTGGGGGTGTTGTTGCAAGTGGGTGTGCTCACTGTTGTGTGGCTACTTTGGTTTTTTTCCAATGGCGTTGGTTGACCTTGGATGAAATGTGAACATGCCTGCTGCAGATACAGATGCAGATGAATGCGTGTCTGCTTGAGGGCAGGCATTTTAAGTGGGGCACCCAGCATTTATGTTGACTGTCGTGCTGTTGTGCTGCTGCAATGTTGCATTGTGTGCAGGGCACCTTCCTTTGCTGCTGTCACTGCTACAGCTGGTACTGCAGCCAGGCCTGCTACAAGGGCAGGTGCTACGGAGGGTGCGAGGTGGAACCACTTGTCAAGGTGAGACAAAGGGGGTCAGTGGTTCCACTGGGAGAGCCCTCTTTGGATTCAAGGTTTTTGCAGTCAGTCAGTTGAGGGTGGAGCTGAAACACATCCAGGTTCATAGGCCTTCAACAAAAAGGCGTGAAACACTGGATGGATATTCACGCTGGCAGGCAAGTCCAGTTTGTAAGCAACTGGATTGTCCTTCTACAAGACCTTCAAAGGTCCAACCCAACAGGGTAACAGCTTGGGGGTGCCCTTCATCTCAGTCTTCCCTGCTCTCCTCCACTGCAGTGGTACACCTTGATTGTGTGTGTGGCTCGGAAGATGGGGGCTAGTCACATGTCACAGCCAGCTGGAGCAAGCTGCGGGTGCCTGAGGTGATGCCAGACCCTAGGGCGGGTGAACCTGTACTTGTACTTGAACTTGTGCTGCAGAGGGGGTGAGCCTTGCTTGCACTCGCACTTGTACTGCAAAGCACTTGCACTTGTACTGCAAAGAAAAAAAAGGAGGAGGTTGAATTGCCAGGCAGCCTCACGTGGGGAGGGGACAGCGGCTTGTCAAGCACGAGTGCTTATGCTGACTTGGAGGTGCCTGGCCTCCTGTCTGGTTTCCAAGCAAATTCTGGCTCCCTCGTGGGGGTAGTGCCCATGTGAACGTTGGGGGGCTTTACAAGTAGGTTGTTTTGTTTACTAAGATAGAAATAGATGTTCATAGTCCTGAGCGGTACGGAAGCCCTTCAACCCTGAACCTGGATACCAGCTTGTCTTGCAGCTCACGCTTGCTGCGTTCTGCCGTGTCTCCACCCTGCAGGCCAAAGCTGACCGCAAATGGCGTCTGCTGGACCTGCTGAAACCACACCACCAGCAGCAGCAGCAGCAGCAGCAGCAGAAGCCTGCTGCAGGTGCCCTGCCGCTGCTTGCCCCCCTTCATGCCATCCCCAGCGCCACCAGCAACACCCTCGCCAGCTCAATGCAGACCCTGCTGCAACAACACGCGCATCCCAGCAGCAGCCGCAGCAGCAGCAGCAGCGGCAGCAGTGGCGGCAGCAGCAGCGGCAGCAGTGGCGGCAGCAGGTGTCACCCGGGTGTGAGTATGTCTCTCTGTGGCCGCTGTATGAGTCGCTGCCTTGGGAGAATCTGGAAGGCTGCAACAGGAAGTGGTACGGCCCTGCTGACAAAGTGGTGCAGCACACGGAGAGTCTTGCGGAGCGTTTTGCACTCCCCAGCAGGTGAGCAAGGGGGTTAGGGTTATGGGGCGGCCACAGTAGCAGCGCCAAGGTTTCAGTGGCGTCAATCATGTGTGCAAGTGTTATGGCCCTGCCGTCGAGGTGGTTGAGCACACGGAGAGCCTTGCAGAGCGTTTTGCACTCCCTAGTAGGGACAGGTGAGCAAGGGGGTTAGGGTTATGGGGCCGCCGCAGTAGCAGCACCAGGGTTTCAATGGCTTCAATCATGCGTGCAAGTATTATGGCCCTGCCGCCGAGGTGGTTGAGCACACGGAGAGCCTTGCGGAGCGTTTTGCACTCCCTAGTAGGGACAGGTGAGCAAGGGGGTTGGGGTTATGGTTAGGGTTATGGGGCCGCCGCAGTAGCAGCACCAGGGTTTCAATGGCTTCAATCATGTGTGCAAGTGCTGCGGCGTTGGTGTCAGGGCGGTGCAGCACATGGAGAGGGTTGCGGAGCGTTTTGCACTCCCTAGTAGAGACAGGTGAGCAGGGTGTAGGTTTTCAACCCTGGGGCCAGCAGCTATGTTAGCATTGCCAGCAGCAGGGGCTGAGTGGCTTTGATCATGTGTGCAACCACAGCAAGTTTACGGCCCTGGTGTCAGGGTGATGAAGCACACGGAGAGTCTTGCGGAGCGTTTGCACTCCTTAGTAGGGACAGGTGAGCAGGGTCTAGGTCTCGACTCCTGGGGCAGCAGCACTAGAGCAGCAGGGGTTGAGTGGCTTTGGTCATGTGTGCGAAACTATAGCATGTGTCAATGCTTTGATGGCTTGGTGGTTAGACGCATATTGCGCCCAGTAGCTAACTATGCCTTTTGGTCGGGCGCTGGGCGCCTCCTGGGACAAGGGGTGTTTAGGCGTCTCCCATCGGTGTGAGGCTTTGCCTTGGGCTCCCGGCAGTCGGGTTTATTCGGCTGTTGCGTGTGTGGCCAGTCGGTGGGGTGCGCCCCCCTACACCTAACAAAACAAACTATGCCTTTGGAGAACCACTCGTGCAAGTTGAGGTTGAGGGTGTACATGTCTGGCATGCTAGATTACCACGCACCCCACCTGATTGCGCTCAACAGCTGGTCAGCAGGGTGTAAAGTTGCGTCGTTGAGATGCCCACTTCCCGTCCAACTAGTTTGCTGCGCTGCTCCTATGCTGCATACACCCTCATGAGCCTTTGGCTCGCTGGCTAGTGCTGAGGTTGGGATCCCCTCCCACAATTACTGTACTGTACTGTACTGAACTGTATTTGCATTGCAGGACCCAAGGCGCACTTCGTGGCAGTTGCAGGACGTCATCCGAGACTCATGGACCAATAGGCAGAGGCGCTTGCAGCGCCTGCGTCGCGATCGTGAGCAGCAGCAGCAGCGGGACGCCGCCGCAGACGCTGAAAGCCGCCGCCGCCGTCTGCCGCTCAGCAGCAGCAGCAGCAGCAGTGTTCAGCCGCCGCCAGGATTCGAACGCGCGACCAGTCCCGTGGCCACACGGAGCTACTACAGCTTGAGCCACAACCAGCAGCAGCAGCAGCGGGGGGTTGGCAGCAGCAGCAGCGGGGGGTACAGGTATGGTCCTTATCCTACTGCTGCTCCAGAGGTTTCCTCGGACGAGGAGTTCAAGGATTATGACTGGGACTACTTAATGTCTTCAGACGAGCAGGACGATTTCCTGTATGGCTCGGGGAGTGGTGGTTCTGCTGCTGCTGCTGCTGGTGCTGGCCGCCAGTCTTTGAGGCTCAGACGCAGCGGCAACAGGATCATCGGCAGCAGTGACGGCAGCAGTGACGGCAGCAGCAGCGGCAGCGATGTGGCGGAGACCTACAGCAGCAGGCTGCAAGGGCACGCGTCACCCTCAGCAGCAGCAGCAGCCGCAGCGTCGGCTGCTGCTGCTGCTGCCGATGAAGATGATGAGCTTGAGGACTCTACGGAGCTTTTGCAGCTGCTTGGCAAGAAGGGATACACACCGGCTGATGTGGACAAATACTTGCAGCAGCTGGAAATGAGGCTGCAGCAACGAGAGGTTGCTGCTGCTGCTGCTGCTGCTGCTGCACACGAGCCACAGGGGGAGGCTTCTCCGCCTCCAGCACCAGCAGCAGCTGATGATACTGCTGCTGCTGATGCTGTTGATGCTGCTGATGCTGATGCTGACTCCCCTGGCGGGATGGGCCCTCAGCAGCAGCAGCAGCCGATGGTGGCGACCTCTTGCAGCGCTTTCTCAACGAACAGGGGTTCACTGAGGAGCGGCTGGCCAGTCTAGGGTTTCCGCAGCAGCAGCAGCAGCAGCAGCAGCAGCAGCAGCAGGGGGATGCAGAGCTGTCATTGCAGCAGCAGGGGCAGGCAGCACCACCAGCCGGTGCTGCTGATGGTGGCGGGGAGTGGCAGCGATTCCTTGATGAAGTGGGGTACACAGAAGAGGAGGCTGCAAGGGAATTGCAAACGCAGTGGGACTTGGACCTGCAGGGGCTGAAGGACTTTGTACAGCAGCAGCAGCAGCAGCAGCAAGAGCAGCAGCAGGAGCAGTACCAGCAGCACCAGCAGAACCAGCAGTTGCTCCCGCCACTGCCTCCCTGTTATGCAGAAGCCGATGTGGGAGATGATCACCCACAGCAGCAGCAGCAGCTGGGTTCAGGGTTCTTGAGCCTGTCCCCACAGCACGGCATGCAGCAGCAGCTGCAAGGGGGCCCAGACGATGGGGCCGGCAGTTCGGCTGCTTCTTCACACAGTGACAACGTGAATGCCGCCAACTGGGCGAGTTGGCAGGACGGCAGGGGGGTTGCTGAGGTACCAACAGCGGGATTTGAACCGGTGACCTCCCCACAAGCCAGCGATGAAGAAGAGTGGGTTTACGATGAAGGGCTGTACCCTGCAGCAGCAGCAGCAGCAGCAGCAGCGGGGATGAACGCAGTGGGTTTGGAGGAGGGGTTGGATGTAGTAGTGGGGCCAGAGGAGGGCGCAGGGGTGGGGCGGGTGCGGTCGGGAGGCAAGAGGCGGTATGTCGCTGGCAGGTATGTCGCTGGTAGGTATGTCGCTGGCAGGGTTGCGTCTCCAGTTGCAGCAGCTGAGACAGCAGCAGCAGCAGCAGCAGGTGCTGGTGCCGTAGGCAGCGGCTTTTCAGAGGGGGCTGCAATGGGGCGTGTTGCAGCAGTGAGTGTGGAGGGGAAGGTGGGCAGTAGGAGGGGCAGCGGAGAGGGACAGCATGACAGCTGGGGGGTGTGGGGCAGTGGTGATAGTGAGGAGGGTAGCCCAGGCCCTGCTGCTGCTGCTGCTGCTGCTGCTGCTGCTGCTGCTGCTGCTGCTGCTGCTGCTGCTGGTGGTGGTGGTGGTGGTGGGGCGCTGGGCTGAGGGTGATTGTAGCGTTCTTATTGGTGCATGCGTGCTTTTGTGTACACCTGTCAGAGCAGCTTGCATTACAGGTGTGACATGTGTGATGCAGTTACTCTGCCAGTTGCCAGCCCAGCCATTTAGGCCGTGCACCCGCCACATTCATTGGTGGTGCATGGATCTAGCTTACAGACATGTAGCCGTCGTAACCCCGGGCTCGCCAGCTTTTGGCCCGTTAGAGCAGCCAGAGCCAGTTGTCAGCCAGTTGTCTGTGTTCAGTCTCGGTCGATAGACGTGGTCTCCCGAGCTCTCAGTTGTCGTTTCAGGTTTCAAACTCAGTTAATTGAGTGTCTCTCCTGGGTTCCAGTTATCTTCTGTGTCTCTTGAGATTTTACATCTGAAGATCGCTAGTGGTGCTCACCTCTCGCGTCGCGATTGTGGGCAGCATCCCTCTCCCTTTCTAGTCGCAGCATTTCAGTCTTTATGGTGGAGTCGGAGGGCATGCTGTCCTAGAGGCAGCACCCTAGCGGTCTCTCACTCCTAGCCCCTTCAGCTAGTCACTCCCAGACCCTCCTGCAGCATGGTCCGAATTCTGCCTTACGGATTCGGTCGTTTCGTGGAGGTGGATGAGCAGTTTCTCACGCAAGGCAGCCAGTCACGGCAGTTGCAGCATGCTGAGGCAGAGCGTGCTGCAGCACAGGAACAGGCCAGTCAGCTGCAGCGGCAGCTGGAGCTTTCTGAGCAGCGGGCCCGGCAGCTGGAGCAGCTACTGCAGCAGGCAGAGTCACAGCAGGATCAGCTGTCCGCAGCGGCCCACCAGTGGTATGAGCTGTCCAAGCTGTTGCAGGACCGGCTTCAGCAGCAGTCACTTGGACAGGAGCAGCAACTCCAGCAGGAGGTCACCAAGCTGCAGCAGCAGCTTGAGCACTCCAACAGTCGGTCTGAACAGCTGGAGCAGCAGCTACAGTGTTCCCAGCAGCAGCTTCAATGCGCGGAGCAGCAGGCCCAACAGCAGCAGTTACAGTACAACCAGCGGGAGCGCTTGCAGCTTCAAGAGCAGCAGGACCAGTGTATCCAGCTCCAGTTCCAGGTCATTCAGCTGCAAACCCAGGTCATCCAGGTACAGTCGCAGCTGGAGCAGACCCAACAGCAGTCTCAACAGCAGCAGTGTCGCTTACAGGACCAGCTAGAGGCTACCCAGCAGTCTGTCCAGCCCTTGCAGCAACAGGTCCGTCAGCTACAGCAGGACCTGCAGTTGTCTCAACACCAGTTGCATGAGGCAGCTTCCATGCACGACCAGTTGACTGCAGAGGTGCAGCACTGGTACGGCAAAGCTTGCAGCAGCCAAGCCGAGCTGCGGCAGGTGCAGCAGCAGCATGACAGCATGGCTGCTGAGCTGCAGCTGTGGCGGCAGTGGGCTGCCCAGCAACAGCAGCTAGATGCCCCGCAGCAGTTTGACAGTCAGGAGGCTGGCACACCCCCTGGGTACCCGCCTCTTGCTGCCCCTAGTGCCAGCAGCGGCTGCAGCAGCCCCGTCTCTGCTGCTGCCTTCTCCAGCAGCAGTGGCAACAGCAGCCCTGTCACAGCTTTCCCTTCTGGCAGCAACAGCCCGGTCAGCCTTGCCCCCAGCGGCAACGGTGGCTGGCAGGATGATGCCTTTGACGACACACGCAGCAGTGGGTTGCCGTTGGTGGTTGCTCCTGTGGGTGGTTCTGGGGACTTCGCACTTGTCCCCTCCCCGTCTGTTTCTTGTTTGGCCCTTGCATCAGGTGGTTTTTCTGGCGCATTTGTGTTTGGTGGCTACGCATCTGCAGCTCCGCAGGTTCGCAGCCGAGTCGGTCTTCCCTTCTCAGCAGCAGCAGCAGCAGCTCAGCCAGTGCAGCTCCCTGAGCGCACTGCTGGTGGCTTAGACCAGGTGCCCTGGTCTAGGTCAGTTGGAGGCCCCGGTCCCCCGTAGTGCGTTTTTTTTTCTGGCAGCAGCGCGCAGCTGGTGTGTGCTCTAGCGGCACACTTGTCTGGTTTGGTTGGTAAGTGCTTTGAGTGCCAGCACTGCCCTGCCCTGGTGACTGTCATTGGTGACTGTCATTGGTGACTGTCATTGGTGGTGTAGGTCTAGCTTGTTGGTGTGCTTTCAGGTTTCTGTTGTGGTGCGTGTGTGCGCTTTTCTGGTTGGTCTTGGGTGCCGTCACAATCGCCCACACCTACATTCTCCTTGGCAAGTTGGCGTGCTTTGTCTGTTGCTTGATAACTTACTGCTTTGGCATTGCTTGTGGTTTGATCTTCTGGTGGACACGCGGTGCGCCTTCTTGGCCCCATTGCGTGCCCTCTTTCCGCCTGCAACAGGCTGATGGTGATGGCTTGTGCCGTAGGAGGTGCTGGCTGGACGTGGGTGCCCTACTTATGTTAGCGGCAGGTTCAGTAGAACCTCTTCGTGCGTATTATGTTCACTTTTCGTCTTTGTTTGTGTGCTGTGCGTACGTTCAGGCCAGGGTCCCTTGTCGGCTGTGCCGATCCCTTGATACTGTGTGGACCTTGGTGCCCTGGCTACGCCTTGTTTCAGTTTGGCGTGATCTTCTTGTCCTGCAGTGTTTACTTGCTTGTGTCTGGATCGGGAGTGCACCATGCGCTACATTCCCCTCCTCTTGTCTGCTTGTTCCAGGGTTGAACGTGGTTCCCCTGATGTCTCTGGAACGGGAGTGGACCATGCGCTGCATCCCCCTCCTCTTGTCTACTTGTTCCAGGGTTGAGTGGCTCCCCTGATGCCTGTCTGTCTGCCTTGTTCACATGGATGTATCATTCCCATGTTCTCCACTTGACTGAGGGTTGAGCTGGCTCCCCTTTCAGTTGTAGAGGTCTGTTCTGCTCTGTTTTGCCTCTTGGGCACACGGGTGCTCTCTTCTGTGGTGATCCTTCTTTTGTTTCCCTTCCGTGGTTGGTGCTTTCCGCAGAGTTGGCTGGTCTTTTGTCTGCATTGTTCACTTTGTGTGGTGTACTGTGTTACAGGCGCCCCTGTGGCCTTGCAGATGCTTGTGCGGGTGTGTTGGCAGGGTGGGTGCAAGGTGTGTGTGGCTGGTGGGGTTGTGTGTGTTGGGATATTGCTTCCTTCAATTTTTTCTGCAGTGGTGCAGTCAGGAGGATTTGAGGCGGGTACTGTCCTTCCGCTCTTCCTGCTCTGGGGGGGTAGGAGGCGTAGCCACGCAGTTGTCGAGCAGGCTGAGCGTTAGTCCAGCAGTTGGAGACTGACGTGTGTAGAGATGTGTGAGTCTGCAGTGAGAATGCAGTGATCAGCCTGTTGTGGTGAAGTGGACACTACACAGTATCAGGGTGTCGTGATGAGAGTGAGAAAGAAAGTGTGTCAATTGGACAGCCTGCATGAAGCATGTGTCAGTGTGTCGGTCTACAGTGGATGTCGATGAGGTCGATACAGCAAGGATACTCGGTTCCTGTGACTGCAGTACTCACTGTAACATGTGATGTGTGGTGTTGTGCAGTGTGGTGTGTTGAATGCAGATGAACGATTGTAACGCTTACATCAAAAAGATCACTACATGATTGTTTGGTAGCTAGCTGGCTAGTTGGTTGGCGGGTTTGCTAGCCGGATGCGGCTAGCTAGCTAGTGGGCTGCTTGGGAAGCTAGTGAGTGTGGTTGAGCGGCGAGAGAGCTGTCAATTTGAGGGAGTGGTTGGTTTTTGTTACATTGGTGCGTCCTTGGGGTCTGTGCCGAAGCGCCACCGATCTTGTATCTTTCTTCGCGGGCGCGCGTGCCGGGGGAGGGGGGGGGAGCAAGTGAAGTCATCAATGGGCGATTCTCTAAGTTATTTGGCAGGGGCAAAGAGGGCGCTGACTATGCGTCGCCCGGTTGGGATCAAGGTTGGTGATGTGTCGGGCTGGGCTGCGTGTGCTGCAGCACTGTGTGTGTGTGTGTGTGTGTGAGTGGCAGTGTGAGTGGTTTGCCCGCTCCTGCTGATCTTGTTGGGTTTTCTCCAGGGTGTGGGGTTCAGGGTCGCGGGTCACCGGTCACTTCTGCCTTCCTTGGCATGTATTGTGTTTGCAATTGATGTGTGGTTCCAAGCGGCTGATCCTACCCACAATCAGCAGGCCCAACCGTCGTGACGAGACATGCTATGTGAGTATCAGAGGGCCGTTGGTGGCAGATGTTTGAATGAGTTTATTCGTGCAGTGATGCCACAAAGAGGGCTTGAGGAGCCCAGACAACCCAACACAAACATCAGCCTGGCAGGACTCAACCAGCCTGGCCAGGCAACAGCTTCTCCAGCCCAACATGAACAGCGTGGTGATAGCCACCCCGCCACGGTGCTAGGCGTCAAATCTGGCTTCTGTTCGGGTCTGTCACACAAACCGTCAGCAGCTTGCATTGCGTGAAACTATCTTCTCCAGTCAAACATGTGTTACTTCGTCAACCCGATCGCGAATCCAATGATACCAAAAGCATCACCGGCACAATGGAAAAGCATTCAGCAGCAGACCTACAGAGTGGCGTCGTAGTGAAAAGTGTGTGGTGATCAAGTGTCAGTCTCTCCTCTCCAGCCGTTCCTGCGCACCTCGACAGATCACAAATCATGCAGACACTCGGCAGAGTCTTGCTATCGCAGCTTCGGCCCCAGGCGCTGCAAGGCAGTCCCGCTGTGACTGCTGCTGCTGTTGCTGCTGCTGCTGCTGTGGGGCACCAATCTTATTTCGCAAGCATACGGTGGTTCAGCAGCGAGGGCGGCAGTAGCGAAGGGCTGCAGCGGCTGTATATCGGTAACATCAGCTTTGACACCAGCCAGGCAGATATTGAGCAGGCGTTCCAGAAGTTTGGTACAGTCCATGTGAGTTGTGTGGGGCTCAGCAAAACATCATGACAGCTTTCGGCGCATTTGAACAATCAAAAACCAGGACGTGCTGTGCTTCATGCTCCTCTAGGTGCAGTAGCTTTAATGCATCCTTGCCATGCTGACCATGTCCATGGCAGTTGTGGCCTTGCTGCTGTGGTGTGCGGTGTGCGGTGTGCGTTACTCCTGGTCGTCAATCTTCGTCTCCAAACAGCATGTTGTATAGCATAATCTTTTTGTACACACCATTTCTGTAAAGTTCACAGGCGCCAAGCATCCACATCAGCACCTCCTGCCCTAGCAGAGACTTGCAGATGCTCACGCCAGCCATCATGGCATGCACAGCATGGTTCCAAGCATCTTTACTTCGCACTCCACCTGATCAGTTGGAGTGAAAAGATGCTTAGCACCGTGCTGTGCATGCCATAATCGCTTGCGTGAGCTCAGTGCATCCAGCTGATCAGCTCACACGCTTGTTGACCAACAGACCCGCCTCCCACACTTCCATAGCTCACACTCTTTGAACTGTGTGCTGTTACAGGACTGCAACCTGCCCCGCCGGCATGATGGCAAGCACAAAGGCTTTGGTTTTGTTGAGGTGAGAGCAGCGGCAGTGAAACTGGCGCAAGAAACAAACAGCAGTGTGTCTGCAATTGTGGCGAGAGAGCAGCAGCAGCTTGGCGTCCTATGCAACATCCCCCCCCCCCCCCAAAAAAAAACAAATTCACATCAGCAGTCGATTGCGACCATCTTCAAGAATGTAGGACTTCCAAGGGTTTGGCTTTGAATTTGAAACATCACGCTGCTGCTGCTGCTGCTGCTGCTGCTGCTGCTGCTGCTGCTGCTGCTGCTGCTGCTGCTGCTGCTGCTGCTACCCGATGTGTGCCTGCAGCTGGAGGCTGCAGCAGCAGAGACTGCTATCAGGGAGATGAATGATCAGGAGTTCATGGGCCGCGCCCTATGGGTAGGTCCATTGTCAGGGTGTAGGGTTGAGGGGATTTGTTCAATGAACTGCAGTTGCACCTGTAGCTCGGAGTGACAGCTGTATTACGAAGCTCGAGAGCTAATGTCAGCTGGAGGCAGTGTCACTTTGGGACCTCATTCTGAAACCACATTCTGCCCATAATCACATGCTGCTGCTGCTGCCGCAGGTCAAGCCAGCAGAGCCCAGGGAAGCTCGCGAGCCCCGTGAACCACGTCAACCACGGGAGCCTCGTGGTGACTTCTCATCCCCCCGTGCCCCAGGCCCCGTAGGGAGGTCACTGTGCGGCCGGGTTTCACTCGGCTGTATGTGGGAAACCTCAACTTCAGGACGACAGCGGCAGACCTGGGCAAGCACTTCCAGCAGTTTGGCGCTGTGCAGGTGGGGACTGAGCAGAGAGGCTGAGGGTTTATGGGTTGGGGCCTTTATATAGGAAGCAGAATGCAGGGATGCGCAAAAGTTGACAGTGGGAACCTCAACTTCAGGACGACAGCGGCAGCACTTCCAGCAGCTCGGAGCAGTGCAGGTGGGGACTGAGCAGAGGGTTGTAGGATGCAGGGATGGCGGAAGGGAAGCAAAATGGTATGGGGTTTGTGAAGGAGAAGCAAATTGCAGGGATGCCGATAGTGAGAACCACGCCCTCAGGACGACTGCCGCAAACTCTGGCAGGGCAATTTTAGCAGTTTGGAACTGTGCAGGTGTGCTGGGCAGCGAATGCTCGGGAGTGGGTGGTTGCGGTTTTGGCGGTAGGGGTCAGGTAGACTTGGGATCCAGATGTCACTGTTGGCCGTGTGCCATGTGTTCTTGAATGCGGCCCTTGTACACAAAATGTTGGAAGGTTCACACTGCTGCTGCATCATGCTGCCTCTGTGCTGTCAATCCCCATGTTCTGGGTACTTTTCACTGTACTGTGTGCACATGTGCTGTCACATTGCGCTTGCATTCGCATTGCTGAAAACATCAACATCAAACTGTATCAGCAGATCACATAAATTACACTGTCCTGCCTGCTGCTGCTGCTGCTGCTGCTTCTGCTGCAGGACTGTGTTATTCCTCTAGACCAAGCAGGACGCTCGAAGGGCTTCGGCTTTGTCGAGGTGTGTTGACATGGCGTGTGACACGCCAGGCAGCCCAATGCGGGGCAATATTTTGCAGCTAGCTGCTGCTGCTGCCATCACCAAACCAACCTATGAACACCTGTTACTGTTACTGTCGCCTCCTACAACCAAATGCTGCCGTATAGCTCAATGTAAACATTGACAACTTAAAGCTGAAATTTTGTGGCTAGCGCAGTACATTGTTTACATACCAGCAGCATAACCACAACCGCACAAACTCCAACGTATCTCTCCTGACAACGCTGTGCTGTGCCGTGCTGTGTTGTGCTGTGCTGTGTTGTGCAGCTGGATGATGCAGGGGCAGCCAAGGCTATGCAGGCGCTGGATGGCGCAACATTCGACGGGCGCCAGCTGCGCGTGCGTGGACAGGAAGCGCAGTGATACAACCCGCCAGTGACTGAGACCCTACGTATCTGGAGGGTTCCCCGGCAGCACTGCTGCTGCTGAGGATTGTCCAGGGTGTGCATGTCGCAAGGCGTACATTCGTGATGCCGGAGTGTCTGCGTGTGTGGTGCAGCAGGGTGTTTTTATCAGTGTGTACGTGTGGTGCAGACATGCAGTTGCCGTCCCACATTTTGCAGGGTGCTGTGTTTCATGGGGTTTAAGGGCTAGGGTTTGGGGGCATCAACCTCAAGACCCTGGCATCCCTAGCTTGACCCATCTGTTGATAAGGCATGGTTTGCAAGCTCGATCTCCAAATACTGTGTTGGGGTGGTGTTTCTAGGCCCATCGCACGCAGGGTTTGTGGGACGGGCACTCAACCCCAACCCTTCACACAGTTGATGTGGTGGCATGGTTAGGTCCACTTTGGGAGTGTGTAAGTCACACATGCGCGTGGTTGCACCTGCATCTGAGCGCTGCTTATGTCAAGCTGCATGTACGGTGTCAGCAAGCTGGTAGTAGAGAGTCTCCTGGTGTGCTTGCGCCATGTTGGTTGAGGCTCACTTGCTGTCTGGGAGTTGGTGGTTGTTGTGGGGCGTGCTGGCATGCAGGGTTGCTGTAGGAAGTGTTGGGCTTGTATTTGTGGCTTGTGCATGCATGTTTCTGTGTATATTTGTGTGTGCTGATGTGTGTTTGCACAGTGCTGAAACGGCTTTTGCTGACACAAGTGAAGATCCGCAATGTTGCAGTGTCCTGCAATTGCAGCCGGTGTTGTGGTGATTGCTGTACTCCAGGCACTCTCTGCAGCCCCACAAAACCCAAGTTGCGCCGTTACGTGGCATGTAAAGTCGCAACACTGAATAACACACCACTGAATGAACACTGAATGATGACACACCAATGCACCACTAAGTTGCATGTATGTGTTTGGATAACAAACAGGTTGCATAAGTCCAACATGACGGCCATAACCCGTACAGTCTCATGCACTTCGAAGTTTGATGATCAATCAGCTGTCATGAGGGCAGGATGTGAGTGCTGCAAAGCAGCTGTGCAGCCAGTACCTGATCATCATGTAGCCATCCATGTAATCTGCATGAGATCGAACATTCATAGCAAATGCATGTGTACGACAGTCAATTCTGCCACTTCTCTGGGCTGTGGTGTGACTGTTGCTGCTGCTGCAAGCAGAACACCAACAACGAACGCGCGACTTGTGGCCGCCCAAACCGTTTGGGTACTGGCAGTAGCCTGCACCAGCACCAACTGAGCTAGGAGCTTCCCGCCAAGCTGAAGCCCCAGAAATCCACTACACCATAGTTTACATATTTTGCATGGCTTTGCATGGATAAATACACGGCAAAACTGAGTCAGCAAAAGCAAGGCAGGCTGAAGGCCTGGGCCACCTGGAAACCCCGCTTTCCCGCCAAAACACTGTCAGCCACGAACCATACTGCAAACAACAGCTCACCGCTGCTTGGCAGTGTCCTAGAGTCAAGGGAGACATCACAACAACAACCAACTGTACGGTTACGCGTACAGCGTGTGCAAGCAGCTTGCTGTGAAAGAGGCGTGATGGAAGGCCCAACAGTAGTTGTTGGGCAGCGTGTGCCTGACACGCACACGCCAAACAGCTATGTGAAGGAGTGGTTGGTGCCACATGATGAGAAATGACGTGTAGACTGCTGCCTCGACACGCGGCCACCCTGACAACAGTAAGCAGCATACATCTGGTGCTGGCCCGGTTACGTGATTATCCTTTTAGTGAGTCCTTGTACCCACTCCACCCAAAGGGCCAGCAAGGGAGTCAATGAGAGCCTTGAAAACGGGAGCCTGCTCAGGTGTTGTGCAACCAGAGGCTAAGTTGATAGCCAGCTGCTGTGCTGGCCAGCGCTGTGAGCACCAGCTGCAGCAGCCAACTCCTGGTGCTGCCAGGCTGAAACCCCCTTTCAATAGGGCAAGTCTCAGCGTCAGACGTAACCATTCGTAGCAACCAGTGCCACAAGCGCTGTAGCTCACAGGCAAAGCAAGGCCGGAGTAAAACACGTTCGTGCAGTTGCACTTAGTCATGCAGTCGCTGCTGAGGTCAACGCACCCCTGCGCCCCAGCAATTCAGCACACGAACAATCAAACATACACACCCTGGAACAATCCTGCTGACAGATACACACCACTGTCCCTAAGTCAGGATTGTGAGTGCTCACAACACACCACATACAGACTCGCACACAGGAAGTCCAGCACATCGACTGCCACACAAGTACTCAAAACACACATGTCCCGCATCACAGTCACAAAATCAGCAGAGAGCCATGAAATGTACGTAGCAGTAACCGCTTGAAAAAACAGATGATTCGGTCAGAGCATCAACAGCGGTTGGTCAAACAAACAAGAGGCATGAAGGGAATGTGCGGCCCTGTGCGTTTCAGCGAGCGCTCCAACCGATGAATCGGCAGGAAGTAAGTTCGCTACTGAGCGCCGACGATCGCAAACATATCCATGTGCTCGACGTCAGCCCGCATCCGCGTCATAGCGCGTTTGAAGACACCCGCAGTCTTGTCGCCTTTGATGATCTTGCACACGGCCGGCTGGACGTTCACAGCTTCAAGCGACATGTACACTCCCGCACACCTGCATCAGCAGAAGCACACACCAAACTGATTCAGGGAGAGGCGGACAGCTGCCCCGTGGCAGCAGTACTGTACAGTATGTCCCTCCGACCGGCTACACCGCCAGCACAGAATCGCAAAGTTTTGGACGTCAAGCAAAAAAGTGCAAAATGTGCCGTTTGTGCCACAACAAGTGTCGCAACCAAAGAGTCTGTCACGAGCGCCGCCCCTGTGCTCTGTAGCAGCGACTCACTCCGAATCCTCATCGCACGCCATGAAACAGCTGTCGTACGTCAACGCTATGCCCTGCGGAGGGTCCGACTGCTCTCCGATGCGCGAAGCCGTCGGGTCACGCCAGATGGTGTACTTGCCGGACGACACAACCGCCTTGGCGCCTACGCTGCTGTTGCTGCTGAATAGCTGCTGCACAGCTTGCTCGGTGGTGATGCTGCCAGGACTGGCAGTGGACTGGATGCTGGATGCGCCCACATCCGTTGATGGGATGGCCTTGAAACACAACAGGTCGCTGCAGCAACATAACACATGGCGTGTTGATGCATATCATGCATAAAGTATGGCTACTTTACATGCATAGTACACTGTAGCTGTGAAGCTCAGAGTGCCCATGCCAGACAACCACTGTTGTTAGCAAGTCCAGGCACAAGGCGAGGACGACAGGGCATGGAATTCAAGCCAGCTGCCTTGTCGTCAGTCAAGAACACACACCTCTTATTGCCGCTTGTCATCAAACTACTGTGCTACATAGCAGCCGATATAGTTTACGGACTGGCCCAGTACACTGGGAGTAGTGTGATGGTGCTTGAGCCCGGCTGACGTTGACATGGTGGCAAACATCATCAGCCATGTTCTGGTAGCGTCAAAGTCAAACGGTCAAACAAAGTCAAACACCTACTTGGTGGTGGCCATAGTGGGAGCGACCTTGAGCCTGCAGTTGCCATCCTCTGTTGCATAGTCGTACTGCAGAAACTGGCAGGCCTCGTCAAACGTGCAGAGCTCCACGCAGGCTGCAAACGCCTCCACTGTTATGGGCCTGCTGCCCCATTCATTAGGGTTCTGCGCAGGAATGACAGTCAAACCATTGGTTCAGAAGTTGTCATGTATGATCGAACAAAGATTGAGTTTTGAGTTCAAGCCGGGGTCCCCAGCAGAAGTCCACTAGCACGCTGTGTTGTGTGGACACTCACTCGCGTATCTCGTGATATGCGATCACCCTGAGGGAGAAACTTGGGGAAAATGATTCCAAAAAGATAGAATAACACATACCTGTGGCGCCAGGTTCCACGCATTGTCCGACACCTGCGTAAACTCCGCGATGCACTCCGTCGGCTGCGTGGCAGCAATCGCGGCGATGACACGAGGTGAGAACCAGTTTTGACCACCCTTGGGATCAAGAAACTGGAAGCCGCCAACGCCTCCTCCCCCGTCCTCACCGCCAAGCGCAGGGCAGGCGACACATTCAGTCCCTTTGGGCCGCACCCCGGGGCCGAAGTTGGGCTGATTTCCTCCGCACATGTCACAGGCTTGGCCGCCATAACCAGCTTTGCATACTGTTGGCAGCATAAGGAAGAACGGTCAAGAGCAGGGACACATACGTCCCAATCAGTGAGCAACTGAGTGGCAAGCCTGGCACACAAGCCTTGTGTGTGATGTTGTGTGCTGAGAGGGCGAGGTTGGGCGCATGCGCCCGCCCACATTGCCACCCTCAGTGACACTCAGCACATGCAGACAGCATGGTTTGGGGGGGGGGGGAGGGGGGTGGAGACAGTTGCATAGACGCGCTCGCCAGACAACACTGCACAGCAATGACAGCATCTTCCACATGACGAACGTCCCTCGCCACCCGCCCCCAGAACAGGGTAGTGACGACCACATGCCCGGCTCAGCCGGCGGCTGCGCCACCCACCCCCAGAAACAAAGTATCGATGACCGCATGCTGGGCTTCGGCTGCGCCACCCGCCCAAAGAAGTTGTGCTGATGACCACATGCGCGGCTTCTGCTGTGGCTGATCACACTTACGGTTGCAGCTGTCGGTGCTGGTCGCTCCTTCCACGGTGCCGGTAGAGCCACCAGGGCAAGGTAGGCACTGAGTGCGGTTGTTCTCACGGATCTGGTCGTTGTAGGTGCCTGGGCAGCGGCAGCAGCAGCAGCAGCAGCAGCAGCAGCAACAGCAGCAGCAGCAGCGCAGCAGCAGCAGCAGCAGCAGCAGCATTCAAGGTGGTGCAGCACACACATCAAGCCGATCGGTCTCTGACCACTCTCAATCACAAATAAGCAATAAGAATGTAGTCGGCCTGTGACTGCAACTTGCATGATCACAAATTGAATTTGAGAGTGACCCACAGACTGCATGGTGGCTTCAGTGGTCAGCCTCGACAAAGCAAAGACAACATAACGCAGTACAACCTGCTTTGTGATCACCCACAACATCACACTCCCTTGTGCAACAACTCACCCACAGGACATTTTGAGAGTGACCCACAGATTATATGGTGGTTTCATTGGCTAACCTCGTCAAAGCACAAACGGCCTAAGGTGGTTGATATTTCGTGATCATCACCACAATTGCTCATCTGTACAACAACTCACCCACAGGACATGGAGCAATCGAACTGCGCAGCCACCCGAAGCCAGGGGCAATCATGCAATCACTCTGGCTGCTGCGTGTGCTGTCAGGCCCAGTGGTCATGCCAAAGGGACACGTCCTGGGGCACAGGTGGGTCGAGGGTTGACGGGGTAGTGACATGAGCAGCACGGCAGGGGTGACATGGCACAGCAGGACAAGGCAGCAGGGGCAGCAGCGGCAGAGCAGAAAAAATAGTATCAATAGGTGCCACCGGGCATGGACCAACAATAATTGAGCACGTGCCAGTTTTGAAGCCCACAAGTCTGGCACGCTCGGAGCCTCGCAAGACTGT
Source organism: Desmodesmus armatus (assembly GCA_007449985.2). Classification (NCBI taxonomy): domain Eukaryota; kingdom Viridiplantae; phylum Chlorophyta; class Chlorophyceae; order Sphaeropleales; family Scenedesmaceae; genus Desmodesmus; species Desmodesmus armatus. The sequence goes on from VIIQ02000559.1 coordinate 301,682, forward strand.
CACCAATGCAACCGTAGTAACATACATTCATAGGCATAGACAGGCACTGCCACAAGTTTGCTTTCTACCAGGGGCGCTTACATAAAAAAATTGCTAACCAATAAGCATGAAAGCGGTCTGCAGCAATGTGGCAAGGCCCTGATCAAGCTCGCTCTCAAGGGTTTGGGTTCTGAACCATGTAACAGTAACAGTAACAGTAACACTAACAGTAACAGTGACACTTCACAACTGGCAACACACCTGCAAGGCTCCCTGTTGTCTCCTGCACTCCAGGTCCCAGTGTCACAGGGCTCGGCCACACCCTGTATGCAGACAGCAGTCAAGTGAGTAAAGGCCCGGGCTCCCTTGTGGGTTGCTCAGCTTTTTGTGGGGTCAATTATTGTAATTGTTACTGTTACTGTTAGGTAGGGCACCACTGGCGTAGCTCAGAAGGGTGTGCATGCTGAGCATGCCGGAATCCCACAATTTGAGGTAATGGCAGCACAACACAAGGTGACGGATGGGGAAGCTCAGGCTCAGGGGCAAGCAACAAGAGGGGCAGGATGGGGTGGCACTGTGATTGCAAGGAGGGGAGGCCCTCCCCAGGGGATAACTGGTTTCCTCTGTGAAATGTCCCGCACCTCGTCCAGGAAAGGAGGGGTGTTATCTGCACCATGCTAAGGTGGCAGTAACATGAACAGTAACAGTGATCGCACAAGTTGTCGGACAACTGGGGCGCACCTTGTCCAGGCCCCAACCCGCTGCTGTGACGCACGCCCCTTCGTTGTTGAAGCCGCCACGTGGAGGGGTGGAGTTGTCAGCTTTGTAGTACCCGGCACTGATGGGGTTAGTGATGGGATTCTTGTTGGTTACGAGGTTGTTGGGACTGCACAGCACAAAGGCGTTTGCGGGCACGCAGCACACATGCATAAGAACCCGATGAGAGCAGCAGCAGTCAACCAAGGTGCGGGCTGTCATGTCGTGGTATGCCGTGACAACTTGCTCGTTGGCTGCCACTGAGATTGTGTTGGCTCGGATGTTTGTATTGACCCATTTTGAAAGGCTTCAGCAGCCAGCACAGAAGCAAGGCATGTGAGCAGAGCAAGACAATGGTCAGCACAGCAGGTAGCTGGCAGTTGCAGCGCTCTTACCAGCTTCTGCAGGCCGGAGCGCTGAACCCAAAGGTGTTGTCGGACACCCCTGCAACATACCAACAGCAGAAACACAAACAACATTTCTTAATTTGCAGCATTCGGCTGTAACACCTGCAATGTCCGGCTGTAAAACCACAACAAAAAAGAAAGGTACACGCTCGTGGTGGACGGCACTTGCAGAGTCTTATGCCGGCAGGTGGTGCCTCGCACGCCGCCCAACTGCACAATGCAGTGCTGCTCATCTGCACTGAATGCCGAGTGCAGACAGTACCTTGTGGCATGCACCCCACCAAATGCTGAGTACAGACAGTACATGGTGACACGCACCCCAGTTGTTGTTGTCGCAGTTGACCGCCCTGAAAGTGTTGTCAGGTCCAGCAACAAGCCCCTGGCCCCAAACAATGTCTGCAAGCAGAACAGTCAAGTTTGGAGTTAGGGTTCAGTTTCAGGGTTGAGGTAAGGCCAAGTGTTGTCAGGTCCGGCAACAGCCCTGGCCTCAAACAATATCTGCAAGCAGTCGAAGAAGCCACAGGCAGTCGGGTCTCTTGAGGACTGTCTGGCTGTCTTTGCACAACATGATCAACATCAACCCTTGCTAGAGTCCACACCATCACATCCATTCTTGCAGCGTTGGCGATACTCAGACCAAAGCCAACAGATAAGATGTGTGCCAATATAGCAAAAAAGACCCTCTTCAAGGTCTGACACGACCCTGGCGTGCGCAAAAACCTGCCAACCCTGACCACATACACAACAAACCAGCAACTTGCACTTGAAAGCGAGAAGAACTTGCCCTCACTCCCTCCCGCCCTCACGCGTCAGCCCCGTTGAATGCACTGGTGCTGCTACCCATTACTGCAATCACGCCCCAACCTCGAACCACACACGCCGCACATGTACGCTGCTAGGGCGAATGAGTCACTTACAGCAAGACTTTGGGAGGCTCCTGACGTACATAAAGACCTCCCTGCCATCCATGCTGTAGAAGTTGAGGATTTCTGTACCCATGGATTGCATCGACAAGTCCGGACTGCATTTCACGCACGATGCCGCCTCGGCGGGCGCGGCCCAGCCGGTCCGATACTCCCCGTTCGGACATTCCTTTGTTTCCGTTGCTGTCGTGAAGTGGCCTGGCGGCGTCACTGCATAAGCAAACGCACAAGCACACGCTGAGCGACTTCAATCCAAGTTCAATCCTAACATGCCACGCATGATTCGACCAGCGCACACAGCTCCGTGTGGTATTGGTGGCAGGACAGCGCGCGCGTAATGACTTGCAAGGTAGGACTCCTCTGTCGGACAGATCAACCATACCAGCTTAAGCCCCCCCCCCCCGCCCCGCCCCGCAAGCATGCAAAACAATAATAAACAAGAGGCAATTAAGTATCCCAACGTGCGGCAAGCACAGCTTACCGCATAAGGCCTCCACGTTGGAGCCTAGCCCTTGCGTCCAGAGCCCGCGCGGGCACCTCACGATTGTGGGGTCGTTGGCGGGTATGTTGCTGACACTGATCGACTGCTTTGCAGTGCCCCCAGGACTGCAGAGCAAACAGTAAGGAAAGCACACAGGCCCCTGAAGTCACACACACATGTTACATCCTTGGATGGTCCATACATTGGCTGGATGCACTCCCTGTGTCTACACACATAGATGATATGTACTGAATGTGCAAAACTCAGGTGAAAGAGATGCATGACGGCTGATGGAGCCGCATGACCTTGCGAATCAGGCGTGTGTTGTACCTAAACCTCAAAAACACAAGAGACCCTGTGGCCGCAGACCAGGCTTTGTGATGGTGGGTTTCTTAGAGGCTGCAGGTGGCAGCTAATTTGTGGGACGGCGGCGCACACCGATTCTGCACTGCACCACTCAGAGGTGTGCGCAGCGGCTGCAGCCTGAACTTTGACCCTGCTGTGCCTGCTTCAAAGCTTAAACCCTGTTGCCAAGTACGCACCAGTAGTACTTCTGGGGGCATTTGTCGGTAGCCCTCACGACGCCGTCCACCACGGAAGTGGCGTACGAGCCAGAAACCACATCTGCATTGTCACCAAGAAAGCAGTGCCAGCGTGAGACTCTCATGTCTCAAACAAGTTTCAGAGACGTGTTCAACTTGGCAGACACCATAAGCCTGGACAACCAAGCACCAGATCAGGCCACACGACCCTCCAGCAGAGGGTGCCGCGGCCGGTCATATCCGAACTGAGCTCTCCCTCCTATACCTTTGTCGCCCTTCTAGCTGGTGCAAAGATGCCATGCTAAGTTGCACGCGATCCACGAACACTGTACGCATCGCTGATTCTCATGACTGCATCCAAAACATCAAACACATGTTTTGAACACCGTGCAGTCCATCGTACCTGAACAATTGAGGGCAGATGTAGCCGCCTCCCCAGGTGTCGTGACTCCCCCGCCAACGCAAGCTGTGCAGTTTGCCGCGTCAGCTGAGCGCCAGGTGCCTCTAGGACAAGGCGCCACTCGGCCGGGGGTGATCTGAAAGTACCCGGCTGCCACCGCTGCACCGTATTTGACAGCACGACAGCAGCGCAAGAGGGTGAGACAGGAAAAAGAGGAAGAGAGAGACAGAGGGGGGGGGGCTGCCATGGGAGAGCCAGAAAATATGTGCTCATCTAGGAGGAGTTTGTGTTGTTGAGCGCCAGGTGCCTCTAGGGCAAGGCGCCACTCGGCCGGGGGTGATCTGGAAGTACCCGGCTGCCACCGCTGCACCACAACACGAAAGCTGGAGATGATTGATTGGCTGACATGATGTTTGGAAGGAACCAGCTGCTGCCAGCTGTTCATCACTTACAGCAGCCCTGGGCGGTTGTTAGCTTTGTCCTGCCAAGTGACGTGAACCCGGTCGGACAGGGCACACAAGCTCGCTGCTTCTTCAGACCAGGGCCATACCTACACATACACACCACACCACAGCAGCAGCAAACAGACAAGGACAGCTGTTTGTATCACACGCCAATCAATGAAACCACGGTGTCACTAAACTGGGCTTCTCAGCAGCCTACAGTGCTCAAGTGCTCTGCTTCAAGCCTCACTAAGCCTGGTTGCACACAGGCTCTGCTTTGAACTCCAACTAGTAGCTGCCCACGTCATGAGGTACAACGGCTACAGAATCTGGCACGGCAAGGCCCTGCAACCCGCAAGGGGGCCAGGGGCTCAGAAGGTTTTCAGAGGCTCATGCGTGCAAAACAAGCACCAATGTACTACGGATAATATTCAGCCCTGCAGTCACTGCAGGGTGCTGTCAGTTCATGCCATGGCAACTGGCTGGCTGGCGGGACATGCAGGAAACTGTACTCACGTGTCTACCGGGCAGGGTGTGGCGACGGGGTCACTTGTCGCTGCATCAAGGTTGTAGCTGTAACCTGGGAGGTTCACTGCACATGCCACAAACAGCCCGAACACACAAACAATTTGAACATCATTCAAGAAGGCATAGGTCGTGATGGCGGCACACCATGTTCAGTGGACACCCAAGAAAGGATCCTTCCCATTTTATCAAGGGCTGAATTGACACGCCACCAGCTGCAGTGGCTTTGTGCCAAGCTTGTCCCGCCCTCCTTGGTCAGCTTGCCTGGCATATCATCATGTGTGCTTGATGGACAACTGCCAACTGTGCACTCCCAACTCGCCTGCCAGCTCTACAATTCCAACCGTCAATTGCCAGCTGTGCATCTGCCAAGTGTCAACTGCTAACCTACAGACATGTCCCCTGCCCAGCTTGGAACGCACTCAGCCTTTAAACACACACTCACCGCACAACCGCTTTGCTATCGACCTGGCTGGCACCAACAGTGAACAGGCCGTCGTGGCAAATCAACAGCTGGAGAGCTGGCCACACTCACATTGACAGCACATTCTACAAACACGCTCGTAACGCCCACAGACATTCCACACCCAGCTTGCAAAGCACCCAGCTAAGGCAAGTCTTCACGCTCACCGCACAGCCGCTTTGCTATCGACCTGGCCCCAAGGGTGGTAAGGCCGTCGCCAAAGGTGCTGCAAGACGTCCTGCCGGGAAAACCTGCAATCAGAAGCAGCAGCAGCAACCAACACCACCATCAACAGTCACTGGTGGTGCACTGCAACAGTGTGCTTTTGGTCAGCCTTTCCCTCAGTCTGGTGGCTAAACAAGTTGTGAGCAGGGTTATTCGTAATGCGTGTTCCTTGAGGAGTGCTTCATGCCCTATGACCCTTGTTTAGCCTGACAGGGCGATCAGGTGGAACCCTGATCCAGTAATTTAGTAGTAGTGGTGATGCATGTGTTGGAAAATGTAGCAGGGGCCAAGACATGTTGCTGGCTTGCTGCTTTGCCCCAACATGTCTGCAGCCCAGGACCCTATCAGCACAAAGACACACCTGGACCGGTGTACTTGCCTCCCATGCAGAAGAAGCCTGCAATATTTGCGGGGACAACATATGCAAACAAGGTTTGCAATCGTCAGCTGTGCAGCATCTTTCGGGATGAGTGAGGCTGTTTGGAGAGGCGCCGGCTTCCCGCATGTCTGCTCAACCCCCCAAGCAGAGGGTTCTGAGGGATGTAAGGCCGCCAACTTCTCAACAGCAACAACAAAGGCCCTCGGAGGAAGGCTGTCCTCAGTCGCGTGTGCATGGCCTAAATACTGTAGTACACGTAGGGGGTGTATGGGTTGGACTCCCATGCAAGTTTGGTCCGGGCACTGGGCACCTCCTGAGTAAGAAGGGTGTTAGGCGGTCTCATCCGTGTGAGGCTACCGTATACTTTGGGCTCCCGGCAGCCTCGGCTGTTGTGTGCGTGGCCAGCCGGTGGGGGTCCCGCCCGCAAACCTCCTGCCAATAACAACCCTGTAAGTGGGAAAATGTGCCATACCTTTCTCACAGTCCTTGCACACATCCTGCTGGTTTTCTGGCTGATACTTGCCTCCAGGACAACCTGTGGGAGGGACAAGGGACAAGGAGCCAGGTAGTCACGCACACAAACAGTGCATGTGCACAGCTCTCAATGTAGGGGTCTGTTTGAATTGGCGCGGTCACATTGAGCATAAACCCTGTGATGGTCAAGGTTTGACTGGTTTGGCCTGCAATTGTGACAGCCTGCCCGTGGTCAAATAGACAGAATTTCAGTGGCTTTCTGTCTTTTCGTTACGTTGTCGTGGCTGCTCTGGGAGTCTCTTCAGCTTCTGCTGTTGCCCTGCATCTGTGCTGGGAGCTTGCTGTTCACATCAGAGCTGCAGTTGCTGACAACTTCCTTCCACATCATACCACACATCCATAGTCACATGTTCAGGCCCATCTACTGCTCTGTAGCTATCATGCAGTACGATCCTGATCAGCTCAAGGACAATCTGCTGCTGCTGCTGCTGCCAACATCATGATGACTAATCAGCTCGAGGTCGAGGGGAGCTGCAGCTGCTGTTTTATGTTCCCGGCAAGCAGCACTCACCGCAGGTTCCGTCTGCTCTCGAAACAAACAGCGACCCAAGACACGAGGAGCACCGAAACCCTCCGTCTGAGCTGGTGCATGCACCAGGGTTGCATCCAGGGCAGTTGCCATCACTCATGGCCGTGACAGTGTGACCAGCACCAACCCATGCTGGGAGCTGCTGCAGCTGGGAAAGGGATTGAACCCACTCCGTCTCTTCGTCTGCTGCTTCTGAGTCCTCATCGGAGCTGCTGCTGCTGTTGCTGCTGTTGCTGGTGCCAGGCTGTGCTTCCTGCAAAAGTCTTCTGGACCATGGCAAGTGTATATGCCCAGCTTCATGAGGACTGCTTCCGCCATGCCAGGACACTGAACAGCAAAGAGTGATGATCCATGGTCAAGACGTGGCTTATATAGCCCGTGGGAGGGCACAGACCAGGGGATGGGACCCCCACCCACACATCAATACAGCAACAGCAGCAGTTACTGTACACTCACGTCTCCGCCCAGACCATGGCCCCCTTTCGACTGGTTGTAGCTGTTCTGATTGCCTAGTATGTGCGCTGCCTACGTTCTGCACGCGTTCCTTTGTTGCCAGAAGTGCTGCTAACAGCACACAGAAGAGCAGAGCGCGCGCGGGCCCTTGAAGGGGCATTGAAGACACATTAGCTGTTCAGATGATTGCGGTCCATCAAGCCTGCAGATGCTGATGTCTGTCGACACAGTCTTGTGCAAGCAACAAGGATTGCTTTGATGAGCTCTCACGTTGTAAGGTCAACTTTGATGGTAAGATGCATATAATCAAGCTGGATCGTGTGTGTGGTTGCCATCCGACTAGGCCGAAGTCATCGCGAAGTTCACTAATCAGCAAGTCCCAGAAGCATACACGTACGCAGTGTTGTGTCCAAAGCGCAGATATCCTTCTGGTTTTGCCAGCTGCTGTGACACTGACGCAATCAAAGCAGTCGCTGCACGGGTGGATTACTCAGGTGCACCCACTCACCCAAGGTGCTCAAAACAAACAACCATGCTGCCCCAACGAGCCACACACTGTGGCAGACAGCAACTGGGTAACACATACATAGCATGACTGAGCTGACAGCCGGCGGCATCAGCACAACAGACTGCAAATCAACTGCTGCTGCTACTGCCTGACTTGCGCAAGGCGGTCACGCACGCCCAGGAGCCTTCGGTGCTGACCTCAAACCCTTCAAAGTGAGGCCCATAGGCAGCCATCACATCCGGCACCTGGACAGCAATGCAGCAGCCAAGCACACCCATCGCACGTCAAGAAAAGAACCTTGGATGGGCGACTTATGGCGTCAGGAACAACACACCACGTCCCAGGCACACGGTGTGTCTTGTTAACCTGAACAGCAAGGTGTGCAAGTCTATGGGGTGTGTCTCGCAGAGATAGAGAGGGTCTCACCAAAAAGATGCCCCACGACCCAAACCAGAGCGCTCAACAGGATGCGTCCACCCTACCTGCTCCTGCAGTATTCCAGACAGCACCAGCCTCCCACCAGGTTTGCAGTAGCCCGTCAGCCTTGGCTGCAGCTCAAGTAGTGGCCCACGCAGGATGTTGGCCATGACTAGGTCAAACAGCCTGGGATCAGCACCCTGCTGCAGCTGACTCGCAGCAAAGTGACATGTTGCACAGAATGGCGGCAGCAACGACAGCAGCAGCAGCAGCAGCAGCAGTCATCACTAAGTCAAACAGCTTCGCTTCAGCACCCTGCTGCAACTGGCTCACAGCAAAATGACATGTTGATGGCAGCAGCAGCAGCAGCAGCAGCAGCGCAAGGACACATCCAGAGTGTGTTCAGGTTCCTGAGGCATTGGTTAACAGCAGTGCTACACACACCTCCCAGGAAGGGACAGCAGGGAGTGGCAGCAACACTGGCAAAGCAAGGATACAGGCAGTGTGTTTGAGGCTTGCCAAACGGGCAGTGCTGGCAACCAGAGCACACAACAGGCCAAGGAAGCCACCAAAAATGCAGATGGCAGCTTGTCGCTCAACAGTGGGGATGTGCCCCCACCAGTCCTCATCTGGTGAAATGCTGCTTGCTGCTGCATCAGTAGCACCTCAACACAACACAACACAGCCAGTCTACATCATGTACCTTTTCATAGCGTGCTTGCCAGCATCATGCTGGATGATGCAGGTCGTGGCCGTGATTGGAAGCTTGACATCTTGGCTGGCAGCTATTTCTGAGTGTATATAGTAAACCCTAAACCCTACAACCTAGTAGACTCTTCACCCACCTGCAGCATTGGGTCAGGGTCTGACAGGTTGGCTCCACACTGCAGCAGCTGGAAGCGCTGCTCCAGGCCGTTCAGCACCGCATTGGCAGGGTTCACTGTTTGTGATAGGCTCTAGGAATACCACCTGTGCACACCACCTTCAAATCATTGACTGCCCCCCCCCCTCACACACACACCTCCCCTCCATCCTACCCCTGCATACACATGCATGCCTCGCAAGTACCTTACCTGCAGCATTGGGTCTGGGTCTGACAGGTTTGCTCCACACTGCAGCAGCTGGCAGCGCTGCTTCAGGCTGTTCAGCGCAGCATTGGCTGCCGCTGCCCGCACAGCGAGGGGGTCAGTATCGGTGCCCACAGCTGACTCAGCACCTAGCAACAGCGCAGCTGCTTGCAGGGAGGGCGGGGGGGGGGGGGGGGGGGAAGCAGCAGTCAGGGGAACAGCTTGACTTGGTCTACATTCCCCTTGACACTCAGACCCTAAGCACAAGCTTGAAGCCCTACTTAGTGCCCAGATAGTGGGCGAGCAAGCAGGCAGGGAGGCAGGCAAAAGTCAGGAGCACTGCGAGGGGGTCCGTGTCGGTACCCACAGCTGACTCAGCACCTAGCAACAGCGCAGCTGCAGGCAGGGAGGGGCAGGCAGGCAACAGCCTTGAGCATTACGCCTCCCCCTATACCCTACCTAGTGCCCAACTTGGCAACGGTAAACACTCTGTCCAACAGTACCCCAAAACATAAGCATGAGCGCAGGGGCAAGCATGTGCACCACACTGCAGCTACTGGAGGGTCCTTGGGGGCTGAATGGCGATGAGACTGCCCACCCGATCAGGGTATGCACCCTCACCTCTCAAAAAAAAACTCGTTGAGCCCATCCTGAAGTGATGCTTGCTGCAGTTCTTTGTAGCACTAATCAGGAACAGGGTTGATGTGCAGTCCTGTCCCGGCAGCAGTTCTTGAGTGAGTGCAGTAGTCTCGAGTCAGCGCAGTAGTAGACACAGTGAGACACTTAGTGGATCTTACCTATGGCCAACACGCCTGAACCAGCCCCGTAGTCCATCACATCAGCACCCCTCAAGCCATCCAGCTGAGTCAACAACTGCAAACACAGCTTGGTGGTGGGGTGCTCTCCTGCAGGCAACAAACAACCAGACAAACCCAGTTAGCGCCAACACCAGAGATTAGCCAACCCCCTTTGCATTCCATACTGACCAAACAAACCTAGACAACCTAGTCTGCGATCCACATTGCTGGCAGCAGCAGCAGCAGCTCAGGCTGAATCATGTATGGGGGTGGGGTGGGGTGGGGGGACAGGGGCGGGGGTGGGGGCGGGGGTAGCAGCTGCAAGGGCAAGATGAGGTGGTGGTTGTGTTGTGTATAGACACAGGGAGTGCATCCAGCCAATGCAACCATCCAAGGATGTGACATTCCGAAGTTGGGTATAAGCGCGTGGGGGCGCACAGTAACAAGTGTGTGTGTGTGGGGGGGGGGGGGGCGGGGGTACAAGCCCAGTAGGTTGTCCTCCTGCCTCACTCACCAGTTCCAAAGGCCACCCCGGTGAGGATGATGTTTGTTGCTGCTGGGTCTGTTGGTTCACTCCAGTCAGGTATGATGTACAAGCCATCTGCAACCTGCGGGGCAGCAAACACCGTTGTTGGTCCCCTCCTTTGGTGTCATTTTCTGGTGGTGGTTTTACACCACTGCTCAGTCAGCTGCAGCTGCAAGCTGCACCCCCCGCCCTGCAATTTTGAGGTGTGTTCACGTTGGTGGCCTGGTGTCATGCTTGCAAGTGTGACTTGATCAGATTGACTTGAAGAGCCTTGATCTTGCTGCAGTACGGGGGTGCCAAGCCTGCCCTAGCTGCCCAGCCAGCATCGTGCCTGTAGACGCACCTGCACGGGAACGTAGCTGGCCTTGATTTGTGCAACCCACTCTTGATCAACCACCTCCTGCACACTGAAGGAAGACAACACAAGACAGTGCGCAACTCCCGTCCTTTCCTAATGCAGTGGTTCCAATGCTGCTCTTGCTGCTGGTATACATCAGTCTCACTCGCTGTTGCCAGGGTCCTGGCGGCCAAACCACATGCATGTACAGCCATGACCATGCTGTCAAATGTGTTCAGGTGGTTGTGCGACAGTGCCAAAGTGTGATTGGGCAAGACCAGCAGGAGGTGGTTGAGGTGAAAGTGACCTTCTGCAAAGGTGTTGACTGTCATGCCTGCACAGCTTGCTGCTGCTGCTGCTGGTGCTGCTGCTGCTGGTGCTGCTGGTGCTTCTGCTGGTGCAACTCAGCGCCGTTGCTGCTGCTGCTGTTGGTGCATCTCAGCGATGTTGCCGTGCCAGCCCCGCACACACCTGTAAGGCAAATCAGGTAGGTCACATGCATCTTGGACAGTTTGCATTGCAGCTGCCACATCCTCCTGCCCAGCACACAAACAAGTGACAAACACATATGAGCAGCAATGGCACAGTTACGGTAACTTCAGACTGAGGGAGGTGAATTGTCTAGCATGCACCCCCCACCCCCACCCCCACCCCCACCCCCACCCCCACCCCCACCCCCACCCCCACCCCCACCCCCACCCCCACCCCCACATCCTCCTGCACAGCAACCAGAAAGACAAACTCGCTTTGTTTGCCACCACCGCACTCAATGTTGCAAAGGTCAGCCAGCCTCAGCAACTTGGCAGCAGCTGCCACATATTATGTGTGTGTGAGGGGGGGGAGACTTGCAGGAATACGTAGGACCGTTCCCTGCGCAGCCTTCGGGGCATCTCAGTCCGGCACTGACTCAGCAGCTGTTGTCGCTGCAGTCACAACGCCACTTCAGCAGGCGCACCAAGCAGCTGACAGTCTGTCCACAAGACCCAGTCGGTAGCTTCAGCTGCATGTTCTACGACTGCAAGGATATTTATGTGTAATTCACCCATTCCGCACGCTCGCTATGGCCTGGACAACACATGTCCTGCTGCGACAGGACACCTGATGTGCAAAGCACACATGTACATCTTGCCCGCATGCCCTCATGTGCGCACCTCAATCGCATAGTGTGCAATCAACCTGCAGCTGTCCCAGAGATCTGCCTCTGCCCCAAATCGCTCCTGCTCCTGCTGCCCTTCACCCCTGTACTCCTCAACCACCACTGACTGAGCCCCAAACCCTAGCAGGGCATCTGACAGCAGCTCTGCTTGCAAGCCTGGTATGGGGCCTAATGAGACCCGTTGACTGGTGGTTAGGCTGGTGGGGTCGCCACCACCACTGCTGCTGCTGCTGGTGTTTGGGCTGCTGGGGATGTTGGCAGGGGACAGGAAGACAGCACGGCACAGCACGGCACGGCACAGCAAGGGACGATGCAGGAAAGCACAGCAGAGCAGGGAGTGTGGAGAAGCGGGAGTATTGCTGAATGGTGCTGCTCGACTATGTGGCTGTTGCTGCCAAGGCAGCAAACCATAGGTGGGTCGCACGTGTTGCAATGCGCGATGGACGCAGTGGGTGGGTGTAGGTGTGAAGGGACATGAGGGCGAGACTCTAGCTAAGGTCCTGGAATATGAAAGCCAAAAACATGCAAATAGTTGAGTTCAACAGACCTGAATGCGGCTGCACAGAAAGCTTGTAGTCCTGCAGGGGCGATGCCTGCGCCTAGAAGCTCTGACGAGCAGCCAAACACAGTGCGGGTCGCCTGCTCTGACACGAAAGTGCTGCCGCTGCTGATGCGCCGGTTGACTGCTGCTGTGGTGACGTATTCCTGGCTACTGCTGCTGCTGCTACTGCTGCTGTCCTGAGTGTAGCCACTGTTTCCTGCTGCTGCCGATGCCGCAGGAAAGTGCTGACTTTGTCGGCGAATAGCCCTGGTCAGGACGCCCCTTGGCTGGATCATGGTCTGCATGGGCTTTTGAAGCACTGATGTACGGTGCAGCATGTTGTGGATGCATGCATTCAGCACTTGCATTTTGTTGGTGCGTGTGCTGAGCAGGTTGACACAGCAGCAGCAATGCAGCCAGCCCTTCAACGGCGGAATGTGGTTGAAGTCAGACAGTTATGTGATAGACGATCAAGACGGATTTGGCTGACTGGCTACGAGTCCTGCAGCATCACTTTGTCAGCAGCAGCATGCAAGCCATGAAAAGAGTGGGTGTGGGATGCCACCGTTGCCTCAGCTGTATGTTCATGGTGGTGTATGCTCAGCAAAGACGTGATACCGTTGTAACAGTGTCTTCACGGCTACTGCAGCTCGTTTGCGACAGAAGCAGATCGCCAGGCTGATCGTTGGTGTGAAGGCATCTGTGGGTGCAGTGTTTACTAGTACGGGACTGGTGGAGGGTTAGACAGAACATATCGCACCATGGCAGCACAGGTGCGCTGGACTGTTTCACCTCTTCTGCTGGCTGCTGCTGCTGATGGTGCTGTCATGTTCCTTCTTCCCTTGTTTCAGCAGCCGGTAGCCAGATTTTTTGCTTGCTTACCTCCCTGGGACCGCTTTACAGTCCAGTTTGACCCCTAGCACGGGGTGGCTAGCAGGCAGCTCATGTCCCCATTTTGCTTGCTGCTGTGTGCCTGCTCTGCACTGTTTAGGTACCAGTGAACCCCAAGCCTTTCCTAAATGATCTTACGGGCAAGACAGTGATAGTGAAGCTCAAGTAAGCAAGCAATAGCCAGTCTCAGGGGCAACAGTGCAGTGACCCCTCCATCACAGTCAGACAGCAGTGGTTGCATCCATGCCTTACCTTATCCGCTTGCCAGAACAGGCTTTGATCACTGGGAGGTGACTGCCGCAGCACCGTATATACTGGGAGGCAATTGCAGCAGCAGCAGCAGCAGCAGGCAGCTGCTACTACTGCACATAAGCAGCGGCCATGCTGATGCAGCGGCCTGTCTGACAGCAGTACTTGCACAGCAGTGTCCCCCTGCACACCCGGTAGTCCAGTCAGGTCCATTGGTGTTTCAAACCTATGTTCTATCTCAACCTCACCCCTGACAAACTGCCCTGCGCTTTTGTGTCTCCCCTTGTGACTGCAGGTGGGGCATGGAGTACAAGGGTTACCTAGTGTCAGTGGACGCCTACATGAACCTGCAGCTGGCAAACACAGAGGAGTTTGTGGATGGGCAGTCGACCGGCATGCTGGGCGAGGTGCTGATCCGCTGCAACAACGTCCTCTGGTTGAGAGGGGCACCAGACGAGGAGATGGAGGACGCGTAGCAGGGCAGGCCAGGGCATGTCTGACGACCCTGGGTCTGCTGCTGCTGGTCCTGCTGGCGGTTTCTGAATTGCCTTGGAGCCAGCAGCAGCAGCATGCTGCGCGGGGCAGGGAAAGGCAGCCTTACGACCTGACGTTGCAGAGTGGTCTCTTCTGCTGTTGGGATCATGGTTCTCCTGAGAGCCATTAGCAGCAGCATGCAGTGCAGTGCAGCATGCTGCCGCTGTTGGGGTTGTGTGGACGGGTTGAGGGGGCTTCTAGCTAGTTTGTTTGAGGCTGCGGTGTGAATATGTGTTGTCACAAACCCCCTGCAGGGTGGGTGGCAGGCGCGCATATGTGTATCAGCTGTGTCAGCCAGGTTGCTGGCTTTTGTTTGGGACGTCGGTTTGCACCCCACGAACAGTGGGGCTCCCGGCTAGTTCTTACTCTCTCGCCCGCAACAGCCAGGGTTGGGCTTTGTCACACCTCATTTGTGCCTTGCGGCTCTTTGCGTGCTGCTGAAAAATGGCCCTCGACAACCTTCCACATGCAGCAGTGTGTGCGCCCAGACGGTAGAGGTTTGCAGATGGGGACTTCACCCCAGGCGCTATGTGTGGTGGCAGCGGCAGATTCATCAGCTTTGCTAGTCTGTCGGCTAGTTAGACGCATGCCTCTAACACAGCAGCTTTGCAGGTCTGGTTGCGCAGCTCTGCAGTTGTGTAGGCGACTGCTGGTGGTGCTCGTGACCACCGCAGACATGCTGTCAATCTGCTTGGCGCCTGAAGCGTGCTTTGGCTGGGTGCTTGGCCATCTGTGTGGGTGCGGACACTCCGCAGGGCAAGGACTGCAGCGGAAGCATCTCCTATGATCTCAGCTGGAAATGCAATTCTAGCTCACAGAATGCCGCGGTTGTGTTTGTGCCAAGGTGGCGGTCAACGTGGAGTTTAGTACGCACAGTGCAGATGTGCAATGGAGCTGCATAAGTCAGGGACCTGTGAGCCTGTATGCGCTTGTATCACGGCACATAAGCTTGCTTGGTATTGCAGGTGGTCCCCACAGCTGTGTTTCATACAGCAGGTAGCATGGCCGCATGGAGCTCATCCCGGCCAAGCGACTGGTGTACCACCGTTGTGCCCCTGGCATCGCTGGCTGCCTTGCTTGCGTGGTTTGTTTCGTGGGTTTGCTGGTATGGTGTGGTTGACGCTGCAGCTGTGTACAAGGCTGACAGAAGATCTCCTTGCAGTTGCACTGTCCCTAGTCTGTGTAACACCGGGTGCAGAGCAACATTCTGCAGACAGTGCTCCCAGGGGCAAACTTGCTGTCATTGTTACTGCTAGTGTCGAGAGCTGCTCTGACTGATTGGGGCGTGATGTGTCAGACTGCGCACTGTTCAAAATAGTGCTGGCAGTGTCAACGAGTTTGTTGGATGGGTCAGGCTGCCACCTCAGGTCCATTGCAAAAAGCCCGCACTGCCTCAAACATGCACACACGACAGCATGAGTGAGCAGGGCTGGGCCCCTGATACCAACTGACGACCAACAGGGAGCACACGTGCTGGGCTGATGAATGACATTTGCCAGTACCTTTGAAAAGGCCGCTACAGCGGTGTGTGTGTGTCAAACCGGCCGGCAAATGGAGATTGCCAAATTGCAACATGATTCAGTGATGTAAAGGGCCTCACACCGCTGTTTCCTCATGTCTGCATGAGCAGGACGACTGCCTGAAATGTGGCAACCCGCCATGCCAGGCGTGGCAGTTACAATGGTGTTCGCAAGTGACTTTGTGGGAGGTATGAGCATGCCGTGCACAGCACATACAACAGTCAACCCATACTATTCCTACCCCCCCCCTCCCGCCCCACGCTGAGGCCCAGACGGGCTGGCCAATCAAATCGTCTCTGTCACGGCAAGTACTCCTCTCGGAGCTTGCATGTGGGAGTCTGGCTGAGACGGACAAACACATCAGCATGATGATTCGTACGCTGCATATACGGAGTTGTCTGACCGACACTCCCCGTTGTCGACGTCCACGCCCATGTACGCGGCGTGGTCCCGCACGGTGCCCTCAAGCCCGCCTCGGATGATTTGCGTGATGAAGCCGTCGAAGGTGCTATCAATCAACTGTTGACATGCTGCGTTCGCTGGCACAGGTGTGCCGTCAATGGCCTGTTGTGGGGTGGCCTTGACGTTCGAGCAGACGATGGCGCTGTTGCACGACACCAAGCACGTCTGCAGGGCGTTCGACAACTGCTGCTTTGAAGTCATCACGCAGTACTTCTTGGCGTCGGTGTTGACGTCCGGGTCGCGGTACCTGTTGAGTGAGCGTCAAGAAGGGTGCATGTGGGAGCGCACATACTGCAACTACGTCTGTGGCAGGTAAATGATGGACGCTTGCTCAGTGCTCAACGCGCGTGTGAGGCAGGATGTGAAAGTGACCCGGCGCCACTGTGTCCTTTGAGCCTCAGCACGGATAATGGTCGCACTCACCAAACAGCAGGGCGCCAATGACGGTAGCCCTGCAAAGCCAGAGGGAGTGAGGTGACGGGGTCGAAACGGTTGATGATCCGGAAGCGCTCAAACATCCTGGCCTCCAGGAAGCTGTGCAAGCAGGGTTCAGCAGACACTTTCAGCCGGTCAGTCAAGTTGACAGCGCACTGCACACAGAGGTGCATGCTGCTGTTGGCAGTGCAATGCACGGTGCATCAGGGCCCCTGATTCAGGGCTGCTTTTACACCCTACAGAGGCACCTTCAGTGGATGCTGCTGCAGAGACTGGTGCGACTCTGCGGCCGACTTTCAAGGTAGGTTACACCTGGTTAGGAAAGGGTTGGTTCAAAACTGCCTCAGCACCTGAGTACCAACCCTGCCCCAGCACCTACCCAGCAAAAGTTGGGTCTCCTGCACGTGGAGCTCCAAAGGTGTACAGAGATATCTGGCCACGTTGTCAGTATGGGCCAGAGTAGGTGCCAAGGTTTCCGGCCTGCTGTTCAGCAAGCAACCTTGCAGCCATTGCAGCAGCCTGCACAGAAAGCAGGGTGCACACACTGTTGAGTTGTGGTATACGGTATATGGTAGACACATAGGGCGCTGTGCTCGCAGGACAGGATCCGTTTCTGGCAGGCGAGATCCCACGTCTAGTAAATGTTTCCACAACTTGGCCATGTTTGGCAACTTCAGCTGGACACTACCAAAAACAAACCGCAGGCCTGCTTGTGTGTGCTGCTGTCAGCTCAAAGGACGTGATGCAAGCCTTGCATGCAGCATGCTTGCCGTCAAGCTTGACGCCTTCACGGTTGCATACTGGCCGTACCTTCACAGCATACTCAGTATGTAAGAGGCTCTTACCATAGAGCCACCGCGGGAGTGCCCAATGACGTATATGCGCGTGGAGGTAGTGCCATTGATGCTGAGCGCGCTAATACGGCGGGTGACATCGTATAACAGGCTCTTGTACAGGTAGTCGACATTCTGGTACCATCCTGCAAGACACCAGCACCAACCCTGACTGTGAGGAAACGACCAGTGACAGTCACGCGAGTGCACTGCAACACCGTTGTGTATGACCTGCTCACATTGATTCGCCAAATCTGGCAGCTTACTGCTAGGCACCATTCGCATATCTGCATATGCAGGTCCGTGGCGTATGGCACACTGGCTCGCAGTAATGCCGACGCCGCGTGCGACGCGTTGGCCCACAAGTGGGCCCATCACGGGCTTTGAAAGTCTCACACTGCCCACAAACACAACATGCCAGGTGTCACCGGGCACTACCTTCCTACCTGCGCAGACCTTGCCCGCCTCAGGGTACACCTTTCCTGAGCTGTCTGTCACTGGAGACATGTTGTCTGCATCTAGGACACACTGACCAATGTTGCTGTACCACTGGAAGAGGTTCAGAGCCGACACAGTTGCCCTGCAAGCATGCCACAACTAACCGCCAGAATGTCAGAGTGCTGATCCAGCCTGGGTCTGGGTTTAGGGTTCAGGATTCGGAAGAGAGGCCCTAGTGCCTATGATGGTGAGGACATGCATGCTCAGCCTTGCCGAGTGAGCAGCCTGTAGCCTGAGGCCACTGTGCACTGCATGACACCGCAGACTGTACGTCACAGAACAGGCAGGCCCACGGGCAGCAGTGTTGCGCAAATGGTGTGGCGGGCCCTCACCGGAACAGCACCACGATAGCAGGGTCCTCTTGGTCCACCTCTGTGTCTGTCAACACAATGGCGGCATCCTCGAATGATTTGAACAGGATGTTGTCGGTTTGCCTGTCGATGATTGTAACAGTGGCAGCAAAGGCAAAGCAGTCTGTCATGGCTATTGCTGGGGTGCCACCAAGACCAATCATCTGCTCTCAGCACAGGCTGTGCTGGCAGTCATGCGGGTCAGTATCTACCGCACTGCACCGGGCAGCATTGGCCGGCTGTGGAACAATTGGTGGCAACATCTTGCCGTGTAAGCCTTGCTTGCAGTGTCTCTAAGGCATGTGTCAAACTGCCCTGCGCATGTGCCACACGCACTTGCGCAGGACAAACCTACTAGTAAAGTAAAGTCGAAGTTCAGCACACTTACTTGCCAAATGGAGGCCCACCCAGAGTTGAGTTGAAGTTGACGCCATTCTTGAAGCAGCTGCACAACACAAACAGCAGGAACAGCTGAAGCCCGAGCGCGACGCTGTGCTCAAACGCTGGCCCTCTTCTACACGAACCCTCCTTCACGGAGGATAGGGGTCCCAGTGGCACTTGTTCGTCGAACACGTGGCAGGTGCATGATGCAGGCCCCAGGCAAGTTGCCAGCCATGTCATCAAAACTATGTGAGTTCCAGAAGGCAGTCTCAACATTCTTACCTTTTGCAGAGCGGCCCAGGTGTGGGTCCACCCCAAGATGCAATGTCTTCCCAAGTGCGGGTTTGGCCAAGGGCATACTCCTGGCCTGCAGTGTCCAACATCATGAAACGCGCCAACAGTCAAACGATGGCAGATGATACATGTCAATCAGGCTGTGGTCTACATGTTCACGATGCGCTGTTGAGTAAATAGTCCATGCAGTGTCGCCACAAGGCGGCATGACAAGGCTGACGCTGCAGTGTGGTGCCATGTCTGAGCTAGTAGAGACGTCCCGGACGTGACATGCATATGCAAGATGCATCCTACGTCTCATAAGTTGTGCCACATGTGGAACGGTCTGTGACAGCCGAGCACACTAGCAGTACTGTGCCAGCAGATCCCCTGGCAGGCAGCGATGTAAATATGTACTGCGCACCTGGCAGGCAGCCATGTACTGCTGAAGCATAGCGCGAGAACCGCACGGCCTTGGCGAGGGTGCTGTCATCCCACGGCGCGCCTGCTGCGATTGTGTCCCCTGTAGGGTTGCTGGGCTCAGCCGGGAAGCACAGCTGCGTGTGAACTTCTGAGCCCAAGTTGCTGTTGAGCTGGGTAGTCTGTGACACAATGAACACATCAAGTTGTTTGCAGCACATTTGGCATCACAATAGTGGGCCAGGGCTCAGTGCTATGCCCTCACATTCTCCGTAGGCCTTGGCAATCTGGCAATGAGACTACATGCGCAGGTGCAGCATGTTGTACAGCAATGCCATTGCGTACATGGCATGTCTCCGTAATGCAGGAACCGCAACGTCACACGAAGGAGCCAATTGCCAACCTACGTTGAGCACGTTGGATATGTCATTGAAGGATAAGGCATCACAGGTGTAGCCGCCCTCTTGAATGAGCTTTTGTGCAGCGATGTTGGGATGGGCCTCTCCCACCGGCAACGCCGTGTTGATGCCACCGCTGAACACAACGGTTACCCGCACCCGAATATTGCAGCTGCCTTTGTTGGGGTGCGTGCCGGGGGCAGACTTACACCTCACCTGGACAGCAGGCAGCACATAAGTATGTATTGGGTGGTAGCCAATATTGGCGAGAGACTTGGAGTACGTGTACTTTGTACAGGATATGGCCGTATAAGCGCAGATGTCAAAGCCTATGATGGTAACAGCCAGCACTGTTGTTATGCCATGGGGCTCCATGTGACATGGGCCCCATGGCATGACAGCTGTCCATGCTTTTCCGAGCCTCCTGCAATGCCATCATGGCATGGTCACGCACCGCCACACGCAGGTTGCCTGGTGTCTTGAATCTCCTGATGTCGTCAAGGTCATCGCTGAAGGCCTTGCGCGTGCAGTTGACGGCTTCAGCTCCACCAATTCGGGGGTCATCAGACTTGGAGGCCCCAGTCCACTCATTGTACTGCAGCACCGGCACCGTAGAACGGGGCACACATGGCAAGGATGGTACAGCTTGATCGGCAGCTCAGGTTCCAGCAGGCAGCAGTGCAAGGTTGGACCTGCCACGGAACTGCACGCAGCAAGGAAGAAGAATGAAGGTGTTACACGGGTTTCTCAAGCAACTACGTTGCAACTGAACCCAGCCACGGATGGACACAACCAGCACGGAAGGGGGCCGTACGCAGCAAGGAATGAATGAATGAAGGTGTTACACGGGTTTCTCAAGCAACTACGTTGCAACTGAACCCAGCCACGGATGGACACAACCAGCACGGAAGGGGGCCGTTCGGACAAACCCCACCATCAAAAGCAGCAAGGAATGAATGAATGAAGGTGTTACACGGGTTTCTCAAGCAACTACGTTGCAATTGAACCCAGCCACGGATGGACACAACCAGCACGGAAGGGGGCCGTTCGGACAAACCCCACCATCAAAAGCTTGTCACGCACACTCAGTGTGCTTCCAGATTGCAGCAAGAATGAATGAAGGTGTTACACGGGTTTCTCAAGCAACTACGTTGCAACTGAACCCAGCCACGGATGGACACAACCAGCACGGAAGGGGGCCGTTCGGACAAACCCCACCATCAAAAGCTTGTCACGCACACTCAGTGTGCTTCCAGATTGCGAACACAGAGATATAATACACTGGAAGGACTGAGTGGCGCCAACGGCACTGCTTCTCGCACCTGCAGGGTTGCGACAAGAAAGGGCGGACGGAACAGAAAACAGCGAACACACAGCTGCGAGCCACAAAACACTCCCACATGTTGCAGTGGGCGCACGTGGGGGCAACTTCACCGACACCACCAGAAACTGCACTGTTCACAAGCCAGCAGGATAGAAGTCACACAGCAGCCAGCAACTCACATGTCACCACATGCAGAAGCTCAATGCCTAACTACCCGCAAACCGTTGCCTCCTGACAGCACCACATGCCATGCAATGAAAGGCTGCTGTGTGAGCGCAAGCCCCTGCGCCCGCTTAGTGATGATTGCAGAAACCGCAAAGTCAGCCAAGACGCGCCAAAACTCCCCAACAGCAGCACGCCCTGCAATGCGCTCTACCGTCAGCAGAGGCAACGCAGGACCTTCTGCTGCCACAGCCCACGCCACTCTGCGGCCGAAGTCAACAGCACCGATGCCAGCCAGACACACCATGTCCCACACAATATGATGCAACCGGGGATGAGGTTTCACCCCCATCCACAAAGCTGCACACTGCAGGCCGCGGTCAGCAGCCAACCAAGGGGGGCGTCGCCCACCCGGTGAGCTCGCAACTGCCCCTCAATCATTGATTGCAGCAAGAAGAAGAAGAATGAAGGTGTTACACGGGTTTCTCAAGCAACTACGTACGTTGATTGCAGCAAGGAATGAATGAATGAATGAAGGTGTTACACGGGATTGCAGCAAGAATGAATGAATGAAGGTGTTACACGGGTTTCTCAAGCAACTACGTTGCAACTGAACCCAGCCACGGATGGACACAACCAGCACGGAAGGGGGCCGTTCGGACAAACCCCACCATCAAAAGATTGCAGCAAGAATGAATGAATGAAGGTGTTACACGGGTTTCTCAAGCAACTACGTTGCAACTGAACCCAGCCACGGATGGACACAACCAGCACGGAAGGGGGCCGTTCGGACAAACCCCACCATCAAAAGCTTGTCACGCACACTCAGTGCGCTTCCAGATTGCGAACACAGAGATATAATACACTGGAAGGACTGAATGGCGCCAACGGCACTGCTTCTCGCACCTGCAGGGTTGCGACAAGAAAGGGCGGACGGAACAGAAAACAGCGAACACACAGCTGCGAGCCACAAAACACTCCCACATGTTGCAGTGGGCGC
This sequence comes from Desmodesmus armatus, assembly GCA_007449985.2. Lineage (NCBI taxonomy): Eukaryota > Viridiplantae > Chlorophyta > Chlorophyceae > Sphaeropleales > Scenedesmaceae > Desmodesmus > Desmodesmus armatus. The sequence goes on from VIIQ02000559.1 coordinate 323,800, forward strand.
ACGTGGGGGCAACTTCACCGACACCACCAGTCGCTGCACTGTTCACAAGCCAGCAGGATAGAAGTCACACAGCAGCCAGCAACTCACATGTCACCACATGCAGAAGCTCAATGCCCAACTACCCGCAAACCGTTGCCTCCTGACAGCACCACATGCCATGCAATGAAAGGCTGCTGTGTGAGCGCAAGCCCCTGCGCCCGCTTAGGGATGATTGCAGAAACCGCAAAGTCAGCCAAGACGCGCCAAAACTCCCCAACAGCAGCACGCCCTGCAATGCGCTCTACCGTCAGCAGAGGCAACGCAGGACCTTCTGCTGCCACAGCCCACGCCACTCTGCGGCCGAAGTCAACAGCACCGATGCCAGCCAGACACACCATGTCCCACACAATATGATGCAACCGGGGATGAGGTTTCACCCCCATCCACAAAGCTGCACACTGCAGGCCGCGGTCAGCAGCCAACCAAGGGGGGGCGTCGCCCACCCGGTGAGCTCGCAACTGCCCCTCAATCATTGATTGCAGCAAGAAGAAGAAGAATGAAGGTGTTACACGGGTTTCTCAAGCAACTACGTACGTTGATTGCAGCAAGGAATGAATGAATGAATGAAGGTGTTACACGGGATTGCAGCAAGAATGAATGAATGAAGGTGTTACACGGGTTTCTCAAGCAACTACGTTGCAACTGAACCCAGCCACGGATGGACACAACCAGCACGGAAGGGGGCCGTTCGGACAAACCCCACCATCAAAAGATTGCAGCAAGAATGAATGAATGAAGGTGTTACACGGGTTTCTCAAGCAACTACGTTGCAACTGAACCCAGCCACGGATGGACACAACCAGCACGGAAGGGGGCCGTTCGGACAAACCCCACCATCAAAAGCTTGTCACGCACACTCAGTGTGCCTCCAGATTGCGAACACAGAGATATAATACACTGGAAGGACTGAATGGCGCCAACGGCACTGCTTCTCGCACCTGCAGCAAGAATGAAGGTGTTACACGGGTTTCTCAAGCAACTACGTTGCAACTGAACCCAACCTGCAGCAAGAAGAAGAATGAATGTGTTCCATGGGTTTCTCAAGCAACTACGTTGCAACTGAACCCAGCCACGGATGGACACAACCAGCACGGAAGGGGGCCGTTCGGACAAACCCCACCATCAAAAGCTTGTCACGCACACTCAGTGCGCTTCCAGATTGCGAACACAGAGATATAATACACTGGAAGGACTGAATGGCGCCAACGGCACTGCTTCTCGCACCTGCAGGGTTGCGACAAGAAAGGGCGGACGGAACAGAAAACAGCGAACACACAGCTGCGAGCCACAAAACACTCCCACATGTTGCAGTGGGCGCACGTGGGGGCAACTTCACCGACACCACCAGAAACTGCACTGTTCACAAGCCAGCAGGATAGAAGTCACACAGCAGCCAGCAACTCACATGTCACCACATGCAGAAGCTCAATGCCCAACTACCCGCAAACCGTTGCCTCCTGACAGCACCACATGCCATGCAATGAAAGGCTGCTGTGTGAGCGCAAGCCCCTGCGCCCGCTTAGGGATGATTGCAGAAACCGCAAAGTCAGCCAAGACGCGCCAAAACTCCCCAACAGCAGCACGCCCTGCAATGCGCTCTACCGTCAGCAGAGGCAAGCAGGACCTTCTGCTGCCACAGCCCACGCCACTCTGCGGCCGAAGTCAACAGCACCGATGCCAGCCAGACACACCATGTCCCACACAATATGATGCAACCGGGGATGAGGTTTCACCCCCATCCACAAAGCTGCACACTGCAGGCCGCGGTCAGCAGCCAACCAAGGGGGGGCGTCGCCCACCCGGTGAGCTCGCAACTGCCCCTCAATCATTGATTGCAGCAAGAAGAAGAAGAATGAAGGTGTTACACGGGTTTCTCAAGCAACTACGTACGTTGATTGCAGCAAGGAATGAATGAATGAATGAAGGTGTTACACGGGATTGCAGCAAGAATGAATGAATGAAGGTGTTACACGGGTTTCTCAAGCAACTACGTTGCAACTGAACCCAGCCACGGATGGACACAACCAGCACGGAAGGGGGCCGTTCGGACAAACCCCACCATCAAAAGATTGCAGCAAGAATGAATGAATGAAGGTGTTACACGGGTTTCTCAAGCAACTACGTTGCAACTGAACCCAGCCACGGATGGACACAACCAGCACGGAAGGGGGCCGTTCGGACAAACCCCACCATCAAAAGCTTGTCACGCACACTCAGTGTGCCTCCAGATTGCGAACACAGAGATATAATACACTGGAAGGACTGAATGGCGCCAACGGCACTGCTTCTCGCACCTGCAGCAAGAATGAAGGTGTTACACGGGTTTCTCAAGCAACTACGTTGCAACTGAACCCAACCTGCAGCAAGAAGAAGAATGAATGTGTTCCATGGGTTTCTCAAGCAACTACGTTGCAACTGAACCCAGCCACGGATGGACACAACCAGCACGGAAGGGGGCCGTTCGGACAAACCCCACCATCAAAAGCTTGTCACGCACACTCAGTGCGCTTCCAGATTGCGAACACAGAGATATAATACACTGGAAGGACTGAATGGCGCCAACGGCACTGCTTCTCGCACCTGCAGGGTTGCGACAAGAAAGGGCGGACGGAACAGAAAACAGCGAACACACAGCTGCGAGCCACAAAACACTCCCACATGTTGCAGTGGGCGCACGTGGGGGCAACTTCACCGACACCACCATCAAAAGAATGAATGAATGAAGGTGTTACACGGGTTTCTTACCATCAAAAGTGAATGAATGAATGAAGGTGTTACACGGGTTTCTCAAGCAACTACGTTGCAACTGAACCCAGCCACGGATGGACACAACCAGCACGGAAGGGGGCCGTTCGGACAAACCCCACCATCAAAAGAATGAATGAAGGTGTTTCACGGGTTTCTCAAGCAACTACGTTGCAACTGAACCCAGCCACGGATGGACACAACCAGCACGGAAGGGGGCCGTTCGGACAAACCCCACCATCAAAAGCTTGTCACGCACACTCAGTGTGCTTCCAGATTGCGAACACAGAGATATAATACACTGGAAGGACTGAATGGCGCCAACGGCACTGCTTCTCGCACCTGCAGGGTTGCGACAAGAAAGGGCGGACGGAACAGAAAACAGCGAACACACAGCTGCGAGCCACAAACACTCCCACATGTTGCAGTGGGCGCACGTGGGGGCAACTTCACCGACACCACCATCAAAAGAATGAATGAATGAAGGTGTTACACGGGTTTCTCAAGCAACTACGTTGCAACTGGACCCAGCCACGGAATGAATGAAGGTGTTACACGGGTTTCTCAAGCAACTACGTTGCAACTGAACCCAGCCACGGATGGACACAACCAGCAAGGAAGGGGGCCGTTCGGACAAACCCCACCATCAAAAGCTTGTCACACACACTCAGTTTGCTTCCAGATTGCGAACACAGAGATATAATACACTGGAAGGACTGAATGGGACCAACGGCACTGCTTCTCGCACCTGCAGGGTTGCGACAAGAAAGGGCGGACGGAACAGAAAACAGCGAACACACAGCTGCGAGCCACAAAACACTCCCACCCAGCCACGGATGGACACAACCAGCACGGAAGGGGGCCGTTCGGACAAACCCCACCATCAAAAGCTTGTCACGCACACTCACCATCAAAAGAATGAATGAATGAAGGTGTTACACGGGTTTCTCAAGCAACTACGTTGCAACTGAACCCACCATCAAAAGAAATGAATGAATGAAGGTGTTACACGGGTTTCTCAAGCAACTACGTTGCAACTGAACCCAGCCACGGATGGACACAACCAGCACGGAAGGGGGCCGTTCGGACAAACCCCACCATCAAAAGCTTGTCACGCACACTCAGTGTGCTTCCAGATTGCGAACACAGAGATATAATACACTGGAAGGACTGAATGGCGCCAACGGCACTGCTTCTCGCACCTGCAGGGTTGCGACAAGAAAGGGCGGACGGAACAGAAAACAGCGAACACACAGCTGCGAGCCACAAAACACTCCCACATGTTGCAGTGGGCGCACGTGGGGGCAACTTCACCGACACCACCAGTCGCTGCACTGTTCACAAGCCAGCAGGATAGAAGTCACACAGCAGCCAGCAACTCACATGTCACCACATGCAGAAGCTCAATGCCTAACTACCCGCAAACCGTTGCCTCCTGACAGCACCACATGCCATGCAATGAAAGGCTGCTGTGTGAGCGCAAGCCCCTGCGCCCGCTTAGGGATGATTGCAGAAACCGCAAAGTCAGCCAAGACGCGCCAAAACTCCCCAACAGCAGCACGCCCTGCAATGCGCTCTACCGTCAGCAGAGGCAACGCAGGACCTTCTGCTGCCACAGCCCACGCCACTCTGCGGCCGAAGTCAACAGCACCGATGCCAGCCAGACACACCATGTCCCACACAATATGATGCAACCGGGGATGAGGTTTCACCCCCATCCACAAAGCTGCACACTGCAGGCCGCGGTCAGCAGCCAACCAAGGGGGGGCGTCGCCCACCCGGTGAGCTCGCAACTGCCCCTCAATCTCCGCCCGCACCGCCCCTGCAACAGGACACTCCCAACAATGGTGCTGTACACCGGGCTCAGCAGCCCCACATGCTACACAAGAGGTGCCTGTGTGCATGCGCTGGGCCGTAGGGAACGCGTCGAGGGTGAGCCGCCATGCAGCCTCCTTGTGCTCATTAGGCACACGCAGCTTCCACCACCGCCGAAGCACCCGAGTGACCTCGGGCAATTGGCCCACAATTGGCTGCAGCATATCAACAGACAACACCCTCTGACGGAAGGCAGCATGCCTGTCAGCAATGGCTGACAGCGCATCCAAGGATTGACACTGGGTAGCTAGCGACACAGTGAGGGCCTCAAGCTTCACCACATCCCCATTGCGAGTATGCCAGCCCAGATCAGCACACACCCTGTCCCTAGCTGCGGTAAGCTGAGCCTCCGAAACGGCCGGCAGCCGCCCGGATGGCCTACCCCGCAGCACTGCACGTGCTGCATCCTGCCACGCACTAGGGATGGCCGCGACCAACACAGCCAACTCCTCCCTAGCCACCACCATGTTAGCATACCTAGGGCGATGCTGCAACACAGGGTCCCACACATGCATCCTGTATGCCTCCTCCCTTGCCCCCAGGTCAGGAATGGAACAGATAGCCTCAACCAGCTGCAACCAATGCAGCGCCTGCCCTGCACATTGCAGCTGGGTGAGGCCCAACAAGTCAGGCACCACAAACTCCAACCCCACCATCACTTGCCGCTGCTGTCCATACCAGTCCCACTGCTCCCTCTGCGCCACCACCGGATTGGACCACAATGGGACATAGTAACACCACGGGCCGGGCTGGACCGGGTTAGCGCCCACATGGCGAATATACGGCAGAGCCCTGATGCCAAGGGCAAAAGCACGCAAGGGGTCTGGCAACAGCTGGCCCCCAGCGTCCCTGAACAACCGACCCTTGTCACACAAGGCCAAGCCCCAATAACCCCACCAGGCACCACCGGCACATGGTGCTGCAACAGCTCCCTGCTGACTGCAACCCAAGGCTTGCGAGCATCCCCCACCAACACTTGCACTGCCTCACAAGCCAGGCGAGAGTGAAGGTGGGCCCGCACTGGCAGCAGACCCAAACCTCCCTCCCTAGGGTGGGCCTCCATACACGCCCTGGGCACCCCTGGTGCCCGTCGCTGATCATCATCAGGGCCCAGGCCAGCATCAACAAGGGCAGAGGCCCATTTGATTAGTTGCCTGGCATGCTCAGCTGGCAGGGCCCCAGCAAAGTGTGCATGATACAACAGTGTGGAGATAGCGTACCCATTGAACGCAAAAGCCCGGCCAAACATGGACAGGTCAGGGATGCGGCTGATCTTCTGCACCCGTTCCCGCACAATGCTCAGCCGATGCTCCCAATCCACTCCAACCACCCCCACACTGCCAAAGACAACCCCCAGGCTTTTGCAGGTGTCACGCACCGCCATGCCTGCCACAGGGGCAGGATCCACCACCGCTTGGCCCAAAGGCAACAGTTGACACTTGGGTGGCTGCACCCGCTGGCCTGTGGCATCCCCATACACCGACAAATGCTCCAACAGGCCAGAAACATCAGCCTCCCCAGGCAGGAGGGGCTCCACATCATCCGCATACTGTGTGGCGACAAGCCTGCCGGCTGCGACATCAATACCAATGCCACACTGCTTGAGATGGCAGAGCAACGCCTGCCCTGCAAACAGGTACATCAGGGGTGCCAGAGGGCAGCCCTGCCTAACCCCAGCACCACACCGAAAGAAAGAGCTCTGAAAGCCATTGACAACTGCACATGTCAGAGTGTCTGTCAACAGCAGCTTCATCCACTGCAGAAACCCGGTACCCACCCCAAGGGCCTCCCCAGCTGCAAACAGAAACTCCCTTGACACAGTGTCATAAGCCTTCCTGAAGTCCAGGAAAGCAGCTATGGCTGTTTGGTGGCGGGCACGCAGCACCTGGGGCAGCAGCTGCAGCAGCCGCACACTATCCCCTATGTGCCGATGCTGCAAAAAAGCACACTGCGCTGGATCGATCATGACCCCCGCCACTTGCAACAACCTGTTGGCCAGTAACTTGGCCATAAGACGGTAATCATAGTTAAGTAATTGAATGGGGCGATAAGCATCCACATTGGTGTGCACCCCACCAGGTTTCAGCACTGGCACGACCGCCCCATCAAGAAACCCCGGTGGGCACTGCTGTGTTGCCCCAACGGCCGAGTACAGTTTGGCCAGGATGGGGGCAAGCTGCTGTCGGTACCGCCTGAACAGTTCCCCAGGAATACCGTCCACCCCCGGAGCCTTGCCAGGCGCTGTACGCAGGATGGCCCGCTCTACCTCCTCAACTGACACCGATGCACTCCCCAGCTCAGCAGCTTGCTCGGCCGTCAGCCGCTGGCTGTGCTGTGCCATGGCCTGCAGCACCGCCTGCTGTGCTGCAGGCTGCACCTGCGGAGTTGTGCTGACCTCTGCATACCGGCGTCCCACAATGCTGGCCAACCCCACCCCACCCACCACCAAATGACCCGACCCAGGTGCGTGCAGCCCAGCAATGAACGATGCTCCTTGGCTAGGCCGCAACATCTTGGTCATGACAGGATTAGGCCGCTCCCCCAGATGCACCCACTGCTGCCGCCTACGCTGCCGCAATACTTCCTCCTCCTGGGTGAGCAGGCTTGCAAGGCAAGAGGAGGCATCCTGCAGTTCGGTCACGGCTGCCTGCACCTGTGCCCCATCCTGGCACTGTGCCAACCGCTGCCGTGCTGCCTGCACTGCACCCCATGCTTCCTTTCTGCGGGCTGCCGACCCCTGATTGGCCCGCCGGGCTTTGGCTTCCCGGTTGAGGGCCTGAACCTGGAGCCGCAACCGCTGCTTGAATGATGACCACCCCACTACCATAGCTAGCGGGTCAGAGGGCATGGCTGCACCATCAAAAGAATGAATGAATGAAGGTGTTACACGGGTTTCTCAAGCAACTACGTTGCAACTGAACCCAGCCAAGGATGGACACAACCAGCACGGAAGGGGGCCGTTCGGACAAACCCCACCATCAAAAGCTTGTCACTCACACTCAGTGTGCTTCCAGATTGCGAACACAGAGATATAATACACTGGAAGGACTGAATGGCGCCAACGGCACTGCTTCTCGCACCTGCAGGGTTCCATCAAAAGAATGAATGAAGGTGTTACACGGGTTTCTCAAGCAACTACGTTGCAACTGAACCCAGCCACGGATGGACACAACCAGCACGGAAGGGGGCCGTTCGGACAAACCCCACCATCAAAAGCTTGTCACGCACACTCAGTGTGCTTCCATCAAAAGGAATGAATGAAGGTGTTACACGGGTTTCCTTCCATCAAAAGAAGAAGAAGAAGAAGGGGTTACAGGGCGACACACGCAGCTACGCTTCCATCAAAAGGAATGAATGAATGAAGGTGTTACACGGGTTTCTCAAGCAACTACGTTGCAACTTCCATCAAAAGAATGAATGAATGAAGGTGTTACACGGGTTTCTCAAGCAACTACGTTGCAACTGAACCCAGCCACGGATGGACACAACCAGTACGGAAGGGGGCCGTTCGGACAAACCCCACCATCAAAAGCTTGTCACGCACACTCAGTGTGCTTCCAGATTGCGAACACAGAGATATAATACACTGGAAGGACTAAATGGCGCCAACGGCACTGCTTCTCGCACCTGCAGGGTTGCGATAAGAAAGGGCGGACGGAACAGAAAACAGCGAACACACAGCTGCGAGCCACAAACCACTCCCACATGTTGCAGTGGGCGTACGTGGGGGCAACTTCACCGACACCACCGGTCGCTGCACTGTTCACAAGCCAGCAGAACAGAAGTCACACAGCAGCCAACAACTCACATGTCAACACATGCAGACGCTCAATGCCTAACTACTCGCAAACCGTTGCCTCCTGACAGCACAACATGCCATGCAATGAAAGGCTGCTGTGTGAGCGCAAGCCCCTGCGCCCGCTTAGGGATGATTGCAGAAACCGCAAAGTCAGCCAAGACGCGCCAAAACGCCTTCCATCAAAAATGAATGAATGAAGGTGTTACACGGGTTTCTCAAGCAACTACGTTGCAACTGAACCCAGCCACGGATGGACACAACCAGTACGGAAGGGGGCCGTTCGGACAAACCCCACCATCAAAAGCTTGTCACGCACACTCAGTGTGCTTCCAGATTGCGAAAACAGAGATATAATACACTGGAAGGACTAAATGGTGCCAACTTCCATCAAAAGATGAATGAATGAAGGTGTTACACGGGTTTCTCAAGCAACTACGTTGCAACTGAACCCAGCCACGGATTCCTTCCATCAAAAGAATGAATGAAGGTGTTACACGGGTTTCTCAAGCAACTACGTTGCAACTGAACCCAGCCACGGATGGACACAACCAGCCCATCAAAAGATGAATGAAGGTGTTACACGGGTTTCTCAAGCAACTACGTTGCAACTGAACCCAGCCACGGATGGACACAACCAGCACGGAAGGGGGCCGTTCGGACAAACCCCACCATCAAAAGCTTGTCACGCACACTCAGTGTGCTTCCAGATTGCGAACACAGAGATATAATACACTGGAAGGACTGAATGGCGCCAACGGCACTGCTTCTCGCACCTGCAGGGTTGCGACAAGAAAGGGCGGACGGAACAGAAAACAGCGAACACACAGCTGCGAGCCACAAAACACTCCCACATGTTGCAGTGGGCGCACGTGGGGGCAACTTCACCGACACCACCAGTCGCTGCACTGTTCACAAGCCAGCAGGATAGAAGTCACACAGCAGCCAGCAACTCACATGTCACCACATGCAGAAGCTCAATGCCTAACTACCCGCAAACCGTTGCCTCCTGACAGCACCACATGCCATGCAATGAAAGGCTGCTGTGTGAGCGCAAGCCCCTGCGCCCGCTTAGGGATGATTGCAGAAACCGCAAAGTCAGCCAAGACGCGCCAAAACTCCCCAACAGCAGCACGCCCTGCAATGCGCTCTACCGTCAGCAGAGGCAACGCAGGACCTTCTGCTGCCACAGCCCACGCCACTCTGCGGCCGAAGTCAACAGCACCGATGCCAGCCAGACACACCATGTCCCACACAATATGATGCAACCGGGGATGAGGTTTCACCCCCATCCACAAAGCTGCACACTGCAGGCCGCGGTCAGCAGCCAACCAAGGGGGGGCGTCGCCCACCCGGTGAGCTCGCAGCTGCCCCTCAATCTCCGCCCGCACCGCCCCTGCAACAGGACACTCCCAACAATGGTGCTGTACACCGGGCTCAGCAGCCCCACATGCTACACAAGAGGTGCCCATCAAAAGAATGAATGAAGGTGTTACACGGGTTTCTCAAGCAACTACGTTGCAACTGAACCCAGCCACGGATCATCAAAAGAATGAAGGTGTTACACGGGATCATCAAAAGAATGAATGAATGAAGGTGTTACACGGGTTTCTCAAGCAACTACGTTGCAACTGAACCCAGCCACGGATGGACACAACCAGCACGGAAGGGGGCCGTTCGGACAAACCCCACCATCAAAAGCTTGTCACGCACACTCAGTGTGCTTCCAGATTGCGAACACAGAGATATAATACACTGGAAGGACTGAATGGCGCCAACGGCACTGCTTCTCGCACCTGCAGGGTTGCGACAAGAAAGGGCGGACGGAACAGAAAACAGCGAACACACAGCTGCGAGCCACAAAACACTCCCACATGTTGCAGTGGGCGCACGTGGGGGCAACTTCACCGACACCACCAGTCGCTGCACTGTTCACAAGCCAGCAGGATAGAAGTCACACAGCAGCCAGCAACTCACATGTCACCACATGCAGAAGCTCAATGCCTAACTACCCGCAAACCGTTGCCTCCTGACAGCACCACATGCCATGCAATGAAAGGCTGCTGTGTGAGCGCAAGCCCCTGCGCCCGCTTAGTGATGATTGCAGAAACCGCAAAGTCAGCCAAGACGCGCCAAAACTCCCCAACAGCAGCACGCCCTGCAATGCGCTCTACCGTCAGCAGAGGCAACGCAGGACCTTCTGCTGCCACAGCCCACGCCACTCTGCGGCCGAAGTCAACAGCACCGATGCCAGCCAGACACACCATGTCCCACACAATATGATGCAACCGGGGATGAGGTTTCACCCCCATCCACAAAGCTGCACACTGCAGGCCGCGGTCAGCAGCCAACCAAGGGGGGGCGTCGCCCACCCGGTGAGCTCGCAGCTGCCCCTCAATCTCCGCCCGCACCGCCCCTGCAACAGGACACTCCCAACAATGGTGCTGTACACCGGGCTCAGCAGCCCCACATGCTACACAAGAGGTGCCCATCAAAAGAATGAATGAAGGTGTTACACGGGTTTCTCAAGCAACTACGTTGCAACTGAACCCAGCCACGGATCATCAAAAGAATGAAGGTGTTACACGGGATCATCAAAAGAATGAATGAATGAAGGTGTTACACGGGTTTCTCAAGCAACTACGTTGCAACTGAACCCAGCCACGGATGGACACAACCAGCACGGAAGGGGGCCGTTCGGACAAACCCCACCATCAAAAGCTTGTCACGCACACTCAGTGTGCTTCCAGATTGCGAACACAGAGATATAATACACTGGAAGGACTGAATGGCGCCAACGGCACTGCTTCTCGCACCTGCAGGGTTGCGACAAGAAAGGGCGGACGGAACAGAAAACAGCGAACACACAGCTGCGAGCCACAAAACACTCCCACATGTTGCAGTGGGCGCACGTGGGGGCAACTTCACCGACACCACCAGTCGCTGCACTGTTCACAAGCCAGCAGGATAGAAGTCACACAGCAGCCAGCAACTCACATGTCACCACATGCAGAAGCTCAATGCCTAACTACCCGCAAACCGTTGCCTCCTGACAGCACCACATGCCATGCAATGAAAGGCTGCTGTCTGAGCGCAAGCCCCTGCGCCCGCTTAGGGATGATTGCAGAAACCGCAAAGTCAGCCAAGACGCGCCAAAACTCCCCAACAGCAGCACGCCCTGCAATGCGCTCTACCGTCAGCAGAGGCAACGCAGGACCTTCTGCTGCCACAGCCCACGCCACTCTGCGGCCGAAGTCAACAGCACCGATGCCAGCCAGACACACCATGTCCCACACAATATGATGCAACCGGGGATGAGGTTTCACCCCCATCCACAAAGCTGCACACTGCAGGCCGCGGTCAGCAGCCAACCAAGGGGGGGCGTCGCCCACCCGGTGAGCTCGCAGCTGCCCCTCAATCTCCGCCCGCACCGCCCCTGCAACAGGACACTCCCAACAATGGTGCTGTACACCGGGCTCAGCAGCCCCACATGCTACACAAGAGGTGCCCATCAAAAGAATGAATGAAGGTGTTACACGGGTTTCTCAAGCAACTACGTTGCAACTGAACCCAGCCACGGATCATCAAAAGAATGAAGGTGTTACACGGGATCATCAAAAGAATGAATGAATGAAGGTGTTACACGGGTTTCTCAAGCAACTACGTTGCAACTGAACCCAGCCACGGATGGACACAACCAGCACGGAAGGGGGCCGTTCGGACAAACCCCACCATCAAAAGCTTGTCACGCACACTCAGTGTGCTTCCAGATTGCGAACACAGAGATATAATACACTGGAAGGACTGAATGGCGCCAACGGCACTGCTTCTCGCACCTGCAGGGTTGCGACAAGAAAGGGCGGACGGAACAGAAAACAGCGAACACACAGCTGCGAGCCACAAAACACTCCCACATGTTGCAGTGGGCGCACGTGGGGGCAACTTCACCGACACCACCAGTCGCTGCACTGTTCACAAGCCAGCAGGATAGAAGTCACACAGCAGCCAGCAACTCACATGTCACCACATGCAGAAGCTCAATGCCTAACTACCCGCAAACCGTTGCCTCCTGACAGCACCACATGCCATGCAATGAAAGGCTGCTGTCTGAGCGCAAGCCCCTGCGCCCGCTTAGGGATGATTGCAGAAACCGCAAAGTCAGCCAAGACGCGCCAAAACTCCCCAACAGCAGCACGCCCTGCAATGCGCTCTACCGTCAGCAGAGGCAACGCAGGACCTTCTGCTGCCACAGCCCACGCCACTCTGCGGCCGAAGTCAACAGCACCGATGCCAGCCAGACACACCATGTCCCACACAATATGATGCAACCGGGGATGAGGTTTCACCCCCATCCACAAAGCTGCACACTGCAGGCCGCGGTCAGCAGCCAACCAAGGGGGGGCGTCGCCCACCCGGTGAGCTCGCAGCTGCCCCTCAATCTCCGCCCGCACCGCCCCTGCAACAGGACACTCCCAACAATGGTGCTGTACACCGGGCTCAGCAGCCCCACATGCTACACAAGAGGTGCCCATCAAAAGAATGAATGAAGGTGTTACACGGGTTTCTCAAGCAACTACGTTGCAACTGAACCCAGCCACGGATCATCAAAAGAATGAAGGTGTTACACGGGATCATCAAAAGAATGAATGAATGAAGGTGTTACACGGGTTTCTCAAGCAACTACGTTGCAACTGAACCCAGCCACGGATGGACACAACCAGCACGGAAGGGGGCCGTTCGGACAAACCCCACCATCAAAAGCTTGTCACGCACACTCAGTGTGCTTCCAGATTGCGAACACAGAGATATAATACACTGGAAGGACTGAATGGCGCCAACGGCACTGCTTCTCGCACCTGCAGGGTTGCGACAAGAAAGGGCGGACGGAACAGAAAACAGCGATCATCAAAAGAATGAATGAAGGTGTTACACGGGTTTCTCAAGCAACTACGATCATCAAAAGAAGAAGAAGAAGAAGAAGGGGTTACAGGGCGACACACGCAGCTACGCTGCAACGACACCCAGCATCGGAAGGGAACCAAAGTCATCAAAAGAATGAATGAATGAATGAAGGTGTTACACGGGTCAGTCATCAAAAGAAATGAAATGAAGGTGTTACACGGGTTTCTCAAGCAACTACGTTGCAACTGAACCCAGCCACGGATGGACACAACCAGCACGGAAGGGGGCCGTTCGGACAAACCCCACCATCAAAAGCTTGTCACAAGTCATCAAAAGAATGAATGAATGAAGGTGTTACACGGGTTTCTCAAGCAACTACGTTGCAACTGAACCCAGCCACGGATGGACACAACCAGCACGGAAGGGGGCCGTTCGGACAAACCCCACCATCAAAATGAATGAATGAATGAAGGTGTTACACGGGTTTCTCAAGCAACTACGTTGCAACTGAACCCAGCCACGGATGGACACAACCAGCACGGAAGGGGGCCGTTCGGACACCATCAAAAGGATGAATGAAGGTGTTACACGGGTTTCTCAAGCAACTACGTTGCAACTGAACCCAGCCACGGATGGACACAACCAGCACGGAAGGGGGCCGTTCGGACAAACCCCACCATCAAAAGCTTGTCACGCACACTCAGTGTGCTTCCAGATTGCGAACACAGAGATATAATACACTGGAAGGACTGAATGGCGCCAACGGCACTGCTTCTCGCACCTGCAGGGTTGCGACAAGAAAGGGCGGACGGAACAGAAAACAGCGAACACACAGCTGCGAGCCACAAAACACTCCCACATGTTGCAGTGGGCGCACGTGGGGGCAACTTCACCGACACCACCAGTCGCTGCACTGTTCACAAGCCAGCAGGATAGAAGTCACACAGCAGCCAGCAACTCACATGTCACCACATGCAGAAGCTCAATGCCTAACTACCCGCAAACCGTTGCCTCCTGACAGCACCACATGCCATGCAATGAAAGGCTGCTGTCTGAGCGCAAGCCCCTGCGCCCGCTTAGGGATGATTGCAGAAACCGCAAAGTCAGCCAAGACGCGCCAAAACTCCCCAACAGCAGCACGCCCTGCAATGCGCTCTACCGTCAGCAGAGGCAACGCAGGACCTTCTGCTGCCACAGCCCACGCCACTCTGCGGCCGAAGTCAACAGCACCGATGCCAGCCAGACACACCATGTCCCACACAATATGATGCAACCGGGGATGAGGTTTCACCCCCATCCACAAAGCTGCACACTGCAGGCCGCGGTCAGCAGCCAACCAAGGGGGGCGTCGCCCACCCGGTGAGCTCGCAGCTGCCCCTCAATCTCCGCCCGCACCGCCCCTGCAACAGGACACTCCCAACAATGGTGCTGTACACCGGGCTCAGCAGCCCCACATGCTACACAAGAGGTGCCTGTGTGCATGCGCTCACACCATCAAAAATGAATGAAGGTGTTACACGGGTTTCTCAAGCAACTACGTTGCAACTGAACCCAGCCACGGATGGACACAACCAGCACGGAAGGGGGCCGTTCGGACAAACCCCACCATCAAAAGCTTGTCACGCACACTCAGTGTGCTTCCAGATTGCGAACACAGGGATATAATAATCACACCATCAAAAATGAATGAATGAAGGTGTTACACGGGTTTCTCAAGCAACTACGTTGCAACTGAACCCAGCCACGGATGGACACAACCAGCACGGAAGGGGGCCGTTCGGACAAACCCCACCATCAAAAGCTTGTCACGCACACTCAGTGTGCTTCCAGATTGCGAACACAGAGATATAATACACTGGAAGGACTGAATGGCGCCAACGGCACTGCTTCTCGCACCTGCAGGGTTGCGACAAGAAAGGGCGGACGGAACAGAAAACAGCGAACACACAGCTGCGAGCCACAAAACACTTCCACATGTTGCAGTGGGCGCACGTGGGGGCAACTTCACCGACACCATCAAAATGAATGAATGAAGGTGTTACACGGGTTTCTCAAGCAACTACGTTGCAACTGAACCCAGCCACGGATGGACACAACCAGCACGGAAGGGGGCCGTTCGGACAAACACCATCAAAAGCTTACCTTTCCAAGCACGGGTGTGGAGGAACCGATGTAACCAAGGTAATGAGCAGAGCTTGAGGTGGTCTTTGCATAAAGGGCCGCCGATAGCCCATTACAATATGTCGGTGGTCTTCAGATCGCAAGGTCTGGGGATCGAATGCTGGCAAAGACACTGGCCAGGCTATGATGTCCGCCCACCCTTGTAGCGGCTTGCAGTGGTGAAGGGGTTTCGGTGGTTTACCCTTCACGCGTGGTGATACCAAGCTTCGGCTTCGGCAGTTAACTAGGTTTGGAGAGTACCACTATGTGGTGAAAGTATCCAGTAATGAGGGAATGACAGCACAGTGGCAACATATGCAGCGGCAGTTCCATCTCCCCTTCCCTCCTTAAAAAAAATAAAAAATAAAGGCGCTGCAGCACAAGCCAAAGGAAGGTGCACCGTTGCAGGCAAGCGCAGCACAAAAGCATTCAGTGCTTAGGGCCTGGTAGACACAGGCTCAGCAGGAGTGTCTGCTGATACTACCGCACGGCTGCGCACAGCACAGTAATTGACGGTCTTGGACACAACAAGTGGCAAGCGGTTGCAACAACTGCTGTCCTGCAATATCCTGCAGGTCAGCAGCCGCTGCAGGGCTTCTGCAGTCAGTTCAGAACACAGCAGCAAGCATGCTGCTGGTGTGTGCTCACCACTGTAGGTTTGAACTCAATTGCAGCTGTCTTTGCATAGGAAAGGGCCACTCTCTGCTTGGTCTGACAGGTGGGTACTCTCCTGTTGATGTCTGAGAAGGTGCCGGCCATGCTGACCCGCATCTCTCCCTGTTGCAAAGCGCAATTCACAAGCAGTCATTATGTGGTCACACCTTGAAGCTTCACATTACAAGGAAGGGAAGAGCAGCTGCCTTATCAGCAGGCTGCTGTTTGTTGTGTACAGTGCAAACGTCGCCAGCACTGGCTGTGGTGCACTGCCCAAACCTGCAGTTGTCCAAACCTGCAGCTGGGTGTGTTGCAGGAGAGCACACAGAGACCTAGCACACTAGCTGCTTGCTGTGCAGGATGAGGCCAGCACAGCAGCTGCCCGCAAGGCTTGCCGTGCAGGGCGTACAGAGATTGGCGCCAGCAGATTGTCCATAGGGGGGTGCTGATGATTTCTTCCAGCCATGGGTATGGAAGTGTGTGCCCTCAGCACGTCACGCAGGGTGGCAGGCACTCAAGCCATATGCAGGAGTTGCGTACCTCGCCAATGGAGTCAGGCATGGGATCAAGCTCCATCAGGGTGTACCGCAGCTGCGTCTTGTCAAGCAGCATGGACTGCCAGTCAACAGAGGCAACACCCGTTTCTGACACTGCAATGGTGCCACCACACTCTGTCCGCACTGCTTGGGCTTCGTTGCTGATGCTTGACGCACCAGGCAAACACACCAACTGCACAAGGCAGTGCGACAGTGCTGTTGATCAGCCACTATGCTCCTCCAGCAGTTATTCAAATACATGCGTACCAGATGCAGTGAGGAATGAAAACAGTGCCATGGTCCTACAGCCCGTGCAACACCAGGTCTGCTGTGCTGTTGCTTGAACTGTGATGGCTAGCCTCGAACACCGCGAGCATGACGGATGCTGAATGATGAAACTGATTTGAAACGTCCTTAGCAATTTGACGTCCTGATGCTGGGAGCCTAGTGCAGCAAACAGTTTCCCACCTTCTTCTCAACTGGCAGCTTCCCGGCCTTCTTTTCTGTGGCTGCAGCAGCCACAGAAACTATCAAAATCAACGTGAAAAAGGAATCATGCCACCTCGTCATGTTGCGGATGTGTACTGCTTCGCTCGATGGTGGCACAGCTCCGACTTCATGAACTGATCAGCTGTAAGCTACTGTGAGTATTGTCGATCGGGGAAGCTGTCGGCTGTTTCTACTCGCCTGTTGTGGATGTTGTGGAACAAATCAGCTATCATTCCAACGGCATGCTGCACCCTAAACCGCATGGGCATGATCGGTTTACTCGTATCCACAGCTTCAATGATTTACCACTGCCCTGCATGTAAGCTGACTTACACAGAGCTGACCCCAAACCAGCACCACACACGCAGTGCTCTGTCCATGTGGACACATGGCATGTGTGACCACCCTGGGCCAACTGCCATCCAGCCAACCAGCAAGCAACCCAGCCGGCCACTCTCTCAAACAGCACCCATCAGCAGCAACAGTGACATGACTGTCCACCAATCAGCTTCATTGCTAGACCTCACTGCTAGCGGCCAGCTTGCAGCCAGCACAGCATCACTGCACGCACCCCCATGCTGCCTGAGTCTCAGTGTGGCCTGCTGCTGCTGGGTGAGCGCTGGTAGCCAGGCTGCTGCCAGCGCAGCCCGTTGCGCGCCAGCGCCTGCAGACGCCTGCAGCATCACACAGAATAGATTGCCACAGCAGCCCAACAGCAGCAGTGCAGCATGTGCTTCACAGAGCCACAATTATGCCGCAGCTAAGACACTTGTCCTGCATGAGACGGCTGTCCTGCATGCTTGCGCAAGCTTTGCAGACTTCTTCCTGGATGATCGCTAATGAATGCCTGGGCCAGCAAATGTGTATGCTTCTCCCTGCCATGGCAAAGATGTGGGATGTGCACCGAAGAGTCGTCTGGAGTGAGCAACTTCCCAACACACAACTGGTGGCACCTAACACAGGCTTTTGTGGTAGGTGAGCGGCTCACTTACCAGCAGTTGGCATTGTGCACCTTCTTGGCTGAATCAGCACACGCCTTGCTGCAGTACTGAGCAGCACCACAGCTCACACAACCGCACACTGACTGCATGCCGCTGCTGCTGGCGGGGACAGAAGCCCCGCCCTTGTTGCTGTTGTGCTGGGGCGGCAGTGACTTCAAGTCAGTGCAGCGGCTGCACCAGTCGCATGCCAGGTCTGCCAGCAGAAGCATGCGGCTGCTGCTGCTGCTGCTGCTGCTGCTGCCGCCATCACCGTGTGGGCCACAAACCGGGGTGCCGCTGCTGCTTGCGCCATCATGTGCTAGGCCAAGCAGGCTGTCCCTGATGTGCTGCTGCCACTTTCCCGCAGGTACATGTAGTAGCCGCTCAGCATGCAGCCAGATGTAGACTGCAGTGGGAAAGCTGTTGGCCTGCTCTGCAGCTGACTGCTGCTGCTCTGCTGCTGCAGCATCAAGCTGTGGCTGCTGTTGCTGATGGCCAGCACAGAGCCCTCGACCTCGGGGCTGCAGCAGGCTTGAGCTCCCCTCAGCCTGCTGCCACAGCTGCTGCACCAGAGCAGCTGCAGCTGTATGCAAAGGTGCAGCACACAGTGGCACCCCAAACAGTGGGCCCCCAGCCACTGTCTCAACACCCACGCTGCCCCATATCTCGTTCACGACAGTAGACAGGCTGCGAAGGAAGGCGCAGGTGGGTGCTGCGAAAGAAGACAGGGCAGCTGCCATAGCAGCCAGACGCCATTGCAGCGGGTTGCAATCAAACACAGCAGCTAGCGTCTTTGCTGCTGCTTTGTTGCTGTGGCTGTGGCGCAGCAGCTCGCACTTTGCTTCCAAGGCAACTGCATCTGCTGCGAGGGCGTGGTAGCGAGCCAGGAGCTGCAGCCATGGCAGAGCTTCCTGCGGCAGTCCTGCAAAGCAGCAGCCCATCTGCGCCTGCAGCTGGAACAGCGATGGTCTGAAGTCCCTGCACATTGTCTGGCTGCTGCGGCTGCTGCTACTGCTGCTACTGCTGCTTGTTGCCGCATGCGTGTTGGTGTAAGCCTGACCGCTGCCAGGCAAGCCATCCGTTGTGCCTGCATGCTGGCAGCTGCCCCCGTTACTGCTACTGCTGGAAGGTGTCCGACCGGCTGAAACACTGCAGCTGCTCTGGCAGGAAGAGGACACGGTAGCACTCCGGCACTGGGCCACCAGCGCAGCAGTTGGCAGTGCGGCCGCTGCTCCTGCAGCTGCTACATCTGTGTGCAGTGTCAGCGCTGTCCTGATGCAGTGTGCTGACTGGGGGCGCAGCTCAGTCAGCAGGTCATCATCTTCTGCCAGCAGCTGCAGCAACACCAGCTGCCCAGCAAACGCAGAGGGACTGAAGCCCTGCATGCATCAGGCAGCACCAAAGAACACTGATTTACCAAGAAATGTGACGAGTTGGGAGTGCCCCAGAGTACTGTTGCATGTTTCGGTGGCTAGCAACAGTCGGTTCAGACACTTGTCGAACAGACTGCAAGTAGCCAGACTAGATCTACCAGACGGGGTACAGAGCTGCTAGCTATGAGCACCTCAAGTGCGGCAGGCTTTTCCCACCTGCACATACTGCTTCCTTGCAGCCCTTGCATACTGCACTACCAGCATCCTGGCTGCCACACTGCTGCTGCTGTTGGCACTGCTGCTACTGTCCCCTTCAGCCCCCAGCCTGCCTGCCCCTGCTGCCCAGCCATTGGCCACCAAGTCCCTGATGCTGGGAGGCACCAGCAGCAGGTCTGAGGCAAGGCTGTGGGTCAGGGTGGACCACAGAGCGGGACTGCTGCACTCAGGGACAGCAGCAGGCGCAGCAGCCACCCCATGTGATGCTGCATGTGCAGTGTGCTGCAGGTGGTGATGCGCCGCTCCTGCCTCATACCAGTGGCACGCTGCTGGCTTCAGCTGCTTCAGCACCTCCCACAGCAGCTGCCTGGTGCTGACTCCCTCCCGCTGACGCTGCTCATCCTGCTGCACAGCGGTTGCAAACGTCAAACCATCACTCTTCCTTCCTGCGGGGCAGTCAGTTCGAGAGCCACCCGCAACCTGCAGCAGCTGCTGCAGATATTGCTGATCGGCAGATTGGTGCTGCATGCCTTCTAGCAGGATCTGAGTCACTTGCTGCTGGCCAAGCTTGCTGCCAAGCTCCACTGGCTGCATGTGCCGCAGCAGCAAGGGGGCAGGAGGCACGAGCGACCCGGACGCTGGAGCAGCAGCTGGGAAAGGAACTTGCAGGCCGAGCTGTACAAGCCCTGGGCTGGGCAGTGCGGATCCAGCACTACTGGGTGCTGAAGGTGCTGCCTGGCTGTGCAGCAGCTGCACTGCTGCATCGCAGAGGGTGAGCTGCGTGCTTGAACCGCCTGCCTGCTGGCGCTGACCTGCAATCCTGCTGCTGGCCCCATGTGAGCTGTGCACACACAGCTGGCTGGAAGAGGGTTGTGCTGCTGACTTGGCAAGGCCTGCCCGCATGCGCTGCAGCTTATGAACGTGCGCCTCAGCCGAGGCCTGCAGTTCCACAACCCTGTTGAGCATCAGCTGCCGCCTGGCCAGCGTTGCCGCACGCGGCAGATGCCAGGGTCGCAGGTTGCCCCAGTCATACCTTGCTAGCTGCCGCTGAACCCGTCTCATCTGCCGCTGCAGAATCCGCTCAGCAGGAGGCTCCTGCTGCTGTGAGGATGTGAACCCGTCTGAAGCTGCTGTTGGCGCCCCAGCACGCAGACCCATTCTGTGTGTGGGACTCTCTGCTGACCGGGGCTGCTGCTCTGTGTCACTGTGTTCACTGTCGGAGCTGCAGCTGCTGGAGCCGCTGGTGCTGCTGGCATTGCCATCTGGCAGGGGTTGCTGCTTGACGCCGGCCTTGCAGGCAGTGTGCCACCAGGTGCCCTGGGGTTGCTTTGTGAGCAGCTTGTGACAACTTTCGCTGAACTGCACGTACTGCTTCACATGCTCCTTCAACTTCTGTGCGTACTGCTCGTGCGAGTGTTGCTGCTGCTGGTCGTGCTGGTCGCTGGCGCCCGTCAGGTGAGCATCAAATTCATTGAGTGCTGCTTCAGCTAGTTGCATCATGGGCACTGCTTGCGGCAGCACAGCAGGGTCACTGGAGCTGTCATAGAGCCTCGTGTCTTGTGCAAAGAGCGCAGCGAGGTTGCGACGGCTGCGCTCGTCACTGCCACTGTTGCTGTCGCTGTCTTTGACGCCAAGCTCGCTGCCTCGGGTGTTGCAATGCGCACCATGGTGGGGTGGGTGCGATGTATTGTGGAGCTGCTTCCTGCTGGCAAAGTTTGGGACAGGCTGGACGAGCGTCGAGCCGGTCGCTCGCAGCTTCACATCGCGGTCAACATCACTGAGCTCCGGCAGCATCCCCCACAGGCGCGCCATGGGCGAGCGCAGACCGGCAAACAGCGCCATCACCTGTACAGGGGCCAGCAAAGGAGCGTCATGCAGACACAGGAGCGTCTAGCAGACCATGCATGTTGAAAGACGCCACGTAAACTAGTCAATGCACAATCACGATGGGCTGCACATTGGTTTTCCGCCTACGTTACTGCTGTGTACGTCCTAATCACAGGACCTCCTGGCACCCAGCAAGAGCTCCCGTACTTGCAGCATGCGAACAACCCCATGTTGGCAACTAGCATAGTATGCTGGCTGGATGGTGGTGCCGGGGGAGGATTTTAGTCGCTGAAGATTAGTTAATGAGCGCGCGGGCAAAGACGCAAAATAAAATGTATACCTCCATGCGTTCGCACCTGTTGCCATCCAAGGTCTGTCCAGACCAGTGCACCACTGGCCTCAAAGGTGCGCTCACACATCTGCAACCACATCCTGCGAGTTGCTGCGCATTCTGGCAGGTACGGGCTGATAGTGGGCAGGTAGGCAAGCACAGGCCCCAGGACACACATGTTCAATGTTGTAGCAATGGCGTCACGGCAGACGCTCAGGTATGATGCCTTGTTCTGCAGCAGGACAAAACAACACACCACAGCATGCATGAGTTTTTGACAGCTTGCCGGAGACTCACACAGTGGCGATTCCACTGCTGACTCAGCCTGTACGGTACAGGCTGTACCGTGCGGCTGGTGGTTGGCCACCAAGACTGTTGCAAGACTTGAACCCAGCGAATTGCATTCACTGCATTCAAAAGTTCTCAGAACTGGGTGTTCTGGGTCCTCGTGGATCCCCAGTCCCAGCTCATGCAGTTGTCTGCCAGGCTGTAGCACAGCGCTGCGTGTAGCGCGAGTTTTGTGAGGGGTGACACGAGGGCGATCACGGGTGTTCTTACCAACCATAAGGCCTACAAGAAACTCCACCAAGTAGCAGCAATGCACCTGGTCCATTATTGGGGCTCACAGACCAGCTGACCCTTCATGTAATGCTGTCTACAGGTTGCCACATGCAGTCGCAGCAATGTATGAGGGCACCAGCTGGTAGCAACACACCTCAGTACGGCGGTCGAGCTCGGGGATCAGGTCAAAGCCCCTCTGGATGACTCCCCAGACATCCTTGCAATGCTCGCATCAACCGCAGCTCGCAGGTGCTTGTGTGCTGCTATCATAGCAGTGAGGGCCTGGGAGAGCTGCTCTTCCACCGCCTGCACATTGTGTGCGCTCAGGCCTACCAAGACCGGGTCACTGCCCAGTGCTGACAGTATGCGCTGCAGCCTGCGCAGAGGCTTGCGGAGCTTCTGCAGGAGCAGACATGCACAAGTCAGCTTGATTGACGTTACGATATAATGGGACTGCAGTCAAGTACACCAAGCGGTGATTGTGACAATGCATTGGACAAGCACAGTGTCAGCACTTGCATGTTGTGTGCAGATGAAACAGCTGTACGCTGCAAGCTGCTCTGACATTGGCAGGACACCCACCTGCAGGCTGCGTCCCATGTTTGCATAATCAGTGTCAAGCTGGAGCAATACACGGAGTTGGTCAAAAGCAGAGTGGAAGCCCAATCCCCAACGTTGCATCCTGGAAGCAACCTCCTCCTCGGACCTGCAGGGCAGCAGTAGGTACTCTTGTGGCTTCCAGGCTGGCTCAGTACTTCAGAGATGACACAAGCACGGCAAGTACTGGCTGAACGGACTCCTGCAGCTTGGGTGAAGTGCTTCTTGCATTATGGAATCACTGGCCGTGACATGCACATCCGTAGCATTAATGCCGCTACAACAAGTCAGCTGAAACCCAACACAATCTCAAGCATGTCCAATGGAAGGCACATCATTTGCGCCCTATCGTGAGCCAAACCGTGGCACCGGCCCACTCAGCCGTTGGAGGTGTGCTACTAGCACCTGCTGAAGGCCCCACAGGGATCAGCCCGCCTGCTCAGCACCCGCGACAAGCATGCTGTGTCGGCATCCAAGCTCACGACAGATTGTCAAACATATTAGCACTGCTAACACCAGGCTAGCAAAAAGTTGCGGATGCTACCTACCCTATGAGAAGCTCATCACGTACTACGCGGCTCTCTTCGGTCTCATCCAGTGGCTGAGAGGCATCCCGCACATTGACTGGCCCAAGACTGTGCAAGTGCCCGGTGACCAGCTTGGTCCACCCCAAGGATGCCTCTGTGATGGCGCAGTAGCCCTGTATTGTTATCATGCAGCGACACAGATCATATGTATCGGATACAGTTCAGCTAAAACGCAGCCTGCCATTGCGGCAATGGCAGGGCCTCGGGCCCTAGTAGGTGCGGGCTGCTGAATGCACACCTGACTTATGAGTGGTACCAGTTTCAGCGTGTTTTCATGAAAAGACATCCTAGAGTGGGTACTACCCACCCCAGTCGGGAGGGCCTTCCCACAGCGGCACCTGCCAATGCAGGCACTCCAATTGGCTAAGCGACGAGTGCATGTTCAGAAGAGTTTATTAGGCTGTGCATCCGATGCAGATGGAGTCCCACGCATACTTCACAGCTGTTCTGTACGTACTGCGCAGTATGCATGCATGCATACTGCGCAGTATGCAGTATGACAGTTGCATATGCATCTGTCATACTGCATGTGGTACAGATGCACACTGCACTAGTGGCATTGCAGGCACCTAAAAAAGGCACAGCATTGTATGCACTCAGAAGCCAGCTGTCCACTTGATGCAAGCCGTGCTGCTTGTTGGAAAATCCCCTAAGTAGAAAAGGGTCAGCAGAGGTTATAGCTGCTGCAGCATGCCGGCAAGTCTGATCACACAGCCCATCTGAATGTGTGCTGCGAGTGACAGGGCAACCTACCTGTTGGGCGCATTGAACAGTGACGCCAAAGGTGCTAGCTCCCTGCCTGCCCTGGACCCTCAGACCTTCTTGAAGGAGCTTCACGTAGTCCCACATGGTGCTGTTCAACTGCTTCAGCTGTAGTGGAACTGCAGCTACAAGAGCCATCGCCTGGAGGCACACGCAACACAGCCCTGCATTGTCAGGCCCCTGGAAATCATTTCCAGGCTTGGCACTGGTTTGACACTGGTGACCAATTGTCACAACTTGAGTCAAGCAGCATCAGTCACTTGATCACCAAGTTGTGGCCACTCTCAGAGTGTACTCAGGCGTTGTACAGGTGGATGAAAAATCAGCCTATTCCTGTGCCACAGTTCAGTGAACAGCCAAGCACTACCTGCAACAACATGCAAAGTGCACTATATCATATAGGCTGCGCTGCGTACCATGCTATGGCTGTACGTACCTCCGAGTACGCACTGCTTACTGCCTGCCTCAGGAACTGTGTGGCCTCCTGCATGATCTCCTGATCGGCTTCATGCAGGAACCAAGAGGCTCCATCGCCAGACAGAGCCACCGTGAGCAGCCCCAGCAGTGGAGGATGGTGCAGGCCTTTGTCGAGGAGGCCGTCTGAGTGGAACTCAAGCTTGAGGCCCCTGGCGCCAGGGGCCTGGTGTGCATGGTTGCTGTCCAGAGGCTGCGTCTCTGCTGCAGTGTCGGGCTCGAACCACTCATAGTTGCTCAATTGTTGCAGGTGTAACAGCAGCCTGCAGCAGCACAGCAATTGCATGGTCCGTACACATCTACCACTCATCACCAAGCACTGTACTGAGTACAGTGTGGTACAGGACAGTACAGAACAGGACAGTATGGTGCAGATACAGACATTGCAGTACCGGACTGTACAGTGCAAGAATTGTTCAAATTAAACCTCTGTACTTGCTGAAGAGCCAGCTTGCGGCAACTCTGCACACTTTGAGCCATTGGTTTGGAGACACTGGCACCAACCGCAGCTGTTGAATGCATCAGCCAGGCTGTAGCATTGGCACGTGTACATGATGGCACATGCTGTGGCGGTGCTGCAGTCAACTTGCCGTTGATGCTATCCAGGCAAGGCTTGCCTGAGATGCTGAACAATCAGTGCAAGCATGTGTGAGTGTCTTGGGCTGCCCTGAAAGTTCATCAAGGGACCTAGCTGCAGTCACTGCAGAACAGCGTTCCCCATTTCTTCAAGCGATCACTACAAGAATGCAACAGCCGGGAGGGGAAGGGGGCACAAGTCAAAGATCGATTATGCAGCCTTGTGCCAGTTGCTTACCTCCAGTGCTCCAACAGCTGTAACCTCTTGAAGTCACCAGTTCCACTCCAAAAGACCCTTTGACAATTTGACCACCTGAGCAGATCCACCCAAGCCATGAGCTGCTCAGTGCTCGCCTCTGCAAAGTGCAGTGCTGCGTCGGGGAGCCTCAAACCTGCAACATCTTCTGCAGACAGCGGCTGTGGTGCTGCATGTTGCGGCGGCGGCTGCTGCTGCGGCGGCGGCGGCTGCGGTGGCTGCTGGTTTGCTGCAGCAAGCCGCTGCTTCCAGCAGTCGATGGTGTGGTGAAGCCTTGCTGCATGTTCAGCTGCAATGCCAGGCACAGCTTCCGCACTAGGTGGTGTGTTGGTAGGCCTGCCAATGGCTGGCGTGTCCTGCTGCTGCTGCTGCTGCTGCTGTTGCTGCGCTGACGGGCTGCGGGAGCTTGCAGCAGCAGAAGCAGCAGTAGCAGCACTGGCAGCAGAAGCAGCAGTCACTGCTGCGGCAGCACTGGCGGCAGCAGCACAGCTCTCCTGCAGTGCATCAAGCTGGTGGTCAAAGTCATCTGCCTGTGCTGACCGCAGCACCTCACTGTCCTGTTCTGTGTCATACCAGCAGTCTGAGTGTGCATCAGACGGCCCGTCTATCACGCTGCTGCGGCCAGGGCTGCTGCTCTGTGCATCATGCTGCTGGTGCTGCTGGTGTGGTGGCAGAGGCTCTGCTGGGCTGCTGTCTGCAGGAGCAGCCTGCTGGATCCACTGCCGAACAACAGTAGACTGCAGGAGTGATGTGCACTTTCTGCCAGCTGGCATACTGCTTGGCAGACCTGCCACTGTGCTGCACGGCACAGATTTGGCCACATCAGCAGCTCTGCTGTGCACACCAACAGCCACACCAGCACTGCTCCTGATCCTGCTGCTGCCTTGTGCTACAATGGATGCAAGCTGGGCAGTAACCTGCTGTGCTGTGGGTGTGGGTGGGTCTGTGGCAGAACCACCCTCCGAAGCAGACTCTGCATCTGCAAAGACATCGCTGTGGTCACCATCACTGCTGGCATCATCCTCTGTGACAGGTATCCTGCCCCTCGCAAACCCCAGCCTTGGATTGGATGTGGCAGGCTGCACAGCTGCCAAGCTTGCTGATCCAACTGCCGACGCTGACCCTGCCTGCCGCCTGCCAGCCTGGCGCCCTGCTTGGCTCGGCTGCGGTGCCCCAGCCCCTGATGCTGCTGTTGTGCCAACGTCGCTGGCAGCAGCAGTGGCTGGTGCTGCTGTGCCGCTGCTGGTCACGTTGCCGAGGAAGCCTTTGCGCAGGCCGCTGCCACCTCGGAGCCTCAGCACAGGAGCAACAGGCGCATCCTCGCTGCTTGCGGCGCTGTGTGCAGCCTGAGTGCTGCTGAGCCCTGCCAAAGCCCTGCTGGCAGCCTGAGCAGCCTGAGCAGCAGCTGTGCGGGAGGCTGGACACTCCAGAGCAGCAGCACGAGCAGTTGCAGACCTTCCAGTGACAGAACTCCCAGTCGGAGCAGCAGCAGCAGCCGCAGCCGCAGCAGGAGCTGGACGGGTAAACGGCCGCTGCTGAGAGACCTGGGAGCTGGCAGACGGAGGGCTGAGGGGCTCAATGCTTACAGTAGCATGCTGCATAGGCACCTGCAGGCTTCCTGCAATAGCTGATGCTGAGGATAGTTGCTGACATTCACAGAGCAGGGCTTGCTTGATGTCCTGCACCACCAGCTTGGGTGCCTGCAGGGTTGACAGCAAGGCACGTATCCAACCCCAGAGCTCTGCAAACAATGGCGATGCTGCTGTGCTGTCCACCTGCAACGGCAGCCCAGGAGACATCCCAGCTGACCGTGACTCATGCACCAGGCGTATCAGAATCTTCAACAGGGAAATCTGAGCAGACAGCTTCTGGATGCTGCAGCCATGCCTGCTCGCCAACTCTGTGTACTGTGCCCTGTCTTCTGCAGTAGCAGCCTCAAGCTGAACCCGCCTGCTGAGCTGCTCCAACTCAAGCACACGGCAAGCAAACGCTGCAACCTCAGCAGCGCAGGAGTCCTGGCTTGCAGCCAAGGTGGTCAATGCGCTGAGGTGCAGGGCAGTAGAACCCTCGGTGTGCGGGCCGGTGTCGGCTGTGTCTGCTGCAGGGGCGTGGTGCGCTGCAGGCTGCGGTGCTGTTTCTGTTGTATCCGTGCTGGCCTCAGCTGGCGCCATGAGGAAGTGGGGCAGGAAGCCATCGACATGCCTGCGAGACGACATGGACAGTGAAAGGCAGGTTGTGTTTCACAGTGCTGCCACCAACCACCGTGGTGTATGATACACCAACAGCCAACAGATAGCTGGCAGCGCTGCCAGAGGGCTTGGCAGTCATCATGACTTGTTCCAAAAGCCTTGCATTGAATGCAACATGCAGCCAACTGAAATTTGTCTGAAATTACGGTGGATGGACCACCAGGGTATTACACAAGAATGCAAGACTGTCCTAGCGAGTGTGGTACCTGCAGGACTACTGTGACCACACGCCCCATGGGCCCTTCAGGACTCCTACGTCCATCCGTGCGCCTGGTGCAAATCAACTTCCTACCTGCGAGTCATGTACTCCTCAAACGTCAGGGCATAGCCATCCAGCACATTGCCTTCCTGCCAGTTCTTGGTCAGCTGCATCACCATCAGAAGGTTGTGCTGCACCTGAGCTGTGCACAGCTGCCATGCCTGGCGCTGGTGCTGCTGCTGTACGGATTCGCTGCCAGAGAGGCAGGCACCACCCTGTCTGCTGCTGCTGGACGTGCAGTATTCAGGCGGCAGCGCGTCACGCGCCTGCACCAGCAGCTGCATGCAGTGTGAGTGCAGCGCAGCCAGCATGAGCGTCTGCCCCTTGCTGGTGGCCTCTGGAAGCTTCCACCTGCAACCACCAGACAGTCACATACTAGAGGTGTCCGGCTCTTTGACACAGCGCAACATGATCTGTTGTTTACCTGCCACCCCGGCCAGACACACTGACTCTGCACAATGGCTGTTGAGTTGCCTTTCATAACATATGCCAGGTGGCACCTGCAAGTGCAGATTGTGTGTCCTGCACTGCCAGCGCCGTGCTGCAGAACACTCTGAGGATGCAGGACGCGGCAGCGCTGCAAGCATACTAATGGACGGCCAGGGTGTTGATACCTAGCCTGCAAACAAACCGTCATGGTTGGCACCATTGCCCAGAACCTTCTGGATTCATACGCATTACTCACTGGCGCATGTTGAGCAGGTGTCGGTACTGCAGGGCGCTCAGCAGCACATCCAGCACCTGCCTCAACGCCTCAGCAGGGTGTGGCAGCTGCTGCTCAGCTGTAACCCCTGCAGACCCTGACGCTATGCCCTGGTGCTGTTTCTGCTCTGCATGCTGCTGCTGGTGTTGTGCACCCCTGTGCTGGCCTGCTGCTGCCTGTTGGGGAGTTTGCTTGCAGCAGGGTGACTGCTGCTGTGCCCCAAGACCCAATGCTGCCAGCACCCACTGCAGCAGCTGGCCCACAGGGTCCTCGTTGTTTCCCAACTCCAGCTGCATGGGCCCTGCATCTGTCTGCAAGGCGCTGCATGCTGTCCTCAACCACCTGGCAACTGTTGCAGCAGCGACAGGCTGCCTCCTACCTTGTGCCAGATGGTCTTGCAGCGGTTGGCTGTACCACCAGTGCTCCAGCTGTCCAGGTGGCAGCTCTGACAGCTGAGCCAGGAAGGCACCCACAGCTTTGCAAGTGCTGGACTGCTGAAGGGATGCCTGAGCACAGCAGCATGCATGAGATACACAAACTCAGTTTCAGGCCATCAAGGTACACAGCCTGTTCAGGCCGCTGAACGGCCTGTGCAGAAGCTACGATTTTGAGGTGCGTTTGTACGGTCCTCTCATTGGCAATCAAGACCAGAACCAGAAACACACTCGCCGCAGATCCGTTCCCCTTCCTCCGACTAAGCTGCCTCAGGCTGACAAACCTTGGTCAGTCCACTGGTGTTGGCGACAGCACAGCATGATTTCCTGCGGCAGGACCATTGGGGCACTATGCCGAGCTGGCAAGCATTCTAACCATGCACCCACCTGCCCCGCTGGTGTGGCCATGACGTCAAAAATCATGCCAACCTGGCGTTGCCATGCCTCCTCAGCTGAGCCATGCAGGCCTTCCACCAGCTCTTCAAACCACCAAGGCCGCTGCTCTGAGGCCCCATCATGCTGGTCTGGGCAGAGCTCAAGCTGCACCTGTCCCCACATGACCCTTGCTGCTCGCAGCACTGCCGCAGATGGGGACAGCAGGATGTGAGCTGCTTGCATGGTCTGCACACTGCACTGCTCGGGCTGCCAGTCGTGAGCTAGGCTGTCCTGGGGGTCAGGCTGTTGTGTGTGTGGTGCTGTGGCGCTGTGCTGGGCTGACTGCTGCTCCTGCAGCTCTGCCTCTGCTGCTGCCAGTTGCTGGGCCATCTTGAGCATGGACAGCAGGGTGGCGGTGTGCAGGGGCGTGTCCAGCTGGGCGCTGCAGGATGCCATCGGCTGAGCCCTCCTGAGACAGCAACACCAGGCAGACCACTGCACCTTCACACAAGCCAGTCAAACGCACTTCCACCAGGTTAGGTCACTCTTGATGTGCAGTTGGCTGTCTTTCACACCTTTGCTGTCCCTGTCATGTATGGTTCTGACATTTGAATCTGTTCACTAGTGTTCCTGAACCTTGCTCAGCAACCGTTGTTGCACATTGTGTGTTCCAGGTATGGACCGACTTGAGGAAGTCCAAGGTTGCTGGTACTGCCGTGAGTCAACATGGAAACAACCACCAGCACCACACAGATGCAAGAGCTTGCCCACCTCTGCTCCTGCAGCGCGGGGCATGCCAGCACCAGCAGGATATCAGCCATGCAGGACAGCTGCTGGTGGGGGGTCATCAGCTGGAACAGCAGCTCGTAGCTGCTGCTGAGCGCCACCAGCTGCTCCAGCGGGTCAAACATGACCCGGTAGTACCACCACAGCGACACGCGCCGCAGCAGCCGCAGTAGCGGTCTGCATTGCTCTGTTGACCTATCATTCGTCACACCTTCTGTGTCTGCAGGTGTGTGAGGCAGGTCCCCCGAGTCTGCAGCTGCTGGGGGTCTGCACAGCGCGAGCAGCTCTGCAAAGCCAGGCGTCCTTTTGCTGTTGCTGTTGATCAGTGTGTGCAGCTGTGCTTCAGTGACGTGATGCTGTTTCATCCTGGGCACCCTGGGGCCGAACAGCCCAGGATCCTGCAGGTGCTGCTGCCTCTCAAACAGCTGGCTTGCTGTGCCTGTGCTGGGCTCTCTGCCCGCCAGCTTGGAAAGCAGCTGCTCTCCTGTACCTGCAACAACAATAAAGGAAGTGACAAACCATGCAACAAGGCACAAGCCATGGCGACAAGGCCACGTGAAAGGCAGCAAGCAGCGCTGCTCTTGCGACACCCTGTCAACTGCAGATGATCTGCATGTGCCACACCTTCAAGGCAGGCTTCGGCCTGGGCATGGTAGTGATGAGGGCAAACATTTAGACTGCGCAGCTCGTCCTCCACCTGGGCCCTGAGCTTTGACAGTTTCGAGCTCATGGCAGTTGCATCGTTACCAGACGGGAGGCGATATCCAACGCAACCCCAGCAAAATGTCTTCGTTTGATCCGTTGACGACGAAAACATGCAGTGCAAGCCTAGCAGTGGTGCGCAAAGCGTCAAATTTTCGAATCGGTGACAGTTGTACACAAGGCAGGTGCGCGCCATTTTGACGGAAAGCCGCTGTGGTCCACGATCAGCTGATGGATTCACACTGTCAGCTTGTTAGAGGTCAAATCCTGCGTGCACGCACTCCGGCAGGTTGATGTAGCTGCAGACTGTCCTGACTCAGCAAAGAAGCGACCACAGCAAGCTGGTACACGTCCACGCTGAGATCTGCAGCCGTGATACGCCAAGTGCCAACAAATGCTTTTGTGTGTGCTGCGTCTTGCAGCAGCACCACAATGTCCCTGCAAAGTCAAGTGTGCAACTACACAACCCACATGTCAACAATACAATTCCAACTCCTGCAAACCCTGCTGAAAAAGCTTGCAACATGGCCACAACCTCCACTTGCAGCCTCCAACATGTCTTCCCTCAGATCTCGGCGACAGGCACCGCAAAAAGTATAAGCTCGCCCATGGCGCCTGCAGCAGCAGTGAACAAAAACAAACAGAGCAGCAAGCACGGCTCAGCACAAAGTATTCACAGCTGCCCACTGGGCAACCATCAACACGCCATGCAGTCATAGCCGCATTGGCACAAACCCATTGCGCATATCACCAGCGCGCCAATCAGCGATCCCCTGGTAACGGTGCTGTCACCGCTTGCTTGACCTACCTGAGCTGCCGCTGCCCATGCGGGCCTGCCAAGGGCAACCATAACAAACGCCAGCCAGCACAGCATCACTGCACACAGCCCCATGCTGCCTGAGCTCAGTGTGGCTCCACAGCTGCCAGGTCCCAGAAGGAGCGTGACCTGCTGCTGCTGGGTGAGCGCTGGTAGCCAGGCTGCTGCCAGCACAGCCCGTTGCGCGCCAGCACCTGCAGACGCCTGCAGGTGCAACAACCATATCACACCGCTTGGTTGTGTGGCTTCATGATCAGCACAAGCCCAAGGGGTACACACAGCGGATGAACTGTGCTGTCTTGGTCTCAGCACAGCAGGTCATAAATGCTCTCAGAGGCAGCTGAGGCCCAGAAACGCCAGCAATATGCGGATCTGCTGGCAGTGACTCGTGCTTGCCATTACAGCAGGGCCGCAGCTTGGTCTGCTGCAGCTGAGATGCGCACGCGAGATCTATGAGCAGCACTCAAGAACATTCACAACTAGTTCAACAGTTCGTATTGTGCTGCACAGGCTGTACCCTGCTTGGCCAATTGAGCATACCGCTTGCTGCAGTACTGCACACCCCAATGTTGACTCATACCTCTCCTGCTACTGCCATGGCATTTCAGCCGAGCAAGTGTCTTGCAGGGTGGTGCTACTAGTGCTGATGGGACCGTTGGAATGATAGGCTTGGAGCCAAAATAGCAGCAGCCACCTGCAGCAACCACCCAACCAACCCACTTACCAGCAGTTGGCGTTGTGCACCTTCTTCGCCACCTCAGCACACACCCTGCTGCAGTACTGAGCAGCGCCGCAGCTGGGGCAACCGTAAGGCGCGCCTTGGCCGCCTGCAGGGCCCTCTGGCAGAGCCTTGCTGCACCAGTCACACGCCACATCCGCCAGCAGCCTCACACGCTCAAGATCCAACCCCGCGGTACCACTGCTGCCGCTGCTGCCGGCATTGCTGCCACATCGGCTGCGCAGCAGCTGCTGCGCGAGGTGCTGCTGCCAGGCGCCAGGCGGCACCTGCATGAGACGCTCGGCATGCAGCCAGTAGGCGATAGACCTGATGCTGTCCCCTGCTGAATCCACGCACATCTGCTGCTGTGAGGATGGGGGCTGCGCTGCCTGCTGCTGTGCGCATTCCTGCTCTGCAGGCTGCTGCTGCTGCTGCTGCAGGTGACGGAGCTGCTGCACCTCGCAGGACTCTAGCAGCACAGGTGTGACGGCTGTTGTGAGAGGTGACATCACCAGGAGCTTGGGCTGCCGCTGAATGAACAGCGGGGTGTCCACCTCTCCCGCAGCCACCTCGGCCAGCGCGGTCACAAACGGTGAGACAGGCAGCCCCAGGGACGACAGCGCAGCCGCACCTGCAATCAGCTTCCATGGCTGCGCAGTCTTGGTAACCTCTGCCTGCCAATGCTGCTCATCAGAGAGTTCACAAAGCTTCCTGCAAACCCGCAGGATGTTTGCGGGACTCATGTCAGCAGACAGAGCATTCATCCTCGACACCAGCTGCAGCCACGGCAGTAGGGAGTGCGGACTGCCAGTGAAGCACCCCGCCTGTGCATACAGATGCAGCAGGCTTGGGCCGGCAGCGGCGCTGCTGCCACAGCTGCCACCATTGCTGCCACTGCCATCAGCAGCCGCACTGCTGCCGCCGCCGCTGGCAGCACAGTAGCTGCTGGATGGGGTGCTGGCGCCCAGCGGCATGCCGAGGTGTTCGGCAGCCAGCACTGTGAGCGGCAGCAAGCCTGCTGCTGCTGCGGCAGTGTGAGCTGCTAGTGCTGCCTCCACCTGGGGCACTGAGCGAGGCTGCAGCTCTGCCAGCTTGTCTGCGTCCTCAGCCAAAAGCTGCAGGGACAGCAGCTGACTGACCAGAACCGATGTCTGATAACCCTGCAGGCGCAAACGCAGCAGCAGGAGCAGCAAGGGCAGGAGCAGGAGCAGGGGCTGGGGCTGAGCAACCACAGCACAGTTGGATGCAGGGGACATGGCCTTACAACATTGCCCGCGTCGCCAACATGGCACTGATATATGCATGGCAAGAATTGCCTCTGAAATATGCACACCCAGAGAGAAGGACGCTGCGGGATGCACACCACGATTTCATCGCCTGCAATGCTCTTGCTTCGTGTGATATGAAAACACTGGGCAGCGGCAAACTAAGCACCCAAGCTGCTAAAAGCTGGAGCACCCAGACTGCAACATCGCCCCTAGCACAGGCCGCCAAAATGCTGCTGTGCAATTGGCTGCCAAGCCAACACCTGTAACTCAACCCTGCACACCTGCGCAATTTGTCAAAACCCACTTGCACATATCATGGATGGTCTGGACGCAGACAACAGTACTGTTGCAGTACAACAAACCAGACTGGCAAACCAGGGCTGGCAGATATTGCTTGCAGATACATGTCAAGCTGGCTAGCTAGCTAGGCAGCTAGCTACAAACGAGCACTCCTCACCTGCACGAAGTGCCTCCTTGCAGCCCTTGCATACTGCACCGCCAGCATGCGTGCAGCAACACCTGCGACCCTGCTGTTGCTCCCATCCCCGCCAGCCCCCAGCCTGCCTGCCCCTGCTGCCCAGCCGTTGCCCACCAAGTCCCTGATGCTGGGAGGCACCAGCAGCAGGCCTGAGGCAAGGCTGTGGGTCAGGGTGGACCACAGGGCTAGGCTGGTGCATTTAGTAACAGACCCACCCTCTGCGCTGCGCGGTGCTGGCATGCTGACCCCTGCCATGTGGTTGATCTTGTCCTGCTGCTGCTGTAGGTGGTGCTGCGCACCAGCCTCATACCACTCGCATGCTGCCGGCTTCAGCTGCTTCAGCACCTCCCACAGCAGCTGCCTGGTGGTGTTGCCTGCCTTCTGCTGGACCTCAGCGTGCTCCTGCACAATCTTGGCAGTGCTGTGCCCCAGCTGATGCTGCTCTGCCTGCCCCAAAACAGCACCCAGGCGTTGCTGCTGCTCAGCAAGCCGCTCTGCAACATCCTGCAGCCGCCTAGCCTGGTCCACTGCAGGAAGAGACATCCCTGTGCAGCCAACGTGCCGCAGCAGCAGGGTTACAGCAGGAGGCAGCGGGGGACCCGCAAGAGCGTCCGCTGCTGCACTGTGCTGCAGCCGCACCAGCAAGGCTTGGCCAGTACTGCTGCTGCTGCCGCCATCTGCCCTGCTGGAAGCAGCAGGAGCAGCAGCAGAGGCCTCAGCACGCGGCAGCACAGCAGCCCATGCGTCAAAAACCCCAGCAGCAGTTGCAGGCAGCTCTGCAGTGGACAGCCCCAGCTGCTCGCTCAATGCCTGGGCAGTAGTCCGCCTTGCAGCAGCGGCATTCTGCAGCAGGGTCACCCTGTTCAGTATGGCCTGCCGTCTGGACAACAGCACAGCCCGCTGAACATGCCATGGCCTAAAATCCCAGCCGTACATGGCAGCAATGTGCCGTACACGCCGCAGCTGCCGCTCTTCCTGCCGGGCCTGCTGCTGCTGCACAGTCCTAAAGCCCCCAGCAATGCCCTGTGCTGCCTGCGTGCTGAGCTCTCCTGTAGGATTGCTGCCGTCCCAGTGCTGCTGCTCGCCAACACCCTCGCCCTCAACCTCACTACAGCTGCTGCTGCTGGCACTACCGGGGGGCATGTACCCAAAGAACAGGCTGTCCTCAACATCAGGCGGCAGTAATGGGCCTTGCATGCGTCTGAAGAGGGTTGACCTGGCATTGAGCTGGCGCTGCCTGTGCAGTTCGAGAAATTTGGCATCCTGCTGTTGCGACTGCTGCAGCTGCAACTGCTGCAGCTCCTGCTGCTGCAGCTGCAACTGCTGCAGCTTCTCGTGCAAGCAGACGCTGTCAACATCGACTGCGGTGTCATCACAGATGTCATATGTCGGGTCCAAGCTGCTGTTGTGCTGGTGTGCCGCCGAGAACAACGCTGGGTCTGACTGCTGCAGACCGGGTGGCGGTGCACCCCACCCTGTCCCGCTGCTGCTGTCGCCGCTGCTGACGCCATCACTTGCGCGCTGCCGCTGCCGTGACCCCAGCCGCGGCGCTGCTGCTGTGCCATTGCGGGCCCCTGCTGGTCGCATGCTGGCGGCACTGGCACTGCACTGGGGTGGCTGTGTCTTACACACCAGCAGGATTCCGTCAGCCCGCTTCTCGATCAGGGAGATGGTGTCAACAGCTTGAGGAGCTGCCATCCACCAGAAGACAGTGCAGGCCGGCTTTGCTGCTGCAAAGAGGCTGATCACCTGCACAACAGCAAGGACACGACACAGAGGAGTTGGCTTCGGCGGCCCAGCAGAACGGCTTGTGCATGCCTGAGACAGCCGCGGCTCGTCTGACAGAGGCGAAGTGATGAGGAGAAATGTTGGCTAGTCCTGTGCATCAAGGACCTCCAGGCGTCCAGCAGTCCCTCCTTTTTGAACCACAATGCATCGGTTCGATAACCAATGAGCCATCTCATGAACATTCTTCGCCATACAGCTAGCTACACCCCCATATAGACGCAAGGTGGGTATTGCAGCTGCGGACATGCTGGTCTGGAGGCAGCCACACCCCTCAACGACTCGCCGCGTGTCGCAAACTAGCATCACTGTGTCCACGCTACCTGCATACCTGCTGCCAGTTGGCGTCGCTCCATGTTTTACATATGCTATAAGCCTCCTCCGGCGTCAAGTGAACTTGGGGCAGGAACGCGCTTGCAGAGGGCAGGTACTGTGTGATAGGCACCATCACCAGGCCGCAGAGCCGCTCTACCAACTCATGGTGGGGGTCCGAGTAGGCCGGCTGTGTTTTCTGCAGCAGCGAAGACACCGTGCGACACAGTGAGGTGTGTTTTAACCGGCATTTGCAAATACTCGACAGCGGTGCAGACGAAGCAGCAGACATGCGGGGGTGCTTTTCTCCCGGGACGTGCCACGCGCGACGCCAGGCGCTAACAAAAAGCATCGACTGCAGCGGGACGTCTGCTGTGCCAGCATGAAGTAGCACTGCTGCAGGAGGACCCCCTCACTCACCATCTCACGGTGCAGTTGACACATCAGCTGGAAGGCCCGTTGGATGACTCCGTAGCCGTCTCGCGCGATGCTTGTCGTGAACGCATCCTGCACATGCTTGTGGGCCTGGCATGCAGCCACCAGCGCGTCAGAGAGCTGCTGCGGCTGACTCTGCACCACAAGCTCCTGCAAGCCGGCCAGCACGGCGTCGCCATGCTCGGCCGCCAGCACGCGCTGCGTACGCCGCATGAGCTTGTGGCTGGCCTGCGGGCACAACATGCAACAAACACAAGGAGAGTTTGAGCCGCTTTCGCAATTGTCCTTTCTTTTTTTCTTTTTTTTCTTTTTTTGTGAGTATGTCTAGAAGCAAGCTTGTACAACACCAGATCTTTGGTTCCGGGATCACAATAGAGGAGCTGCACGGCAGCAGGATAGCTAAGAATGACTGGAAGTAGCCAGCAACACCACTATGTGACACAGGAACAAAGAACCAGGCTGTAGACTTGCTGCTAGATTGTGCCTTTGGCCTGCGGTGAAACCTAAGACCAGTGACAGGCACGCTCAAGAATGTGCTAAACCAAACATAGCAGGAAGCAAACTACCTCAGAGCCCACTTCACAGGACACAACCACAAAGCACAGTGAGCAACTGCCAAGAAAACACTATGCCTACTGCATCAGGCCAAGGCGGGACCAGCAGTGTTTGCACACATTCAGTGTGAGTGTGCCTCTAAGACCACTCAACACACTAAGCCTGGACGGCATGAGGTCAGAAGCCAGTAACACACATGCACACTGAATGACACCACCAGCAGCACTAGACTTGAACAGGGCTAGCAAACCACTAGGCACAATGAAACTCAAGTCACCACTATGCCAAACGGAATCAGGTCAAGCTGGGGCCTGCAGTGTTTGCACACATCCAGTATGAGGAAGCACCAGGCCTGGACGGCTCAAAGGTCAAAGGCCAGTAACATCTGCACACACCAAATGACATCACAGGAGACGCTAGGCCTGATCGGCCAGAAAATTTGGACCAGTTGTATCTGCTCACTGCCAAACTGTACTGCAGCACATGAATCTGCTCAATGCCAGCCAGCGTAGAAGTCACCATCGAAACGGAGCGGCCCACACCAGTTCACAGCATACACCATCAACCCTGAAAGGTTCCAACCTCTGTGGATCGCCAGGACACCTGCCAGGATGCTGTGAGCTGTACCAAAAACTTGCAGCTGCTGCCATCACAGCAAAATGTCATGGGCGCTTCGCAAATGAAGGCTGCATCATCCACGGCCAGCTTGTAACACGTTGCAACCATACATAGAACACCATAAGCCCCAGCAGTGCACACATCTCTAGCTATGCGGATCGCACAGGTGACTTTAAACTAGATGGCACAACCTCGTGGCTCTGGAGGCGTAAGCTGTAAAACAGGCCGCCCGAAAGATCCAGAGATATATTCTTTTTTTGTGAGTATGTCTAGAAGCAAGCTTGTACAACACCAGATCTTTGGTTCCGGGATTTCTTTCATACTTCATCATAGTACAGTACAGTAATTGGGGACTTGGCTTTGCCAAGTCCTAAAATGGGCACTAGCCAGCGGGCCAATACAGCACACAGGGCACAGCACACCACAGCACACCACAGCACATACCTGCAGGTTGCGCCCAACATGGCCCAGCCAGGCATCCACTTGCACCAGATCCTTAATGACCTCCATGGCCAGGGAGAACTGCTCAGCCCAGAGCAACAGGATGGCTTTTGCGTGGGGAACCTCACTACAGCACAGGAAAGGAACAGCATATTAGTCATGAAAGTGCAGCACAGGTTGGGACATAATCTCGCCCCCGGCACCAA
Organism: Desmodesmus armatus; assembly: GCA_007449985.2. NCBI lineage: Eukaryota > Viridiplantae > Chlorophyta > Chlorophyceae > Sphaeropleales > Scenedesmaceae > Desmodesmus > Desmodesmus armatus. The sequence goes on from VIIQ02000559.1 coordinate 362,677, forward strand.
CCTGCAAACCAAGGGCTCGTGAGGGTGCCCACACGACCTGTACCTTGTCGTAGCCCAGTCTCTCACAGCAACGATGGCGGCGATTGCAATCACCCACCAAGCCAGACGCCAATTTCAGTAGCATTTCAGTGGTGCAAGCAACACAGCCCAGAGCACTGCTGCAGTCAAGCGCAGCGCACAGGCGGCCGCGTCACAGCCCACGAAGTAGTCTACTACACGCCTGGAGCGCCCTCGACAGCTCAGGTTGTTGCACGACTTACTTCCTGCCGCCATGCGTGTGTGGGAGCTTTATACAAGTATCACGAAGCTATGAAAGCGCTGAAAGCTGCACCACTGGGCGGCACTCTCCACACTGGATGAACTAGGCTATATCCAGACGCCCTGGCACAACAGTCCAAACCAATGCTCACGCTCGACCAGCACGGCCAAGCACAATATCATTACGGGTTGTACTCGCGCGCCACAGCCATGGCTAACCGCTTTCCGCACAACACTTTTGACATTCAGGACTTTGCACCAGCTGGCCTTCTGTCGACCAGACCAGACCAGACCAGAAGTACCATCCAAGGCATCCCGCACCTGGCATTTTTTGTCACCAAATCATCAACAACTGTATCGCTATCAAAGGCTGCCACAGGCACAGGGCCTAACGCCTCCAGCTGCTGGCACAGTAGCTGCACCCAGTGGGTGACCGCAGGGACGACAGCCGCGAAGCCCTGCATTATGTGGTTCAAGACATGGTGCGGCACAGCATAGGGCGTGTTAAACGATCTGCAAGGGACAGAATTTTGTCCTTGGGACTAGCCAGCAAGTCAGGGGTGCCTGAGGACCTCAATAGAACCAAGGTGGAAAGGATGACACGGCGGGTGCACACCGTAAGCAGGCCGAGGACCAGAAAATGCAGCAGCCCGCCCTTTCCATCCTGGTGAGGAGGGTGCAAAGGCTTCACAAGGCTCGATTTGTTGCTGGCATGTGGACTGGCCACTCGAGCACAGCCGCGTCTTGCAATTGTTGCGATGCTCTTGCTGGAGACAACTGGCGTCAGGTGCGTGTGACAACTTGCGCGACAACAGCTCTGATCAGACGGTGCTGCACAGAGTGTGTTCCAGCTGCATTATTCCAGCAACACATGAGGCCGCAACCACAAGGACGCATATCTGCTCTTGCAATTCCCGGCACGGTGTCCTACACTTGAAGCCACGCAACAGCTCATCAAGCGTTGCATGTGACGGACCGACCGCCACTCAAGAGTTGGAAAAAGTGTGGTACGAGTTCCTGATTTATGCTCTGTGGGGGGGGAACAATGGTCAGATGCGCACCTGTTGCTGCAGCTCCTGTACCCGCTCCTGTGTTACGGTCTCCAGGCGCTGCAGGATATCCTCATACACGACAGATGCCAGCTTCTGCAGGTCTTTGGGCGCCTTGCTGACCTCAAAGATGACCTACAATAAACAGGGCACAACACACAACGTCGTTGCGCTGACATGCTTGTGCTGAGTGTGCAGCTTGTGCTGAGCTGTCAACAGATCAGCACAAGCTGCACAGCACACCAATACGTTGGAAGTGCGCAGATGTACGACCGGCACAGCATGTTCTGCGCACTGCCAAACCCTTACCGTGCCGTGCGCGCTGTCCACTGCTTCCCAGAGCTGCTCCTAGAGTTTGGCAGCAGATGTACAACCGGCACAGCACTGCTGTGCGCCGCTAAACCCTTACCGTGCAGTACGCGCTGTCCATTGCTGCCCAAAGCTGCTCCGAGAGTGTAACAGCCACCCGTTGGTCTTCCTCCAGCTCAAAGCCCACACTGACATCCGCCTGCAGCGCCAGAGTCAGGAGAGCCAGCACTTCTGGCTTCTGCAGGGCTTTGGCGACGTCTGTGCCAGATGCCTGGTACCCAGGGCATGTGGACAAGCCCACCCCCAGGTCGGGAAAGAAACTCAGCTGCTCTAAAGTGTCCAGCAACCTGCAGGGGTGCAGCAGCCACAGGTATGTGTGTGTGAGGTCAAAGTCTGGTTGCAGGGGCCTGAACCCCAGCGCCTGTGGACAAGCCCACCCCCAGGTCGGACAAGAGGCTCAGCTGCCCGATGGTGTCCAGCAACCTGCAGGTGTGCAGAAGCCACATGTGTGTCATGTGAAAGTGTGGTTGCAGGGGCCTGAACATGAGCCCTGCTCTGGGCTGCTGCAGTGGGTAAAAAAAACACAGCTGGGCGACAACCTACAGCAGCCTGCAGGGGTGCAGCAGCCACAGGTATGTGTGTGTGTCAGGTCAAAGTGTGGTTGCAGGGACCTCAACCCCAGGGCCTGAGTACAAGCCATCCTGCAGGATTGCAGGGTTGCAAAAGCCACATGTATGTGCCAGGTCAATGTGAATTGCAGCGGCATGGAACCCAGGGCGTGAGTACAAGCCCTGCTCCTGATTTCTTTAGGAAAACAAGCCGCATGGTCGCAGGAGCCGCATGCATGTGCAGGGTGTGAAGTACATGTCAGGTGCATACATATGTACTGGTGTAAGCGTCCCTGTGCTGGTTGAGATGCAGATATATGTCTCCCGCAGCACGAAGCGGAACAAAGCAGAGCTAGCAGGTCCACTGTTCATCCTTCAACGTGTGTTGACACATGAGTTGCAACCAGCATGTACACGGTTGGGGCATGATGATTATTCATGATCTCGACAGGCTGTGTGCAAGCATAGCACACCAAACACTCACTTTGCCACGTGGCTCCTGACTGTCTTGCTGCCAGATGCAGCCGCCACCAGCAGCCCAATCCAGGCATGCAGTGCCCCATCCCCCGCCGCAGCAAAGTACTCCTGTCGCCGTGACGGCTGAAAGGCCTGCACCTCCGCTGCTGCCAGCGGCTGCTGCTGCTGCAGCGGCGGCTCATGTGGCAGCTGCTGCTGCTGCCTTAGCAGGCCGCCTTGCTGGATGACCAACTCCCAATCGGCATAGCACCTTTCAAACGCTGCACTGAAGTCTGGCGTAAACACCCCAACCTCTCCGCTGCTGAAGCTGCTGTCCGAGCTGCAACTCTCACCCAAACCCTGCTGCCTGTCCGCCCCTTGCAGCACCTCCTGCCACTGCTGCCACTGCTGCAGCATATCAGTGGTTCTCCCATCAGACGTCCGAGTCTGCCCTGCGACGATCCTGCTGCTGCTGCAGCAGCAGGACGTTCTGCTGCTGTCGTGTCTGCATCCGCAACATCTGGCAGCGCAGCTCCCTGGATGATGCTGTCCAGCAGGCCCTGTTGATCTGAGGAGAAGTAACTGCGCTCGCTGCTGCCACTGCTGCCATCGCTGCCGCTGTCGCTGCCCAGCTCAGCACCTGCATCAACACCTGCATCCTCTGCATGTGCAGCAGCAGCGCCCGGGTTACTGAGGTTCTGCGAGCGGCGTCGCCAGCCCAGTGCCGGCTCCCGAGCCCCTGGCAGCTCCTGCCACTGCTGCTGTTCCTGCGGCTCCTCTTCCGGCCAGCTGCCGGCATGCCCCTGCTGCACTGCTGCTGCTGCTACGTGACCTTCCCAGGTGGCTGCAGCACCCTCGCTGCTGCTGCCGAACTCCTCCTGATGCTCGGACGCATCCGCAGCATCAGCGTCGGCACCGCCCAACCCACCGGCATACCCGACAGTAAGCCGCCCCTGCCTCTGATCAAACCGCAGGAGCTGCTCGGAGTCAAAATCTTGCTGCTCTTCCTCTTGCCAGGAATATGCTGGCAGCCGGTGCCTGCTGCTGCTGGCTGCGGCAGCACTTGCAAACACGTCCAACCCAGGCACCTGGGTTGCTGCCGCTGCCTCAAAAGCCGCAGTGCTGCTGCTGCCCAGTACTGACTGCCCCTCCTCTTCCTCCTCTGCGTCCGCTCCCTGCTGCTGCAGCTGCAGGCTCCGGTTGACCCGCTGATGTGCCCCCCTGTGGTCCTGAGCACGCCCTCGTCTGCCAGCAGCAGGCACTGCCACCAGCACATCAGTATCGCCCCCGCTGTCACTGCTGAAAACATCGCTGCCTCCCTCACTAGCCGCATCAGCAGCTTCAGCAGCAGCAGCAGCAGTTGGGCTCAGGTATGCTGCAGGGCCTGCAGGACTGAGGGTGTCAGTGCCGCTGTCATCGTCATCAACAACTGCAATGGGCCGCAGCTGCTGCTGCTGCCGCCGCTGCTGCAGCCGCGCAAGCAGCCTGCTGTCCGCTACCCACGGCTGCTGCTGCTGTCGGTGCTGCTGCTGCCGCAAAGGGCTGGGCGGCAGCTGCTGCTCGTGGTCTTCAGCGCAGCTTCCCTCCGCTTGGGAGGTTGCGATGCTGCTGCCGCCCCTGCCACCGCCCCTGAGACGCAGAACTTCCGGCTGCCAATCCATCGGATCCTCCCCAAAGCCCTCAAAGGCCACATCAAACCCTGTGGGGTCTACTAGCTCGCCTAGCTCGTCTTCAAACCCTGCCCCTGCCCCTGGGTCAGAAGCCCAGTTCCGCGGCGCCCCCGACCCAGCAACCCAGTTCCAGTGTTGCGGCTGCGGGGTGCTGCTGCCCTGCCCCGCGGCCCTCTGAAACAGCGGCAACAGCTGGAAGAGGTTTTCCTGCGTGCACCGCTGCACGGCCGCCTCCAGGAGAGTGATGAGGTGCTTGGGGGCTGCTGCTTCCTCCAAGATGCGCCGCATGACAGCCACTACTACAGCATCCTCTGGTGGCTGCGGCGGGCCGGCAGCAGGCAGGACAGAGTCCTCCGCCCCAAGGATATAATAGCCCGCACACAGCAAACTGGCTGCAGTCTGCAGCTGCTCGTCACTGCAGCCATACTGGGCTGCCCTTTGAGACCAGGCGCTGTTGGCAGCAGCACCTGGGAACATGCCACGGAGGCCCGCCCCGCCCTTCTGTAAGTGCTGGAGGTCGTCTACAACAGCCGCCACACGCTGCACTGCAGCCTGCAGGTCCTGCTGGCTGCTGCTGCCGCTGCTGCTGGCCCCACGTGCCCCGGGGGTAGCCGCCCCACCCTGCTGCTGCTGCTTTGCCCTGCGAGAAAAGGCTGAAAAGTCCAGGAAGCCACGCCGCATGTTGCTGAAAGCTGGTTCAGCATCAGCCGCAGCAGCGGCGGCCACCTTTGCAACCACCCGTGCAGCCACCACGCCGGCATCCTGCATGCCTGGCAGCTGCGGTAGGATGACTGGCCAGAAGTGCTCCTGTACGCCTGACAGGCCTTCCAGCTGCAGGTGTGCTGCTCGTGCTCCTGCTGCTGCTGCTGCTGTTGGCTGTTCCTGCACGAATTTGGGGGCTGCCATAAGGAAGTCGGGGAGGAAGGCCTGACCGTGTCTGTGAGAGAGGCGTATGCAAACACAATTCTTAGCCCTGGTCTCGGCAGGTCCGTCCTTTCGGGTTTGAAATGCATGAACAGGTGCTAGAGGTGTGGCATGCATGTTTCAATTTGTTCCACTAACTGTCTGTGCAATTCTATGGGGAAAAGGTGGGCGGCAGAGCCATGATTGGTTGGAGCCAACCATGTGACTGTAAATACTTTCTGTGCTGACACACATGCAACCAAAGAGTTGCATAAGTGGGAACAAACCTGCCTGTCACTACACCTTTACAAATTTCAACACCCCTTTCAAAGCACACATACAACCACACATGAATCATGTGACATGATACACACTATGAGCATGTCAAAGCAGCGGCAGAAGTATGGGAAGCGCTGCTCCTGCATTGCTTCCTGCTACATTTTACATTTCCTGGCTCACGTACCGTATATACGCATCAACTGTCTCCTCGAAGCCAGCCCGTCCATTCTCTGCCTGCCAGTGTTTGCTCAGCTGCATCACCAACAGCAGGTCGTGCTGCACCTGAACCAGGCACTGCTGCCACGCCTCACGCTGCTGCTGCTGTACCGCCTCTGCAGCTGCGTCAGCAGGTGCACTGCTGCAGCCACCAACACCACATGCGCTAGCCGGCAGCTGCTCACGTGCTGCGGCCAGCACCTGCGTACAGTGGCAGTGCAGAGCAGCGAGCAGTACCCGCTGCCCTTGTCTGTTGTCAGCTGCCAGCTTCCACCTGAAAGCAGCACAAGACAACCCCCACATAACAGATGGAGTGAGTGCAGTCAATTGACACATACACTTTCAGCCGCAACACCAGGATGAAAAAACAGTCAGCCGCAACTCCGCTGGGGAAGGTGTGGGTGGCATAGTCATTTGATCAGCAGTTGAATGCTCCTCTGCTGGAAGGGCAGGAGAAGGTAAGTGCCGCCCCAAACCCCACTCGTGGCCCTGATTGTAAGTTGAAAGCACTGCTGAGACCCTCTTCTGCCCCCTTCCTGCCCATCACACACGCCGGCAAGGCCTCTAGATGCAAGGCCTCGACACCAACGCACCAAAGTAAGCCGCACCCGACAGGTCAGTCTTTCCTGCTTGCTCATTCACACCCCACCCCTTGCCCAGCCCCAGAGCCGTTCACGCTTTTGGTCTTCACAGTTGACCCTAGCCCCATGCCCCAATGCCAGGTACTGCCGGCTGCACCTCAGTGAGCAATGCATTGTTGTGGGGCGACTGCCCATGGCATTTCAGGTTTGCTGTTGGTAAATGCACGGCAAGGAAGGGTGTTCACGTAGCGTTTCAAGCTCGGGGGCATGGCAATGGCAGCATGAAGCGCACAATGGGAGGACAGCAATAAAGTTGGCCATCCCACCCCTAGTAGGGCACTCACTCATGTGTGTTGAGCATGTGACGGTGCTGTAGGGCACTAAACACCACCTCCAACACCTGCAGTAGTCCCTCTGCCGGATGCTGCTCCTGTAGCCCCTGCTCCTGCTGCTGCTGCTGCTGCTGCTGGTCGTGGTGCTGCCGGCTGGCTTGCTGCGGCTGCAAGACCCTCAGCACCCACTGCAACAGCTGATGGAGAGGATCCCCCTGTTTGCTGTGAAGCTCGAAGCGCCCCCCTGAGGCCTTCAGCGCAGGGCAGCACATTGAAACCCAGGCTGCCGCCGCTGCTGCTGCTGCATCTATGCCGAAACCCTCCTCGTCGGCTTGAGTATGGGTGGCCCACCAGTGCTGCAACTGCTGCTCTGGGAGCTGCGCCAGTTGCCCCAGGAATGCGCCGACATCTCTCGCAAGAGCTGAGCGGTGTATGGTGACCTGCAGGCAGTAGACACAAGTGGGGAAGAGGCAGACACCGCACACTGTGAATTGGTGTTGGGAAGAAAGTGGTTTGTATGCAGAGCGTTGGCAGCACCAGTGTTGATAGCTGGTGTGAGAAGGCTGTAGGGACCGGCGGCACTAGCTGACCGTGAGCTGCAGGACAGAACAGACTACAAGTGGCATTTTGTGAAGCCCCTAGTCACAAGTGCTGTCACTCAAAGACCTGTTGAAGCAGTAAATGCAAGCCCCAGACCACGTGTACCCAAGCCACTCCAAAGCAGCCCCCACACATGTACACGGCTGCACAGCACACCATCCAAGCCAGCTCAAAGCATCCTTCCACCCCTTCCACCCATGTACTCACCAGGCCTGCGTTGGTTGTAGCCATCTCAAACCCCCCAGACCTCTGTGCCGCTGCCTTCTTCCTTGTCTCGGCAAACAGCTGCTGCAACGGGGACCCATGCACCCCGTCCAATACTTCTCCAACAGCTCCAACAGCTGCATTCTTCTTGTCCAACGCACCACTATAGACTGCCCTTGAAATCCGGAGCAGAGCTGCAGGAGGGGACAAGATGAGAGCGGCTGCTTGCACGCCCTGCTCCTGGTGAGCTTCCGCTGCTGCCCTGATTTCGGCGGCGCGCTGAGCGTCACTGCCTTCCTTGTCAAGCTGTAGATTCAGAGCTTCCAGCAAGTCACTCTGCTCTTGCAGTTCTGCCTCTGCTGCTGCCAGCTGCTGCGCCATCTTGAGCATCGACAGCAGGGTAGCGGTGTGCAGGGGGGTGTCCAGCTGGCCACTGCAGGTATGTTACAGCAGCGGCAGCAAGCAGTGACGGCAGGCAGTGATGAAAAGCATGTCTTGTAGCGCGGCACGCAGGCGGTTGGCCATGGCCGCCATGCAAGTCAGCACAGAGCAAGGGTGTTGCGGACATGTGCACCTTCACAACATGCGGGGAGTTACTGCCACTGTAAAGTCAACCCGACCTGGCTGAGAAATATGCTGGTGAGCTGGAGCTTGGGAGGTGCAACTGCATCACCACAAGCCCAGATGCAGTTCCTGCCTGATGCATTGCATGACATGCATTGCCGACCGCATCTGCCCACTAGTCATCCTGGCAGAACCCTGCATGTACTGTTGAAGACCTACATTTGGCCATCCAGAAACGGGCATGCCAGCACCAGCAGGATGTCGCCCATGCAGGACAGCTGCTGGTGGGGGGTCATCAGCTGGAACAGCAGCTCGTAGCTGCTGCTGAGCGCCACCAGCTGCTCCAGCGGGTCAAACATGACGCGGTAGTACCACCACAGCGACACACGCCGCAGCAGCCGCAGCAGCGGGGATTCCTTCTGCTGCTCTGTAGGAGTGGCAACAGCCTGAGAGCCTGAACCATCATCTGCTGGGGGGCTGTGGGTGCTGGGTAGCCTGCTCAACGGCAGCAGCTGTTCGAAGCCTGGCTGCTTGCTGAAGCTGCTGGCCAACAGAGCATGCAGCTGTGCCTCTGTCAGGCGCTTGCCTGAAACCCTGGGCAGCCGCGGCACAAAAACCTCTGGGTTCAGCCTGTGCTGCTGCATCTCAAACACCTGCCCTGCTTGCTGGAAGCTGATGTCTGTCAACTTGGACAGCAGCTGCTCTCCCGTGCCTGCAACAGGGAACCACAAATAGATGGCATGATAACGTGACAGGATCACTACTCTTTACGGCAACATGATCATCAACGACTGGAAGTGCAGAGCTGTGGGACAGAAGTCAGGCGGTCAGGGGGTCCCGGTGGGCGCGCAGTGGAGTGCCCAGTGCAGTACCCACCTGACAGGAACCCCTCCTGCTGCTCAAGCAGCACATCGGGACACACGAAACGTGTCCTCAGCTCATCATCCACCTGCGCCTTCAGCTTGGATTTGGCCATGCTGCCTTCCCAACAGACAGTACCAGATCAAAAACCTTGCAAGGATCCTGCATTCCTTCCCCCGAGACTGATAGGATGCTGTAAAATCAGCATGACGTGTGACGTATTCTCAATCAGCACTGCAAAGCGGTCCCGAGGCTTGAGGGAGGGGGAAAGCTGACTCGTGAGTCTGAGTCTGTCTGACCGGCAGCACCGAGGCGTTGATGAGGAAATAATCCTTCAGTTACAAGCAGCAATGTTGTACATTTTCAGTTCGTCTGGAACTGTGCTTCTGCATCAACGCTGGTGGTTGATAACCGCTAACTCATCATCACTTTACCTCATCATCACCACATTTCGCTCCCCACCCCAAGTAGGTTGGTAAGGGAGACCCCTTACTTCCTCTTCACCACCACGCCAACCCCAGGTGGTAGTGCTGGTGGGTGACCACCCCCCCCCCCCCCCCTCCTCCCCTTCCGCCAACCCAACCCCGTCCCACCCCGACCCCACCCCAGTGTGGCATAAGTCAATGCCTCTTATACTTCTGTGACTGAATGTTGTTAGTACTAGTTACTGAGTGGACGTCTGTTAAGCTACCTGTAATGTGCAGTACTGCCGGCCAGCAGTAGCTGCACTCAGTGCACAGGCCGTCTTGCGCCCCATGGGCTGTTGCAAGCAGGGTCGCAGGAGACATCAAGCGTCACACAATGCACCATGTTATAAACCCTCATCCTACACATGCACCCACAGCATATGGGCGAGTCAGGTGTCATGTGTCAACACAAGTCGACATGTTCGCCCACACCGACCATCCACTGGTACACACATTCACAAAACTCACACACAGACACCTCAATTTTCTGTGCACAACGTGCCAACCATGAACAACCCACGCATGCAGCTGGATGCATTGCAGCCCTAGCCCTTGTCACCCTCCCCACCGGCAACAGCAGTGCCACCACCAGCAGCCCATTTTTGCACCAGCGACTGTGCCTCTGTGGTCCATGACGGCGTGGTAGTCGAGTTGCCGCCTCCCCACTGGCTACTGAAATGGTTCTTTGCATTCTGAGCTGGCTTCTTCCCATAATCCCCCCAAAAGTCCCCAGCCACGAAGCACACACGCAACTCCCGGGCACGCTGGTACACTGTGGCATTCGTCCAAGCAGCACGAGCAATATCAGCAGCGCTGTATTGATCTGGCAGTCCCAGGCCCTCTCGTATGCCTTGCGTGAACGTCCCTGGCCCCGTATGTGCATGCACCATATGCTCGTATGAGCAGCGAAACCCATCACGCACGCTCCTCAAGGACGCTTGCAAGACAGAGCGAATCAAGGGGTGCCTGGGGGCAGATGCAATGATCCACTGGCACAAGTGAAGGTCATTCTCCAAGGCAATTACCAAACCACAGTCTTGCCACGTCAAGTTGGCGTACCGCAGCTGCTGCGCTACTCCCGGTCCGCCCTGTGCGAATGACGAGCTCTCAGAACCGCCGCCAGGCCGCATCAATGGCGGGAACCAGCTTGACAGCGGCTTCAAACACTCCGTATCAACGTCAGCATACACGCCGCCGTACGCGTACAGGATCGCGTACCGCCAGAAGTCGCCGCGCATCACGCCTACTGGGAATGCATCGTAGATTGCCGCTACTGCACTGCCATAAGTGCTGCGGATGAAAGCTGAAGCCTGCGTGTCATTCATGAGGGTGTGTGGGACACCAGGGTTCTTGGTTAGCCACGTCTGCTGTAGTAGTCTGGCTCGGTCGCCAATGTCTGAGGATCTGCTGGTCTGCCATAGTTGCATGGGGATGGAGGCTGTGCTGTTGTATGGGAACTTGGCAGTCCAGCGGGCAGCGAGGGCAGCCCTGCAGGGGCAACACACATCAAACTGTTTTCAAAGCACGGCTTCATTGGCAAGCAGCGTCTCAGACACGGCATGGCCAGTGACGCTGCAACATGGTGTATCCGTACACTCCTTGCGCAAATGAGTCTGCCAGCACAGCAGCTGCACTATGCAGTCATTGCCAGCATGCGGGTGCAACTCGCAGTGTCCAGTCAACTGCTTGCGGTCCAAAGCATCCCTGCATGGGCTACGGCCACGTCTGCCGTGAAGGTGCACAGTGGACCCCTCGACAGCAGGACAGCAGAAACGCTGACATGATGACTCCAAGATACACTGTTTTGAAGCCTTCCGATGCTGCATTGGATGCTGCTGCAGCCATCTGGTTGGGGTGATGGGCAACACGGTCGTCCTCACCTGCTGAGTGCTGCCAAACGCGGCTGCTGCTCAGGCGCGCAAGGAGACCCTGTAAGTTTCCATTGCAAATTCCCTGATCTTCTGCTGCGCAGCTGAAGAGCCACCCAGCTGCTGCTGAGGCCCAAGACCACCACTGCTAACAGGATTGTGAGCCTGGCCCTGCTGCTAGCCTTGATTGGTGCAACAGGCGTTGGGCTAGACACCCTCCACGTCACCCTTTTGCTCATGCTGCAGCAGCAATCTGACTGGCAGGATGGCTGTTACTGGCTTGGGCCTAGAGGGCTAATGCGCAACAGTAGCACCAGCAAGAGCACCATATGAGCGAGCATGGCCGTTCCATCGACTAGGAAGAGCGAGAAAGTACGTTTTGAAGGTATTCAGTTGCTTATGGCGCGAATTACTTGCAGTGAAACGATCTGAAAACTGCCGTTGCAGCTGCGACCGCAGACGACGTCTCAGCATACTCGTGCAGACGCATAGTAAAGGACCTGAGATACGATACAACGGTGCATTACATAGTTTTGGTCGATGCATTGGCTGTCCGAGGCAAGCAGGTATCTCGGCAAGGTGTAAACCTTAAGGTTTACCAAGCTTGGTCAGGGTTTTACCGCTTGCCACTCAGTGCTGAGCACTCCGGAGATAGTTTGGGGGCATGTGGCACACACATAGCTGCAGGTTTTGTTGAAAACCCCGCAACTTGCTTTGCTGCATGTTTAGCATAAATGTCATGCAGCCTCAACTTGAGTCTTGGCAAGTCCAGACAGACGTCATCCGGGTTGGTCGACCAACCCGGATGATCCATTGTCCTTCACATCGCAAGCTGGACCAGCGATCATGCAGACTGCTGCAGTTGCGCATGGAGTGACCTGACAGTACAGACACAAGGAATCAGCCTGGCGAAAGGACACTGTCATGTCATAGCAGGAAGCCAGCACTGTCATGGTTATGGCGCAGCACCGCAAGTCAGGCCTGCCCTAGTAGGGCAGGCTGTCCTGCGTAGTTTGGACAAGACGACAATGATTGCACAGCTGCGGCTTCAAGCCTGGCTGGCAGCAGCACCCTGTGGCCAGACAGTCAGTGGGTAGATCAGAATGTACCTGCCACATATCGTGGAACTGTAGACGTGATTTTGGGGGACCTTCCTCACACTCATGTAACGGCAGTGAACCCCGCATGTTACATCAACATTCCGCCACCAAAAACTGGCATTGCCCACTGGGCAATATTCAATATTTTAGAGACGCACCAGAGCCAGGCCAGGTGTAAGACACAGGCTTTTGCCTTCATGGAGAGTTACCCAGTTTGGAGGGCTGTCATCTCGGCACTTATATAGCTGCTTGAGGGATTTGGAGCTGTTCGTTGCTGCCCAGCTGCCTGCACCTGGTGTGAACAAGACATGCAGCTGCGCCTTGTTTGTGACCGCATTTCATGCACCTCTCCTCCGTTTGCCCCAACCCAGTCTTTCCTACTGAGATGCTGTCACTTGCATGGCTGTGTTCCTGAACATCTCCTGGCAGGGCGTTACAGGTGCCCGTCTGTGGTTCCTGCCATGACTGCCGAGCCTGACTCCCCACCCCCTGCTGGTTCAATCAAGTACGGTAGGGTGTGTTTAACCACGAGGAAGAGCTCCTTGCAATCGCACTGACAAGGCAGGGAAGTACATGGCTGGGGCAGTGGGGAATGCACTTAGGGGATACACATGGCTGGGGCAGTCGAGACTAAAGGTTTCTCTGACTCTTATGCAATGCTGCCAGAAGTGACAGTTGTGGGACTTGTACTAGAAGGGCTGGAGCCAGCTTGCCACGCAGCTTGAATGGATGGTTGCAAGCCAGCCTCGTGCAAGCTTCCGTCATGTGTGAGTATATTGCCAATATCAGAGCCTGCAGCTTGCTCGTGGAGGCCACCATGCAGCAGAATGGATGGATCACCAACAATGCACTCTGCCTCCTGCACCCGTTCGTCGTGTGCGAGTGTATTGAAGGCTATTGGGGTTTGTCGTCACGTTTTACGCCACTTTCTCCCCTGTGAACTACGGCATTGAAGTTCAGTGATTGAACTTCAGGTCTGGCACCGCGGGTGAACTAATCTCGAAACACAACATGACAGCACTTACCAGTCTGTGACGACTCCTCACACTCAATACTCATACCGATGCGCAGCGTTGCAAGCTCGCAGCACGCTTAAGCCTAAGCTCAAGCCTTCCTCCCTTTCAGCGCGGAACAGAAGATTGTGGCTCACGGCAGCGATGGTTCCTTCGAAACGCCCAGTCGCCTCTTTTCTCGTCGTAATCTTTAGCTGTTGCTTGCTGCTTTCAACAGATGCAGTGCGGTATCTGGAGCAGTCAGACAGCTTGATTGAAGGTTCCGCACACGTTGAAACAGATCGTTCAGGTCCTGTGGCTCAGCAAACTGGCACAGAAGTCCCCAAACTTATTGATGCAGCATCTGACAACCCAGCAGAGCTGGTGGGCCCACCTGGGTTGGTTGTTGCTGAGGACCAACAGGTCATTCAGGACACCCCCCCAGCAGAGTTCTTGCGGTGAGCGGTGCAAGCCTCATGGACAAATCGAGCACTGAAAATTGCCGGTACTGACTCATGTTTCCCATCACGTGGCTGACAAAAGCCCTGCTAAGGTGGCTGCCATCTCCAACTGGCTGTCTCTTTACATGGCATGCACATGCTGACTAGATCCAGCTATGTCTTAGCTTGCCTCGCCAAGCACCAGACCCAATGACAGAGGTCACTTAGTTTGTGCAGGTGCATCCTCATGCACTTCTGATCGGAGGGTTTGGGCTGATGGGCTGATTGTTGTTGTGTGCCTCACTGCAGTTGCGGCACCCCAGAGGTGTCAAAAGCACGCAAGGCTCGGATCGAGAAGCAAGTTGCCAGGGCGATGGCACAGCGTGGAGTCAGCGCTGCTGCTGTCAGCACTACACCTGTAGTCATACAAACCTACGTATGGGTGATTGACAGCAGCGCTGGAGGGAACCTTGCGTTTTGCAGTCCGACTGCAGGCAAGCCGGACGTGCAGAATCAGATGGCAGTCCTCAATGCGTCCTTTGCCCCACACTTTGCCTTCAACTTGGTCCAATGCAGCAAGCGAAGGAACGACAGCTGGTTCAGGATGGGCTTTGGTACCGACGCCGAGAGAGACGCAAAGGCAGCGTTGAGGGTTGGCACGGCAGAAACCCTCAACATCTACGTTGCGCTGCCTGAAAATCCGGATGGATCAAACTCCGCGCTGGGTCACGCAACCATCCCTGCTGGTGAGTGCAACATAAAAAACGTGTCTTTGTGTGTGTGTCGGGGGAGGGGGGGGGGCTGGTACTGTTTGCCGGGTTCCTTGTTGAAGGTATCCTTGAGGCACATGTCAACTTGGAATATCCAACGGGGACAGCACCGCCCAGAAGTGGAAGTTTCTAGTTGTTACAACCTGCCCCCACAAGTGAATACAGTATTGCATGCACCCATGCACATTGCAGCAGGCCTTGGAGTGCCTGCTCAGCTGACGTGCCTGCCTGCGTCACTGTGGCATGTTTGTGCCTAGACCAGAGAGGCGTGTATTCTAGAATAACAATTTTGTCCCAGCTATGACCGCCCTTGTTGCTCCTGTCATTGTTTGCTGCTCTTCCCCTTGACGTACACTTGTCAGACTACCCCAAAGCTCCTAAGTTGGATGGCGCGGTTATCTCTTTCCGGACACTCCCAGGGTACACCCCCCCTGCCAACAGCCCTGCTGGCGCGTCCGACTATATTTATGGTAGGGTTGGCCACAGCTTGGCCGTACAGCACAGCATGTGCACTGCAGCGTGATGCTTGTGCATGTCAGTGCCTCGCTGCAGACAACGACAAGTCCAAAGCAGTGCCTCCTGGGGCCCAAGAATGGTTAGCTGCTGCTGTGCACACGTGTCGGGGTTCGTACATACTGTGTCTGTGATGGGGTGGCGCAACGCACTGCTGGAATGACACACAACTGTGCATGCCCTGTTCCCGCTGACACGTCGTGTGCAACAGTAGCAGGTGGCTGAAATCTGCAGGTGGCAGCAGGCCCAGCGGCTGGAGGAGTCGCAGCGGTTGCATGCAATGATTGATCATAGCTGAAGATTGACACACATCGGGGCTCGTCTGGTTGTGGGTGTGGCCGACTGCCTGGCTGATGTTGACAGTCAGTCATGACTGGCTGTACAGGCGCCTGATGTGTGTTGTGCTGTGCTGTGTTGTGCTTGTGTCCGTGCGTAGGCGACACAGCAGTCCATGAGGTTGGCCACTGGCTTGGCCTGTATCACATCTTTGACGTGAGTATAGCCGTGTCTTTTCTGTGGTTTGTGCCTTCCCGCCAGAATGTCTGCCAGCATGAGGCAGTAAGCCAGCTGGCGCCAGGCAACACATGTAGGCATCATCTTCAACACATCAACCACAAAGTCACTGAATGCCGACAGATGTGCCAGCCCGGGGCCCTGTTCAACAGGGCAGGAATGTTTCATGCGTCAATCCACTGGTGCCAATTCACTGATGACCACCGCCAAACCCAGCGATCTTTCTACTAGTCTGGACACCCATCATCACACTCCCCATCACACCCCTTGCCATCAACCATTCCACCTCCTCTTTATTCCCTTTCTGCATGTGCCCTATCTGCAGGGGGGGTGCAAAGGGACTCCGGACGACCTGGTTGCTGATACCCGTAAGTTTTCCACCTGTCAGTTTGTTGTGACCTATGCATGCTTTCGCAATCTAGTACGTGGCCAAGCCTGTGCCACAATGCCATAAGCCTTCTGGCAAAGCCTTGTGGCGGCGTGGTGTGCACAGCAATTGACTCGGCTGTCGCCCGTCAAGTCAAGTGCTTCACAGTACTTCAATGCTCAACATATCAGCTGGCTCACTGGCTGCTGCAGCTGTGCCACAGGGGCTGCTGCTTTCCTCCTAGCTGACAAGCAACGGTTTTCTGCTGTTGCGGGTGCTCTGTTGTTTTTGCAGCCCGCCAGGTACGACCGACGGTCACATCGTGCCCCGCTGGGCTCAACTCCTGCAAGGACAGCGGGAAAACCAAGATCCTTGACGTACTGAACAACTTCATGGACTACCGCAAAGATGCCTGCGCAACCAGTTTCACAAAAGACCAGTTTGAGCGGATGAAGGCGCAGTGGGCCGCATACCGTGCTGAGAAGTGACCCTGTGCCCCAAGCCAACCCCACAGCATACCCGGCACTGGATGGCTGTTGAGTGGAGGAACTGATGCTGCAGCTGCAGCAAGCAGAGCAGGTACCTCGGCAATTGCAGCTTGCTGCTGCTGAATAGTGCGGCTGTGGGTGGGCGGATTTTGGTCGCTGCTGGGCAACCTTGTGTGGGCTGATGTGCATTGCAAGGCAGCTGGGCAACCAGCTAGTTTAGCCCTTCCGCACTGCTGCATGGCCTGCAGCAGCTGCACACATCCATTGGCTTTTGAGTGGTGCATTGGCTGCATGATTTTGGTCGCAGCTGGGCAACCTTGCCTGGGCTGATGTGCATTGCAAGGCAGCTGGGCGGCCAGCTGGTTTGGCCCTTCCGCACTGCAGCATGGCCTGCAGCAGCTGCACACTGTGCGGCACTTTTGGGTGGTGCATTGGACGCGCTGCGCATGGCGGGCATCATGAACAAGGGCTTGTAGGGTGGCATGTGTGCACAACACCTGTGTTGGCGGCGAATCTGGCTGGAGCGCTGTGCGAGTTGAACGTAGCATGTCAGCAGTGCCGTCACTGCGAGTTGAACGTAGCATGTCAGCAGTGCCGTGACGCACTTCCTGGTTAGGGTGTGGCACCAATGGATGTGACCTGTTTGTGACTCTTGTCTGCCAGACTGAGTGTGGGTTGTGAGGGCTGCACTGCACCTATCGCGCAGCATGTGAGGGCAGCGTGGGGGCTGGGAGCCTCCGGTTGTAGGAGAGTGTAGTTTGAAAGCGTGGGATTGGTATGTGGTGAACTAGTTCACCACATCACAGTGATGTGATACCTGAGCAAGCGGCTACATGAGGTGCGCTTGGCGATGCATGGCACAGCACGGGGACTTGGACTTCTTGAAAGCTTCCTGACGGAGCTGGGACACCTCTGCCCCGTGTTTGAGGGTTTCAGGGCTTTTGAAGGTACGGGGCCCCTTCCGTTGAGATGGTGGCGCTGGGCGTGGGCAAGGACTGTGTTTGAGTGTGAGTGAGGGGTCAGCCCTGCATTGTTCTTTGGTTTAGTCAATGCCGTGGTGGGTCTGGCCAGACCCATGGGTCAAGGTGTGCCTGCCTGGCAGGCGTCCGTTGTTTGTTTGTTGTGTTTTACATGCCGCCTGTGTCTTCCAAGCTGTGGCGCAGCAGCAGTGCTGACCCAGCGTCACCACATATGTGGTGACACAGTGCATACATTACACACCTCACAGAGTGACGTGATTCTAGTGATTCACATGCATGCACATGGTGTGTGCCCTGGAGACTTGAATGCCTACATGAGTGAGCTGGGCGACCGGTCCTTGGGGTGAGATGCAGTCTTGGACGATTTGGGCCCGAAATCGGTGCATTTCACTGTACTTTTCACATGGGGTCTCCTGGTGATCATCCTTCACGACATGTCACATGGTGGTCCATTTCACTGCACTTTTCAGCAAGGCGCGGCCCCAACCTGTTGGGTCTAGTGGGCCTTAATGTGGCTGATGGTGTAACTGCATCCCTCATCGGATGATCCAGGCTGGGGTGCTGGTGTGCTGGGGTGGAGTCTGTGCGCGCGCTCGTGGGTGGGCTGATGCCATGTGATACCCGCCCTAGCTGTACAGCGGTGCTCAGTAATCGCATTTTGACAGCATGCTGCGTGTTGCGTACATGCAGACAGCATCAATGCAGTAGCTGTGTGCTACAAGGGTGTGACCATGTGTGTATAGAGTGTATTGGCATTGTCATAGGTCACACGACCCGGAAGAGACATCGCCCTGGCAGGGCAATGTTGATGTTGCCAAGGGCAACAGGTTGTGGCGGCTGCTTTGCACGGTGCAAACCTGAGCGTCAGCACACATGCATCTGGAGCGGGGTGCCATTCTTTCTGCGTGTGGTTGTTGTTGCCCTTGGGGCCTTTCATGCAGGGTACGGTGGCTGCACAAAACCCCATTGTTGTTCACTGTCACACATGTAGCATTGATGGAGCCAATGCATCACTTGCTTGGAAGGCCCTTGGAAGGCCCGGGTTGGCATGTGGTTGGTTGGTGCACACATGGTGGGTGCTGGCCCACGCTGCTGTGGCAGCTGGACAGCTTGGCGCATGCAGTTGTGTCCGGATGTGTTAAGTACACTGTTGTGCTTTGAAGCAGGCACAGTCACGCGATGGCAGGGGTGGGCTTGTGGGCCCACCTCTTGTGACTGCGCGCACTGCTGGTGATGCCGCGTGCACTGCGGCAGGTAACAACATCGTCCCTGCCGGCTGAGTCAGCAAGCGGCATTTCTGCGCAATGAGGGTGGTGTCCACACCTGCTACAGCACTTGCAATTCTGCTGCTGCATGGGGGTTGTACCGTGTCCAGTACAGCAGATGGCAATGCAATTGCTTGCACCCCACATGCGCTGCAAGCAAACTCTTGACCGCTTCCTTCCAGGGCCAGACCATACAACACTATGTCAGACCATACAACAACATGCGAATAAGTCAGCTCGCAGATACCATATCGGCAGATCGACTTGATGACGTGCACCTGCGCACAACTGTCACCGATTCGAAATGCTAACGTTGGACGCGTTTTACAGCCTCGTCGCTCAAGGCATCTTGATCTCCAGTTGGGCCGAATTTATTGTCGATCAACACGGCTTGCGGTGGGTGACGTCCCGGATCTGGCAGCTATGCAACTGCCATGAGCTCGAAACTGTCAAAGCTCAGGGCCCAGCTAGAGGACGAGCTGCACTGTCTGTACGTCTGTCCCCATCACTACCATGCCCAGGCCGAAGCCTGCCTTGAAGGTGTGGCACATGCAGATCATCTGCAGTTGGGGGGGGGGGGGGGGGTCGAGTGCCGCAAGGGCAGCGCTGCTTGCGGCCCTTCTAAATCCTTGTCAACACAGCGTGTGCCTTGTTGCACCATTTGCTGCTCCTTATCGAATATGCAGGTACAGGGGAACAGCTACTGTCCAAGCTGGCGGGCAGAGAGCCCAACGCAGGCACAGCAAGCCAGCTGTTTGAGAGGCAGCAGCACCTGCAGGATCCTAGTCTGTTTGGACCCCGAGCGCCCAAGGTGAAACAGCATCACGTCACTGAAGCACAGCTGCACACACTGATCAACAGCAACAGCAAACGGACGCCTGGCTTTGCAGAGCTGCTCGCGCTGTGCAGACCCCCAGCAGCTGCAGCCTCGGGGGACCTGTCTCGAACACCTGCAGACACAGAAGGTGTGACAGATGATCAGTCAACAGAGCCATGCAGCCCCCTACTGCGGCTGCTGCGGCGCGTGTTGGTGTGGTGGTACTATCGGGTCATGTTTGACCCGCTGGAGCAGCTGGTGGCGCTCAGCAGCAGCTACGAGCTGCTGTTCCAGCTGATGACCCCCCACCAGCAGCTGTCCTGCATGGCCGACATCCTGCTGGTGCTGGCATGCCCCGCGCTGCAGGAGCAGAGGTGTGCACAGCTCAATTGCCACGGTTGCATGACACTTGGCACTGCATGTTGTGACTATGGTATGCATGCCGTGACTTTGGTGTACGGTTTACTGCTGGCCTAGTGCAGCACTGCCCTGCACACTATGCTACCGTAGCCTTTGAAACGAGTTGTTAGCTGCAGCATCAGTTGTGTCAACAGGGTACAGCATCAGACTGGCAATCACACAGCGCCTTCCTTCAAGACTCAACCTTCCAGGTGCAAGTCAATCTGACACCGTTTCATGGTCATGCTCGCACTGTTGCTGCTGTGCTATGATCTGCCTCTGCTGCAGCCTTGGGCATGCGGCCTCCTGCAATGCCCAGCTGGACACGCCCCTGCACACCGCCACCCTGCTGTCCATGCTCAAGATGGCCCAGCAACTGGCAGCAGCAGAGGCAGAGCTGCAGGAGCAGCAGTTAGCCCAGCACAGCGCCACAGCAAGGAACACACAACAGCTTGGCCCTGCAGACAGTGAAGCTCACGGCCGGCAGCCCGAGCAGTGCAGTGTGCTGGCCATGCAAGCAGCTCACACCCTGCTGTCCCCATCTGCGGCAGTGCTGAGAGCAGCAAGGGTGATGTGGGGCAGGGTGCAGCCTGCCCAGCATTTGCAGGATGGTTCATCAAAGCAGCAGCTGCAGTTACCTTGTCCTTGTGCGCAGGTGGCTGCAGGCCTGCAGGGATTGTTGGCCGAGGCCAGGCTACAGGAGCTTGGCCTGTACACCATCATGGCAACTCTGGAAGGGCAGGTCAGTGGGTGGCTGAGGGGCTTGCCATTTTTTGCACTGGGGCTGTCACCAGCATTAGCGGCTTTGCTGTTACTCCTGCAGGCTGCAAGGCCAGAACAGCACAGTCAATGCATGCAGCTGATTCATTTGTGTGTTGGGGCCTGGTCGGTCGGAACGGTTCCGACCGAGTATCTAGTGAAAGCTACGGCTGCAGGGAAGGTGACACAGCCACAAAGTCCCTGCATCCGAGGGCCATTGACCCAAAGAATGTTTGTCCTGCATGCTGCACTTGTGTCTAGGCGTATCTTGGGCAGTCAAAGGCCTCCAAAGCTGTGCAGACCCGGCCATAGGCTACCTTGACCCCCCTAAAAATGGGGTGCGTATGTCCTGCATGCCGCTGTGTTTTCAGGTGTCCCTGCAGCAGTCCAAGGCCGCCAAAGCTGTGGGCGCTTTCCTTGCTCAGCTGTCAGAGCTGCCACCTGGACAGCTGAGTCACTGGTGGCACAGCCAGGGTCTATTGGAACAGCTACCACTCATGGGCATCGAACAGCCTGTGCAGCCTGCTGCTGTTGCAGTTGCAAAGTGGCTGGAGCAGACATGCAGCGCCCTGCAGGCCGGTGCAGAGCCTATGCAGTTGCAGTTCGACATCACTAATAGTGGCAAGGACCCTGTGGTGCAGCTGCTGCAGTGGGTGCTGCGGGCGATTGGGGTGGGGACACAGCAGCAGTCACCCCGCTGCAAGCAAACTGCTCAGCACAGTGCAGGAGGTCAGCACAGGGGTGGACAGAGCCAGCAGCAGCATGCTGACCTAGGAGACCAGCCGCAACCAGAGCCAGGGCCTGAAAGGGGAGAAGCTAAGCAGCAGGCAGCAGTGGCGCATCCTGCTGAGGCGTTGAGGCAGGTGCTGGATGTGCTGCTGAGCGCCCTGCAGTACCGACACCTGCTCAACATGCGCCAGTGAGTACTGTGCGTTTTGGGATATGCGTCATAGTGTACGGTCGAACATAGCATGATGGTATTTTTGGATGATTTGTTTGTATGGCCGACTTGGTCACAATGATGTCACAATGTTGGAGGATGAAAATTTGGACCAAGCCTGAGTTCTTGCATTGCCCAGCATTGCATTCCTATGCGGCAGACGCATGTAGCAGTCTGAGGCTCGAGTTTGATGAGAGGTTGGAAAAGCTTGGCTGTGAACGTTGGAAACAGACAAGTTCGCTGTTGTCGGACTGTGGCACAAGGGACTCAATTGTATGTCTGTGTGGCTGCTGCAGGTGGAAGCTCCCCGAGGCTACATGCGAGGGGCAGACGCTCATGCTGGCTGCGCTACATTCCCACTGCATGCAGCTGCTGGTGCAGGCCCGGGATGACCTGCTGCCGACCTGCTGCACATCCAGCAGCAGCAGCAGCCAGGGCAGCGGATGTACTTCTGACAGCGGATCTTTACAGCAACAGCTGCAGCAGCAGCGTGAGGCGTGGCAGCTGTGCCTGGTTCAGGTGCAGCACAACCTGCTGCTGGTGATGCAGCTGACCAAGCACTGGCAGGAAAGCAATGCCTTGGATGGCTATCAGATGACCTTTGAAGAGTACATGACTCGCAGGTGAGGTGGCTGCACACCGTGTGACATCACGAATGGAGCCAATGTGAAGCCTGTTGTGTGCATGCCGTCATTTGCAGGACCATGACCTATGTAACTGTGCACGTCAAACTGATGATTGGGAGAGCAAGAGGAAGATCAAGGTGAAAGACTTGCGCCGGTTGGTAAGAAGACAGCTAACTATGTGCTGGGACCTTGTCAAAAACATGCAGGCATGTTGAGAACTTCCTGCCTGACTTCCTTCTGTCACCAATTGAGGCCAGCAGCACTCAGCCAGCAGCAGCAGCAGCAGCAGCAGAACAGGCACCCCACAACCCAGCAGCAGATGCAGCCCCAGGTACCCCGGGACCTCACAAGATATCCGTCAGCGGCTCAGCACAGCTCTTGACACCCTTGCAGCAGGCCATCAGGACCCTGCAGCTTTCAGTGCATTTGCCGACCTCATGTGTACGATGTCGCAGCTCAGCAAAAAGGTGCAGCGCAAAGCAGCCACTGCAGCCAAGACAGCCCTCTTCACCGAACTAGCGAGCTCCTTTGACTGCAGCGTCGAGGAGCTGTCGCAAGCGGTAGCTGTCCTGGAGCGCCTGATCATAATGGCTCAGCGCCAGCAGTCAGCCGGGCAGCCTCTTGAGGCGTCTGAAGGTCCTTGCGACAGCACCCCAGCACCAGCACCAGCACCGGCAACGGCAGGTGTGGTGGTGCTTTGGCGCCGCATCCGTGTGCTGCTGACAACCCTGCATGCGCCCAGGCCGTTCATTCAGCACATCAAGCAGCTCCTGCTGTCGAGGTGGCAGGGGCTTTTCTCTCCAGCAGCGGCTGCAGGAGACCCGGTCCAGGTGCCCCAGGCTGCAGAGCAGCATGCAGCCAGTGGCAGCGACCCCAGGCTGCATGTGCAGCCATCCAGCTTTATGGCCTCTCATCAGCATCCTCTCGAGGGGTCAACTCTGGGCGCTCCTGCTGCTGCTGCAGCTGCTGGTGCCGATAATGCTGCCGCCCTCCCTAGCACAGCCCGTGCGGCAGCTGCTGGCTCTATAGGTGCTGCTCCAAACCAGGCAGCTGCCAGCACGGCTGCTGCTCAGGCTGCTAGCAGGGCTTTGTTGGGACTCAGCAGCAGCCGGGCTGCACACAGCGCACCAGGCAGCGAGGATGGGTCTGCTGCCCCTGTGTTGAGGCTCCGAGGTGGCAGCGGCCTGCGCAAAGGCTTCCTTGGCAGCGAGAGCTGCAGCAGCACTAGTGCAGAAGCACCGGCAGGCCTGGCATTGGGCGCTGCCAGCTGTGACGACATGACAGCAGCAGCAACAGGGACAGCAGCGGCACAGCAAGGCCAGCGCAGACGGGGCCAGCATCGGCAGGTGATTCAGTCAGCCGGCAAGCCTGCTGTGTTGAACCCAGTCAGGGAGCAGAGTCGTGGCCAGGTGATGGTCATACTTGACGATGATGGCAGCAGCAGCGGCAGCGATGGTGACGGCGATGTGCTGGCAGTGTCTGATCTTGGACTTGCCAGTCCCACAGCACAGCAGCAGGCTGCCGGCCATTGTGCTTCCACTGCTGTTCTGGCACAAGGCAGCAGCAAAGACAGCAGCAGTGGTGATGTGCTCAGTTTGGCTGCTGCTGCTGCTGCTGCTGCTGGCCATGTGGCTACTGGCACAGCCGCGGGCCTGCCAGGCAGCAAGCCAGCTGGCAGACCGTACACATCGCTGCTGCAGTCCCCAGTGGTCCAGCAGTGGATGCAGCAGGCTGCTCCTGCAGACAACAGCACAGCAGCACCTCTGCCGCCCCACCGGCAACACCAGCAGCACCAGCAGCATGTTGCACAGCGCATCCATGGCCTCAGCAGTGGGGTAGATGAGCCGGCAGATGCACACTCAGACTGCTGGCCTGACACACAGCAGGACGGCGAGGTATTGAGGTTGGCAGATGGGGCTGAGTTTGATCAGCAGCTGGCTGCGCTGCAGGAAAGGTATACTGCCACTGCCAGCTCTAGTTCATCAGCGCTGCTGCAGTTAATGCATGGAGACGTCGGTGGTGCATCCCGGTTCCAGACAGCAGCTTCAGTGCATGGGCAGCAGCCCAAGGGTCAGGTCAGCCACTGCACGATCACAACTGGTGGCTCTGTGGCTGCAGCAGCTGCACAGGTCGATCCGGCAAGCCTCCACTGGCAGGCAGTTCACAGCCCTGCTGCCAGCGGCTGGCGCCGACTGTCTTTGCGCTGCACAGTGCATGCTGCCGTGCCTGGCATCGCACCAGGGCATGCAGCAAAGCTTCAGCAAGCCATCGGGTGCTGGGAACGGCGGCTAGCCTCAATGCCGCGGTCGCTGCAGCAGCCGCAGCAAGCAGCAGCACCCCAGCCGCGGTCCTTAGCGGAGGTAACAGCGTTCAGGCCTGTTGATGCAGCGCAGCACTTTGCTGATGCCAGCACAGAGGAGCTGATGGCTTGGGTGGACCTGCTGAGATGGTCTGTCAGCAAGGGCAGTGACAAGCTTGTTGGCTCTGCATACATCAAGGCTATCCTGCACATGTGAGTCTGAGTCTGAGCCATGAATTGAATTCATGAGAGTTTTGTCAGTATTCGCATCAAGTCATGCAATGTGCCAGCTAGCAGTGTGACGGGCAGCTTGTCAACACATAGTTGGTCATTGCCAGCTACTCATCCACTCCTGCAAGAACACTTGGATCCTGTGTATCCATGGTACTACAATGCACGGTGCATTGTGCAACCTGCAAGTTGCTGGCAGCCCTGGCTTTCCTGGTGCATTGTCAAGCCGCTCCACAGTAAGTGGGAACCTCATCATTGTTGAGTGCAAAGTGTTGAGTAAAATACCGGTGCTGCTTGGCTGCGCAGGCTTCTGGAGGAGCTGCCCAAGCTCAGCAACTACAGCTGGTTCAGGCCAGCCCCTACAGCAGACAGCACACAGCCCCAGGGAGACCCCCCAGCACAGCTGCCTCCCCTGGGCCCCGTGCAAGAGCCTGACCAAGACAGAGGCATTGCACAGGCCATGCACCACCCACCGCTGCTGGGGCTGCTGACAGTAGCCTTCTCAGGGAGCTGTGCCTCCTGGTTCCTGCAGGCAGCTGATCAGGAGGTAATGCAGCGAGCTACACAGCTTCTCAGGGAGGCTGTGGATGTGGCTTACACGGAGGTATGTGGCATTTCCGGATCTTTGTATTGCTAGTGATTGTAACCAACAACGTCGGCAACGTATGAGTGGCGCCCCAATTCTATTACAGATTTGGTGTGGAGCCATAAAAGAATGAGAAGCATGTCTGCTACTGCCCCCATGCTTTCAATAGTGCATGCATGCTGTGTGACCCCACATGGGATGAGTCACACACGTTGTACCTCATGATCACCTTGAAGTACTAGTACCTGCCAGGACAGGCTGTCAAGCCTTGACCTTGGGGGGTGGCCCCTCCCCCTTTCTTCAACTATGGTTTCACCTCTGCCTGGGTGACGGCCTCTTTCTACAACAACACACATAGTAACTCCACTCGGGGTTACTGAATGTGGCATTACTCCTGCAGGCGACAGCACGTTTGGCTGTCATCTTGGTCAAGCAGCAGTCAGACTCCAGACAGTTAGCCCAACTCAGTCAGTCAGGCTGAAGGGGGGCTGTGCAACAAGTTCTTTTGGGCTTTCTGCAAAAGAGACGCACTGCCGGACCATCATAGCGCACCATGTGCTTTTCTGCACGTCCAGGTTGTGGGCATGGCGACTGCAAGGCTTCCGAATCAGCTGAAGCAGATTGACGGCATGATTGAGAACATGTCTCTGAAGCCCCTGGCCGAAGCTGCCAAGTCATGCCAGCACCCCCTCAAGGCCAGCAGCAGTACAGGGCTGGACGGTCAGCAGGTACGTGCCATCATATAGAAGTGTCACTGGCGGCACTGATGGCATCACAAATGCATGTATTGCCTGTGCAGCCGTCCTAAGACTTTGTTAACTGATTGTGGTTGTTGATTTGGCCAATGAGCCTTGTGTTGGCTCCTCAAACGGCCGGTGTTCAGTGTACCATCCACATACTGATTGGACTAGATGATCCAGGGGCTTTGCCTCTGACACTGTTTGGTAGTGGCCAATGCGCACTGCCAGCGCTGGCAGGTTTGCTTGGACCACACAAGTATGCCTAGAGACTACCGCTTGCTGTGTCAAGATGTGCATGCAATCATTCTCCTTGCTGCATCGGGACTCACGGCTACCATCATGCTGCAGGGAGTCCCGCCTGTTTTGGAGGCATCAGAAGGGTGGGCAAGCCTGCTCACGGCTCAACTGAAGCAGCTTGGCCCAGCTCGGGTGCGAGAAGCGTCCGAGGCAACGAATGAGGACATGGAGAGCCTACAGGATGAGCTGTGCACAGGGTAAGGAGACAGATATTTGCGGACAACATAAAAGCTGTGGGCCGCAGGGGCAAGCCTTGCGGGTTGGGTGGTTGCAATGCGGCATGCTTGGGTGGTAGCAATGTTCCACACTATGTACAAGCTTCCAGCCTGGAAGCAAGTTGCTGGCGCCTTGCTAAGCTCGAGATGCTGTAACAATGCGCCATACAATCATGAAGGCAATCGCATGTCCAGCCAGTACTGGCTGGACATACTGGTAGCACTAGTTCTATCTTACTGCAGTTCTGTGCAGCAAGTCAACAGACGTCGTCATGTGCGTCACTGGTCCCCTATTAGCCACCATGTGTACGTATGGATCGTCAACTTGACGTGCATTGAATGCTCATGCAACAGCTCAGTTGTCAGACTCATTCGTTGCTGCCGTACAGATCCACAGATGAGGTTGCGCTCAAGTTGTATAAGTGGATCGCGAGCTTCTCTGCTGCGCTTGATGGGCTGACGACAGCCGTCAAGCTTGACACCTGGTCGGCAAGCATCGGGCGCAATCTACAGGTGTGTGCTCCCCTCCATGTTGCCATCACTTCTGCTTCTCCTCTTTGAGCCCCAGCAGTAAGTTGATGCCTTTCGGGCGGAGTTCATTGATGTCGCGATATCATGGCAACCCGTGTGGTAAGCCTTCACCCCTCACCCCGGCAAGTTGTGAGGAAATCTGGACTAATGAAATTGTACGCCAAGGAGTACAATGAGTGGCCACAATGAGCTTGAACCTTGGACCAGAGGTTGTCATCACATTGTGTTACAGGCAATGTGTTACAAGGTTGCTTTGTCGCCTGCTGTCCTGCCAGGGATACTTCAAGCCCATGCACAAGCTGCAGCTCGTCCTGTCAGCACAGGGCGGCGGCCCTGTCTTGGCAGGCCTCAGTGCCCACTCTGTACAGCCGGCAGCGGAGCAGCTCTCCCAGGCCCTCACTGCTATGATAGCAGCACACAAGCACCTGCGAGCCGCCTTTGATGCAAGCATTGCGACTGATGCTTGGGGAGTCATTCAGAGGAGCTTTAACTTGATCCGTGAGCTCGCCCATCAAACTGAGGTGCGTTACTGCACCTCACTCAATTTTTCAGGCAGTGCAGCTGGCAACTGCATGTGACAACCTGTAGATATCACTGATGCGATTCAGGAATCAAGGGTCAGCTGGACACCAGCCCTGGCTGAAAGGCTCTGCGTCACCCCACAGGGCTGCAAAGTGACAGTGTTTGGTTGGATAGTCTTGGGTGTGCATTCACATCTATCCCTTGTCGCTCAATTGATTGGGCAGCCCTCGAATTTTGCTACTTCAATGGTCATGATCTTTCCTACATAGGCGATGTTCATACCCCTTCATCTCAGCAACAGCAGAGTAGTCTAGTATTGCCAGTGCGCTGGCGTATGGCCAGCGGCCGAAATGGCCGGGTGGATGATGTTATCCAGGCGTGTGCATACTGTGCTGCGCTGTATGACCCTGCTGCAGAAGCCGCCTTTACAATTGAAGATGTATCTGACAGCCATCGCTGATACACTCAAGATGGGAGTGCTTGGGCCGCTGTTCTCCTACCTGCCCACTATCAGCCCCTTTCTGCCAGACTGCCCAGCGACACGGCGGATGTGGGTGCAGATGCACTTGCGCCCCTCTCAGAGAAGCGTACACCTTTGGACAGACCGGTGCTGCCAGCAGGTGCGCAGAACAGGAAATATGGACGAAAAGGCATGCGTGGATCAAATTTGCAAGAAACCGAGCAACGGACAGATGTATACAAACACGCTGTTAGTACATTTCATAGGATCAATGTGAATATCAAAGCTGTCTTTTTCCGCGTGCGAGCGCGTGGGTGGCAGAGATGCGTGTCGCGTCATGCTTGCTGCTCGCTGTACAGGTGATTACGCTTTATGCCAATCTACGCCTGCCCATCGCGCGACTGTGGTGGATGCTGGACCGTGAGAATGTCGACGTCAGTCAGGCCGTGCGCAACAGGGCCAACGGCCTGACTCTCGTCTACTCAGCACCATCCTTTGCCTGCAGGTCCAAGGATTCACTTGCCAGTGATGCAAGACAGCAGGATTGTGCGTCCAAGCCCCACCACTCCATGCAGGGCAGTGCAGTAGGTGCCAGTGACAGCAGCAGCAGCAGCAGCAGCAGCAGCAGCAGTGACAGCAACGGGCGTTGCCGCATAAGGCGGTCTGCGATGTTTGAGCACCGTACTCGGCATTATGAAAGCGCCAACGACCCTGTGATGCTGCTGCAAGCCGTGCCTGAAATGCGGCAAGCTGCAACGGCGGAGGCACGGTTCCTAGCTGATACACACAGCGCTGTCTTGGAGCACCAGGCTCGACTGACTGCACTGGCCGCTTCGGCTGGCAGCAGCAGCCACAGCAGCCAGCAACAGCAGCTTGAGCAGTTCGAGAAGCAGTACACGCTGAAGGTGCTGAAGCATGCCCAGCAATGCGAGCCGCTCAAAGAGGGCTGTGCGGACCTTTTGACGCAGCAGCCACAGGGCACCTGGTGGCACACAGCATGTGAAGCCAGCCTCCGCCAGCATCCCTTGCCAGAGTGCAGTCACAGCAGCGCCAGCAGCAGCAATGGTGACAGCGACACAGATCAGCAGCTTCATGATGAAGATGATCCTTGCTCATCAGACCTTCCTGCCCCAGACAGGTTCAGGTCGCCACAGCAGCAGCAAGAGCGCCTGCTGCAGCGGCGCATGCGGCGAAGGCAGCAGCAGCTAGCAAGGTATGACTGGGGCAAGCTGCGGCCGTGGCAACTGCAGCGTGCGGCAGTGCTGGCTAGGCGGCAGCTGATGCTGAATAGGGTTGCGGTACTGCAGGACTCGGCTGCTGCACACCTGCGTGACCTGCAGCATGCACATGCAGTCCTCTCCAAGGTTGCAGTGCTGCGCGCTGTCAGCCAGCCGCCAGCAGACAGCTCACGCACAGGCAGCAGCCCACACGCAAGCAGCAGCCGGCCATCACACAGTCCTGCAGGACAGCAGCAGCTGGCAGGCACTGTGACTGGGCAGGCATCTCTCTGCAGCGCTGCGGTACAGCTGCTATACAGCCAGTCAGGTGCTTCAGCAACCAGTCCTTCTGCGCAGCAACCTCGATCTATTCCTTTTGCCAGCCTCAGTCTGATTGTTCCCGGTCCCGTCACTGTCCCAGCGTCCGGATCCCTGATGCCTTCAGTTGAGACATTACTGCAGCACCTGCAGCCGATAATGCTTGGGAGCGGGCACGACCAGCAACATGCCAGCAGCAAGTAGCTCCGCTCCTGCAGTCAGGGGTGCAGCGCCAGTCTGCCGACCAGCAGTGGCTACAGCAGGTGCTGGACGGTCCACAGACTGCCAGCCCGGCAGCAGGGAAGAGTGACGGTGTGACCTATGCAACCGCTGTGCAGCAGGATGAGCAGCGTCAGCGCAAGGGAGTCAGCACCAGGCAGCTGCTGTGGGAGGTCCTGCAGCAGCTGAAGCCAGCAGCATGCCACTGG
Organism: Desmodesmus armatus; assembly: GCA_007449985.2. Lineage (NCBI taxonomy): Eukaryota > Viridiplantae > Chlorophyta > Chlorophyceae > Sphaeropleales > Scenedesmaceae > Desmodesmus > Desmodesmus armatus. Next base: position 392,715 of record VIIQ02000559.1, read on the forward strand.
TATGAGGCAGGAGCAGCACACCACCACATGCAGCACACTGCTCGTGCAGCACCATGTGAGGTGGCTGCTGCAGCAGCTGCGCCTGCCTCTGTCCCTGAGTGCACCAGCCCTGTGCTGTGGTCCCGCCTGACCCACAGCCTTGCCTCAGACCTGCTGCTGGTGCCTCCCAGCATCAGAGACTTGGTGGGCAATGGCTGGGCAGCAGGGGCAGGCAGGCTGGGTGCTGGTGGAGATGGCAGCAGCAGTGTGAACAGCAGCAGCAGTGTGGCAACCAGGATGCTGGTGGTGCAGTATGCAAGGGCTGCAAGGAAGCAGTTTGTGCAGGTGGGGAAACGCCTGCAAGTGCTTATAGCTAGCAGCTCTGTACCATCGTCTGGTAAATCTAGACATGCCACTTGCAGCCTGTTGAAACATGTGTGCCACATTTGAAACCGACTTGTCATAGCAGCAGGTACGTGGACCATCACTCTGTGACGTACTATGGCCAACCCTTCACCGTGATGACACTGTCATCGGATAAAAGAAAGTGTTGTCTGGTGCCACCTGATGCCTGCAGGGCTTCAGTCCCTCTGCGTTTGCTGGTCAGCTGGTGTCGCTGCAGCTGCTGGCAGAGGAGGATGACCTGCTGGCTGAGCTGCGCCCCGAGTCAGCACACCGCATCAGGACAGCGCTGACACTCCACACAGACGTAGCAGCAGCAGGGGCAGCCACTGCACTGCCAACAGCCTCGCTTGTAGCTTACTGTGGTGAAGCTATCCTGTCCTGTGGGTGCATGGGCAGCGCTGGAAGCGGGGCAGGGCCTTCCAGCAGCAGCAGCAGCCGCAGTGGCACATGCAGCTGTCAGTATGCAAACACAGCTGGTGGCTTGCATGACAGAACCGGGCAGTCAACCGACAAGCATGCAGCAGCCAGCAGCAGCACCACTACTACCAGCAGCAGCAGCAGCAGCAGCAGCAGCAGCAGCAACAGCAACCTCAGACCGTCTCTGTCCCAGCTGCAGGCACAGATGGGCTGCTGCTTTGCAGGACTCTCGCAGGTCGCGCTTCCATGGCTGCAGCTTCTAGCTCGCTATCACGCTCTGGCACCCGACGCAGATGCTGTGGAAGAGAAGTGCCACCTGCTGCACAGAAGCCACAGCAACCCAGCCGCGGCTGCATTGTTAGCTGCGGTGTTTGCTCGCAACCCGCTGCAGTGGCGTCTGGCTGCTATGGCAGTTGCACTGTCGTCCTTCGCAGCACCCACATGCAGCTTTGTTGGCAGCCTGTCCACTGTCGTGAGCGAGATATGGGGCAGTGTTGGTGTTGAGACAGTGGCTGGGGGCCCACTGTTTGGGGTGCCACTGTGTGCTGCCCCTGTGCATACGGCTGCAGCACCCCTGGCGCAGCAGCTGTGGCAGCAGGCTGAGGGGAGCTCAAGCCTGATGCAGCCCCGAGGTCGTGGGCTCTGTGCTGGCCAGCAGCAACAGCACCCGCAGCATGCTGCCACTACAGCAGAGCAGCAGCAGCAGTCAGCTACAGAGCAGGCTAACAGCTTTCCCACAGCAGTCTACACCTGGCTGCATGCAGACCGGCTGCTGCATGTCCCTGCAGGAAAGTGGCAGCAGCACATCAGAGACCACCTGCTGGAGCCAGCACGTGATGGCGCAAGCAGCAGCGGCGTCCCTGATTATGCAGATGGTGCCACCAGTGGCAGCAGCAGCCGCATGCTCCTGCTGGCAGACTTGGCATGTGACTGGTGCAGCAACTCACTGCCGCCCCAGGAAGACAGCAACAGCGGCAGGCCTGCTGCTTCCGCCAGCAGCAGCGACAGCAGCAGGCGCTGCAGCAGCAGCAGCAGCAGCAGCAGCAGCACAAGCCAGCAGACAGTGTGGGGCTGTGTTAGCTGCGGTGCTGCCCAGTACTGCAGCAAGGCGTGTGCTGACTCGGCCAAGAAGGTGCACAACTCCAACTGCTGGTGAGTCAGCCTGGGATGCCACAGGGTCGGCTCATGAAGGCCAGGTCAGCAGTACGGTTGGATGTGCTTGCATACTTTACATTGGCCCAGCTGCCTAGTTGCCATCTACAAGGTAGTGCAAAGTGTGAAGGGCGTATCGCTGCGGCGCCAGCCATATGACATCAACGCGCGGAAGGTGGCGCCTGCCTAGTGCACTGAGTACTGCAATGTTGAGTCAATCGTGTTGAGTGTTGCATGGCACTCTCTCGTGTACTGCTTGCTGAAGTCTTGGTGGTGCAGTAGCAAAGCAACCCCGCATGCACTGGTGGTTGCTTCCTGCTTCCTGCCAAGTTTCATCCTGCGATGCCAGCCAGTGTCTCTGCGCAGCTGAATTATCTTGCTGAAAATTACCGCCGCTGCTGCTTCGCCGTCACTGCACCATTCCCTTGCATGCAGGCGTCTGCAGGCGTTGGCGCTCAACGGCCTGTGCTGGCAGCAGCCTGGCTACCAGCGCTCACCCAGCAGCAGCAGGTCACGCTCCTTCTGGGACCTGGCAGCTGTGGAGCCACAGCCACACTGAGACTCACGCAGTATGGGGATGTGTGCAGTGATGCTGTGCTGGCCGCAGGCTGGCTGCTAGCAGTGAGGGCTAGCGATGAAGCTGATTGGTGGACAGTCATGTCACTGTAGCCACACTGAGGCAGCATAGGGGTGCGTGCAGTGATGCTGTGCTGGCTAGCGTTTCTGATGTTTGCTTTTTCCTTATCAGGCTCGCATCATGCCCATGGTGGGCGGCTGGAGCTCAGGACGGGGCTGTGTGCTGTAATGCTGTGGTGGCTGGGAGGTACCAGCTATGGGTGACCTGTCAGCTTTTGAAAAGCTGAAAGGATGGGCGCGAGCAACAGGCTGGCTGTGCTGTTCACTGTGGCTGGGTGTTCAAAGCTGTAACAGCCTGCCAAATGCCACACTGCGTTATGTGGTCGTGTGCTTGAAACTATGTGGAATCAGTGCCCAGCGCAACAAACATGCAGCCTGCATTGCCACCTGCCCCCCCCCCCCTGCCAACATCTTTGCAATACTTACACATGCACTCTCTTTCTGCATCAGCTTGCAAAGCATCTCACCAGTCGCATTACACTACAAGTAGCAACAGCAGCAGTGAATAACACGGGTACCGTCCTACTTCTTTTGCTTCTTGATGCTGTGCTGCTTATCAGCAGACAGACCACCAAAGCCCAATAGAGCCAACACATCCACATCACCACCAGCAGCCTTTGAAGGTACAGCGTTCTCAGCACTGTGCCGAGCCCGCTTCTTCTTGCTGCTTTTCCCATTCACAGCAGCAACAGCAGCCTCCCCACTGCCTGCATCAGCCTCAGCGCTACCTCCAGCCGCATGTTTGGCTTTCTTCGACTTCTTTTTTGGCGGCTTTTCGTCCAAACTCGCTGGCTCGTCCACCCCTGCAGCAGCAGCAGCAGCATCTGCTGCTGCGGACTCCCGCTTGCGCTTCTGCTTCTTGGCTTTCCTGCTACCCTCACCCTCTGCAGCCCCGCCCTCTGCTGCTTCTGCTGCAGCAATGGCTGCTGCTGCCAGTCTCGCCCGCTTCTTAGCATTGCTTTCGCTAGCATCAACTGCAGCGGCAGCTGCTGCATCTGCAGCACCACCACCCCCAGCGGAATCACCAGCAGCAGCAGCAGCAGCAGCTGCTGCTGCTTCCTCCCGTCGCCGCTTCTTCTTGCCGACCACGGCATCCTCTGCCGCCCCCGCCGGCTGTTGCTGCTGCTGGTCTGCAGCAGCACTGCTTCCACCAGCCGCCGGACGACCTGCTGCTGCTGCTGCTGCTGCATAGTCTGCTGCTGGCTTGGCATGCTTGCCTGTGGTTGCAAGGAGTTGTTGGAACTCCTTGCGAGCAGTGGCTGCTGCAGCTGTGCGCTTGCGCCACTCCTCGGGACTGCAGCAGAACACACAGACAATCGCACTCACACATGAACATGAGCCAAATTCCCACGTTGGTCTGCACTTACCACATAACCCTTACTACTGGCGTCACCCAAGCTGCAACAGAGGATTACACTTGCAACAGCATGGGTGTTGACGGCAAGCCACGACCCATAAAGGCAGGACCAACAGCGTACAAAGGAGTGCGGACAAGTTGGGTCGACAATAAACAAATTTTGTTTGCACACGTCCAACCCTGCACACTCAGACACGCTGAGACACTCAGACAGGCTTTACTTGCAGGCTCACCTGCGCAGATACACCTCCAAGCCCAGCTTCTTGGAAAGGAAAGTGCCCCAGGAGCAGCGGCTCATCAGCTGTTCGTGTGCTGCAGCAACCTCAGCCACCAAGGCTTCGGCCTCTTCAGGGGACTGCAGGGCAGCAACAAGGCGATGCACAAGGCGATTGACCTTGAGGCTCTTGGTGTTCATTCCGCTGTGTTAGTGACAAACATTGTCAAACTACGCTACAGCACTGCTTGAAGGTACCCAAGCGGCGCAGACTGCCGACGTGGCTGCAGCTGCTGCCGCATCCTTCTTGCAAATTTTACATGGCCTCCAGGCATATGCTGAAACCCCAAAACCCAAAAGAACCATACAGACAAACCCCAAACCCTGGAATATGTGTTATATGAAGTCTGCTCACCATGGTGTTGTAGACAGCCTCTGCAAGGAAGCTCCCTGCTGGTGCCTGCACAATTGTGCCCCAGCAGCCCTTGAGCGATGCCAACATAGCGGCCCGTGCTGCCGCCGCTGCGTCACCACCACTGCCTTCTGCTGCTGTTGCTGCTGCTGCAACGCCGTCAGTCTTCTGCTTCTTTTTCAGCTTGCGCAGTTGGCGCTTGCTGAGGCTGCCGCCCTGCAGTTGGCGGGGCAGGATGACAACCAACATGTCAAAGCAGGTGGTCTTTGAAACCCCGTGGTCTGCAAACACGCTGGCTTGTTGTTGTTGTGCTGGATGTATTTGTTCTGGTGGGCAACAAGGTGGTTGTGGTTGTGGTGGTGTGGGGTTTGATGGCTGCTCGATGGGTCACTCTGTGCACGTGGCCCTCACTTGCCTGACAGACACTCATGGAAAGTTGCCACAGAGCCACCCCACCTTGAAGGGGCTGACAAAAGGCTTACAGACCAGTACTCACACCACAACCACCCAAGGGCAGTGAAACGTACCTCTGTAGGAGCCACCGCGAGTGCTGCCTCTAGAAGACGGCTGCCTGCAGGATCCTTCGCCATCCTCAACAGGTCACTCTGCTGCAACGCACCCATGCTCTCCCAGAAGGGAGCCACCACAGCAGCTGGGAACTGCCCCAGCAGCAGGGCCAGCATGGCGCTGCCTGGGGTACTGAGCCGAGTGGTGCTGCCGCTGCTGCCTGCAGCCGCCCCTAGGGTTGCGTTGGTGTCCAGGGTGACCAGCGCTGGAACCAGGTGGGACGTGCCTACAGGGGACAAGTACAGACAACCATGAAATCCATCAAAAATGCTTCACACATGTGACAAGGGTATAGCAGGACCTTTCGCAGATGTACGCAACAGGTACGGACGTGACTCCTGCATGATACTGTGGAATGACCCACAGGAATTTCCGCCAGCAGACCTACAAACCATCCGCGAGTCCATACAGCAACCGGCGGCTGTGCCCAGCAAAGGCAGCAAAGCATCACTGCGGTTGGCCACTTGTGCTGCACCTCACGTAGTCTTGTACACCCACTATTGCCACTCACCAGGACAGAACAATAACCCCCACATCAACAACTCAGACCTTCAACTCAAGCTCCTGGCTAGGGTGTATAGGCTACGACAGCTCACCTATTCTGCCCTGCCATTGAGCCAGCTGCCCGAGGGCCGTTGCCAGGGCTGTGACAAATGTCTGCTGGTGCGGCCCGGGTCCACCCCTGGCTGCTGCTGCTGCCAGCGCTGCCACGACACCAGAGCGCCGCCGCCGCAGCAAGTCTGTCAGATGAGGTGACAGCTCCGTCACATACGCAGCAACCTGAACAGCAGCAAAGTGCAAGACAAATACAGTGAGAGTGGCATACAACAGAGAGGGTCGGCAGCAGGTCTGTCAGGTGGGGCAACAGCTCTGTCACATACGCAGCAACCTGCACAGCAGCAACGTGCAAGACAAACTCAGTGAGCCGGGCAAACTTCACCAAATCGCTATCCAATCTTGATGCTAGCCCTGCAGTTGATCGAGCCTCCACAAGTATGTCAGCGGCTTGAATGTGAGTGGCATACAACAGAGAGGGTGGGCAGCAAGTCTGTCAAGTGAGGCGACAGCTCTGTCACATACGCAGCAACCTGCGCAACCAGACAGCAGCACAGTTCAAGACACAGACAAATGCCAGGGGCTTTGAGAGTGACAAACGGCAGAGGGTCGGCTGCTGGTGGTGTCAGATGAGGCGACAGCTCTGTCACGTACGCAGCAACCTGCAAAACAACATGGCAATAGGCACATGCACTACTCTTTGGGGAGAGGGGAATTCACCACATAGGCAGGGGAACCTCTCCAACACACACCACAGCTAAATCTGTGTTGGTAGACAGATGCACGCGCTTGCCCTTCTTAAAATTACCGTGTGCTGAACACTGTTGTATTTAGTGGTGACTGTAAAGGTAGTACAACTATCACAGCTGCTGCTGACCACATATACTACGTATCACACCACTCACCCTGCTCCTGTTGTGTGTGGCCGACAGCACTGCCTGGATGACAAAGTTAGCACAGTGGTGACAGCACAGCGGCAGCAGCCGACCCTTCAGAAACCTCTCATAGAATTCATCTGCCAAGCTGGTCCCCTTGCCACCCCCTGCTGCTGCTGCTGCTGCTGCTGCAGCCTCCTCCTCTCCTTCCTCCTCAGACCCTGCTTCTGCTTTCCGCTTCTTCCGCTTCTTCTTATCCCCGCCTTCTTCTGTTGTACCTTCCTCATCCTTCACTGCTACAGCCTGTGCTGCGGCTGTAGCAGATTGCGGCATCACTGCTACAGCCACCTCCAAGAGATGGCTGTAGCAGTCGTCACGCAGCAGCCGACCCACAGAGCTGTCTGTGAGGGTGGCCAGCCGCTGGCCTGGTGCTGCTGCTGCTGCTTTGGAAGGGTCCAGGCCCAGGATGGGAGGCAGGATCAACATCAGTAGTGACCTGCAGGAGGTGTGTTAAACACATGACTTGCATCAAGCATGTACACAAACAGTATCATCACGACATTGAAGATGTGTGTGTGTGTGTGTGTGTGTGTGTGAGGGAGGGGGGCATCATATGCAGGCACATGTACAGCCGGTGGCAGAGATGAGTGTTTTGTAAAGTGGGCAGTGCGATTTACAAACGCACATGATGCTGGCCAATGGCATGCTGGTCATCGGCAGGAAGTGCACGTGCAACGAGTAGGTTGAGCAAACTGATCATGCAGCCCAAGCTCACAGTCTCGCAGATTCCAGCACTCACTCATCAAGCGCAGCAGCTCTCAGCATGGCTTGCAGCAGCGGCCCTCCGTTCATGTCTAGCACAGCCCTATGACTATTTCCCACAAAGCTGGCACCGCCACCCAAAACCTTGCACCGTCACTTCACCCCCTGTCACTTTACCCCCAATCACTTACTCATCAAGTGCAGCAGCCCTGAGCGTGGCCTGCAGCAGGGGCCCTCCATACGTGTTCTTCCCCAGAGCTGACATCTGTTGTGGGTCAAACAGCGGCAGCGCCTTCACCAACCGCCGCAGCAGCTGCGGGTAGCGGGCTACAGGGGCACCAGATGCTGCAGGAGTGCCCTGCATCTTCTCTGCTAAACTGCTGCGCTGAGGCCCAAACACATTCTGCACGGCATGACACAGCATGGGACAGCATAGCATGGCATAGCATGACACAGCACAGCACACAGACGTGTCAGCACAGGACATTGCAACAGATTTGAGGCTCATTGGAAGGCGCTAGACACAGCATGCAGAAAAAAAGAAGAGCTGGGCTGTCATGCAAGGTGTTGCTCAAGGGTTTGAAGCTGCAAACGAAGACGTGGTTCAGTCAGCTGGGACGCAGCATGGCGCCTGGCGCAGCTGCAATTTTGTCAGCCAACAGACACCTGTCTTTATTGCAGATGGTGCGACAAGGCTCAGGTGTTCATCAGTCACTACCGCTGGAAAGGTGCACCAGGCACTACCGCTCCGCTCACCTTTTGCTGATGCTGGTGCTGCTGCTGTTGGCCAGCGCCCTGCCCCTCTTCTCCCTCTCCCCCACCATACTGCTGCTGCTGTTGCCGCTGCCGCTGCTTCTTGCCGGGCGGCGTCAGCACGTCACGCCCCGCCACCACCACCAGCAGCGCGCGTGCGACATGTGTCGCGTGCTTGTCCGTTGCATAGTCCACGATGTGTGGTTCTAAGGCGGCGACCAAGGAGTCTAGCAGAGTCTCGAGTCCATCGATGTCAGCTGCTGCTGCGTCGCTGCTGCCGTCAGCTGCTGCTGCTGTTGTTCCTGCGGCTGAATTAGCAGCTGCATGGAGCCATGCCAGCACCTTCTCTGACACATGAGAGCCAAAGGCCCTGCAGAAACAAACAGCACAGGGCACAACAGCAACTCATCATGTTGCATGCATGCATCACACAAAAGTAGCAACAGGAAAACTACGGCCAGATCTCAGCATCCATGCCATTGCTGAGTGGGAAAAGGATTGGCTGGGGCATGGTCTCTCCAAGTTTGGTACTGCTGCAGGGATGTGTGAAGGCACCGTTACTGGTCTGCACACACAATGGCAGCAGAAGTGCAAAGTGGCCAACTGCTGTCCTCTGCTAAAACCATGTGCCGGACTAGTCCGTACAGACCCTAAACCATGAACCCTGGAGTGATTGCTGTCATTGTTGTCAACTTACGCTGATGCAAGCCTCCAAAGCATCTCCCCGTCCGTGAAAGCCCCCAGAAACTGCATCAGCTGGGAGGCCGGCGCACCAGACAGCAACTGCAGCAGTGGACAAACCAGCAGCGACACATCAGCAAGCTCAGGCGGGTAAACGCATCAGGTCACTATTTGGGGGAGCTGATACTGAGCATGTCCAACTGCTTGACACACCAAAGAGGCCCCACAGGCCCCCCAGTGCTCTCAGCCACCCCACTGCTCATGCACAATGGCATTCGCAAGCTTCACCTGTTTCCTGAGTGTGCTGGTTGCTGCGTCGCTAACAACTGCTTACAACATGCGAAGGCCATATTCCACTGCTGCATACAAACAGCACCTTCACCACACCAAGACCTGCTGCAAAGCCCATACATGTACACCCGTCACCCACCTGTTCCATGAGTGTGCTGCTTGCTGAATCACTGGCCAGCTGCTTGTAACATACAACCACCATACCACTCACAACTACTGCACAGAAACAGCGCCTTCGCCACAATCAAGACCAGCTTCAAATCCCACAAATTTACTCATGAACCCTCCCTCACCTGCTCCATGAGTGTGCTGCTGGCTGCATCACTGGCCAGCTGCAGCTCCTTGCCCTGAATCTCCTCCAGCACATTGCTGCGCAGCAACCCAGCCTCCTCAGGGTCTGACATGCCTGACAGCGTCTCACACACCTGCACACACATGCAGCAGACAATTTGAGGACCTAAAAGTGTGGTTATGGAGGTGGTGAGCTTAGTCGGACTTGCTGTTTGGTGTTGCACCACACCTGCCAGGATTGGAGCTGCGTTCAGCTGGGTGATAGCCTGCCGACAGTGCAGGAGGTGGGTGGAGTGTCTATGCTACTGCATCAGGCTCTCTGCATGTTTGTCTGGCTGGCTGGCTGTCTGCCTGGCTGTCTGCGTGCATGTCAGTATGGCTGGCTGGCTGGCTGGCTGGCTGGCTGGCTGGCTGGCTGGCTACGTGCATAGCCAGTATGTCTGGCTGGGTGCACATCTGCTGCTCCAGCCTGGCAGCCCCAGGTTCCTAGGCTCTAGGGTTTTGTTCCCAAGGTGTCCGCACCTCTGTGAGGTATGAGAGTGTGTCTGGGTCAATGCGGGAGCCTCCTGGGTAGACATGGGGACGACCTGCCGACACAGCGAACAACAGCACGGTCAGGAAAACCAGGCAGTATGGCAGGGAGGAAGCATATGCTACAGGCTGTTACACGTGTTGTGCACGCACCTACTAGACTAAGCATCATGCTCCATGGCTGCTGCTGATCAGGACTGTCAGATGCAGTCACTGACTGCTGTTGCTGAAGAATAACGCCACATCTCAGCTAAGCCAAACAGGTTGGCATGTGAGTTTGCTCTGGCGGCCTTGACTGATGGTTGATGCTCTAGGAAGAGTCACACTTCACAATCAAGCTGAGCCACTGGGGCCGTGTGGTTGCCTGTTGGCTTACCTGGAGGTCTGTCATCGTCTTCATAACTGCCTGCTGCGTAGTCACCTTCCTGCTGATACGCCTGCTCCTCCTGCTTGACCTGCTGCTGCTGCTGCTGCTGCTCCTGCTGCTGGTGTTGCTGTTGCTGCTGGGACTTGCCCACAGTGTAGGCAGCAGGCTCCCGTGACTCCTCTACAACCACGGCAAAGTCATGATCCGTTTTGCGCTTTTTGCCCATGGCTGCTGCTGCTGCTGCTACTGCTGATAACGGTCAGGCAGGCTCGAGCTGTGCAGTCGCAAGGGTATCGTGCGTACTCTACATGCAACCGGGAACAAACAAAACAACAGCATAATGCGCATCGATGTCTGCTTTGGGTTTGACCAGTTGACAAGTCCTTGTTGACCGGAATCGAAACGTCACAAGCGGCAGGCGTTGTCTTTTGGTAAGGCGCAAAAAATTGTTGCAATCCAAAGTTTTTGGATGTCGCTGGTTGGTGTTTGCCCTGGCCAGGGTCAGTCTCCCAAAAGAGACACAGGCTGTGGTTCCTGTAGCAGATTGATCAATGAGGCTGCCTGCGAGCATGCAGTGAACTTGATTGGTAAATTTCAACTACAGTGGTTCATTCAGGCTGCTAGGCGCTTTCCTGCAGCATATTTGCTTGAGTCACTTATGAAAGTTGGGTGAGAAGTGCCACAGCGCTACGTACCACAGCTGTACGCTGTGTTGTTGTTCTTGCGGAAAACAAAAAAACGATAATCACCCTGGCAAGCGGAATGCATGTGAATCTCCATCCATTTCCCAGCCATGCAGCCATCGATGGGATATCCCATTCAGATCCGAGCTGGGCAGTGCCTCTCTAGACAGTCGCAGAGAATGCCGCCACCACATGTGCACAGCAGGCACTGATGGCCCGCTGCTATCACCGCCGTGTGCGGGGCAAACACAACCGCAGGAAACAGACTCACTGAGCCTGAGTCAGGCTGCAATGAACTTCAGTGGCACTTCAGTGGCACCGTACCATAGAATGCAGCACAATGCAAGCAATCAACAACCTGCCCATTCACTCCTGCAACGCACGCCGTACTGCTCAAAGCCAACTACCCTGCCCATCTTCCACTGTGACTAAGGCTGGCTTGCTGCAGATAGCTGAAGCACGCTAAGCTTCGCTCCGAGCAGGAGTCCTGGCACTGATGCCTCGCGCCACCTGCTGCCTGCACTGCTGCTGCTCCTGCAGCCGCAAAGAGTCTGTCGGCACCATGTGAGCCTTAGTGGTTGGCTGCCACGTCCGACGTGCCCAGTGGGCAGGAGGTGCAGGAAGATGGCTGCCAGCCAACCCAGAAAATGCAGCAGGTGGGTGATTCGGACCTCCCACGGGTCAGGCTGACGGTGGGGGTTAGGCCCAGCCTACGGCTTTGACAGTGCTGCAGCAGCCAGACTGGCCACTTCCGGGTCACTGTGGTTGAGGTGGAGCCGCAGCACTTGACACGATACAGGCTCGTCACCAGGGGCCTGCAACACACAGCAGCGGCACATGTGGCAAGGTGCCACACGATTAGGACGCCGCATGCCTGGACAGTAGCAAGCGCGCACACAAATGACAAGTTGATGAGTTGCGGAAAACCAAGCAGCAAGCCCAGCAGGCAGGCAGGTCATCAGCAAGCAGGCATGCCATGATCATGGGCGGCCAGTCACTGGATTGGTAATTCAAGTACTCACCGTACTAGCCAAGGTGACTCCAGCACTCAGCCCATTGATGAGGCCGCGGTACTCCAATCGGGTCAACTGCTTCAGCTGCAGCAGCAGCCCTGCGTGTGTAGTGCAGGACAAACTCAGCTCCCGCAGCCCCTCCAGCTCACACACCAGCTCCATCCCCTGCGCAGGCTCTGTCTTGCTGTGATGCCCCAATTGTAGTGAGACCAGCGCGCTCAGCTCTCGCAGTCCAGCTAGCATCTCTGTGCTGTACTGCAACCGCTCCAAGTTCAGGTGGCGCAAATCGGGGCAGCAGCTGACAAGACGGCTGCCATCAGGAGCTGGAGTAGGGTGTGCGCTCAATGGAAACTGCTGGAGTGCTGAGATGTTCAGTTCCTGCAGGTTTGGCAGCTGCCTGCCAGCAGGGAATATGTGCTCCCAAGCACCTGCTGCGCACATACACGTGGCTAGGCAGCAGCCGCTGATGTTGAGGTACTGCAGCTTGCTGCTTGCTGTCAGGGCTGCATAGGATTCTGGAGGAGGGTCATCAATACAAGCCCGCAAAGTCTGGCGCAAGCTGAGGTGTGTTAGCTGCTGCATGTCTTTTAGGTGTGACAAGAGACGGTCTTCCCAGCCGACAATGGCACACCTAAATAGGCTCAGGTGTTGCAGCTGGGTCTTGCCAGCCAGTGCATCAGGCTCCAGCTGCAGCTGTCGTGTTGCCGACGACTTCAGCTCCAGGCGTGTCAGGTGCTGCATGTCCGATAGCATGCTGGGTGAAATCCAACTATCATTGCCGTCTGTGAGCACTGCCCCCAGCCTGAGCTCAACCAGCCCGGTCAGGGTCTGCAGGGGCTGCAGGGTACGTATGGCCTCGCTGGGGGCTAGCAGTTTGATGTTAGCAAGCTCAAGGTATGTGAGTGCCTGTAGCCTGGCCAGCTGGGCAGTAGGTAACTGCACCCAATCGGCATCAGCGCTGCCCCTGGCCAAATTGGCCCCTGTCATGACCTTTTTGATGCTGAGGTGCTCCAGCCCAGGCACTTGTGATAGGGCTGCTGCGAACGCTTCGTTGGCCCCACAGCCAAACAGTGTGCAGTCACTGAGCTGCAGCTGCTTGAGGGCTGTTGACTTGGCGGTTTCCAGCACAAGGTGGGAGCCAAGGCACAGGCCCTCTAGCAGCAGGCTGGCCAGCTGCAGGTTCTGAGGCAGCAGGGTAAAGCTGAGTGTGTGATTGACTGATTTGAGCTCCAAACTGTTGATAATACGATGATGACCGTGCTTGTCCAGATACAGGTGGACGCTGTCTGCCTGCTGCTGTTGGGTCACAACTGCTTTGATGCTGCTCAGCACCAGCACAGCTGCCTGGTGCAGCCTGCTGTGAGCTCTGGCGGCACTGAGCAAGCTGCGTTGGTCTTGGGCACAGAATCGAAGCACTGCCAACAGGCAGGGGTCGGGCAACTCCAGCAGCAAGGATGGTTCCTTTTCCTTGGCCATCCTATGCAGCGGCAGCAGCACGCACACGCAACTGCTGAGGTGTTGATGTTTCGATTATGTGCGATGTAACAGACTGAAGCTCTGAAAGTGCGGACGAATGGCCTGAAAAGCACTCACTGATCACCACCACACGCCTGCATCGGTCTTGGATCCTCCTGAACGGTTTCCGCAGATGGAAGAGCTTGTTTCAGGTGATATAGTTTGTGCTGGAAATGGTGCCTTGCCGTGCGGTGCCAGGCACTGCCTCTCAAACCAGCTGCTGTTGGAAGTTTGAACCGGTCTCTACTTAGTAAGCCTCAATGGGGGTTGAGGACTGTCAAGTCTGTGTGTCATCATTTCCTGTGATTCAGATCTGAATGAAATCATGTGGACACTTCCTGCACTCCAGAAACCGTGCTTGGTATGGTGCGGCGTGGTGTGCTGAGCCCAGCCACTCAATGCTGTTGCTTGTGTTGTGCTGGCAACCTGGCCCATGCATACACACACGATGGGCAGTCAGGGCCACGGACCAATCTTGGTGTTGCTGCTGAGTGTAGATTCAGCCGCATGCAGCACAGCAGCCTGCAGCTGGCACCCCAAATTGCAATGATCAACACCTACACAACATCCCCTGCTGGCTCCATGAACCCTGACCGCATGTGCCATGTGCCAGACCAAGTCCAAAACAAGCTGTATCAAGTGCCCGATGCCCATTGAATCCCATACCAGGAGTTCATAACCACAAACTGTATCTGGTCAGCTAGCTGCACAACAACACCGACTGTCCCCTGTGTGCCATCAAGGGATTGGTGCTGCTGCTGCCTTCTGCAGGTTCCAGAAGCTGCGGGACTTGTTGCTGCTGGCTGTTTGCTGGTACCCCGGCTGCTGCCAGCACACACCATTAGCGGCAAGTGCTTGCAAGCGCCTGTGACAGCAAACAGAAAAAGCAGGAACAACACAGCACCGCAGCAGCTTCATCAGGTGACAGGGCTGTGTGCTGCCAGGGACATGCTTCAGGGTCAAAAATCTATACAACAGGCGATGTTTGGCAAACAGTCACCCATCAGGGGCAAGTACTACTGATTCCTGCACTCAATTGGATCAGGCTGGCGTGCATGAACAACTTTTTGTGGGTCTCCCAAGTGGCCCATGCACAACTCTGCTGTGCACTGTGCACGCTCAGCGGCTGCATGTGGCCAGGATCTGCTATGCGCATGCAATGATGCTGCATCGCTACTGCTAAGAGCTAAATGAGCAGGGGCTGCAATTGTCACTCACCCGCAGTTGGCATTGTGCACTGGCTTGGCAGCATCAGCACACGCCCTGCTGCAGTACTGCGCAGCACCGCAGCTGAAGCAGCCAAACACAGGACTGCTGCTGCTGCTGCTGCTGCTGCTGCTGCTGTATGGTCTGCTGTCTGCGCTCGTACCGCCACCTGCGGGGTCCTGGCAGCTTCCAAGGTCACTATCCCTGCTGCTGGCCTGTGCAGCCGTGCAGCTTGGAGGCATCTGCACCCCGCACCAGTCACACGTGCAGTCTGCCATAAGCAGTGCCTGCTGTCGACCCTTACCGGTAAGCCCTCCGCCCTGGCCACCGCTGCAGCTGTCACGCCCACTCTGAACCCTGCTGCCGCTGGTGCTGTTGCCGTCGCTGCTCCTGTTGGTGCTGTTGCTGCTTAGGAGTTGCGCTGCCACATGCTGCTGCCAGTCGGCAGGGTGGAGCTGCATCAACCAGTCTGCATGCAGCCAGTAGCCGATCGAATGCACGGCACACTCGGGCATACAGCTGCCAGAGTCCGCTGCAGCATCCTGTCGGCCACCATCCCTGCTGTGCTGCTGCAGCGGCGACCCATGCAGCAAGCCGCGCTGCTCAAACCGCCGCTGCAGGCTGTTGAGGCCACAGGGCTGTTGCTGCTGCATGCGGGGCAGCATTGGCGACAACAGCGGTGCAAGCACTGCATTTCGGCAGCCCTGGAAACGGCTCTGTATGCTGTCATGGATGCGTGCCAAGTGGTGCGGCAGCGACACACCCAGCGACTGCAATGCCACGGCCATGGCGGCAACTTGCCCCTGGGGCTGCACCCTAGGATGGAACTGCGAGGAGGAGCTGTTGGCGTCAGCTGCTGCGCAATTGCTGCAGCCCTCGCAGCAAGGTGTATGAAGCTGCGTCGTCACCGCACAGTAGCGGGAGAGCAGCTGCAGCCAGGGCAGGGTTATGTCTGAGGGCCCAGGCACGCAGCAGCCTAGCTGAGAGGCTATGTGCAGCAAGCTTGGGTGGCACGGGCTGCTACTGCTGCTGCTGGGAGTGCTGCTGCCACTGAACGGCTGCTTCCTGCAGCGGCTGGTAGAACTGCTGCTACTGCTGCTGTGCTGCATGCTGGATGGAAGATCAGCAGTACCAGCAACACAAGGATTTGTGAGCTTGCTGCTGCCTGGGTCCAAGCCTGCACCCTCAGTACAAGCAAATGCCTGTACGGCATCCGACCCTGCTGCTGCTGCGAATGCCGCCATCATGCCTGCTGCTGCTGCACTGGTGTGGATGGCCAGCGCCTCTGATACTGCATCTGCGGGGGTGTCTCGCAGCTCTGTCAGCATGTCACGTTCCTCTGCCAGCAGCTGGAGGGTCAGCAGACTGCACATCAGGTCTGTGGGTTGGTACCTCTGCAGGCGGCAACAGGAAGCAAGGCGGTGACAGTTGCAAGCTTACCAGACTGTGCATGTACATGCAGCATCAGGCAGTGCTGCTGCTAGGTTTTGGAACCTGGACTTGGACTTGGACCTGACAAGTTCCGGTCACAGTACAAGTCCAGGCCAGACAAATACACATCAGGTCTGTGGGTTGATACCTCTGCCCTGAGGGGCACACAGGAAGCAAGGTGGTGACTATTGCAAGCACTTCCTGCGCACCTGCAGTGATTCAGTGACTAGCCTGCTGATGGTGAATGCAGCTCAGAGCAAATCAGATGAGTGCATATTCCGGTGTACGTTGATTTGGCTTGTGCAGCAGCCTGCACTGTGAAAAGGGGAAGCTTTCAGTAACGCTCATGTGCACACCAGGCGTCCCAGACAAGGCTAAGTGTCAGGGTGCGCTCAACTACCCCACAGCACAGTGAGGCTTGCATTGCAACCACCATGCCTATGTGGCGCACCTGTGCATATTGCCGCCGAGCCGCCCTGGCATACTGCACCAGCAGCATCCGTGCCTGCACACTGCTGACATCCCTACCAGTCCCCAGCCTGCCCGCCCCTGCTGCCCAGCCGTTGCCCACCAAGTCCCTGATGCTGGGAGGCACCAGCAGCAGGTCTGAGGCTAGGCTGCAGGCGATGACCCTCCACAGGACCTGGCCACTGCACTTTGGGAGGGAAACCTTGGACTCACTGCTGGCTGCCGGCGCCTGCTCCTCCTGCTGCTGCTGCTGCTGCTTCTGCTGCTGCTGTGTTTGATGGTGTGCTGCTCCGATCTCGTACCAGCGACATGCTGCCGGCTTCAGCTGCTTCAGCAGCTCCCACAGCAGCTGCCTGGTGCGTGTCACACCCGCATCTAGCTCCTCTTGCTGCTTCTTTTGCTGCGTGACAGCAGACTCACCCCATGCTAAGCTGTCATTGTCGAGGCTGGAGGAGGCCCCTGCCTCTGAGCCGTCCTCCTGCGAGCTGTCTTCCTGTGTGCCATCTGCATCTGAACCGACCCCCTGAGACCCTTCCTCCCCCTGTGAGCTCTCCTCTTGCACTGCAGAGGTGTCCTCATCTGAAGCAACCCCCTGTGAGCCCTCCCCCTGCACTGCAGAGCTATCTTCATTCGAAGCAACCCCCTGAGACCCTTCCTCCCCCTGTGAGCTCTCCTCTTGCACTGCAGAGGCGTCCTCATCTGAAGCAACCCCCTGTGAGCCCTCCCCCTGCACTGCAGAGCTATCTTCATTCGAAGCAACCCCCTGAGACCCTTCCTCCCCCTGTGAGCTCTCCTCTTGCACTGCAGAGGCGTCCTCATCTGAAGCAACCCCCTGTGATCCCTCCCCCTGCACTGCAGAGCTATCTTCATTCGAAGCAACCCCCTGAGACCCTTCCTCCCCCTGTGAGCTCTCCTCCTGCTGTGCAGAGCCCTCGTCATCTGATCCCACCCCCTGAGACCCTTCCTCCCCATGTGATCCCTCCCCCTGCTCTGCAGAGCTGCCCAATGGCTCCTCACTCAAACCTGACAGCCCTACCAGCCCAGCCAGCCCTGGATGCAGTGAGTAAGAGGCCTCACCCCCACTGCCACAAGCCTCCTTCTTGCTAAGGCAGTTGCTAGCCGCCAGGTGGCGGCGGCAGCGGCTGCTGACAAGCTCCTGCAGGAGCTTGCTGCTGCTGCCAGCACAGAGCTCCTGCACCTCGACCTCTGCTGCAGCAATCTGCTGACCCATCTCTGCCAGAAACTGCTGTGGCGGCTGCTGCTTGCTGTCTGCCGGGGTGCACAACACCCTAAGGTGCTTGACAGGGTCGAGGGCGTCGACTGCTGGACGGCTGCGCACGCCACAATCCCACATTCTGTGTCCCATGCAAAGCTTGTCCCTTTGGGAAGCTGCGTACTGGCAGGCAATGCGCTTGAAATGTGGTGCACTGGCCTCAAGCCGCAGCAGTGTGATACCGCTGCTGCTGCTGCTGCTGCAAGAGCTGCCACCTGGGGGTAAGACTGCTTCAGAGCCACTCCCGGCTGTCCAGGGGTGAGTGTGCTCTGCCCCTTGGCACAGCTGCCTCTCTGCTGCCGCTGCAGCCGAGGCACTATCTGGGCGGCTGTTGGCCGGTGTGCCAGCAGTACCAAGCTGCTGGTGCAAGCCCACAGATGCATCCAGCGCACTGGTTGCCTGCTCCTGTAAGGCCGCAACCCTGTTGAGTTGCTGCTGCCGCAGCGTCAGCTGCTTTGCACGCTGGGCATGCCAAGGGCGGCAGCCGCCCCAGTTGTAGCTGACAGCAGCCCTGGCTTCCCGTGCCGCCCTGCGCTGCTGCCGCTCTGCTTGCCGCCGGCGCTCCTCCGTCTGCGACCGGTAGGTCCTGGCTAGGTTGTTGCCACGCACAAGCTTGCTTCCGGCAAGGCCCCCCACTCCTGATGAGTTCGCCCCTGCTGCTGCAGAACTGGAGGCATCCCCAGCACCAGTGGTGTCCTCAGACTGCTGCGCAGCGAGTGGAGTAGAGCTGCCCGGTTGGCGGCCAGTGCTACTGCTGCCACAGCGGCTGCTGCTGCTGTTGCTGTCGCTGTCAGCGTGTGTGGCAGCAGTGCTGTTGCTGCTGCTGCTACAGCCGCTGACATCCTCGGCACTGCTGAGGCTGCAAGAGGAGGCGCTACCAGGGGGCGGCTGGTGGCTTATGCTGCTGAAAAACTCCTCTTGCCAGCTGTCAGTGCCAACTTGCTGCAGGAGTTGCTGCTTGCAAGCAGCTTGCTGTGGCAGCTGCTGCTGCCGCTCCTGCGCCAGCTGCTGCTGCAGCTGCTCATGCTTCTGTTTGAGGGCTTGGAGCAGCTCGTCATCTCGCAGCTGCTGCTGCTTGAGCTTCTGGTTCCGCCGCTGCTGCTTCTGCTTGTGCTTTGCCTTGCCCTGCTGCTTCTGCTGGGGCGCATCTGCTGGCAGTGCTGGTGCTGCGGCGGCTGACATCTGCTGCTCAACATCAGCAAGCTGAGTGCTCAGGGCCCAGGCTTTGCTGGCTGTTGTTGCTGCATCGCGGACAACACGCTGAGCAGACACGGTCAGCACCTCATTGTCGGAGCTGGAGGAAGCGCGGTCAAACAGGCCGGCACGGTGCACAGTAGCACTCCTCTCCGGCTTCAGAGACTGCTGCTGCTCACTGCTGGCAGCTTCCCCCTGCTGCGCTGCTGAGGCGGCTGCACCAGCTGCCACCCGGACCTGCTGCAGCAGCTGCTGCAAACTTTGCTGCGTGGTGTCAGCAGCAGCAGCAGCAGCAGCAGCAGCAGCCTCGTCGTCCTCGCCATCGGTGCTGGTGATGTACTGGTGACGCGACTGGAAGGGCGGGGTGCTGCACACTAGGATTCGGCCCTTGGCCCTTGCCAGCACTGCGTCTGCAGCCGTGCGGAGGGCCATGCCAAACTTGACGGCCTGGTTGTACTCTGGGTGTCGCCGCATGAACCAGAAGCGAGCCATGGGGGGGCTCGATGCGCTTGTAGACTGACAGCATCTGCGTACATGGCAGTTCAACAGGGGGAAAAGAGAAAGGGGGAAAAGAACAAGAGCCAATTAGGCGACAGGGTGGGGGTGATTTGTGCTAGAGACGCCGCAGTGTGGCTTCACAATGCACGTCATCTTAAGACGCCTAGAAGCCGACAGCAAGCATGCCCTCTCCAGTTCAGACATTGCACTGCACTAGCCCGATTGTAGCAACCTAGCAGCTGTCACAACGACAAGCAATCTCTTGTTCAACCAGTTCCCAACACGCTTTTGACGACACTCACAGCGTCAACACCCCGGGTGGACACCTGTTGTGTGTTTGAAAAATCACTGCCCACCTGATGCACCTTGTCTGCATGTCTGTCAAGGTTTGGCAACTCTGCCTTGGCCTCTGGCAGCAGTGTTGGCAGCAACGGGCTAACCCTGAACATGTAGCGACCCATGTCGTCCAGGAGGGCCCTGGTCAAGCTGGTCAAGCTGTCAATATTTGCAGCTTCAATGTAGATGGTCTCCTGCACCATTGCCCAATAGCCCTGCACAGCATTGGTGTTGCAGGCAAGAAACAGAACAGAAACTACCTCTTGGGTCATGGTTATGTATGCTGCACAATGTGTGCTGCATGATTATAACAAATGTGGCATCGTGAGGAATGACAGTAGACTGTGCCAACTCCAGATGAGGTAGACGTCGCATTGGTTGTCATGCAGTTGTGCTGCGAGCCGCATCATGATGCAGTTTGCATATCATACAGCCCCCTTCAGTACACTACCTCAGGCTGGCAAGTTCACCATCTTACTAACAGTGCACCACCCCAACATGCAAATCTTACGTCAGGGCCTTCTTGCTGCTGCCCCACAACAGAAGAACCTGCTGGGCTGTAGCAGACTAGTGCAGTGTTACCGATGCAGGATGGCTGAGTTTTCGCGATGCTGTCACAGGCCATAAGCCAGTCCTGGCCAGTGCCATGCCAAGCAAGCTTATGCAGTCCTCCAACTGGCACTAACAGTCTTGCACTCTCACCTGGTGTGACACAGAGTCCCCGGATCCAAACCGCAGCTCAAACAAGCCGTTGAAAATGCCCCAGAAGTCCTGCCCAAGGTCCTTTTCAAACCCTGCCTGGATCTCTTTGTGTGCCGCAACAGTCTCTGCCAGGGCGGCAGACACTGCTTGGTAAGCCACCTTGGCACTGCGCTGGTACAGCCGCTGGAGGTAGGGGTCAGGCGTGGTGGTCAAGAGGACTCTGCTGATGCGCCTCCACAGCCGTGCTTCGCTCTGTACAGCACAGGAGAAGCATGGGATGCATGACACAGCGGTAGCTGATGAGTAAAAAATGCACAACAGTAGCTGGATACGGGTCAGCCGTTGGAGGTAGGGGTCAGAAGTGGAGGTCAAGAGGACTCTGCTGATGTGCCTCCACAGCCGTGCTTCAATCTGCACAGCACGCCAAATAAGGAACGCATGGCACAGTGGCAGCTGACAAGTGAGGAGACTCCACTCAAGTTGCTAGATAGGTTTCTGGACTGCACCACCCCAGATCTACCAGTGCTGGGTGCTTGTGACTGTGGCAGCCATGTCATTTGTTGGGACACATGCCTGTCTTTCCCATGCCATTTGCAAGGGCAGCGATGGGCTGCATGTCTACCTTTTTTCCAAAAGCAACGCGTCAACAATATTGGGAGGACGCCACACTCGAACAGCTGCCCGAGGCGCAAAGAAACCCATTGGCGGGTGATGGCAGTTGGTGGCAGTGTGACGTACCTGCAGACGGCGTCCAACGCGACCTAGCCAGCTGACGATGCCCACCAGCGCTTGCACGCTGTCCAACGTGGGCGGAAGGCGGGGCACCCAAGCATCAATCTGCCGCATCAGCTTCATGCACTCTGCTTGGGGCGCCAACTCTTTGCTCCTGCACACAGAAGGACCAAGGGACAGCGATGTCATCTGAAATTGTAACATGCAAAACCTGAGGTGCTGAAATCACAAGCATGCTGTCACATATAAGGCCTGTGTAACAGGCCTCATATGAGGTGCTCAGTTGTGGAATCTTGATGAACATCAATTGACCCAATCAATCATCCAATCAATGTAAATCAATTATGTCAATTTGTGTGTAATGAGTTTGGGGCTCAGACAAAGGCGCTAGGCCTCCCCAATAATATGATACAGCCAGCAGGCTGTATGTAGTAATGTTGGTTGGGGGTATGTCATCATTGCCAAATGATTTGTGTGTTTGGTGAGAAAATTGGGTAAGGGCGGGTAAAAGAAAGTGATAGCAAAGACTGCACTGACGGAGCGACAGATGCAGTAGGCAACAAACGGTATCGGTCTGTTGCCTGCCCAGGCCCTTAGGGCCTCCCGTTCGAGATTCCGTGTGGGTATAGGTCTTAGCGTTTGACTTTCGCCCCAAAGCTCTTACACAAATCCCGCAGATTACACGCGTACGCACGTGTAATCTTTCACATTTGTGTGTAATGAGTTTGGGGCTCAGACAAAGGCGCTAGGCCTCCCCAATAATATGATACAGCCAGCAGGCTGTATGTAGTAATGTTGGTTGGGGGCATGTCATCATTGCCAAATGATTTGTGTGTTTGGTGAGAAAATTGGTTAGTGTACCGGCTGCCATAGTCACCGCAGTGACAGTCTGCACCCAATCCCTCAGACCCCTTGGAGGGGTGTGGTTAGTCTCTGGTCAAGTCTTCTTTTCCAGAAAAGGTCTTCAGTTGAGTGTGCCAGAGACTGTATCTCCAAGTGGTCCCGGAGAGACTTCTGGTGCTTGTAGGCAGGCTGCACACTAACCGTGAACCCCCAAGAATAGGCTCCCCAAGGAGAGAACACCCGATCCATGATTTGGCTTTTGAGAGCCGTCAGGTGGTGATGTACGCGCCTGGTGAATGCTTGTGTGCACTGACCCTTTGAGGGGTTACATGTCATAGCATCCAAGTCTAGGCGGTGAGAGGGGAGAGTCAGGGTTGCTTTGAGAGCGTCCCTGAATGTGGCGACAGAGGTCCTGCTATGTCAATGCCGTTGTGTGTGTGTTACCTAATATCAGGCAGTGGCCCCCACACGGACCGTGTCTGACTTGGAGCGTGCAACATGTACGTTCAAGTACTTGTCGACCCATTCTTCCCGACGTTTATGTTGGAAAGAGTGAGTGCAGCACTCTCAGACCACCGCATCATGCCGTAGTATCAAAGCCTTGAATACTACGATCCTCCTTGAAGGAGGATGGCACACTCGTCCCGCAAGAGAAGTGTATGCACTTGCTTTCATAGCGGACTTGGCTTTTTTGTTGGTTATGTAGGTGGCACAACATCAGTTTCAGCATGCCCTTGGTGAGACCATGCCGGTGGGGAAGCCAGCAGGACCTTGTGTGGCCTAACGGAAAGAGTTCGTTCGTCTCTAAGCACGTAGAGTGAATGAGAATAGTCTCTTGGCTAGGGACTATGAACGTGCGTGTTGGTGTGTTGAAACCTGCCGAGTATGTGTGAAGCACGCGCGCGAGATGCCGTCCGCAGTGCCAGGAACTTGTTGTGCCTGCTTGCTTCCGGCCTGTAAGGCACCAAATTGATTGCCATGGTGGAGGTGGGTGCCTTGCGCCATGCGTGCTCGACCGCATCAAGTATGGGGCCGATAAAGTAGAATGGCAGATTGACCCAAAAGGGGTAGAGGTTTCCTTCTATTGTGGGTGTGGAAAAAGCCATTTTGTGCTTTTAATGGTTGATGCCAGAGGTGATTTGGGTTGATGGCTGCGGGTGTTGCTTGATGGCTTCACCCGGACCTCTTGGGGAATGATGTTTGTGTGCAAAGTCCTTTACCGGCAGCACACAGAAGGGTCATAACCTTTGACCATGCCCAGACCGTGCTGCATCATCAAGGTGAGCACCCAGCTGAGCAGTATGTCCCACCGCTGAGCGGTGGTTTGGCATGTCATAGGTATAGGGAGGGGAGGCGGGGATGTCCCGTTGACGGGATCCCAACCCAATCAAGCTGGCCCATGGCGCTAGTTGAGCACCCTAGTGCGTGAACATGTCGACAGTCAGCACCACGTCACCCTGAACATGCATAAGGCTGATTGGTATCAACGGTGATTGCTGCTTTGTTGCGCATCACACTCGCCTTGCCCCAAGCACAACCCAGCACGATGGCATCAACAGTGGGGATGTTCCCACAATAAATGAGGATGAAGGTTAAGGAGTCCAACCTATATAATGCCTTCCTCACCCATTGTCTGTCCCCACTTAGCTGTTACAAGATAGTACTTGTCAGCGCGGACAAGCTCCCGTTGCGGTTCTTGTACTTTGATGGCAAGAGGAAGCTCATGGGTTTTGGCAACCCCTAGAAGCTCCCCAATCGCCATGCCGTTCAAACCCTTTGCATGCACCCCCTTGGACTGGATGAACAACTTGTATGCCGTCTTCCAGTCCCTTTATGTGCCAGCTCGATACAAACTGCAAGCTTGACGAGGGCACTTGCACAACCCCACGCCTCGACCATGGACTCCATCGCTTAGCAATGTATGTCCGGACATGGGCCTAAGCTTCCGAGGGAAGGGCATGAGACGTGTCGACCGTCAAAAGTGCCTAGAGGCCTTTCAACGGATGGGTCACGGTTGTCCAACCCCACAAGGGGGCGGTTGAGGGTGGACCTGCTGACTACCCGAAGGGTGTCGCAAGGGTTGCAAACCATTGGTAGGTGGGTTGAGCATGCATGCTAGGGGTGGTGGGGGGGGGTCCATTGCTGCTGCTGCCGCCGCCACTGCCAGTGCTCCCTCCTAGTCTGAATATCCTCCGCACCTGTAGCAGGGGGAGGATGCAGCGAGGGAGGGAGTGAAGTGGTAGGCAGAGGGCAGTGGCAGGGCAGGTAGGCAGGAACATGGACGTGTTTGACAGTGTGAGTGGATCGGGTGTAAAGAGTTTAGAGAAGATCAATCTGGTAAATGCATGCACCGCTGCAGGTTAAACACCAGGGAATCTCCTCTGTGATTGGAGGGCACTGGGGTTCACTGCTGTTTGCTGGGACCCCCAGCTCACAGCTGTGCAACAGCTGCTGTCACAGTATGCTGTCGGCATGATGGTATGGGGCGCTGTCTGAAAGACTGGGTGTACCAAGCTGTGATGAAGCCTGCGTATGTGCGGTGCAGCATGATGATCTGCGTGAACAGCAGCAAACCGGTGCCACTGGCGAGTGAGGACGATGCCCTCAGAGATCCGAAAGTCTGCTTTCAGAAATGAGGCATTCTCGATTCATCGATTAACGCCTGAACAGCTGCTGTATGTCAAAAGCACACTCTGTGCGGACGGGATTTGTGGGCAGGGACAAGGTGTAAGATTTGGCATGGATTGTGAGGAGAGCTGCCAGGCGTGTGGTTTTGTGACAAGGGTTTGACTCAGCTTGACTGCATATGTGGGTTTGTGGCTGGTCCACAGCAAGCATCTCTAGTGTTGATCATCCAGCCGGTTTCATTCTCGTTCCAGCAGGTGGCTCTATCCAGCAGTATCCAACAGCAGTATCCAAGATCGTTGCGCTATGTCCGCATGAACAGTTGTACCGAGGATAGAATAACCACCGAAACATTCAATAAACTGTTACAGTGTCCTGTGGCCGGCTAGTTCCCCAGCGTCACCGGGACGTAATTCAAACTCCATCTCCAGGCCATGCACATCTCCAGGCCATGCAGCAGCAGCACTCCCAGTTTATGCAGCTGCAGTCCCAGGCGCAAGATGACAGCACATGTTACAGGCAGGATGGCACAGCAGCAACAGCATGTCCAGCAGCGTGCAGCACAGCAGCAGACCCAGGCCATGGGCTCAAGGCAGCAGGTGTTCCTTAGCCCCGAGCACTTTGCAGGAGATCAGCTATCCCGTCCTGGTGCAGCTGAGTCCAGCATAATCGTGGACGACTCCAGCCTGCTACGTGTGCGCAGCAGTAGCTCACACATCCCCCGTAAGACAGTCTTGGCCAGTGAGGCAGACCTGCTCAAGAAGATTCCTACGTTTGTGGAGGGTTCTGTCTGAAGGGGTGGCATTGGCACATCCATGTGCGCTACCCCCCCAGTGCATCAGTCAGAACTATCGTTCCTATGAGGAGGTGTCAGAGAAATGCCAACTTGTGTTTGAATCTGAGATGCACAGGGGGCTCATAGCACCGGCTCCGTCCTGGTTTGCACCACATTGGGTACACCCTTTGGGCGCTGTGCCCAAAAAGAGCGGTGCTGTGCGCATCATCCATGACTGTTCGGCTCCCCATGGGAATTCTTTGAATGATATGCAGCAGTATCTGTATTTGCCATGGGCATCGGTGGACACCATTTTGAGTCATGTGACCCCAGGCTGCTGGTTGGCCGGGATTGATATTCAAGAGTACTATAGGAATTTCCCGGTGGACCCTGTGTGTTGGCCACTGCAATGTTTTAGAGATGTCACAGGGCAGGTGTTTATTGATTCACGTCTGCAGTTTGGGCATCGATTGGCGCCGGAAGTAGCAGGTCGCTTCTCAGCAGCAATCTGTCGTGTCTTGGTGAAGCGTTTTGGCCCAGGGGTTGTGGCCGTTATGGACGACTTCACCTTTGTGCATCCTGAGCGGGAAAGGTGCAATGAAATTTGGGCAAGTTCCTGCTCACTTTTGCAGGGACTTGGGTTTGCCCTCAGTCAAGGGCCCGGAAAAACAGAAGCACCTGCCACGCAGAAGGTGTCTTTGGGCTTGCAGATTGATTCTGTTGCTATGACTGTGTCTTTGTGTCCTGTGAAGCTCGCAAAGTTGGCTGCGGCTTGTTCAGAGATCTTGAAGCTCACCAGGGTGTCTAGGAAGCAGTTGGAAAAACTGCTGGGCTTTCTGAGGTGGGTGAGTAGGGTCATCTATGCTGGCAGGACATACTGTCACAACTTGCACACAGCGATGCTGAGGCTGAAGCAGCCTCACCATCGGGTCCGGTTGTCTGGTTGGTTAAAGTCTGAGTTGCGGTGGTGGCTGGAAGTGGCCCCAATACTGAATGGGGCCCAACAGATCCTGCCTGCAGTGCCAGTGAAGTGGGCGGAGTTCCAGACTGATGCATCGCTGACGGGTGCTAGTGGTGAGCCATGCATTGGCATATGGCTACAAGGGGCCTATAATTCTTTGAGTTACCGCCAGCTGGCGGGTATGTTTGGCGATGTGCCACCATGCTCCGCACATATCTCGATTTGGGAAATGTATGCGGTTGTTGTGTGTGTCCGTCTGTACGATGCATGGATGGCGGGTCAGTACTGGCGCGTCAGGACTGACAACAGTCAGGTGGTTGCTTGGTTCATGAAGGGCGATGCACCACCCATGTGTGTCTCTGCCTGGTTGAAGGAGCTGGCCACGTCGTCAATTGTGCACCGGTTTAGGCTTGGAGCAAAGCACATACCAGGTGCAGCCAACTGTATGGCTGATGCCCTCAGCAGACAAGCCTGGGATGTGGTGCGTGCTCTTCTTTTGAAATGGAAAACTGATGGCAATTCGGACTGGTGTTTGTGAAGTGTTCATGTTTGTGAGATGCAGGAGGGCAACAGTGGCGGTTGAGAGCCCTGCATTGGAGAGTTTGTGTGTGTGGTTGGGGGTATGGTTGGGGTGTGCAAGGGACCTGCTGGCTACTGAGTGACCAGCAGGTCACCTCTTTGGTAGCCATGGGTGTTGGTTACTCAACACCCAGGGCTTGCCCGACGTGTGCCCAACCTCACTCAACATGAAGAGCCGGGTGTTTGGTTATGTTCTTGTAACAAGCACCAACCTGCCCTAAATCTCAAAAGCACACTCTGTGCGGACGGGATTTGTGGGCAGGGACAAGGTGTAAGATTTGGCATGGATTGTGAGGAGAGCTGCCAGGCGTGTGGTTTTGTGACAAGGGTTTGACTCAGCTTGACTGCATATGTGGGTTTGTGGCTGGTCCACAGCAAGCATCTCTAGTGTTGATCATCCAGCCGGTTTCATTCTCGTTCCCCTCCCACCCGCCCTCTGTCTGTGGTTCTTGGTGCCTTGGTGGGCCTTGCATGTATGTCGTTTCCGATTTCGTCTTTTTTTTTTTTTTTGCATGTTGCTTGCCATAGCATGCGGCTCGTTGTCGTCTGGGGTGTGCAAGGGACCTGCTGGCTACTGAGTGACCAGCAGGTCACCTCTTTGGTAGCCATGGGTGTTGGTTACTCAACACCCAGGGCTTGCCCGACGTGTGCCCAACCTCACTCAACATGAAGAGCCGGGTGTTTGGTTATGTTCTTGTAACAAGCACCAACCTGCCCTAAATCCAGGGGTGAACGCCTGCTTGCTGTGATATCGAAGCCAATCCTTTGCAGAGAGGGGCTCCGGGCGCGAGCAGCCTTGCTATACTGCAACGGTTGCTTATGCATGTTGCTTGTAAGGCTCCAGCTCCTTAGGAGTGAGCGGCATGGGACTCCTGCTTCTTGGAAGCAGGAGCGCCTGCAGTAGCTGCTGCAGATCGAGTGTTGAGCTTATGAGCCCAAATGGATCGACTCGGCTGTAGCCTTGGCGTGGGCCTTGGCCTCAGCCTGCTTGTTGCCGCTTTGCTTGGCCACAGTGAAGCGATCACGGGCAAAAAAGAAAGTGATAGCAAAGACTGCACTGACGGAGCGACAGATGCAGTAGGCAGCAAACGGTATCGGTCTGTTGCCTGCCCAGGCCCTTAGGGCCTCCCGTTCGAGATTCCGTGTGGGTATAGGTCTTAGCGTTTGACTTTCGCCCCAAAGCTCTTACACAAATCCCGCAGATTACACGCGTACGCACGTGTAATCTTTCACATTAACATTTATTTATGAACATTATTAATTTTCCAGCTACTCCCAGGCCACACCCCACGGCCCTGCTGTGCCGCCTCGTCCAAATTGCGCCACCAGAAGATTGGTACCAGTAGCAGGAGAAAGGGCCGGTCCCGTGGGGTGGGATTGTAGCGGCTGTGGGGCAGTCACACATGCTCTTCCCTCTGATCGATGCCGCTCTAAGTGCCTAGCACTCCCGCAGCATACCAGATGAGAGAGCCCTAGACCTAGCCTATAGGCAGGTCTGCCTCCCATCTCTGCTCAGGGGCTTACCTCAGCATAGAAGCCATGTTGCTGGGGGGTTTGGCACTCTTCAGTTGCAGCCGCAGCAGCTGCACCCACTTCTCCGCAGCAGCATGCAGCCCTGACAGGTCCTGTGAGCGGCAAAGCGACAGCCAGTTTGATCAAATTGGCCACAGTGCATGCCTTGACTGTCATGGCATGGCATGGCATGGCAAGGGACTTGTGACAAGCTTCAAGCAAGCAGGCAGCAAATAGAATATGGGATCAGCCATTTGTAAGTGAGGCTGTACATACTTCGGATAAGTGGGAGTGGTAGATGATCTAAGATATGGTGGCTGCCAATTCCCGCCATGATCTAGGAAGCAACTGACGATTGACGGACCCTACTGGAAAGTCGATCAATTCGATCAATCCTTGTAAACAGTAAGTGTACTGCTGGGATCACAGGCAATCCCTACCTCAGCGCACACGTGAACATCCACTTTCACGATCAAGACTTCATGGGCCTTCCTCCCTTCCTGCACCAGTGACCCACTGCTGACGGCTGCCGCTTGCTGCTGAAGGTTTTCGACCAAGCCAGCATGGGCACGTTGGACCTGCGGCAACGGTGCCCATTGCATCAATGAAAGCCCGGCACTGCACCGGGTGCAGTCGAAGACAGGCTGGGGAGAAAGAAGGGAGCTAGCAAGGTTGGAGCAGTTGACAGGGTCGCATCACACTGCAGCACACACCGTCACAGACGGTCTAAGTTTAAGATTCTAAGCGCCTTACACACTGCGCTGCAGCCACAAGTCACCATCAGGCACCATCAGGCATCACCATCAGGCGTGACGCTCTGTAAATGCTGCAGCAAAAGAGGATTTCACATGGCTGTCATCCCTGTAACTGTACTGAGCTGAAAAGGTATGCAACCCCAGCTCTGCCGCCGCAGCAGCCAAATTACGTCAGCCAAGTAGACCAGTTTGTAACCAGTGCAGAAGCTACTACCCAGACGGTGGCAGGCAGGTGAGCAGAAATGCATGCTACAGTGTGCACAGCCTCGACTCACAAATGCATAAGCCCCATCCAGTAGCTGCTGTAGAGCCACCTGGGCTTGCAGCCACAGCTCCTGTTGCTGTTGCCACTGCTCTTGCTCTGAGCTGGGGAACAGAGCAGCACCGTCCTTGACGAGCAGCAGCGTCAGCAGCGCGAGCGTGCTCGTGCAGCTGCTGAAGTCGCGGGTGCTGGCGTCGTCGATGAGGCCGATTCTGCTCAACGGTTCAAACACCCTGCAAGCCGCAAAGAGCAACTTCGTTTGAAATATACGTTGGGCACAAGAGCGGGAGCACAAAAGGCTGTGCGCACAGTTGTCTGGCAGGCAGCGAACCCTCGCCCATGCCATTGGACGAAATGTAGAAGAGATCATAATACCGCCGAACCCATCGCCACACTCATAAGCGGCAGATGCTAGGGCTAGCCGCGCTAGTAGCGCGGTGGTCAAACTGACCGTCGGGCGTACGTTCCGACGCAGGTATACAAGCGTCACAATGCGCGTGTGTTCATAAGTCCAAGAGCATTTCCTCTTTCTCACCTCACAAAGTCTCCCGCAAAAGCCATCGCCTTGTCATGCACCTTTGCTGTGGCAGCAACACGGAGCAGGTCCACCCAGGGTGCTGCTGCACTGTGGGTCATGCCCCTGAAATGATCTGGGTGCAGAGCTGGGAGGGGCTGTGAGCTACCCTGTCTGCTGTACAGGCGGCCGGGCTGCGCCATGCTGGCGCCTGGCTGCGGTACAGGCTTGACGCTGCTGCTCAACCGCCTGTCCCAGAACTTCTGCAGGGCTGCAAGGAGTGGCTGCACCACAGGCTTGGCACTGTTTCTACTGCAGCTGTCTGTGCTGTTGGTGCTGCTGTTGGAAGGCGCAGCCCTGGGGGCGGCTGGAGCATCGTCTGTTGGAGCCGCAGCTGCGGCCGCTGCAAGGCTTGCAGCACACTGCTGACTCTGCTGAAGATGCTTGACCATCTCGGGCACCTGCTGCATAACCTCCCGTGATGCCATCTGCGGGTTTGCTTGCAGCAAGCTCTGCACCTCTTGCATGTGCTGCTGGAAGGCAGCATCTTGACCGGGAGCTGCCGCTGCCAGACCCTCTAACCCCTGGCCCAGTTGCATGCACCCCTGGCCCACCTTCATGCACGCCTGTGCCAAACAGTTGAACACACGTAAAACCCTGCTGTCATCCACAGACTCTGCAGCAGCAGCAGCGGCAGCTGCTGCTGCACAAGCGAGCTCTACTGGCTGCTGCAGGCCACCAAAGTGGGTGGCAGCTGCCGCAGCAGAAGCAATTCCACCTGCAGCAGAGCTGCTACCTGCCTCTGCAGCCTGGCAGGCACTACCTACACCCTGGCTGGAGCTGCTTGCTGCGAAAGCCGTCGCAGGGAGGTTGGCCAGGGGTGTTGCGCCGGAGTCCTGGCGGGAGCTGCTTGCTACTGCTGTGGCTGGCAGGTTGGCCAGCGTTGCTGCACCTGATGGCCACCGCCTGGAAGGGCTCTGCAGCAAACTGGCTGCAGGGCTGGGGGCAGCAATGCTGCTGCTACTGTTGAGACCGCCTGCTGCTGAAGAGCTAGATGAGGTGACTGCTGGCTGCTGGTGTCGCTGACAGATGCTGCTGCTGCCGTTGTCAAAGCTGACTGGCTCCTGGGCCTCAAAGTGCAAAGTTCCTGTAGCTCGTGCTCCATGGTGCGCAGTTACTTGCTTGGTGCGAGCTGGGCGGCCCAGAGGGCTGATTCCTAAGAGAGCAGCTGAAGCAGCAAACCTGCTCCGTGCGTGCTGGGCAAGACCCTCTGCTTCTGTGTCCGAGCTAGCAGCTGATGCATCAGTGCTGGTGGCTGGGCTGGGCGCAGCAAGGCTACTGGCAGTGTCGCAACCCCTTGCTGTCCAAGCGCTGGATGAGGCAACTCCTGGCTGCTTGTGTGGCTCAAGGCTGCTGCTGCTGCTGCTGCCAAAGCTGGATGGCTGGTGGGCCTGGTCTGAGAGCGAGGTCTCTGCAGCAGCTGCTGCTGGGTGTGCAGCCTGTATGGAACGCTTTGTGGGAAAGGGCTTTGGGCGAGCAGGGCGGCCCAGCGGGCTGATCCCTAACGGCGCAGCTGAAGCCGCAAAGGTGCTCCGTGGGCTCTGGGCGGACCCCTCTGCATCTGTGTCTGAGCTAGCAGCAGAACTGACCGGAGGGCTGGAGGTAGCAAGGCCATTGCCGTGGCCGAGTGATGCCCAAGCGCTGGTCAAGGCAACTAGCTGTTGGTGTGGCTCACGGCTGCCGCTGTTGCTGCTGCTGCCGCCGAAGCTGACTGGCTGCTTGGGCTCAAAATGGGAGGTGCCAGAAGCAGGTGCTGCTGGGCGTGTGTTTGCTCGTGTGGTGCGCACAGGGCTATCTGGTGAGCTGATGCCCGAAAGTGCAGCTGAGGCAGCGAAGTTGCTGCGTGGGTGCTGGGAAAACCCCTCTGCTGCTGTGTCCGAGCTAGCAGAAGAGGCAGCAGCACGGCTGCTAGGCACACAACCCCCTCCACCTTTCAGCCGCAGGACAGGACCCTCGGAGCTGCCTCCAGGGTCATGCCCAGCTAAAGAGCCGGGCTGGTTGAGGGGCTGTCCTGCTGCTGAGCTGCTTCCTGGAGGCTGCTGCGTGTCCCCGTCTTCGTCACCGCCATCAGCAGCAGCAGCAGCAGCATCGCTGTCCGTCCCTGATGAGCTGGAACAGATCAGGTTCTGGCTTGTTTGCTGCTGGGAACGTGCCTGCTGCCGCTGCTGCTGATTTAGTGCCTGCACGCTCCTGATCAAATCACCAAGCTGCTGAGGATCAAACGCTGTGCTGTTGGTACTGCCGTTGCCCCCAAATTTCTGCAGCATTTGCTGAGTTGCGTGACAGAAGCGGTCAACGCTCACTGAGTTGGCGCTTTCACGTGCAGCTGTGCTGTTGCGGCCGCCTGTAGCGTCGATGACTGTGGACGCCAGAGAGTCCACATTCCTGTAAAGCACAGCACACAGCAAGAAGCACAGCGGGAAATGAAAGCAAATGTCACCCCCATTCAAAGAAAGCTTCTCCACAATCACTTCCATGATCAGAACATACTGATCAACAAGGAAGGCCCACCTTTGGTTTGCTGGCTAGGGATGAGCCGCTCAGCAAGTGGCTTGCTACTTGTCCCCAAAACATGTGTTGTGCTGTGCTGCATCGTACTTTACTGTACTGTAATGTCTTGTGCCAGTGGTGTGCTTCACTGCTGTACTGAACTGTACTGTACTGTACTGTACTGTACTGTACTGTACTGTACTGTACTGTACTGTACTGTACTGTACTGTACTGTACAGTGCCACTGCCGGTACTCACGTTTGGATGTTCTCTAGCTTGACACCCAGCAAAGGCAGCACACCTCCACTGGCATTGCATCGCTGCCAGTGCTTAGTCAGCTGCATCACCAGCAGCAGGTCGCACTGCACCTGAGCCAGGCACAGCTGCCACGCCTCACGCTGCAGCTGCAGCAGCTGTAGACCACTCTCTGGCCCAGCCTCAACGCTGCCACTGCTGCTGCTGGCGCTGCTGCTGCTGCTGCGGCGGCGGCTGGTGGTGGTTCCTGAGCTGTCATAGCTGCTGCGATCACCCATGCTGCTGCACTTGCAGCCGCCGTCAGGGGTTGCGGTATTACCGCAGCTGCTGCACAGCTTTCCCACCCTGCATGCATGCAGTGGCAGCTGATCCCTAGCTTCGACCAGCAGCTGGGTGCAGTGGGAGTGCATAGATGCCAGCAGAAGCGCTTGGCTGTCAGCAATGTGAGCCAGCACCTCCCACCTGTGCAAGACACGGCCGGACAGTGCAGCAGCAGGCTGTAATCATTCATATTGATCATTCATGATGGACGCAACCAAGCTTTTGAAAATTGCAACACCATGCAAAGCCGTGGGAAAACAAGTGCTTCCTACGAAGCTTTGTGACAACCCGCTGGATGTACCCCCACCTCAAAGCGTGCAGCATGTGGTATGCAACGTTTGTATAGACAGTAGCAGAAGCAGCACACGATGGAGCCAAGCAGACTCACTCTTGCAGGTGTAGTGAGTGGCGGTACTGCACAGCAGTCAGCAAGCAATCCACCAGAGACAGCAATGCCTCAGCAGGATGCTGCTGCAGCCTCATGCCCGCCCCCACCCCTGCCAGCCCACTCTGCTGTTCAGATCCTGCGCTGGCGTACTGGCTTGACCGCAGCTGCAGAGGCTGTACCAGTGAGCCCCCAGCCCGCCTGCTCTTCCCTTGGTCCTGCTGTGTAGTACTGCTAGTGTCGCTGAGTGCTGACAGCGCGCGCATGATCCACACTGCCAAGCTGCCCACTGGGTCCTCTTCAGGCTGAACACCAGGCAGCGGCCCAGCACCAGCAGGGTTCAGGGCTCTGCAGCAGTGCTGCAGCCACTGTGCCGCTGCTGCGACATGGCTGGGTGCTGGGCCCGGTTGGTCAGAAGGGTCCTGAGCGTACCACCAGAGCTGTAGGTGCTTGGGAGGGAGCTCTGAGAGCTGTGACAGCAAGGCGCCCACTGTCTTTGCTGTTTCTGACTGCTGTAGCACTGCCTGCAGAAGCAGCAATGACGCGCAGGGGAAAACACAGGGTGTTCATGCGTGTGCCAACATAAGCCCAAGCACACAAGTTTGGCCATGAGCATGGTGAGGGTCTCCTTGAACTGATGGAAAGACACCAGCAGACCAATATTCTGAG
This sequence comes from Desmodesmus armatus, assembly GCA_007449985.2. NCBI lineage: Eukaryota > Viridiplantae > Chlorophyta > Chlorophyceae > Sphaeropleales > Scenedesmaceae > Desmodesmus > Desmodesmus armatus. The sequence continues at coordinate 427,017 of VIIQ02000559.1, forward strand.
AGTCACTCAACCCTTGAGCATGGTCACACAAACAGCTATCTGTGCCTGCTTGCGCTGAGTGGACGCACAAACCACCAGTCTGCATGACCGTTACGGCCGCCAAGTGTGTGCCTGCCTGTTTGCTGAAATTCAGCATACAGCCAGCATGCGAATGCAAGCACCTCACCTGCCCGCTGACTGATCCAGCCATGATCATGAAGGACTCCCCAAGCGGCATCTGCTGCTGCAGCAGCACTTGAAAGCGCTGTTTGAACAGCGCGTACGTCTCCCTGTCCCGCACCCACAAGCCTATAGGCACGCGCCCATACTCAGCCGATGACCTGCGCTGCTCGTACTCCCTGCAAAGCTGCAGCAGGGCTGTGCTGGGAGACGCGAGGTCTGCCGCAGCACTGCATGCGCTGTCACGTGCCTCCTGCACCTGCTGCTCCAACTTCTGCACCTCATCCTGCAGTTTGCTTGCACTGCTTGCGTCTGCACCCTGCTGCTGTGGCTGCGCCTGTTGCTGCTGCAGCTGTTGAAGGTGGGCAGACAGTGAACACAGCTGCTGCTCGTGCTCCTGCAGTCGGCACTCTGCTGTTGCCAGCTGCTGCGCCATCTTGAGCATTGACAGCAGGGTAGCGGTGTGCAGGGGGGTGTCCAGCTGGGCACTGCAGGAGACAGATATAAAACTTGCGTTCAGGGACGGCAATCAGTGCTGGTGGCCTTACATATGCTGGGGGCTGTTGAGGCACATATGCTGTTTGTCTGTCATGTCATGCGCACTTCACTGCACAACAAAGCTGCTGTTCACAAACCTACATGCAGAAGTGGCAAATGCCTTTTAGCATGGAGCATGGCCATACAAATACTATGTGCATGCACTGCCGACAGATGCCTTACACCTTCAACGCATGCATGCTAGGGAAGAATCCTTCACACCTGTTCTCTTGCAGGACTGGGCATGCCAGCACCACCAGAATGTCCGCCATGCAGGACAGCTGCTGGTGGGGGGTCATCAGCTGGAACAGCAGCTCGTAGCTGCTGCTGAGCGCCACCAGCTGCTCCAGCAGGTCAAACATGACCCGATCGTACCACCACAGCGACACACGCTGCAGCAGGCGCAGCAGCGGGCTTTTGGGTGCCTCCACAGCACCAGCAGCAACAGGGGGCTGCAGCATGCTGACCAGCTGCGAGAAGCCAGGCACTCTGTTGGTGTTGCTGTCAAGGAGTGCATGTATCTGGGCCTCCAAGGCATACTGCTGCTTTGCCTTGGGTGCGCTGGGGCCAAACAGCGGCGCTGATGCATGGATAGCGACCTTCTGCTCGTAGTGCTGCTGCGCTGTGCTGGTGCTGACTTCTTTGCCCACTAGCTTCTGCAGCACCCTCTCTCCAGCCCCTGAAGCAGTGCATGTGAGGGCGAGGTGCATGGGTGAATTGTGTCTGGCAGGTGTCAGGACACACTGCATCTAACCTTGGACGAGAGATGCGGCCACATGGAGAGTGCACGAGGGCCCAGCGCGCATCCGAAGGTTTCATAAAGCCCTTACGAGACATGAGACGCCTCAGATCACCAAAACATGCTGCAACAGCACAACAGCAGTTCCAACCCCTGGTTTATGTGACCCACCTGAGAGGCAACGCTGCTGCTCCCGCTCAGCGACATCTGGGCACGTGAAACGGGTTTGGACTTCATCCTTGATGTGACCCTTGAGTCGGTTGAGACTATTCGTGGCCATGGCTCACTGCCGATAACACAGATCACCTTTCACATGCTGTCCTTGGAGACGCCGAAGCAACCGGCGAACTGCTCTGCGTGCTTACTAAACAATTTCTGCATCGATTGGTGTGTGTTTGCCACTGCTTGTTACTTTCCGCAACGGCTTTGCGCGGGAACTTAACGTCATCGAGATCGCCGGAGTCACACAAGGGAACCATTGTCATCATATATGGATACAGTCCAGTGATTGATTGCCAGCTGGGGAGTAGGGGCTTGTACATGACGACAGCTACACTTGATGAGTCATCGCAGCGGCAAGCACCTCACATGTCCTATCCTGCAACCTGTACATGGCTCACTGCTCCACACACGACAGGTCCCAAAGAGACCGAGAGCCGTCCAACCGCTGGTACGCAGACTTCTTCCAGCACAGGCCATCCGTAGCCAGACCCTGCAGTCGCCTGCAACAGCGGTAAGACATCAGAACTGTGACTCACCGATCAAGTCACAAGTGGAGCACTTGCAACATAGCAGATGCGCCCAAGCACAAGGCCCTAGTAGAGAATGCACATGCGCCATTACGAAAGCGCAAACGCAACACACTTGAAATCTTGGTGAAAGGACCTCAGCAACGCATGCCAGCATCAGCTGTAAGGTCAAACACACGCAAACGCCGAGCTCAAGACGTTCCTTACCAGCAGTTGGCGTTGTGCACCTTCTTAGCTGCATCAGCACACTGCTGGCTGCAGTACTGAGCAGCACCACAGCAGCGACAGCCCCACACAGCCGAGGCTGCCCCACCCTCAGCCCCACTGAGCAATCCGTCGGCAGAGCCTGATGGCTGGGTGACAGGCTGGCAGCACCAGTCACACGCCAGGTCAGCAACCACACGCAGCTGCTGCGGCAGCTGTTGGCTGCTCTGTGCTTGCTGCCCGTCCTGCTCGCTGGTGCTGCTGCCGAACGGTGTCTTCCCTGCTGCACCCTGGATGGAAATGTACAAGTGCTGCAGGTAGTGCTGCCAGTCAGCTGGCTGCAGCTGCATCAGACGCTCCGCATGCAGGCACTGTGCCCAGACCTCCGCATCCTGCATGCACAGCTGCTGCGGCGCACACTTCACAGCCTGCCTCTGCAGCGTCTGTGTTGCTGCGGCTGCTGCTGCTGCTGCTGCCAAGCCCGCCCCTGGCACCTGCTGCAGACCGCCCTGCTGTCCCACCAGCGCAGGGCCTACTGGAGTGCCACTCTGCTGGGCCAGCACAGGTGGGGAAGCGCAGGCAGCATAGAACTTCCCAGCGACCTGCTGAAGCTGTGCTGAGACTGTAGGCAGGGGAGCACCAAACGACTGCAGCGCCTTGGACATAGCCAGGACCCGGAACTCCGGCATACTGCCCTCAAACACCGCCGTCCTTTCTGCCTTCCAGGGCTGCCGCTGCTGCTGTTTGTTGAAGCCGGAGTGCGCATGCTGCTGCTCGATGTTGGCTAACAGGGCGTGGTAGCGTGCCAGCAGCTGTAACCAGGGCAGGGTCGACTCGACTGGGCCAGCAAAAACACCGACCTGAGTAGCCAGGTGAAACAGGCTGGGCATGTGCGGGCCCATGTGCTCTGTCGTGCTACAGCTGCTGCTGCAACCGCTGCTGCCATCCCCACCCCCGCCCCTGCTGTCACCACTGCTGCTGCTGTGCTGGGCTGCCCCGTTGCTGGCGGGCTTTCCTGCAAGCTCGCATGCAGCTGCTGCGGCTGCGAGCACAGGTATCATGCCTGATGTGGCAGTGGCTGTGTATGCGGCAAGGGCCTGCAACACACGCTGTGCTGAGTCTGCCTGCAGCTCTGTCAGCATGTCGCCCCCTTCAGCCATTAGCTGAAGGTTCAACAGCTGGCCCAGTAGCTGCAGTGGTTGATAACCCTGCACACAGGTGACAGTCAAAAACCAATGGGGTCCAGCGTTTAGGCGGTTACAGCTTCAGGGTTGGCACCCTAAACCTGTGATCCTTTGCATGCTGAGACTCAGCAGCTGCGACGGGTCAGCTAAGCCCGCGGCCAGTTACAGGAGTACCAGTTTCACAAGGATGGCAGGCCGCCAGAAAATGAACACAAGGCTGCATGCTGCCCAGGTCAGGCCGAGGCTGTGCAAATAAAAGATGCACCAGACTTTATCATGCAGGTGAGCAAGAGCACCCTCAAAGTGGCTAAGTGCGAATGAACACTTTTTGGTCCTCACCTGCACATACTGCTTCCTGGCAGCCCTTGCATACTGCACAACCAGCATGCGCGCCGCAACCCCTGCTGCATTACTGCTGCTGCATATGGCATTGGCGTCCCCACCAGCCCCCAGCCTGCCTGCCCCTGCTGCCCAGCCGTTGCCCACCAAGTCCCTGATGCTGGGAGGTACCAGCAGCAGGTCAGAGGCAAGGCTGCGGGTCAGGGTGGACCACAGGGCGGTGCTCGTGCACTCAGGGACCGCTGCCTTGCTGCTGTCAGGGCTGTCAAGAGCTGCCGCACTGGCTGCCTGCAGCTGTTCCCGCTGGTAGGCTGCTGCCGCTGCTTCGTACCAAGGACTCGCTGACCCTTTGAACCAGGTCAGCACCTCCCACAGCAGCTGCCTGGTGCTGGTCTGCGGCAGCAAAAGCCCACACCCGCCCTCGACCAAGCCCCGCTGGCGAGCTGCCGCCAGCGGCGGCAGCAGCTCTTTGAACAGCCCGCCATCAACTGCTGACAAGTACTGCAGCCCCTGCTCTGTGCGTATCACAGCATCAGCGTGCAACTTCAACTGCTGCAGTGGGCTGCTTAGGGCACCGTGCACCCTGTGTGCTGTGACGAACGCGACACTCGCTTTCCAGTTGTCCCCCTCGCCTGAATGCTGCATGTCAACTGGCTGGAATGACCACGCGCCCTGCCGCAGCTGCAGCAGAAGTGTGGCTGCCGCCCCCTCAGCCAGGCTGCTAAGCGCAGCCGGCCTGCTGCTGCCGCCATCAGCACCACGGCTTGCCAGCGCAGCAGCTGCAGCCCGCACGAGTGCATCACACGCGTCCCGGCTAGACTCGGGCCCTGCCTCCTGGCAAAGCCCCTTCAGGCTGCTACCCTGTGCTGAGACACCCCCTGGCATTTCCTTCTGCACGTCCTGCAGGCGCGCCAGTGCAGCAGTAGCACCATCCTGCAGCCTTGACACCTGGTTGAGCTGCTGCTGCCGCGCAACCAGTGTCCGCATGCGCTGCACATGCCAAGGCCTGCTGCTGCCCAGCGGTACCCTAGCGCTGCCCGCAGCTGCCGCCAAATCGAGCGGCCCTGCTGCTGCTGCTGCGTACGACTGCTGCTGTCCTGCCGCGGCCCTGGCCGCCTAAGCCGCAGCCGCCGAGATTCCAGGCTCTCAGTGTCACTATCGTCATCACTGCTGCTGCTGCTGCATGAGCTGGCGGAGGAAGAGCTGTAGTCTAGCGGCGGGGGCATGGCGGACAAGCTGCGCCGGCAATCCCCACGCCAAGTCAGAGACGCAGACGGCTCCTGCATGTCCCGCCGCAATGCCTGCTGGAGAGCCCTCTGCTTCACCCTGCAGCTTGACAGCAGCTGCGCTGTCTGCTGCTCCTGCTGGCACAAGCTGTCCCACTGCTCCTGCTCCTCGCCACCAGGGTCTGGACACCCTCCAAATGCTGCCAGCGCTGTCCGGATGCTGCTGCGGTCTGCTTTCGCCTTTCTGGCAATGCTGGCGCTTTGCATGGCGATCTGCACTGCAGCGTGAGCGCTGAGAAGCACTGCAGGATCGGTCGCGCTGTCGTACACCGTTGGGGAAAGGGTCCTGCTGGCACTCCTCCCGTTGCTGCTGTTGCCGGCCCCTGCGGCTGCTGTGGTGGGTCGAGTGCTGCTGTTGGAGGCGACAAAATCCCCAGATGCCTGTGAGGCTACGGAGCCTTCCGTCCGTATGATGTTGAGAAGGAACCATAAGCCCGCGATGGGCGGCTGCATGCTGCTGAACAGTGACAGCAACTGCAGCAATCATACAGGTGCAGAGGCATGCAGCGGATATTACCAAGCTGGGCGATGGACATGCCTGCAAGGGTGTGGGGCGCATAGCCAGGTTACAGGTGCCCATTTGCAGGCTGCATGCGGTCTCTCCTCCCCCCCGCTCCCCAGCTCCGAATCACATGTTAGGCTCATTCATGTATGCTGGGTAGAGCCAGTTCTGCCAGCACAGAATGCAAGCAAAACATCACAGCGGCTAGCTCCTCCCTGCCACATACATGCAAACCTGTCCTCACTGCATGCGATGAAACAATTATCGCATGCGGTGAATTAGACATAGCAGGCACTTGACAGTGAAAAGCATACCGCCGCTGCACACAAGTAGAATGGCAAGTTCTCACCTCCTCCCACATGAATTGCTGCAGCAGTGACTCCTGCTGTGGCTCCCAATCAGAAAGCAGCAGCGGCATTTGGGCACTGGCCTGTTGCAGGTGGTGCACCATGTCTGCCAGCACCCTGCACAGGACCTCGTCGTGCATGTCCATCCACAGCAGCAGCTCGCTAGGCAAACTGCGGCCCCTCGCCTGCGCAATAAAACGTCACAAGTGCTTGCGCGCTGGGTGGGCAGGGTCACAACGGCAGGGCCTCTCCCTATTTGCGGACCTGCAAGTGACCCCTTTCACCTCAACATGGTGGGGCCCTTTGAGCCAAGCTTGCCAAGCCAATCCCCCAAGGGGACCCCACTCATACTGACGAGCTCCGTTCACATGCACAGCGAGAAGGAGGGTCTGGTGACATTTTGCACATCAAGTTGCCCCTTGGTACTTGAAGCTGGTTGCCCATGAGGGGCATCCTAGTGGCAAACATTGCCTAGCTTTACTGTTTGTTTTGGCGCCCATTCGCTGCGACACAGGTCTGCTTACCTGTGCCCCGCGCTTCCGCGTGTCGAGCTTAAGATGCAGGTTGAAGCCATGTTGCAGGACTCCCCAGAAAGGCGCGGCAATCGCCTCTTCAAGACTGCTGCGCAGCAGCCGGTGACTGGACTGCACCTCATGCATATGCTGCCAGAGGGTCGCGCAGTGGGGGGCAAGAGTATGCCTGCAGAGCCCTGCGAGGTAAGGGTCTGCCTCCGCTGCTGGCAGGAGCTTTTGGAACTTCAGCAGAATCTTGGCAAACCTCTGCAACGAGCAACAGTCAGCATGTACCATGAGGTTGTTCTGGGTGATCGTGTATCCACTTTTCATGCATTTGCGCCACGCATCTAGCCTGAAATCTGCCCAAGTCCTTGAGGGAAGAGGGAAAGACGCATTCTGAAGGAAAGGACTGTCTAAAGCCCTCCTGGTGGAACTTTTGTACTGGAGCAAAGGAGTCAAATTCTGATCTGTGCAGGTTGCATGCCCTCTGCTGGGAGCGCTCAGCGATCATATATCAAACCTGTGCTGATATCTTATATCATTGTGGCTGGCATTGCCGTCTGCATACACATGCACGCATTGCGAGACCAGCACTGTGACCATGACCCTGTCAGAACACAACCCCACCTGCAGCCGGCGCCCGGCGCGGGCCAGACAGGTGTCAGCAAGCACCAGACGCCTCACTGCGCCTACGCAGTTGAAAAACCGACGGCGCCAATTATCCAGATCTAACCCGGAAATGCCGTTCCTGCAGCCAGCAAAATGACTTGGGTTTAGGCAATCAACTTACACCCTGGACACGTAGCAGAACACACTACTTCTTCTGCAGCACCCACTGCTTTAGGAAGCGGTGGATCAACTTTGCAGGACTAGCTTGATACATGCACATGCAACACCAGCACCTGCATATGCGACTGCCTACCCTGACAACCTGGGCCTCAATTCAATTCAATTCAATTCAGTGAGCATGTGATGAAACAGATGCGATACAACAGAATATCCATGTGACAGTGACGTAACAGTGACAGTAACAGTGATTACTCACTGCAGCATGGGATCATTCAAGTCCTGCCAATTGTAGTGCTTGACCTCTTGTGGCCCCAAGCCCTCCAGCTGCACTCGCACAAGCTGCGTAGCTCGTTCCACCATCCCCTTCAGACCAGCCAAGTCCTGTAACGTACATTGCAGATGCACAAAGCAGCTAATGGCTGTGCTTGTTGTGCTGCATCATCCGAGGTGTAGCAAGATATTTGCTGTCGATGCAACACAACAGCTGAAGTCACCAGCGACAGATTATATTGACGGTATGGTAGGGTGATGGTGTAATCGTGATCCTACTTCACAACAGCATCAACCACACCAGCCTGGTGAGTGACTCGCTACTGCTGTATAGCTGGGGCTATCCAGGCGTCAGGCCAGGAAAGCGCCAGTAAAATGGCCCTGATTTTTGTAGGGAGGGAGGGGCTGCAGGATGTGACACGCAAGGGTATCTGGTGTCGAACCCCCTGCCCCCTACAAGTGCTTGTACCCACCACCAGGATAAAGCCAGGGCATGGCAAGGGCAGACACACCCATGGTGGTCTAGATGGAACAGGGTGGGTGACGGCAAGGGTCAGCATAATCGAGCATATGAGACTCTTGTTGGAAGTTGCACGAAGCCGCGCGCCGTACGACAGACACCACCTGAAACTTGAAGGAGGGTTGCGCAAAGTGGAGCCTCAACACACATGCAACACACCTACCCACCTGCCCAAGTTGCCATGTGCCCTCTGAGCCGCCCTCTAGCGCAGCATGCACCTCCCAGAGTGCGCCACACACGATGCCTTTGATAAACCCACGGCTGCTGATCAGCCTCAGGGGTAAAGCCTCGGACGTCCGTTTGACCTGCACATGCACCACACCCCATCACTTGGGTTGCATCACAAGCACTGTCACAGCAGCGCCAGCGTAATGGGTCAAGGGTCAAGCCGAATGCAAGGTGTCAAACCGGTATATACTCCACTCTGGCCCGGCGGTTTCGAGCCCTGCTTAGCTTGAAGCACAACTCAGCGGGACAAAGCAAAGCCAACAACAGAGTGGCAGCACAGTGGGGGTATTGTGACATGCTCCAAGCACATCCCGCCCCACCGGCCCCACTTACGGCACAAACAGTTATACAGGAAAACATGTGCAAAGCGACACGCAGTCAAAGAATCCAGGCTGACTTACCAGCTGGAAAGCAGCTTCCACTGCTTCGAGAAGGAGCTGCTTGGCTGCAGTCCACGCACCAGAGTTGGGCCAGGCGGCTGTAGCCCATGCACGCTCGTCCTGTGTCAGCAACACTGTGAAGGCTGCACTGCACCTGCAATCCAGTTCGTCTTCGTCCCCGGCTGCATCACCCTTGCTGAGCAAGGGAAGCCCCGTAGCAGGCAGCTGCTCCTGCAACCTGCGCAGTCATGAGCAGAAGGCATCAGGAAGTTGTGAACGTGAGAGAGGTCGAGGGGAGGAGCGTGCAGAGCTCAGCCTGTGACGCATGCTGTGCTGGGTCCGTGATTCAAGCAGCAGAGAGAAAGCAGTCCTAGTACAGTATTGCCATGCTCGCAAACACGTCAGAACACGTTTTGTGGGACGCTGCCCGGCAAGAACCCCAACACAGCCGGGTTGCATCTAGATGACCTACATGCTGAATCCAGGGAAATCTCTTGAGTGCATGCAGTACAGTGGGAGGGGATCCCAAATCTCAGCAGTAGCCAGCAAGACAAGGTCATGAGGGTGCCCCAAAAAAGCCTGTCGCACCCCAGTCTCTCAGGTCAGGTGTGGGACCGTGCAAGGAACCCCAAGCAACCTTGCCCCTACCTGCTTCCAGCCTCAACGCCTTCCTGGCTGTACGGCGCCCTCATCAGCAGCAGCACCCACTGCATGGCTGCCGGCGCTGGCATGCTGTTGAAGTGTGCTGGAACCGCGGCTGGTGAGAAGTCCCTCATCGCCTGCTGAGTGGCAGCCTCTACTGCAGGGCAGGCAATGCCCATTTGCTGCAACCTGGATGTGTCGACCTTTCCGGCCAGCAACCGCCGCCAGATGCCAAGGAAACTCTCAAAGGCCTGCAGGATGCTGCTGGGCAAGGCTGTTGGCTGGGGTAGACCACTGCTGCTGCTGCTGGCTTGGCTGCTGCTGCTGGAAGCAGACGCCGTAGCTGCTGTTACTGCTGTGGGGCTAGAATGCTGCGGCTCCTGAGCTGACGCAGAGGCAGCAGCCCCAAACCCTGGGCTGCATTGCTCCCCATCAGGAGGATCGGAAGGACAATCCCCAGCCTCTGAGGATGCCGCGCTGCTGCCAGGCCCACCACCCTTCAACCGCAGCACAGGGGCACAGGAACTGCCAGACGAGCTGGCGTCTGCTGCCGCACGAACAGCAGGAGCCAAACGGGTGACCTTGGGCAGCTTCCCTTGCTGCCGCATTTGCGCCACCACAAGCGCGTGCGTCAGAATGTCCTGCTGACATTCACGGGCAGAGGCCTGGTCCCCCAAGCACACCACCAACTGTGCCACGTTGCTTGCCAGCTGCAGCACAGCCTGCTCATTCTCCCACCCAAACTCTGCCATAAAGTTGGCCAGAACTTCCCACAGGAGCTCCCACGGCCCACCCACGTGAGCGTGAGTAGTAGCCATGCCAACCTTTAGCAGGAGGCCTAGCTGCCCCACACTCTTTGCACCCAGTGCCTGGCCTAGACCCGCCAGGTTGGGGTCCACTTCCCCGCTGTGCTGAGCTTCCCTCAGGAGGCTTATGAAATGTGCTAGGCTGCTGCGTAGCTTCTCCCACCGCTGGACATCACCTGCAGGCCCCTGGGGTTCTTGCTCCCTGGCGCAGAAGCCTGCTGGCTGCTGCTGCTGGCTGCGAAGGCAGCCACTGCCGTCCTGCTGCTGCTGCCTGCTCCTGCTGCCGCCGTGCTTTGGCTGCTGCTGCTGCTGGTGCTGCTGGCAGCAGCAGCTCTTGATTCAGCAGCAGCCGCAGAGCCTGGTTTGTTGAGAAATCCTGTCTGCAATGCTTCAAAGCGGTGCTGATCTTCTGTGGCACGTTGCAAGGCTGGCAGGTGGGGCTCACCCTGCTGTCTCTGCAGGAAAGGTAGCTGCTCTCGCTGCTGTGACATGCCGTGCTCCTGCATTTGCTGCTCCAACCTGGCCCACCCACGTTCTAGGATGCTACGTGCTGCAAGGGCTGCAGCATCGGCTAATGCTGGGTCATCCAAAGGGTTGGTCATCCGCACCACGAATTCTGGGTCTCGCCTGCAGAACAGGCGAGGGACACACAAGACACACAAAGTGAGAGATAAGAAGGCTCGGTGCATGCCCACGGTTGGATGGAGGTGTGCTAGCTGACCGTGTGAGCAGCACACTGGCAGTACAGATGGCCCCCCAGCATGCAAACAGCAGCAGGCACCACAGCACGGGGGACAGGTAAGCTGCAATGTCCACACACTTGTGTAAGGACACGGCCGCAGACATGGTCTGCTGCTCACGTATGCTGCGCATGCCAACAGCTGGCCAGGTGGCCGGTCCTGCTGTCCTGCTCTGCTGAGGTCTCAAGGCTAGCAACTGCCAGTGCTGCTCAAGGTTGAACCATACCAAGGCGTCTGGTACAAACCACTGGCTGTTGCAGCACTCAGCATGCAGCTTTTTCACACAACGAAAGAGCTGGCATTGACTGCTGCTGACTTGATGAGGTGTGCCGGATAGCGCACTCCGCACACTGGCTTGCAGGCAAGGTTAGGTATGCAAGGTCACCAGCAGTTCAGCACTGCGGCATCTTCCTGCAACCTACATGTACACCAGCAGGAGCCTGCAGACAGACAAGGGATGTGCATCCTGCGTGCGCCACTGCTGCGTCAGGTGCATCACCAGCAGCAGGTTGCGCTGCACCTGAGCCAGGCACAGCTGCCACGCCTCACGCTGCTGCTGCTGCTGCTGCTGCTGCTGCTCCCGCTCCTGCTGCTGCTGAGTGGCGTTGCCGGTGCTGAGGCTGGTGCAGTCAGGACTGTGAACGGCACTGCAGCCTGGACTGTCGGCAGGTTGTCCCAGCAGGCAAATCTCTGCTGGCAGCTGATCCCTTGCCTGTGCCAGCAGCTGCATGCAGTGGCAGTGTAGGCTGGCCAGCAGCTGAGTCCTGCCCTCCTGGCAAGGCCCTACCTTCCACCTACAGCACAAAGCGCCCAGGAAAAAGGTGCACAAAGAGAATGGAACAGCATTGAAACAGCACATTGGGGTGTCTGCGATGCCTAGGTGCTGCCACGGCTGTCGGATATTACAACAGCAAACCGAGCAACAGTGACAGTAGGTACTTTGGCGTCAGCAGCCACACTCGCCAAGCATCACAGTACAGTGCAACAAAGTTCAACAAAGTGCAAGACAACACAGTGCAATACAATGCAGAGCCTGTACAGTGCTCTTCATATGTGAGGGCTTATCAGCTGTGCAAGGACCCTAGGATCACAGTCTATGTGTCATCAACATGATACTGCAGGCCTAGTGTACACTGCCAACTGCCAAAGCACTACACTACCGCCACTTACTCCTGCATCCACTCAGCAAAGCGTCCTTGAAAGGCACACAGCAGCACATCCAGCAGCTGCCTCAAGGCCTCAGCAGGGTGTGGCCCCTCCTGCACATGCTGCTGATCCCGCTGGCTGCCGATCCCTGAGCGGTCCTGCTGCCCTCCCTCCTGCTGCTGCTGTTGCCGCCCTCCTGCTGCTGTCCATCTTGCTGCTGTTTTTGCTGCTGCTGTCCCTCCTGCTGCCCCTCCTGCTGCTGGCCGGCTGTGGCCCCCACGCCCTGCTGTCGCTCGAAGTCCTGCTGCTGGTGCTGGGCTTCACCTTGAGGTGCTCCTGCTGCCGCTGCTGATGCGTGCTGAGACTGGCCTGCACCTACGCAGCCCACTGCTTTCAACACCCAAGACAGCACATAGCCCACAGGATCCTCATCTTCCGCCAGCTGTGGCAGCTCAGAGCCACGCACTGCACTGCAGCACTTGCGCAGAAGGTGCAGGATGGCCTCCCCCAGGCTGTCAGCCTGCTCTGCTGCCTCGTAAGCATGCCACCAAAGGTGCCGGTGAATGGGTGTCAGCTGTGAGACCTGAGCCAGTAGGGTCCCCACTGCCCTGGCGGCATTGGACTGCTGCAAGGAAACCTGTTGTTGCAGCAGGAGGAGGGGCAGGCAGCAAGTGACGGTTTTTGCAGAGGTACAAGGGGCTGGTGCTTGGGAATGCAATCATGTCACTGAATGACACAAGGTTGCTGGCGGAGCTGCCTGTCCAGCAGTGTCAGCTGGCAGGGCATTGGCTGTGCTGCACCGAGCAGTGCGCATGCCGGCCATAGCTGCCAACACTAGATCGGAGCTGGCAATGCTGATTGCATGAATATATGGTGGAGGATACAGCTCCAAAAGCCAGGCCAGCTGCTCACCTCTGCTTGCTTTGTCCCTATGACCTCCATTGACCCATGCTGCTGCCCATCAGCAGCGAACAAGCACGGGAGGTGCTGGGCAAACAGCAAGCATGGCAGAGCACGGGCTGGCAGAACACCAGCATGCTGGATCTCCTGCTGCAATTGCACAAGATGCTGCTGGCTGCTGCAAGGAAACTTCCCGTGCTGCCGTGCAAGCTGCAGGAGCGTGCTGGCAGGAGAGGTCAGCACAGCAGCAGCCTGGCAAGCTGCCTGCAGATGCAACTTGCACTGCTGCTCCAGCTGCGGCTGTGGCTGTGGCCGTGGCTGTGGCTGCTCCTGCTTGTCATGCAGCTGCTCCATCGTGCTGGCTAGCTGCTGCTGCTGCTCCTGCAGCTCTGCCTCTGCTGATGCAAGCTGCTGGGCCATCTTGAGCATTGACAGCAGGGTGGCGGTGTGCAGGGGCGTGTCCAGCTGGCCACTGCAGACAGCGACAGCAGGCATGCAGGCGTTTGGCACATGCAGCATGTGACGGGGCTGATTCCAAGGCTGACCGCAGACACAGGCTGTGCAAGGCCGGTCTGCTGCTGGCATGGTACACCCCTGTGGTGGCATGATACAGTTGCTCCCTTACCAGCTGTCCAGCATAGCCCTGTCAGTCCATGCAGTGCCAAGAAACGTCCTGTGCCAGAGCAACCACACCTCTGATCTTGCAGCGCAGGGCATGCCAGCACCAGCAGGATGTCGCCCATGCAGGACAGCTGCTGGTGGGGGGTCATCAGCTGGAACAGCAGCTCGTAGCTGCTGCTGAGCTGCACCAGCTGCTCCAGGGGGTCAAACATCACCCGATAGTACCACCACAGCGACACACGCCGCAGCAGTCGCAGCAGCAAGCTGTCGAATGCCGGTTGCTTGTTGCCCTGCTGCTGAGGTTCCAGCTGCTGCAGTAGTGCTTGCATACCAGCAAAGCCTGGGTTTCTATTGCTGTTGCTGAAGGCAAGGGCATGGAGCAGGGACTTGAGTGTAGCCTTCTGGGTGTTGGCTGGGGCATCTGGGCCGAATGCGCCAGGTTCCTGCTGCTGCAGGCAGCGCTCAAAGTGCTGCTCTGCTTTGCTCTTGTTGCACTCAGTGCCTGAAAGCTTGGACAGCAGCTGTTCGCCTTGGCCTGCATGACAACAGCACAGCAGAAACAGGGCACCCACCCTCTGGCCCCCACACTATCGCTGGCTTTCTGAACCTTGGATGTGTCCCTAACCCTCATCTCACCACAGCAATCGGTGATGGGTTGCACCCAAATGGTGCAAACGCTATGGCGGTTGCTGTCATTCTATCTGATTATCACTGTTGCTTCACTTGTCCACCCACCTGTGAGGCACTGCTGTTGCTGCTGGTGTAGTGCATCAGGGCACACAAACAGCGTCTGCAGCTCCTCCTCTACCCTTTGCCTGAAAGAGGTCCTTGCAGCCATGCCGGATCTGGCTGTGTGAGCTGACTATCACGGCATGTTCTATATCCCGTAAAAATGCAGGAACTCAACCAAGCTGAATGATGCTTGTATAAGCCACTATTAGGATTGCTGAAACCTTGCGAATGCCCAGACTGGAGTTGCTGCGTCCGTGTCGTAGCTGAGTCACCAACCAAAGTTCAAGTGCTGACAGCTGGCATGTGTTCGAGCTGTGCGATCACAGAAAACCCTTTGACAGGACAACTGTGAAACAATTAAACTTCATTGGCTTCCGGGGGCATTGGTAGGCCCGTGACAGTTGCAGACGTGCCAGCCTGGCATCAACCCGTGGGTTTGCAGTCACTGACAAGTTGTCAGCAGTGCACTGCCCCTTCAATTCTTCTTTGTTTGCAGGGAAGCACCAGGATAGATGAAAATAATGTGTCTGTAAACTTTGATTTTTAATGGCTGGCATGCTGAGTGCTAACAACACTGTGGCAAGGGCAGCGGGAGCTGATCAAAAAATAAAGAGCTTGCTCAGCACAAAGGATCGTTGACATAGTGAAAACACCTCTCTGTATGGGACCAGTCTTTGTACTCGAAATGTGCATAACAAAGCGATACGAGCAGCACAGCCAGATTTCAACAATGATGAACCTGCCCGGCTCTGCCAGTCAACAGGGCAGCCTCACAAAAAAGCATCCCTCACAAAATCAAGAGGAGGTGCATCCTCCCAGCTTGCTCAGTGATGCACAGGTAACCAGAACGACCGGAAACCAATGTACACACTGCAGAAAATCACTTGGCAGCAACTGCTGCTCACTGCGTGTGACTGCTTGTTTCAGCAGCACTCAGATCCCAAAGTGAGCGAGACCTGCTGCTGCTAGCGTGATGCTGGTACGCAGGCTGCTTCCAGCACACCCCATCGCACACCAGGGCTTGCAGGCGCCAGCAGTTGCTGTTGTGCATCGGCTTGGCCGCATCAGCACACGCCTTGCTGCAGTACTGCGCAGCACCACAGCTGGGACAGCCCCATGAGCTCACCATGCCTGCATCACTGCTGCCTGGGGCTGGCAGGCCGTTCGCGCACCAATCGCAAGCGTGATCAGCCAGCAGCTTGACACGCACCTCGCTCGTGCTGCTGCTGCTGCTGCTGCTGCTGCTGCTGCTGCTGCTGCTGCTGTGACCAGAGACACTGCCCGTGCCGCCACCACTGCCACTATCACTGCATTCCTGCTGGGTGAAGTGCTGGTGAAGATGCTGCTGCCATGAACGTGGGTGGACCTGCACCAGCCGCTCAGCATGCAGCCAGAAGGCACATGTTTCCAACTGCTGTTCAAGCCCACAGGAGGACACATGCTGCTGCTGCTGCTGCTGGCTGGCAGCCCCAGCACCAGCCCTTCTCAGCGACTGCTGCAGGCCAGAGCCCCCAGCATCAGCCTTTCGCAGCGGCGGCTGCAGGCCTGGGGTCATGCCAATGGTGACAGGTGCTGCCACGACTGGCACGTTCACAAAGCCATTGTACTGTTCCTGTACGCTGCGACAGAGCTGCTGCGCCAGTGTAGGCAGCGGCGCTGCCAGAGACTGAAGCGCAACAGCCATCGCAAGGACGCGGCCCTGGGCAATGGAGGTAGGGTCAACCAGCGACTCTCCGCGGCTGCCGCTGCTGTTGCTGCGCGCCTCAGCTTCTTGTGTACAGCACCGTGCTGCGCCGTGCTGTGACTTGAGGTCACTGAAAGCATGGAAGCGAGCCAGCAGCTGCAGCCACGGCAGCACACCCTCTGGGGCGCCTGGGAAGCTGCAACAAAGCTGTGCTGACAGATGCAGCAAGCTGGGCGTGTAAGTGCCAGGGGTCGCTGCAGCTGGGCTGCTGTTGCTGCTGCCATTCTGAGCAGGTCCTGTGCGAGCTGAAGTGCCGCTGCTGCCGCCGGGGGTGTTGCTGTCTCGCAAGTTGCTGCAAAACCCTTCAAGGTGCTGACTTACTCCCGGCTGCAGCGGCGCACCAGCTAGGGCAGCCGCTGCTGCAAAAACTGGCAGCATGCCCGACTCTGAAGCTGTGGTGTGCGTCGCCAGCATCGTTGCAATTTTCTGCGCTGAGTCCTGCTGCAGTTCTGTCAGAAGGTCCGGGGTGTCGGCCAGCAGCTGCAGCACCAGGAGGTGCCACAGCATATCAGCTGCTTGATGCTTCTGCACAGGATGCACACAAACACACAAGAGAGCAACAGAAACCGCATACACAAACGGCAGATGAGACTTGAGTCAAGTCAGTCAACATGACAGCGGTTCAAGACAGTAGTGTGAATCCGCAAGGGGAGTTATAGCATCACGAGCATCACAAGTCCCTGATGCTGGGCGGCACCAGCAGCAGGTCTGAGGCAAGGCTGCGGGTCAGGGTGGACCAGAGCACAGGGCTCGTGCACTCAGGGACAGAGGCAGCCGCAGCAGCAGTACCCCACGTGCCCTTCGGCGGCTTGGCCTGCTGCTGCTTGTGGTGGTGCGCTGCTGCTGCTTCATACCAGTGGCATGCTGCTGGCTTCAGCTGCTGCAGGACCTCCCACAGTAGCTGCCTGGTGCTGGTGCTAGGACTGGTGCCTCCTGCAGCTTGCTGCCCTTGCTGCTGCAGCTGTAGCTGCTGCTGCTGCTGCCGCACCCGGCCCAGCACTAGCTGCTGCATGAGTGTCCCATCCGCAGCAAACGTCTGCTGCAGGTGCTCTTGAACCTCAGCTACATGCTGCACCCTCTGCATCACAATGTTGAGGGAGGCTGTCAGGCTGCCCTGGGCCTCTGAGATGCGTCCAATCCAGGGCGCAAGGCTCTTGCCGCCAGAGAACTTGGCGAAGAAATAACTGAACACCCGGGGCACTGAGGGCGCATCATGCCCCTCAATAGCAGCAGCCGCTGCAGCAAGACTTAAGCCTGCGGCCTTACCCTGCTGCAGCCGTGCCAAGAGCTGTGTCAGCGGCCCGATCAAGCAGCTCCCCTGCGCCTCCTTCACCACCCGCTGCTGCTGCTGTGCTGCCGTGCCAGCAGTAGATGACGTCAGCTGGTCACACAATGCTGCATGTCTGCGCACTGCTGCTGCCGCCGCCAGCTGCCGCTGACCCACGCTGTTCAGCACCCGCTGCCGCACCACCAGCAGCCGCAGCCGCTGCAGCTGCCACGGTCGACAGCCGCCCCAGTCATACGACGCAAAGTGCCTCGCATAGCGCCGCCGCAGCCGCTGCTGGTGCCGCTCCAAGCTGCTGGCTGCCGGTAAAGCAGCCGCCGCTGCAGGACTGCTGCCGCACGTACCCTCGTCTGCATCCCCACCATCGCTGCAGCTACTGCTGTCGCCGCTGCGGTTTTCACCACTGGCATCGCTGCAGGAGCTAGTGCTGTCGTTCGGCAGGGGCCTCATCCCTAGGCTGCTGATGCTGTCCTTCTGCCAATCGGACGAATTCGGCGGCTGCAGGACCTGCTGCATGCAGCGCTGCCGCTCGGACTCAAGGGCCTGCTGCTGGTCCTGCAGCTGACGCGGCATGCTGCTAATCATGCTGTCGCAGAATTCCCGCTCCGCGGGAGGCAGCTCAGGGTCTTCCAGCATAGCCGCTATGCCATGCAGGTCTGCCTCCAACGTTTCCAGTAGTGCCTCCTCTTGAAGCGTCCCGGCGATGGCTGCCTGTGCTGCAGCTGTCACTGCTGCATCCTGGTGCGGGTCGTACTCCTGATGGGGTGGGAAACAGTAGGTCCTGTCTGCAAAGCAGCCGTCCTGCCGGATGGCATACCTACAGGTGAAACAGACAACACAAGGAGTTGAACAGCCACCAACCCAGGGCATGGGCAGCATTTCAAGCAGCAGTAGTGAGCGCCAAATGTTTGTGTCAGAGTGAAATCACACGCGACTGCTGCTAAGCAGACGCCAATGCTGATCAGGTCCAAATTTGTCAGAACACACGACACACACACAGTATGCAAGATCAAGCACTGACAAGCAACGGCTGCATGCGGTTGGCCCAACATCCGTCCTGCCGGCCGACATACCTGCTGCCGCCGTCAGATAAGCTGCTGCTGCTGCCACACTCCCCGTCTCTTGCACAAGCAGGCTGGGAGGTGCTGCCAGGCGGCTGCTGTACTGCAGCAGCATCTGCAACAGCTGCCTCTGCCGGTTTCCTGCTGGGCCGGCTGGAGAAGGGCCGCGCATAGAAAGTCCGCTCGATACCCTTTGCTCGCTCGTTGACCTCAATCTTCGTAGGTATCTCGGCAAAGGGCATGAGGAACCAGAAGCTGCATATAGCTGGCTGCATGGCGCTGAAAGTTTCAAACATCTGCGTCCACCACACGCGCAATGAGGCAGGCATCCACGGCTCAGCAGCAAGCGGGAGGCATGCAGCAAATGATCGAGGCATACACCGACGGAACACACACAAGACCTGTGCGTTTGAAATGCACACCTATACACCAGCTGTAGCCAGTAGTACATCCCAGCGGGCCTGCCAAATTTGATGCTGGGTTGTGCGGGCTTAGCGAACAGTGGTGATCAGCTGGATAAGCGCGCAGGTAGTCCCCTCTTCTACCCAAAACATGCATGCAATACAGCCGCCCCGACGCAAACTGGGTTCGAACTTACTTGCTGTTGTGTGGAGCCATCCAGCAGCAGCGTCAGCGTGCCAAGAGCGGCGTCAGGCACCAACAAGTCTGGGATGAAGGGGCTGATGTGGCACACATGCCTCACCATGTCGGTCAGTAGCCTGTGGACCACCCGGACCACATCAAGGTGATAGCACTTGATACTGTCGGTTCTGCCATCCATCTGCAACCAGACAAAATTGACCACTTTTTGATGTCTGACTGCGGCTGTCTGATTGCACACACATCCTTTGCAGTGTCTTGCTGGTGCCATACTATGTGTAGCTTGCCGGCCATGTATGCATGTGCTTGCGCGAACTTAAAACAACCACCGCATAAGTGTCCGTCTCCAGTCCAACCATAACCACACCCCTATGCTACACACAGGAAAAATGCACGCTGGGGGTGCCCCTGTATGGATGCCATTGAGCCAGAGCCCCTTACAACCCGCACGCCGGTTGTGCCTAGCCCCTGTTCTATCCATGTCACTCAGTGATAAGAGCATCAACTTGCAACGTTGCAAGTGGTGTTAACACCACACCAGCACCACCCATCTGTGAAATGCCCCCGCACCTGCCCTGCAAGCTACTAGGTCACCTAGGGTTGAGTTTAGGTTAAGGTGTAGCTTTAGGAGCAGGGGTTTAGTACACCAGCACCCACCGGATGCTCCGCCAGGTTGAAGGCATGCTGGATGACACCCCAGCTGTCCCGGCCTAAGCCTGACTGCAGCGACGCCCGGAGTGTTTTGTGTGCAACCACCACATTCATGAGGGCGTCCGCGGCAGCCTGCATGTCAGAGTGGCTGTCTGCATACAGACCTGCCAGGGCAGAGTCGTGTAGGCTTGATGAGAGGACGCGGCACAGCCGGCGAGCGGTCTTAGCCTTGTGCTGCAAACAAGCGCGGCATGGCAGAGCACGGCAAACATGGACGGGCATGGTGAGGCTTGATGACAGGACGCGGCGCAGCTGGTGAAAGGTCCTGGCGTTGTGCTGCAAAACAAGCATATTTCACTCAGCGACGTTCCTACTGGCAGATTGCCACGTCAGCAATAAAGTGTCAGACTGCACGACTACGGGCAGGAATGCAACTTATAGCCACCGCTCTCAGCTACTAGCTGTAGTACAGCTGGCGTAGATTATCCTTCCTTCCACAACCCGAAGCCGGCAACACCAACCTGCAGATGTCGTCCGGTGCGTGCCAGCCATGCGTCCACACGCACAAGGTGCTGCAGCATCTCGATGAATGTCACTAAGAGCTTCCGCCAAGCGTCAAGCTCAGTGGCCGAGCTGCAGCAGTGGAGACAGCGGTGTTCATTGTGAGGCAGATGTACCAGCTGTCAAAGCAACAATCCAAACATGACTGGCACAAGCGCACCAGGAGAAATTATACAGTGTCATGCTGTGCACAACAGCCAGCAGTCGACGTCATGTGTGACATTTCTAGTGCCCCTTGTGCTTGCGGCAACTAGGATGCAGTAACGTGGCAGATGCCTCGAGCCACCAGGGGCCGTACAAAAGCGAAAATATGCGCCCTTCTTTTGATGAATACACGACGGTGGCGGCAAAGGTCAGCTGACAACATGGCGATTGAAAGTTTGAGTTGCCGCCACAGTGCAGGATTCAACTCGTGCCGGGATCTTCACAAAACACCCATGAGCTTACACAGTGCAGTACAGTACAATCAATGGGGACAGAGTCGCCACCGCGGCACTAGCCGGTGAGCCAGGGGCTCAAAAGGGTGCCCAGTGGGCCTACTAACGTACTCCAGTTTCTCAGGTGAGGTGTGAGTTTACCTCAAGAGGTCGTCTTTGATCTCTGCCAAAGTGTAGTGCCTGACCTCCACGGGGCCCAAGGCCTGTGTCAACTGGACCAGCACCACCAGCAACCCCTCAACGGCATCGGGGAGGCCAAAGAGGCCCTGTTGGATGGCCACAGCGTGTACAGCAGCTACAGTGAGTGAGTGAGAGTGTTCTGAAAAGACACCTCCACAGGGCCCAAGGCCTCTGTCAACTGATGCAGCACCACCAGCAACACCTCAACGGCATCGGGGAGACCAGGACAGGCCCTGTGGGGATGCCAACAGTGTCTATGCCGGTTGGAGCGAGTGAGTGAGTGAGTGAGGGAGGGAGGGAGGGAGGGAGGGAGGGAGGGAGGGAGGGAGGGAGGGAGTGAGTGAGTGAGTGAGTGAGTGAGAGAGAGAGAGAGAGAGAGAGAGAGAGAGAGAGAGAGAGAGAGAGAGAGAGAGAGAACGAGAGAAGGCCATGGAGGGCAGGGAGGAGGGAGGAGGCAACAGCGCCAGGAACCCAGGACCATGTGCGACCACAGAATGGTTGACAGGTCCTCCACTCCCCCTCCTGTTGTGCCTGTAAAAGACTGGGGATCCAACATTAACTGTCACTTACAGGCACGGATATGTCATGCAGACCGCAAGGAAATCAGAGCGCATGGGGTGACAGGACACAACATAGCCGCTGTCATGACAGTTGTGCTCCAAGCACCTCTCGGATGTTTGTGTCCAGTCATGGAATAATTCAGCTTTGAGACAATCGATTGCAGGATACAAGGTTGACCAACATCAGCAACTCACAAAGACAGGCCTGCTGCCGGCACCTACCTGAGATATGGTAGCGTCGGCTGCGCGAGTCTTCCGCAGCTTGGCAGGCAGTTTTGCCACCCACTCATTCATGCGGTCGGTGAGCATCAAGTCCAACCTCGTCTGATAGCGTGAAACGTTGTCACCCAGATCTCTGCCAAACTCACTGACCTGTGGTCATGGAGTGTACATAATGCAGTACAGTACAGTACACCCAGTACACCCAGTACAGTACAGTACAGTACAGTACAGTACAGTACAGTACAGTACAGTACAGTACAGTACAGTACAGTACAGTACAGTACAGTACAGTACAGTACAGTACAGTACAGTACAGTACAGTACAGTAGATTACCATGCACAAGCAGTACACCAATGGCTGAGGTGTTGCTCAGCATGCCATGGTGTGGTGTGGTTCAGTGCATGGGGACAGCGGCACGAAAGTCACTTCCGTTGGCAATGATGAAGGCCCATGAATATGAGTACAGTCTCACCTTGTTAAAGGCGATGTCCAGCATCTCTAGCAGCTCCTCATGAGCGGCTTCCCAGTGAATGTACTCCCTGGGAATCCAGACCTTTCTGGAGTCGGCCACCAGCAGCAGCATCATGACGGCCGCAGGGTGGGGGGCACCGCTGTGGGCCTCAGCTGACATGTCCTGACTGCCTGCTGATCCTGAGTTTGAAGCTTGGCGCTGGGGCGATGGTGAGGGCTGCAGGTCCAAGCGCTGAAGTGCTGTGTCAAGTCTGCGAGCACAGCACAGCATGGAAGCAGTAGCGCAGACTGGACGTGGCCGTGATGAATGCTTGACGGGGAGGTTGATGAAGATGGGACGAATGTACACGAAGGCAAGCACTGCGCACGACATGCTGTCAGGCCCAGCAAAAGGGATGCTGAACGCAAGCATTGCGTATACAGCGTCACAAACGGAAGAGGAGACACAACTCAAGAGGAAAAAGCAGGGAGGGGGAGAGCTGTAGAGAAAGTGGAAGGGAGGCAAGAGAGAGGAAAGGGGACAACCAGAGACCACAGAGACCGTTGCACATTTCCCGCCGCCCCTACCTCTCCCACTGGCACACAATTCTGATGTCCTTGGGCCAGGCTTCAATCACAGCTGTAGCCAGCTCCACCCAGGCTGCTGCATCATCAATACCCATAACCTCAAAATGCCCAGGTATCTTGGACGGACGACCATCATCAAGAAACCTCGGCGGCGAGGGCTGCCTGTGCTGCTGCCGCTCAGACAGGAACTGCTCCCGATCTGTCGTGAGGCCCTCCCAGTAGTACTGCAGCGTGTTGAGCATCCTCACCGCTTCCGCTTGCACAGCAGCGCTGCGCTCACACTCACTCCCCCGCGACACAGTTGGTGAGTCGGGTGTGCCGCCACTGCCGCGCGAACTGGACGGCACTGCTGCCGGTGACTGCGGGCAGCCGTCGCTGCCGCTGTCAAGGGCCTGGTATCCAGCTGCTGCCGCTGCTGCCATGAAGTTGGCAACAGCGGAGCCCCCGTGCACACCCCTGCCGTCCCTCTGCCATGGTGATGCTGCCGGTGACACGGGGCACCCATCGGCTGCTGATGCTGGTGACATGGGAGGAGGGGAAGGGACACCCCAGCTGCTGCTGTCTGCGGCACCCTCCTCCTGCACCTGCTGCTGCTGCAGCTGCTGCTCCTGCTGCTCCTGCTGGGGCACTTCATCGTCTGATGCTACAGCCACATCTGAGACTGATGCGTTGCTGCTGCCGCCCCAGCCCCCACGTATGCGCAGCACTGACGCCTCTGATACTGCATCATCGCCAGACACCGCTGCCTCCTCCTCCTGCTGCTGCCCAGCCGCAGCAGCAGCACTGGAGGCTGCAGCATTGGCAGCAGCTGGCCGCCTCTGGGCAGCAGCCACCTGCTGCTGCTGCTGCTGCTGCTGCTGGGTAGCCAACCCCTGCTGCTGCTGGTTAGTAGCCCCCTGTTGCTGTTGCTGCTGCTGCAGCTGCAGGCGTGTCTGTTGCCACGCAGCCGCCAGGACCTCCCGCCACAACCTGCATGCAGGTGCTGTTAGCTCCCCGGCCCCCAAGTGCCGCAGCAGCGCCGACATCTGCACCACCAAAAGCTCCTGGCTGTTGCCGGCAGCTGCATTCCCACGCAGCACATACTGCATGACCGATTGAATCAGCATCTGGTTGTTGTACTCCGTCTCTGCTGCAGTCAGCTGCATGGCTGCACGCACTGTGAGTAGGTCCGCAAAGCGCAGGAGACGCACCATCTCGACCACATTGCGACAGCCTGCATCCTGCAAGGCTGCCGCTAGCCTTGCCGGTATGTCGCCACGGGGCTCCTTTGCCAGCCAGCCATTGAAGTCTGTTTGCAGCTGACGCACCTTGACTACGACGCCGTCGGCAAGCGCACCGCCGTTGCTGATAGGTGAGCCTGCTGCCGCTGCTGTTGGAGCAGCAGCTGGACCCATGTGGCTGCTGCTGCTGCTGCTGTTGGTGCTGCTGTTGGTCCTTGCTGCAGGGGGTTGCTGTGGTGCTGCCGGTGCTCCTGCTGCAGCTGCCCCCGTGTTGCGCGCTGCAGCCAGACCAGGGGGCTTCCCTGCAGAGGCTGCGGCTGTTGTAGCCTGCTGCGCGCTTGCAGTTCCCTGCTGAATGATTCTTGGATGGTGCTGTTGCAGCTGCTGCTGCACTCGGGCTGTGAGGAGCTGTGCAACAGCCTTTTCTGCTTCAAACTCGTTTGACTGTGGAAGGGGCCTCAGCAAGTGTGTGAGGAAGGGTACATTGTGCCTGCAGCAGTGGTGCAGTGCAGGTTGTCATTCAAAGCACAACGGGGCAGTCCCATTGCAAGCCAGCCAACTGCCAGCAAGCAGCGAGCTGAAGATGCAGTCTTAGTGTGTCTCCACCACCGTGCATGCAGGTCGGCACCCTCCCAAGCCTGCGTAAGTGCGGTACAGCAAGTGACAGGACAGCATGAGCCCCTGTCTCACTCAGCTGCTAGTGCCGAGGAGGGAACTATGTGTGCCAGTACCTGCGCTGTCAGTACTGGCGAGAACCGAACCTGCAGTGACAGTATTGGCAAGAGCCAGGGAGGTTTTGACTTTTCTTGCAACTGTCAACCGGCCATCTTCACCTTCCCTTACACGCCTATTTTTTCTTTCAAACAGGCATGCCAGGTGCTGGCTGTTGACTGGCCCATCAGATGACAATAACAGCAGTACAATTGCATCGACTAAAGTAGCTACAGCCTCGTGTCTAGCAGCCACTTACTGCTTCTGGCGCAAAAGCTCAGGAAAGCTGCCGATGGCGTTGTGGTGCTGCCAGTGCTTGCTCAGCTGCATCACCAGCAGCAGGTCGCGCTGCACCTGAACCAGGCACTGCTGCCACGCCTGGCGCTGCTGCTGGAACTGCTGTACGTCGCTGCCGCCGGCAGTGTTGCTGCTGCTGCTGCCATGCTGGCCGAGCAGGCAGGCAGTGGGAGGAAGCTGGTGTTGGGCATCAGCCAGGAGCTGCACGCAGTGTGAGTGCAGGGCCGTCAGCAGCATCGCTTGACCCTGCTTGTGGCTGTCCGTCACATGCCACCTGCGGCACGGCCAGACACAAGCACAAGCAGCAGCGCTGTCAGTGCAGGGCCGTCAGCAGCATCGCTTGACCCTGCTTGTGGCTGTCCTGCATTTGCCACCTGCGGCAGGTCCAGACACAAGCACAAGCAGCAGCAGGGTGAGTGCAGGGCCGTCAGCAGCATCGATTGGCCCTGCTTGTGGCTGTCCTGCACTTGCCACCTGCGGCCAGGCCAGACACAAGCACAAGCAGCAGCAGTGTGAGTGCAGGGCAGTCAGCAGCATCGCTTGACCCTGCTTGTGGCTGTCCGCCACTTGCCACCTGCGGCCAGGCCAGAAACAGGCACAAGCAGCAGCAGTGTGAGTGCAGGGCAGGCAGCAGCATCGCTTGACCCTGCTTGTGGCTGTCCGCCACTTGCCACCTGCGGCCAGGCCAGAAACAGGCACAAGCAGCAGCAGTGTGAGTGCAGGGCCGCCAGCAGCATCGCTTGACCCTGCTTGTGGCTGTCCGCCACTTGCCACCTGCGGCAGGGCAGAAAAGGGCACAAGCAGCAGCAGCGGCGTGCCCCAGCACATCAGGTGTGGCCAAGACAATCCGCCAGCAGCTATGGTATGGGTGGAACCACCCATACGGACGGGAGGTGCCGTTCTGCATCCCTCCTGTCAGCACGGCAGCTGGTGCCAGCCAGCACCACAAGCCAGGTGTGTGGATCAGGGCCATGACGCAACAACACCCACCCAACAGACTGAACGTCCTGCCAAATTGGTGGTGATAAAACAGTGCAAAGCGGCTCTGCTCCAAGGGTGTTTTGTTGCAAGATGAGAAAGATGAGAGCATGTATGCTGATACAGCCAACAGTAAAGCCTGCAACCAAGGGCAAGGCTGTTGCCGTGCATCACTCTCACTCACTCATTCATGCTCAACGTGTGCCGGTACAGCAGTGCACTCAGCAGCACATCCAGAAGCTGTCGCAGAGCCTGCGCTGGGTGCTGCCGGCTGCTGCTGCCCTGCTTGCTGCTGTCCTGCCTGTCCCTTTCCTGCTGCTGTGGCTGCTGGTGTTGCTGCTGCTGCTGCCTTGGATGTGCATGGTGCTGGGGACCCTGCCGACCGTTGCCCTGCTGGCCTTTATGAATACTGCTGAGGGCCCAGACCAGCAAGCTATGTACAGGGTCGTCCTGCGCGAGTAGCTGAGGCAAGCTGTCAGTCTGGAGGGCGGCAACGCACTGCCGCAGCCACTGTGCGACTGCAAGGTGGTGGTCAGCAATGCCTGCCTGCTGCCCCTGATCTGGCTGGGGCTCTTGGGCACACCACCAGAGCTGCAGCTGCTGCGGTGGGAGCTGAGATATCTGGGGCAGTAGGGCACCCACAAACTTGCAGACCTCGGCTTGCTGGAATTGCACCTGCAGGCAGGCGGGGCCATCGACAGCAGCACACAGATCTTCGGGTTGAAGGTGTGGAGGGCTAGCTGAGGGCGGCCAGACCAGCACAGCATGTTGCAATGTTTTTGCAGGCAGGTGGCAGAGGGCCAGTCAGCACGGACTGGATTGCAGGACACTTGCTCAGCACACATGGGTTTGTGCACAGGAGCTCTGCAGTCCATGGCCCATGGCACAAGGCACCCCGCCAGCTGCTGCTTTTGCTCCAGTTGCGCAAGTGCGTGTTGAGAGCATGCCATCCACAGCATGCAAAAGCAGGGAACTGCAGGACGACAGGCTTCTGCCTACCTTTGTCTCTTGCAAGCACAGCACGTCCAACCTGCTGGCATCCTGCTGCACAGACAGCGTGACCAACAGATCAAAGCGTCTGCTGAACCACTGCTGAGTCAGCTCACAGCCCTGCACCCACAGTCCTTGTGGCAGCTGGTGGCTGGCAGGCAGCCCCGTAACCTGACCACACTGGTCTCTGCAGAGCTGCAGCAGTGCAAGCCCGGGCGGCACCAGCACAGCCGCTGCGCTGCAGGCAGCCTGCATGAGCTGCGTTTCCTGCTGCTTGAAGCGCTGCAGCTGTGGGCAGCTTTTGTCCTGGTCTCGGTCCTGGCGTGCTGAGGCCTGCTGTGATATGCTGGCCAGCTGCTGCTGCTGCTCCTGCAGTTCTGCCTCTGCTGCTGCCAGCTGCTGCGCCATCTTGAGCATGGACAGCAGGGTGGCGGTGTGCAGGGGGGTGTCCAGCTGGCCACTGCAGAAAATTGAAGCAGCAGCGGCAGACAGACGGTTGGGGACGGCAAGATCATCGTCAGGAATTGGGACTGGCTTCACTGGCAATCCCCGCGGCCCCACAGATCGCTCTGGGGGCGCACACAGGGCTAGGGCCGAGGGAGGTGCAGAGGCAGGGGCAGGGGCTGGGGCTGGCAGGCGATGAATCCACCGCATAGTCTTGCAGCAATAGGTGTGAGGTTCCTTGTGCAGAATGTGGGGGGCATGGCGGCTGCTAGGATACCCAGTGTTGTGGCGCAAGAGCAGGGGTGTGACATTTACGGCTTTGTAGAGACAATGCTCGTGGAGGACACAACGCATGAGGTTCAAGGGTTGCTGCCTGGCTATGATGCTTTTCATTGTGTCCGGCCGCGGCCAAGCCGCGGCAGGCCGCATGGGGGTATCACTGTGTTTGTTAAGAGGTTCTCTGCACTGAGCATGGGCTCAGGGCTGACGGTTACCACGGACCCGAGGGCGGGCATCGTCTGGGTGGTTGTTCCAGGTTTTCAGCTTACTGTTGCCGTGTGTTACTTCAGCCCTCATGGCTCTGCTGTGTATGCATCTGGGGTGTGGATGCAGACCCCATGGCTGCCTTGTTTGCTGGGCTGTCTGCAGCAGAGGCCAGAGGCCACAAGCATTTGGTTCTTGGGGACCTGAACATGCGCATTGGCAGATTGAGTTGTGACGTGCCCTCTAATCTTGCGGTTCCCCCAGGTCTCAATGACCCGTCAGTTCTCCCGACCTTACACCATTTGAGGTGTGTACCCTCCTACAGGCGCTCTATGGACATGTCTGTACCCAGCCGCCCTCGGGCGCTGGAGTTTATGAATGGTCTGTTTGCAGTCTCCTCGGTTGTGCTCAATGGTAGGACCCATGGGGATGTGGAAGGGGCCTTCACCTGTTATGCCAATCCCATGGGTGAGCAGTCAGTGGGTGCCAGTGTGGTTGATCTGGCCTGTGCCTCCACCTCCTTGTATCGTCATGTGCAGTCCTTCCGGGTCCTGCCTTACAAGGCGTCAGCCTCCAAGGACCACTGTGGTCTCTATGTGTCACTCACCGACCTGCCCAGGCGGTGTCATGAGGTGCCTCGCAGGGGGGGCCGGTGCAGGGTGCTCCGTCCCACCTCAGGGTCTGGCTACACTAGCGCCCTTGTGCGTCAAGCGGACTGTTTTCAGGCTATGTTACAGTCTTGGCAGGCAGGTGGTGTGAGTGTTGAGTGTGCGTTGCGGCAGTTTTCAGATCAATTGGTTTCGTGTGCGGGAGGTGACAGAGAGCAGCCTGCCCCTGCCCAACCCGGCCACGGGCGCAGGGACCAGCCGTGGTATGATGCTGACTGTAGGCGGCTTTCTGGGGAATTGGATGGGGCGTGGGCTGCCTGGCATGCAAGCAGAGGGGGTGTGTATGGCTCTCAGGACGGGTGCCCTGTTGCACGGAATGCCTTGGAGGAGGCTCGCCGTGAGTAAAAGAGCATGTGTTTTTTGGGGATAGGCGCCCGCAAACACCTTTGTCGGACGTGGCGGCTTGGACGGACTATTTTAGGGTCCTGTTGGGGGCGGCGCCCCATCCACAGGCCTTGACTGAGGATGAGGTCGCTCTCAAGCAGCAGCTGTACGTAGCAGCCCCTCGGGGTCAGGAGTCAGCCATGGCTGCACTTAACGCTGATGTCACCCTGGCTGAGGTGGAACAATGCATGGCGCTCCCGGCCGGCAAAGCCCCTGATGCTCAGGGGCTGACTGGAGAGCTCTTAAGGCTGGCCGCTGCCCCTGTACGTGATACAGGTTCGAGTGGTGACCCTCTGCCGGCCTGTCCTGTCGTTGTTGAGTGTGCACAGTGGTTGCTGCAGGCCATGTTCTCTAATTCTTGTGTCCCGGAGGTTATGCGCACCAGCAAGTTGGTCCCCGTGCCGAAGTCGCTGAGCCCCGCTGCCCTGGCAGTACGGGACCAGTACCGAGGTATCTCTGTGTCACCTGTCTTTTCCCGCATGTTGGATCGCTTCTTGAATCAGCGCTTTGAGCGGTTGGCGTCACTGCTGACACTTCGGGCTCCCACCCAGTGTGGCTTTAGGCCGGGCCATGGCACACTAGATGCCATCTTCACGCTACAGCATCTGATCAGTGTGGCGCAGCATCGCCGCCGTCGCTTGTATGTGGTCTTTGTGGACTTTAAGAAGGCTTTTGACAAGGTTAGGAGGGACCTGTTGTTGGAGCGATGTCGCAAGTTGGGTGTGCATGGCCCCTTTCTGGACATGTTGGTGGCGTTGTATGACGGGTGTGCTGTCAGGTGGCAGTCAATGGGGAGCTTGGGGACGCCTTCCCCACAGTGTCTGGCACAAAGCACGGGAGTGAGCTGAGCCCCCTCTTGTTCGGCCTGTTTATTGAGTTGCTGCATTACCTGATCAGGCTCAACTTGCCGGGGGCAGGGCCAGTGCTGAGTGGACTTAAGGTGCCTGATGTGATGTATGCTGACGACGTGGGGTTGCTCAGCTTCGAGGCTTGCGAGATACAGCAGATCGTGGATGTGCTTGATGTCTTCTGCACATTGTTTGATATGGAGGTGAACCTTGCGCCGCACAAGACTTGTGTCGTGCGTTTCCGCCCGCAACACTTGAGGGTGCCTGCAGGGTTTCGCCTCGTGTTTCGGGGCCGTGAAATTGCGCTGCAGTCAGAGTACGTGTATCTGGGCGTGCGTGTGCATGCCACTCGGGGGCTTCTGGGGGCGTCAGACGCGCTGGCAGTTTCCGGCAGCAAAGCCATGCATGCCATGCTGACGCGCTGTCGTCGGGCTTGCCTCACCCAGTTTGACATCAAGTGCAGAATGTTTGATATTTTGATCGAGCCTGTGTTGTCATATGCGTCGCGTATTTGGGGCCCGGCAATGTTTGTGAAGCGCCTGCACTCCGCACCGTACGACACACAAGCCGAGAGTGTGCACACCTCGTTCCTGAGGATCATGACAGGATCCATCAAAGGGGTTGCCAAGGATGTATTATACCGGGACCTGCACCGCATTCCCGTCATGTACCACTGGGTAGTCCTGGCTGCGCGGTGGTGGACCAAGTTGTCGGATTCGCGTGATGAGGAGCCCAGGTCACTGGCCAGCTGTGTGTGGCGCGAGGACGTTATGTTGGCCTTGGATGGCTGTCAGCGTTGCTGGTCGTATGGTGTGTTGCACACTATGTCTGGCTTGCAGCTCCTTGATAGTAGCTGGCGGCAGCAGCCTTTGGAGTGGGTGTTGCAGCAGCGGTGGCAGGAGTCAGCTGTGCAGGCTGCCTTGGCTGGCCTGTTCCGTGATAGGTGGCAGGGTCTTACAGAAGGCAGCCCTCGCACTGCACCGTCTGCAGGCATTCACAGGCTTACACACCATGCATGGGTATACCCTCTTGACCCTGGCTTTGATCCTTTCTCTAGAGACCATGCAGCCCCGCATATGAAGTTGTGCTTGTCTTTCAACGTGGCACAAAACCTGGCGCAGTTGCGTGTTGGCTCTGCACATCTTGAAATTGAGCAGGGTCGCAAGCGTAGGGAGTCTGTCCCAAGGGCGGATCGCATCTGTCGTTTGTGCTCTGGTCAGGACGCTTCGCTGGCCAACCGTGCTGCTGTGCTGGCCCGCACTGGCACCAGCAACAATGTTGAAGATCTAAAGCACTTCATTCTTGAGTGTCCCGTGTATGATGATCTGCGCACCGCCTGCCCAGCCTTTGCTGACCCGGCTTCAGTCCAGTTGGGTGACCAAGATTGTGTTGCTACTGTGTTTCAACATGCCGAACAGTCGGCTCTGGCACACACTTTGTACAAAATGAAAGTGCGCAGAGCACGCCTGCTTGGCCTTACCATGGGTATTTGACTGACTTTGTTCTGTTTCTTGTGTCCACACTGGTATAGTCGCCTGCCCTCATCTCTGCACACAATAGGCTCCTAGCATGGCTGGCACTTGCTGCAATTCTGGTGGTTCTGCCTTTTTTGGTCAACCCGGTGTAGGTGGTGCAAACCACCGCAGGGGAGACAACTTATGAGGTTCACCTGGCTCGATCCTGGTGGGCAATGCCATTGTTGTTTGGCGAAAATGTCCATGTAACATACTCCCCCAAAAATAAGTAAGATCTGGCCTGGCTGCCCTCACCAGCACATAGCTGTTGCAGCACATGCAGGAAACAAATGTTGGATTTGACATAGCATGCCCAGATATACACACCTCTGCTCCTGCAGCGCGGGGCATGCCAGCACCAGCAGGATGTCCGCCATGCAGGACAGCTGCTGGTGGGGGGTCATCAGCTGGAACAGCAGATCATAGCTGCTGCTGAGCGCCACCAGCTGCTCCAGCGGGTCAAACATGACCCGATAGTACCACCACAGCGACACACGCCGCAGCAGCCGCAGCAGCGGGGACTCAAACGCTGCTGGCTGCTGGCTGATGGTGTTGTGCTGCTTGGCATGCTGGTGCCGCCTGCACAGCTGCACGACATGACTCAGCCCTGGAGTCCTCTCCCTGTTGCTGATCAGCAGTGCATGCAACTGTGATGTTCTGATGCAAGCTGGACTGACGCGTGGTGCTTTTGGGCCGAAGAGATGTGGGTTCGCGTGGTGTGCTGACCGCTCAAATAGCTGATGTGCCTCCTCTTCGTTGGGCTTGCCAGACAGGTGCGCCAGCAGCTGCTCGTCTGGGCCTGCATTCAAGTGATAATTGATGTGGTATCACCTCTCGTGCCCACATAAACACACCCAATAGCAACAAAGCTCAGCACACAGCGTGCTGCCACAGCACATGCAGCATGCTTCAGATGCTGACCTGTAAGGCATGCCTCCCGCTGCTCATTGAAAACAACAGGACACACGTATAGGGTCCGCAGCTCATCTTCAATTTGGGCCCTCAGCCGCTTGCTGGCCATGGCTTGCTGTTCAAGCAGCTGACAGCATGTTGCTGTTGTGGGTTGGCAGGCCTACAGGGAAACCGTTTATTAGTGCTGGATATTTGGTAGCTCCTTGATTGTTTACTGATGTTGTCGAACACCGACACAGTGGCAACAGCCAAACTGGATCCAGTCTGATCAGCTCAGCACATCAGCGTCGTTGTTTCCTGCATCACGCAGAACCAAGACTGTTATCTCTGCCAATCTTTTCAATCAGATACCATGTTGCAGAATGCCTGAATCAAAGGGGAAAGGCGGTTGCGCACACGGTTGCCAACTGCTTGTGTCTTGGATTTGAGAGTGGTTTGAACTGAAGGGAGCTCGTATGCGCATCGTCAGCAGGCATGGGTCATTCATTCACACTGGGTGAATACAATTGCGACTATTCTGGCTGACCTCAGGAATTGCAAGTCATGTTGCCAGCCTGCACTGCTGACCACCCCCCCTGAAGGTCCCTTCTGGGACCTGACCCTGGCTGCTGCTGACAGCCACGCTACCGTACCCCCTCAACCAAGCCCACTGGCCTTCAACAACGGTCACCTTTCAATTGGCACATCATGATCCAGAACAGGCTGCCATCTGTTCGTCTCAGGTTCTGTCATGTTCAAACGGGACCAATATACAAGCAATTATACAAGCCTGCGCCATGCCTGGACAGCTCAGCAGCCAAAACAGAGCTCCTTGCAGATCCATCTACCTGCAGATGAAAGTGTGGTTGGTGCTCAGCAGTGCTGATGGTCTGGATTCGTACCCAACTTGCTGAGTCAAGACAGCCAACCACTCTCACACTGAACGTTCTGTCAAGTACCCGCTGCCTGAGTGTGCTGCCTGTCCACCAAACAGCGTTGTAACCTGCCCTCAGCACAAGCACAGCCTCCAACTGCACAGCCTGTACCGAAGCACATCACTACAGCAGCTTCATGATACAAGTGGGCAGTCAAAACGACAGGGGCAGCGCCCCCAAGAACACCCAAACCGTGGAACGCAACCTGCAGGGCATCCAATAATAGGATCAGGTACACAGTACGCAGCAGACAAATTGCAATTCTGCGATCAGGCAAGGCAACACCCATCGACCCGGGTTTGCAGCAGATCCATCACGACTGCTCCACAGCTGCCAGGTCCCAGAAGGAGCGTGACCTGCTGCTGCTGGGTGAGCGCTGGTAGCCAGGCTGCTGCCAGCACAGCCCATTACGCGCCAGCGCCTGCAGACGCCTGCAGGGCAGAGGATGACAGATGGCACATTAATGTGTGCATTATCCGTAATCTGTGACATGCATGGCCCCAGCACAATTGATGCATGCAGGCACCCACAAACAATGCAGGCTGGGCATACCCTTTTACTCCTGAGCCAGTTCCAACAAATAGGCTGATTGACGCAGCTACGCATCAGCAGAACCCTCTTGCAGGAGCGCCAGTTGCTAGTTCAGGACTGTGCAGGCTGACAGACGTAACACCTAAAAATTAGGAGCCAGGCACACCCACTGCCCACACAGAATCGGACCAACCTGCTCACTAGCCTAGAGTTTTGGTGAACCAGGCTGCAGCAACACATTGCAGCATCACGTAACAGGTCAAACAGGGTCAAACACACAATTTCGCCGCAGCTCGGCACCAGCACTCACCAGCAGTTGGCGTTGTGCACCTTCTTCGCTGCGTCAGCACACTGCTGGCTGCAGTACTGAGCAGCTCCACAGCTGGGACACCCCAGCACCACAGCCTTGCTAGCATGGCCAGCAGGGTCCACCCCTCCTGTCTGACTGCAAGTTGGCCCTGCAACGCTGCCCTGCAGCTTGCGCCCTGCAGCTTCTTGCACCCCCTGCTGTAGTGCACCCCCACACCAGTCGCATGCAACATCAGCTGCCAGCAGCAGCCTCCTGCGGCTCTCCTGCAAGTCACTGCTGCTGCCACTGCTGCCACTGCTGCCGTCAGTGCCGCCGTCAGTGCTGCCATTGCTGCTGCCCACCAGCAGGTGCTGTGCAAGGTGCTGCTGCCAATGTGCTGGTGGGGTGTCCCTCAAGCGCTCAGCATGCAGCCAGTACAGAACATGAACCAGCCCATCTATCGACCCCGAAAGGCCCGCCATTTCCTGTTGCACATGCTCAGGAGCGCTACTGGCTGAAGCCACATCCACCTGCTGCCGCAGCTGCTGCAGCAGGCCTGTTGCTGCTGTTGCCACAGGTGCTGCTAGCGTAGGCACGCGCTCGCAGTCCTTGTAAGCAGCCCCCACACCATCGTACAACGAGGCAAGGAAGGGTGGCAGCCGCAGCCCAAATGATGCAAGCGCCACTGCAGCAGCAGCTACCCGTCCCTCTGGATCGACCGCCCCGTCAACCTTCGCAGTGCCAGCAGACCCCTCCCTGCTGTTCCCGCCCTTTGACTTTAACTCCTGTACTGCTGGTAAGGTTGCTGCGTGCTGTGCCTGCAAGTCAGCCGAGAAGGCATGGTATCGAGCCAGCAGCTGCAGCCACGGCAGCGTCGTTGCCGGCGCTGCTGCGAAGCATTCAAACTGTGTCGCAAGTTGGAACATGCTGGGGCTGTATCTACTGCTACAGCTGTCTGGGCAGCACCCGGACCTGCTGCTGCTGCTGTTGCCGCCGCCACTGCTGCTAGTGGTGCTGTTTGCGCATCCGCTGCTGCTGGCAGCAGACGCACATATGGGCCTATCCTCTACTGCTGAGCTCTCAGAGACACCCACTGCTGCAGTAGCCAATAGCAGCTGTGGCACCATGCCCGCCCCTGCAGCAGCTGTGTGTGCGGCCAGGGCGACATTCACTTGTCGTGCTGCGTGTGGCTGCAGCTCTGCCAGGCTGTCATCATCCTCACCCAGCAGCTGCAGCGACAACAGCTGACACACCAGGCTGGTGGGCTGGTACCCCTGTGACACAATACAAACAGCGGGGGGAGCAGGCAGCAGGCGAGAGAGAACTGGCAAGCATGTTGTATGTGTATGTGCTCAGCTGAAGTTCAGCCATTGGTGTCTCACGCAGTGACCTGCAGCACTGTGTGCTCCTATTTGCAATCAAAGGAGGAGTGGAGTGGACGAATTGTTTCTATAAGGGGTATGTCCTGCCGGGAAGGCATGCTGCCTCAGCTTGGGAGGCAGTCAAGCATGTGCACATGCACTCCCACCCCCTTAGCTGCAAACTGCCCAATGCAGATTCCACTTGTCTCAGTGTTGGTGAGGACTGACCGACAAAAGCGCCTTTGACAAATGCAGCCCTAGAAGGTGTGACACACTGCTGTGCTGGAGGTCTTTCCAGTACTGCTGCATGTATGAGCAATTTGAAGTTGACAGCCATACAAAAGACAGTCCACAGGTTGCTGCGCACCTGTGCATACTGCCGCCGAGCCGCCCTGGCATACTGCACCACCAGCATGCGTGCCGCCACATTACTGCTGCTGCTGCTGCTCCTATCCCCGCCAGCCCCCAGCCTGCCTGCCCCTGCTGCCCAGCCGTTGCCCACCAAGTCCCTGATGCTGGGAGGCACCAGCAGCAGGTCAGAGGCAAGGCTGCGGGTCAGAGTGGACCACAGCACAGGGCTGGTGCACTCAGGGACAGCGGCAGCAGCCGCTGCTGCTATCCCCTGACCATTGCCAGCCAGCTTCACCTTCTGGTGCTGCTGCTGCTGCTGTGCGTAGTGTGAGGCTCCATGCTGGTACCAGAAACTGGCAGCAGGCTTCACCTGACCCAGCAGCTGCCACAGCAGGTGCCTTGTCGACTCACCAGCCTCACCCTGCTGCTGCAGCTGCTGTAGTTCCACCACCACTGGGACCACAAACTGCTGCTGCTGCTGTTCTGCCACCCCTGAGCCCTCACACTGGCCAGCAGCGGCGACAGAGTAAGGACTGCCCTGCAGCAGAGCTGCAGCAGCACCGCCAGCAACCACTTCCTGCAGCTGCAGCTGTTGCTGCAGTTGCGGGATGTCGGTTGCCCAAGTCTCTCGCTGCGCCAAGCATGCCTCCTTAGCAGGCTGCTTGAAGGACACCACCCAAGCCTTCGGCACTGACACAGCGCAGCCTGGCTGCTGCTGCTGCTGCTGCTGCTGCTGCTGCTGCTGTGATGGCTGCTGCTGCGGCTGCTGCTGCTGCTGCTGCTCGAGCACCATCAGAGAAAATGCCCCAAGGTCTCCCAGGTTCTGGGCAGCCTTAGCAGCCTCCCCCACGGAGGCCTCAGCACCAGCAGCAGCAGCAGCAGGAGCAGCAGCAGCTCCAGGAGAAGTCCCCATGGCCACCTGACAGCCACCCTCTCCTCCGCTGCCAACCTGCCCTGCTGCACCCTGCTCTGGGGGGCCCACCAGCCCCGCAAATGCCTTCAGACGCTGCAGGGTGCAGTCCGCAGGCAGCTGCTGGCTCCCACAAGCACTCCCTGTCTGCACCGTAGGTCGTAACACACCACCCTTACCCTCGCCGTCAACCTCAACCCCAACCCCTGAGGGTGCACCTTCAACACCGCCCTCAACACCAGTAGCACCACCACCGGGTGACAGCAGTCCGACTAGCCGACCAGCATGGCACTGCAGCTGCAGCACCCTGTTCAGCTGCAGCTGCCGCTGTGTCAGCGCCCTCGCACGCTGCAGATGCCACCAGCGCAACCGTCCCCAGTCATACCTGAAATCAAGTCAGCGGTACAGAGAATGAGCTTGCAAAAGTATGAGCTTGCAAGCATCGTCACGAGCGTCTAAGCATTGTTGGGAGAGCAGATGCGGTCATACCTCAGCTGCAATCAGCACGTGCTGGAAGCCAAGTGAGCTAAGGTCATACCTGGCAGCGTTGCGCCGCACACGCCGCTCCAGCCGCTGCTGCTGCCGCTGCTGCCGCTCCTGCAGGCTGCGTGAGCTAAAAGCTGCGTCCATGAGCACAGCAGCAGCAGCAGTGGGGCTGCTGCTGTTGCACCTGCGCTGCGAGCCCAAGGGCACCCTGTCGGCTGTAAAAGCATCTGCAAGCCCTGACCTATCCTGTCGCTGCCATCGTCACTGCTGCATCGGCTGTTGCTGGTCCAACCCGAGCTTGCACTGCTGTCTGTACCCTTGGGGAGAGGCTTGCGGCGAAGGTTATGCAGCTCACAGCTTGAACGCTGCCAAGCAGCAGCATCAGGCACCTGCTGCAGCTGCTCCTGCAGCTGCTGCTGCCTGCGCTGATACCGGGACCTGCAATGCTGAAGCTTCTGTGTGGCTCGAGCCAGATCCTGGGTATCCTCCAGCTTTTGCTGCTGCAGCAGCCGCAGCCGCTGCTGCTGCATCTGGCTTGGCTCTGCTGGGTGCTGACTGCGGTCCTCGTTGTTGAGCAGCAGCCGCTGCTGCAACCGTAACGAGCAAGCAGCAGCATCGATGGCGTCCCTGGCATGATAGCTAGCGAACTGAGCAGACAAAGCTTGCTGCCTGCATGCTGCTTCATCTTCTGAGCTGTCGTATACCGTGCGCACCAGCTCGCTTCGCATCACCAGCTTGGGCTGACACAACCAGATTGGCCGCACCGCAGCTGCTGCTGCTGCTGCTGTCGCCGCCCCTCCTGCTGGGTCGATGTCGCTGCCGCTGTCACTCAAACCACCCGAAGCCGCTGCAGCAATGGTTTCGGTGCTGCAGCGGCGACGGCTGTTGCTGCTGCTGTTGGAAGCCGTGAACTTAGAGCGCTTGAGCACCAGGATATCGCCCTTTGACCTGCCCCCGATGAATATCTCGGCAGTTGCCGGGGCTGGCAGCAGCCACCATAGGCTCGCGCAGGGCGGGGTGATGCGGCTTAGACAGTAGAACAGCTGCACAGGATTTCAGCACAGCAGCCGCAAAAACAGCACAGTATGCAGGCAGGCGTCACAATTCAGGCACATCTTGTGAGTTTGATTATTGCGAGAGGTCCTTTACTTGACCCTACTCTTTGGCATACAGACTTGTGGCAGATAAGCCAGGCACAGTTCGTATCGGCTGGCACAGCTCAAGAAGGAGCAACAGTGCTGGTCACCCATTGTGCTTGTCGAGGGTTGTGCGTGCGTCTGCAGCGAGCACCAAGACAGTGCAAGTTGCGTTGGCAAACCTTGAAAAGGTGTATCAACACATCCTATTTGTACTGCTATTAGTACCCGTTGATGCCGTGTGCTGGCTTGCCCCCAGCCACCTCAGGGCCGGCCCAACCCACCACCCCTATCTCTACAGGTGTTGCCACCGCCAGTCCATCCAGGCTGGAGACTACTTTTACTGTTACTGTTACATGGTTCAGGTTGATCCTGAACACCCCGTAGGGAGCCAACGAGGCTCATGGGGCATACACCTAACAGTGCAAGTAGTTATAAACACGTGTAACAGTGCCGGTAACAACTTCCAACCCCGTGCTACTCACCGCCTGTGCTGCTTCCTCCTGCATACACTGTGCCAGGTGACTGTACTGCTCCTCACTCCAGGCCACGTCCGGCATGCAAGGGCTTGCATGGACCAGATAGCGGACCATCTTGCCCAAGAACATATGCAGGCAGCCTGACAAGTTTTCGTGTGCGCTGGTGAGAGTGGAGTCAGCAGCCTAAGACAGCAATGGCAGCAGTAAGATTCACCAATGACAGCATCAGCAGTTGGCGCAGCAGCAGGCGCAGCACAGCACACCATAACTATCCTGATTCTCCTAGAGCTGTCCAGCACTCTAGCTTTGTCGCGGGCGAAAACATGGTGTGCCCAACACCTGCACATAAGGCCAGTGCTCACACATTCTGCATAGGCAATTTTCAGAGGTGCCACAGACGTGAAGGACACAGCTCGACTAGGGTGCCATGCTGTGAGCCACGCCCGCCGTACTCTTGCAAACATGCACAAGTCAGCTGCAGCAGTGCACCAGGGACCCACCACTCTTGCACGCAGCTCGTGTACAAGGTCGTGAGCACGCTGTATGCTGCCCCATGCATTGGGCACGATGCTGGCACAAAAGCCGTCCTCGATCGACACATGGGCCCTGACCAGGCACGGCAGCAGCTTCAGCAGCTGCGAGTGGGCGGGCTGGACCCTGTGCTGCCAGATGCCAGCGAGGATGCCATCCCCGTGGTCACCCAGGCAAATGTGCTGCAGTCGGCGCAGCAGCTGCAGCTGCTTCTGCAAGGACAGCATCATGGAAGGGGGGGGGTGATAGGGTTTGTTGACATAGTAGTGGGAGATTAGGGTGCAGGGGGTGAGTAGCTCCATGTTGACAGTGGTCAGAGTCATGTACACAAAGCAGCAGCTGTCAACGAACCTATACGAGCCTTGTGATGAAAAATGCCACATATGGCATGCCTTGCAAGCTGCCCCTCCTGCCATGCTCTGTTTAGCAGTGTGGATGCACAACAACTTGAACTCCCCCTTGTGGAACACAACCGACATTGCTGCCTATGCTGCATGGGTGTGCGTGGATGTGGTCGCACTATGCTGGAGGGGTACTGCAGGTTTTTACATCCACAGCTGGGCTACACATCACGTGAACTCACAGAGTCAAAAGTTGCCTACCTGCATCTGACGGCCTGTGTGTCCCAGCCAAACATTGATAGACACCAGCCGCTCCAGCACCTTCATGGTTTTGAGCAAGTTGCAGCTCCATCGGGTGACCCTCAACCCTCTCAAGGGCCTGCAGCACATGCACGAATGGCCCATTGTGCAGTACAGTACGTCACAGTACGTCACAGTATGCTACCATACTACTGTAGGATGGCATGACTTCCTACAGCATAGGACAGCACGGGGCGGTATGCAATGGTGTGAAAGGCATAGAACATTGCTGAGGACGACGTTTCAAGCCACAGAGAGCCCCTGCATGCATGTCAGAAGCGCAACGGTGACGTACAAAGATCTCTGTAGAGCACCTAGACCTGCGTGGTGATACCAAGCTTCGGCTTCGGCAGTTAACTAGGTCTGGAGAGTACCACTATGTGGTGAAAGTATCCAGTAATGAGGGAATGACAGCACAGTGGCAGCATATGCAGCGGCAGTTCCATCTCCCCTTCCCCTCCAATAATGTCTGGCTCAACTCAGGCAGATGTCCAACGGTTACGCATTCAGTCTGTATTTTTGTATTTTTTTTACATATTTTATATCTTATATTCTTTCTTTGTCTTTTTTTGGTTTGGGTGTTACAGCCGAACGATTGTTCAACTACAGGACTATATTATATATTCTATTTTTTTTTACTTTGGTTTTATATACATGGTATTTTGTTTTGTGCCACAGGCTGTGCACTCACCCCTGCAGCAGCGGGTCCCCCCATGTGTCTGTGTCGGACTCCTCCACATGCTCAAACACCAGGCTGAGCAGATTCTCAGACACTGACTCCACCCAGCCTTGAATAAGGTCTGGCAGGCCTGAAAGGTCCTACAAGACAGACACACAGCCGTTCAAAAGTTGTCCTTCAAACCAGACGCAAGTGCGGTTTATAAATGTAAAAATTATTATTATTGATGAATGATTTATTTATCTGAATTACATTTAGGCACAGCAGCACCCTGCAATGCCCCTCACAAGGAAGCATGCGGTGCTTCCTCTGCGAGGCTGATGGGACGATGGCTTGGGTGGTAGGCTAGAGAGTATCCCGTCCAGCTTGCCAGGGTGCAAGACTGTGGTTGCTACAGCTGCAAAATGTCAAGACAGCCATTGTGCTCAAGCTCTAGGGGCTTTAGCCTGGCTGCTTATACCTGTACTGACCACCAGCTTTTACAAACAATCAGGTAAAAAATACAGGTAAGCCTGGCCCTGCTCCTCACCAAATAATTCAACAGACATTCAGGGATGGCATCGTCCCAGGCGTCCGGCTCCAGAGAGCCCAGCACGTGATCAGCGAAAGGCTTGTCTATCTGCTCACGCGCTGTGGCCGTCCACTCACGAACTTGAGTCGAAACCCTGTCCTGCAGCCGCGACACCTGCAGCCAGAGCATGTATAGCTGAATCACACGATGTAGCCAGCATGTGAAAGGACTAGCTAGCACACACAGTGCTGACGATGTGCGGTACAGACGATGTGCAGCACGAACGGGATGCGGTGCCGCATGCTTCATGCTGATGCTTCCAGCTGCACTGCAAGGCGCAGGTCTACGCAACACATTATCCATGCAAAAGCACTCAAATGTGTCTATTTGAAGAAGGCGTGCTGCGAGAAGCGTGGTGTTAATTACTGCGTAAACAACCTACTGCTCACCCACGCTTACCCGGTAAAACATCTCCTGTAGAGTCTGCATCAGTTGCCTGGACGCGCTCCCGCCCAGGGACCGTTGCTCCTCGTAGCAAAACGCGCTCGGCAAGTCCACGTAAAGGCAGTACGTGAGCAGCGCCAACACGCCAGGGTCGCTGAAGAAATCGGACCCTTTCAGCGCGTCCAGGTGGCGAGACGCACCTTGCGTGAGGCAGTGGCTGAAGCCGCCCACGATGCCGAGCACGTCCTCCAGCTCAACGAAAGCCTCGATGAGCCTGCACAAATTCATCACGCAACAGCCAACTTGATGTCAATTGAGGCCTGGTGGAGACAACCAACTGTCCAGACGGTATGATGGGAGGTCGAAGTCAGGCGAACGACTACCATCCGCAAAGCTGACAGGCAGCGATCAACCAGTGCGATCCCCTTCGTAAAGTTCATGCCCACTTAGTCGGTCCCATCGGGGTACGGGGACCACTGCATCCCACATGACCTGGACACTGCAGTTGCAACTCACTTGTGCTGGGGCAAGGGCATATGGTTCAGGGTGCAGCAACACGACCCCTGAAAACCTGAGACATCATTGGATCCACCAAGGTGCTACGCATCGCTGTAACCCAGCTCCGGCACACACCCACCCACTCACTTGAATGCCTGCGTCGCAACCACCTCATCCGCCGTAGCCACAACCCTCAGTAAATCGATCCAGGCCACTGCCTGCTTCAGCGGCATCTTGACAAAGTACCCGCTGCTCGACCCACTGCAGCTGAACCTGTGCAGCACGCGCTGACTGGCAGCTTCCACCTGCTGCTGTTGCTGCTTGGGGTAGAGCGCCGTTACCAATCCCTCCATGCGCTGCTTCCAAGCCCGCATAAGCTTCCGCATGGCCTCTTTGAACTCATCAGTAGTGGCTGGTCCCCCAAGCTCTCCATCACCCCTGCTGCTGTCGCTCTCGTCCGTGCCTGATTCGGAATCCTCATCGCTACTACCAGTGCTGCTTGCTGCAGCATCCTGCCTGTCAGAACCCCTGGCTGCCTCGGCGATGTTTGCTGCTGTTGGGGGAGATTCTGCTGGTGCCAGCGCCGGTGCTTGTGTTGGCCCACTATTGAATGTTGCTGGTGCTGCTGTTCTGGCGGTGATGGGGCTGGCAGCAGCAGAGCTGTAGCCGCTGCCGTGACCGCCAACCCCACCAGGCTGTGCAGCATCCTTAGCATGAAGATGCTGCTGCTGTTGTGGCTGCTGCTGCTGCGGCTGCTGCTTTGACCGCTGCTGCTGCTGTATGCACTCCCGCAGGAGTTGCTCCAACTCCCTGCTGCCCTGCCCTCCTTGCTGCTGCTGCTGCCCCAGTTGCTGCACCTGCAGCGACGCCGGGGATTGAGGTCCCTGCAGCGTCAGCTGCTGCCCTGCAGTGCCCAGGTTTTGCAGCCCAGCACTCTCCTTGCTGTTTGAGGGCCGGGCACTGCCCTCCAAGTTGCTGTTAGGACTGAAACAGCCGGTGCAGGCTGCTGCTGCTGCCCTGCAGTGGCCTGATTGTGCTGTAGGCCGGCTGCCGGGTCACCTTTGGGGAGCGCGAGGTCAAGCAGAGCCTGCACCAAAGCTTCTGGGGCGCCGTCAACCCCTGCTGAGGAGCTGTCCAAGCCTAGCAGAGCTCGCAGCAGCTCCAATTGTGTGGCGCCTGCTAGCTGGCTG
This sequence comes from Desmodesmus armatus, assembly GCA_007449985.2. Classification (NCBI taxonomy): domain Eukaryota; kingdom Viridiplantae; phylum Chlorophyta; class Chlorophyceae; order Sphaeropleales; family Scenedesmaceae; genus Desmodesmus; species Desmodesmus armatus. The sequence goes on from VIIQ02000559.1 coordinate 470,092, forward strand.
GGCTCAACACTATTGGTGCTGTTGCTAGAATTGCTGCTGGCGCTGGCGCTGCTGGTGGCGGCTGGTGCAGCTGGCTCCGGGTGCTGTGCGCTGCATGGGCTGTTGCGGCGAGCGTGCATGTGTCGGCGAGGGGTGTGCTCTGAAGGGGACAGTGCCACATCGGCACTGGTATGGCCCTGGGACACCGCACCGCCAGTTGGAGAAGATGGCTGCTGCTGCTGCTGCTGATTGTGTGGGCTGCCAGCTGCTGCCGCCTCATCGTCAGAGCTGCCAGCTTCTGTCCCTGCAGCCCCTGCATCCGATGCCGCAGGGCTGCCGCCCCCCTTGCCACCTTTCAGGCGCAGCACAGACGCAGCTGGCGAAGCGGGGTCACCCTCGCTCACCACAGCGCCAGGTGATGCTGTGCTGCTTGTATCCCTGCTGCTTCCAGCAGCACCAGCAGCAGCAGCGCCACACGCTGCTGCTGCAGTGTGCTGGGGCACAGACCCCTGTGTTGCCGCCATATGCTGCTGCTGCTGCACCACCTCTGCCAACCAGTCCCATTGCTGGAGCAGTTGCTCAGAGAGCTCGGGTGGTGCCTTCAACAGACGCAGCAACTGCTGCATCTGCCGTTTGCGGCGCGCAACACCCCCTGCCAAAGGCAACTGCGCGGCCAGCATCTTGAACAGTCTGTCGATACATATTGTGGTTCTTTCGTGCTGGGGAACCACAAATTGCAGGAGTCCCAGCAGGGTCCAGATCACCTCACGCAACTCCTGTGTGCTGCTGCAGCCCACCTTTTGGACAGCAGCTCGGACCTGGTTGATAGTGCACCCACCAGCAGCCCCTGCCCCCTGAGCAAGTTCGCTCAGAGTCTGCACCAGCGCCCGCACCATTGCGTGAGCAGAAACAACCAGGTCTTCCTTATTGTAGGACTGCCCCGAGCTGCTGCTGGTACCTGCTGCTGCTGCTTGAGACACGCTGGCAGCTGCTGCTCCGCTGCTGCTGCTGCTGCCGCGGCTGCTGCTGCTGCTAGAGCTGGAGTCCAACGGGTCAAGAAAGCGAGGCAGAAATCCGGGGCTGCCACTGCAGCATGACAGCAGTAGCAGAGCAGCAGCCTTGGTGCAGGGCAGGAACAGCAGCGCTGGCAGCACCGGCAGCTATGTGTCGGCAAGATGACGTCCACCTTCAGGAAAAGGGACCTGGCATTTCTAAAAGGTGCCAGCCCTCTTCACGTCCAGTGCCAACCTCCACATTGCCCTTGTTGCCAACTCGACATTGAGGTCACAACCCCCTGGCCAAAGCATGCATGATGCCGATGATACTGTCCGTGTGGATACAGTTCCCGCACTGCAGTTGTATGCCACAATCAAACAGCCAGGACCAGCCTCTCATTGCTGCCACATGAAAGCCACAGACAGGCCAGCATTCAGCACATGCAGCCTGTGTGTCAAGCACATGCAACCTCAATGATACACCACACCAACCTGTGCGTCAGCAGCACCCTCTCAATGCCGCCATGCGCATTGTGGTGCTGCCAGTGCTTGGTCAGCTGCATCACCAGCAGCAGGTCGTGCTGCACATGAGCCAGGCACAGCTGCCACGCCTGGCGCTGCTGCTGCAGTACCTCCCGCGCTTGCTGCGGCAGCTGCTGCTGCTGCTGACGGTCCCCACCACTGCCGCTGCCGCTGCCGCTGCCACCGCCACTGCCACTGCCAGTGGTGGTGCTGTCTGATGTTTGTGTGGTGTGCCGTCCCAGCAGGCAGGCTTGTGCTGGCAGTAAATCCCTTGCCTGTACTAGCAGCTCCATGCAGTGGCAGTGCAGCGCTGTCAGCAGGCCCTGCTGGCTGGTGGATCGGTCCTCTTGCAGGCAGCACCTGCATGTATAACACGTCAAAACATTACAGATGTTATGATACTACCCAATGCAGTACTGCACGTGCCACAGTACGTCGCAGTACAATGCAGTACTGCACAGGAGCAAGAGCATCACACATAGGCCCCAGTGCAATACACCAGATGACGGCATACATGCGCACTGCCTCTCTCTCTCCAGGGGACAGTACGCTACTGTTGGCAAGCTATTTTTTTGACTTTGACGGCACCTTGAGGTCTTTTAGGCTGCCTCGGCTCAAGCCTGTCTTTCTCTGCCGACTCTGCCGACTTTACAAGCAGCTATGTTTGCCCCAGAAAAGGCACCTTGAGGCGCTCGGCTGCTGGCACTGATAGGCTTCCTCGGCCCAAGCCTGTCCTGTTCTTGCACAAGCCAACCTTTACTCACTGATTGATGTTCAATGTGTGGCGGTACTGCAGCGCACTCACAACAACTTCCAGCAGCTGTCGCAGGGCCTCTGCAGGATGCAGCGGCTGCTGTTGCTGCTGCTGCTGTGCCGGCTGCTGCCGTGGCTGCTGCTGTTGCTGCTGCTGCTGCTGCTGCTGCTGCTGCTGCTGCTGCTTGTCATCGCTGTCCCTGCAGCCCTCCGAGGCAGCGTCATGCTGCCCTTGCCCCAGCCCCTGCGCCTGCCTCCTCCCCTGCTGCTGGCCTCCACCCTCTGCTGTCTTGTCATGCTGCTGCTGCTGCTGCTGCTGCTGGTCAGCCTGTGGGCTACTGTGCCGCTGAGCAGTAGACGAGTCCCCGTTCATGGCAGCAACCAGCCACTGCAGCAGCTGCAGGATCGGGTCCCCACCCCCTGCTCCTAGCACAGGCACCTGGGGCCCGTCCCCATGCAAGGCTTGGCAGCAATGCTGTAACCATGCAGCCACTGCTGTCTCGTGCTGCACTGGTCTGCTCACGAGGGGGTCTGCAACCTCGTGGGTGAACCACCAGTGCTGCAGCTGCTGCTGCGGCAGGCTTGCTACTTGTGGCAGGAAGGCACCAACAGTCCTGGAAGCGTTGGACTGGTGCAGGGAGGCCTAGGGAGGCAGGATCGGGAGGGGAGGGGTTGATGAGCAAGAGAAAGCACAGCTGGCAGTCAGGTGTGCGCAGGTACAACAATTGAAACAACTGACACAAGCTAGCAGATGCTCGGGAAGTAGGAGGGGTGCACCACCAGTGCATCAGCTATTGCTTCGGCAGGGCCCCTTTTAGAATCCCCCAACCCGTCTTCAAATTGTTTGATGCAATCAGGGAAAGGATCTCATTGCAACACGCCTCCAACCCCCAACAGAAGGCAGAAAAGCGCCCATTACTCTGGGTCCTTCCCCCACCTCAGCAGCATCTGGGCCCAGCATGTGCCACTGCCCGTTCATCTGACTCACTGCCTCTGGCAGGATCGCAGCAAACAAGCAAGTGAACACCTGCTGCAGAGCAGGGCCGCTGCTTGGAAAGTGTCCACCTGTCAACTTCCCCCTGCCCCCTTCCCCAAACCGCCAGCGGTGAAATCAATTAGTTGCAACCCCCCCCCCCCCCCCCCCCCCCCCCCCCCCCACACACACACACACACACACACACACACACACACACACACACACACACACACACACACACACACACACACACACACACACACAAGAAGGAAGAGATGCACCCTCCACCCTCGCTCCCTCCCCCTCACCTCAGCAGCATTCGTGCCCAGCATGTGCCACTGCCCGTTCAACTGACTCACTGCCTCTGGCAGGATCCCAGCAAACAAGGAAGTGAACACCTGCCTGGCGGCAGGGCCGCCGTTGGAAAAGTGTCCACTTGTATTATCCCCCCTCCCCCCTTCCCCAAACCGCCAGCAGTAAAATCATTTGGTTGTACCCCCTCCCCCCCCCCCCCCCCCCCCCCCCCCACACACACACACAAGAAGGAAGAAGTGCACCCTGCACCATGGGTCCCTTGCCCGCACCTCAGCAGCATCTGAGCCCAGCATGTGCCACTGCCCATTCATCTGACTCACTGCCTCTGGCAGGACCGCAGCAAACAAGGAAGTGAACACCTGCTGCAGAGCAGGGCCGCTGGTGGGCAAACATCCACTTGTATCACCCGCTCTCCGCCCTTTCACAAACCACCAAGCAGTGAAAGATTCATCCTGAAAACCCCCCAACCTCCACAAGAAGGAGGGCATGCACCCTGCACCCTATGTCCCTCCGCGACCTCACCTCAGCAGCATTCGTGCCCAGCATGTGCCACTGCCCGTTCAACTGACCCACTGCCTCTGGCATCATCGCAGCAAACAAGCATGTGAAAACCTCCTTGAGAGCAGGGCAGCCCTGGCGCCGCTGGTGCTGGCTAGGCGTGGGCAGATGCAGCCTTGCAAGCTTGAACAAGGACAGGCTCTGTGGCTGGTAGGCAGCACAGGCTGCACTCAAACGGCATTGGGATGAGGCTGCTTCAAGGTCCTGCTGTTGCTGAAGGTGCTCCTGCTGCTCCTGCTGTTCCTGCATGTTCTTGCTGCTGCTGCTGCACGTGTGTTGTTGTGCGTCTTGGTGTGGCTCCTGCTGCTGCTGCTGCTGCTGCTCCTGCAGCTCTGCCTCTGCTGCTGCCAGCTGCTGCGCCATCTTGAGCATGGACAGCAGGGTAGCGGTGTGCAGGGGCGTGTCGAGCTGACCACTGCAGACAAGGCACGGCACCGCAGGCAGACAGGCGAGCAGGCAGGCAGACGCACAACCACCGGTTCTTCAACCATGAATGAAGTCATGAAGGCTGAAGTCCGCGCCTTGCTTGCAAACCATGTGAAGCTGGTTGAAAAAACAATGGATGACTTGCACCGGACTCAGCTATGATGTGGCAAATAAATTGTAGCAGAGCCATAACTGGGTTTACGAAGTGACTCAACAACAGCTGTGCAGCCAATACATCACAGTGTGGGGTTATGCAGGATGGCTTGCACCGTGGTACCAGCAAGAAAAGCCATGCCCACCTGTGCTCCTGCAGCGCGGGGCATGCCAGCACCAGCAGGATCTCGGCCATGCAGGACAGCTGCTGGTGGGGGGTCATCAGCTGGAACAGCAGCTCGTAGCTGCTGCTGAGCGCCACCAGCTGCTCCAGCGGGTCAAACATGACCCGGTAGTACCACCACAGCGACACGCGCCGAAGCAGGCGCAGCAGCGGAGACTCAAACACGGACTGAACTGCGTGCTCCCCTGTACTCCTTTGCTGGGCCCCCTTATGAACTGCTGCGTGGGTTTTCAGCATGTGGCTGAACCCAGGGGTTGTGTTGTTGTGGCTGTAAAGGATTGCGTGTATCTGCGCTTCTGCTGCTGTCTGCCGGCTTGCTTTTGGTGCTCTTGGGCCAAAGATGCTGCCATCCTGCAGGTGCTGCTGCTGCTCGAAGTGCTGCTGTGCTTTCGATGTGCTGAGGCTGTTGGAGGCCAGCTTTGAGAGCAGCTGCTCGCCTGTGCCTGCATCATGCCACAACGGAGTGTCAAAGTGAGATATCATGCAACTGTGCTGGCTTCTGCCAAACTCTTGTGCTCCGACACAGCATGCAAGAGGTGGGGGCATGGAGGGGGTCCACAAAAAACCTTGGAGTAGCCAGTTTGGTCACACCCACCTGTGCAGCAGCGCTGCTGCTGCTCCCTATGTGCAGCTGGACACAGGAAGAGAGTGGCCAATTCATCCTGCAGCTGAGCCTTGAGCCCCCTGTTCTGCTTGGCTGGGGTGCTCATGAAGAGTGGATGCAGACAGTGCTCTTACAAACTCCACCAAACAACAGCTGCGTTAACGCCGCGGCAAAGAGAAGCTCCGGCTTCGTGATCAGCATGATCAGCATCAGCAATACACTTGCACATGACTTCTGAGACTGAGCAAAGAAAAATCAATCGTGTTCATAACATGATGATGTTGCGCCTGCCTTCCCAGTCCACAGCCAGCCTGGCAGTTGTCAACGTTCAAGTACAACTGCAAGTGTATTTGACAAAGCCACGTTCCGGGGTTGGCAATCTGTCCTGGCCCGTAATTAAGTTTTCTGCATGATGGCTGGGCGGCTGGCTGCAGCCAAATTACTGCTGCAGCTGCCTGAGGCAGTCAGCAGCAGCGCAGCGATCGGACACCAGCAGCTGGTGCACCATTTCAACCTGCTCAAGGCGTCTCTAGAAGTTCTCCATGTTTCTGTTGCTGTTCAGCAAGGCAGCAGCAGTGCCTGCAGCTTACTTGACAAACACCAGCTGCCAGGGCCCATCCAGGCTGGTCCTTTCCATCAGCAGCTCTGCCCGCCTGCTCAGCTGCTGCCGCTGCTGCAGCACAGCTCCTGCACAGCAGCAGCAGCATGGCATCACCACCCTCAAGCAGCATCGCAGCAGCCTACCTCTGGGCAATGCAGGCCATACAGCAGTTGGCCACAGCAGCAGCAGTATCAGCGCCCCCAGCAGCACAAGCAGCAGCAGCACCAGCAGCAGCAGAGGCGGGGAAACGGTGCACGTGCTTACCCCAGCACTCCTTGGGTGCACATCCAGCACCCCACAGTAGCCCCACTGGCCGTTCAGGCCTTCAACCCCCGCTTCACCCAGCAGCAGCGCACGGCATCTCTACAAGCCGCCATGTCAGCCATGCTACAGCAGCAGCAGCAGCAGCAGCAGGCTGTCAGGCCGGCAGACATTGTCGCGCTCCTGCACTGCTTTGAGCACGCGGGCGTGGCCGTGCCGCTGCCTGCAATGCAGCAGCTGCTGCAACACATGGACGCCAATGCACACCTCTTCGACTGCAGCAGCATCCTCCGAGTGCTCAGGTCGGCTTCATTCGCACAATTCACAGCAAACAGCAGCAGCAGCAGCAGCAGCAGCAGCAGCAGCAGCAGCAAGGGTGGCAGCGATGGCAGCAGTGGGGCCCAGCAGGTGTCTGTCAACAGGCTAGTGACCAGGCTGTGGGAGCTAACTGAAGCAGCAGCAGCGGCAGCAGCAGGGCAGTCAGGCCCTCCTGCCGTACAAGCACTTGCGCCTGGGTCAGTGCCACAGCTGCTGCGCTGCTTGTCGGTCCTGCAGCAGCGACCACCTTCACACCTCTTGGACAGCTTGGTGCGCTACTGGCTGGACAGCGGCTGCAAGCAAGCTGCACCCACAGGCCCCACTAGCAGCAGCAGCAGCAGACAGTATCAAGCAGTCCAGAGCGGCATCCTCTTCAACAGCAGCAGCAGCAGCAGCAGCAAGGAGATGGCATCGGTGTTGCAGGCAGGAACTGTCCTCAAGGCAGTGCATGGCATGAACATGACGTTGCCGGGGGCATTGCTGCAGCAGTTGCTGCTGCCGCTGCTGGCAGACCTGCAGGACAGCACGGGCGGCATAATCATCAACACCAGCAACAGCAGCAGCAGCAGCAGCAGCAGCAGGGAGTCGCCTGCTGCTGCTGTTGCTGCTGCCGCCCAGCTGCCGGCGCTGCTACGTGCCGCCCATCAGTTGGACCGAGACAATGCCCTCAGAGAGCAGCAGCGAGCACAGCTGCTGGCGGCTGCCAGCAGGACGCTGCAGGCCCTTGCTGCTGCTGCTGGTGTTGACAGCAGCAGCAGCAGCAAGGGCAGACACCATCCGTCAACCGGCCACGTCAACTCCCCAGGCAGCACCCACCAGCCCTCACACACATCCCTCTGCAGCAGTATCGTCACCTTGACTAAAGCTCTGCGTGACATCCAGCGAGCCTCGCCACTCGCTCACACCCCTGGGCTAGTCGATAGCCTGGCATATGTGCTGTCAGATGCTGAACAGCCAGCACGGCACTTACCGGCTTACCTGTCAAGCCTGGCAGGGCTCAATAGGGCGCCAAGCCTTGACTGCATGGCTGCTGTCACAGCAGCAGTGTGCTCGCATTACCAACAGGAGCAGCAGCAGCGGCGGGAACAGCAGCGGGAGGGCAGTGCGGCAGCTCAGTTCCTGTTTGCGACTGCCTCACTTGGGTACTCACTACACCCTACGGATCTGCAGGTGGGTATGCTTGTCACTTGGCTGAAGGCTAAAAACGTTGGTCGTGCGCTGCTCCATAGATGTGCCCTGTTGTAGTGGACCCTTGTAGTTGACTTTGTTTGTGGCAACCAGGGTTGTTTTGGGTACACAAGTACACAATGGTGGTGATAGCGGGCAGTTCCGTGCATGTGTGGAGTGATGTGTGCTCATGCGATTTGTGTGCCTGTTTGCAGGTGCTCCTGCAGCACCAGCAGGCAGCATTGGCAGCAGCACCTGCTGCCATCGCCACAGTCAGCAACGCAGTGAGCCAAAGTCTATGGGCCCTCGCACACATGGGGCCGCCGCCGCTGCCGCCACAGCAGCAGCAGCAACAGCAGGAGGAGGGGTGTGGAGGCGAGGAGGGTTTGCCGCTGGAAGTGCAGGAGCTTGCTGGAAAGCTGCTGCTGCAGCTGCTGCATGGTCACCGCTCAGCACCACAGGACATCACCAACAGCAACACCAGCAGCAGCAGCAGCAGCGGCAGCGGTGGCAGCAGCGGCGGCAGCAGTGATGAGGTGACAGTATCAGCCCTGAATGTCGATGCATGGATCGGTCCTGACACACCCACGGGGGCTGTTCATGGCCCACAGCCATGGCAGCTTTCCATGGCTGCTTGGGCAGCAGCCATGTGCGATCTGACCATGTGCAAGGATACTGTGCTGGAGCTGTGCAGTATCCTTGCACGGCCAGCCATGTGGGGTGCGCTGAGGCATATGGAATACGTGCAGCTGCTGTCTGTGCACCTGTGGCTCACAGAGGGGCACCAGTGGTCAGGTTCAGGGGGTTTAGGTGGGATCCTGAACCCTCAGCAGCTTGAGACGCTCAGAAAGGCGAAGCAAGTGTTGACAAAGCAGATGTGTGGGGTGGGGTCAGCACCAGCAGCTTTGTGGCGTCAGGACCAGCAGCAGCATGGAAGGCGGGAGCAGCGGGTGCGGGAGCGTGAGCAGCCCCCGACAGACACGAATGGCAGCGTTGCAGGTGAGAAAGCCAACCACAGGGTTCATGGTGACTGATAAGAGGTGGTGTTGTGTTAGACACAGGGGCTGCGGCGCGGCATCTTGTGCAACTCGTAAGGACAGTCAGGAGTTGTGTCTAACTGGGAGCAGACCGGCAGGACACCATGATTTGCTCCCCATACAGCATACCTCATAATTGACCGCAAGTCACTGTTTCTGGTTGACTGCCAGCGGCACTGCACTGGCAGAGCACTAGGAGAGGCATGCCAATCTACTCATGCATGCCATCTTTTGTCCTGACCACCTGCAGGAACATCAGTCGCCCAGATCGCCGTCTGGAAAGCCCTGCAGATGGTCAGAGGTGTGGAGTCAGCAGAGCTCGAAGCCCTAACTGACGACCAATTGTTCAACATCGACGTGCTGGCACGCACATCAGCAGGCCACAGGCTCGCAGTCGAGTTCGATGGGCCATACCACTATGCGATCGCCGTGCCCGCATCCGCAGCAACTGCTAGCAGCTCCTGCGCAGAGGCCGAAACAGCAGTAGGGGGTCCTGCAGCGGAGGGAAACAGACAGCTACAGAAGCTGCGAAAGCATGCAAAGGGGCGCCCTGCTGTTGCGCCGATGTTTGCAAAGCCGGGCGAGCAGCGGCAGCAGGAGTCGTTGCAGCCGCAGCTAGTTCCTGCCCGGCGTGTGTTGTACAGGAACAGAATGTTGGCTGCGCGGGGGCTGCGAGTGGTGTGTGTGCCGTACTTTGAGTGGATGCAGCATCAGAGCACGGCACAGCGGCGGCAGTACCTGCAGCGGCGGCTGTATGAGGCCTTGGGGCCAGCTGCATTTTGACAGTGTTGAACTTCAATTGAATGACTGGCAGCTGTAGCACCTTGCTACATGTGTAGAACGGACACTGTCTCCATGTGGTGCTTGTTCCGGAGCATGCAGGACTGCACTGCATGATCACTGATTGGACGCTGTTGAACTGGGCTTGTTGTGTTAGGTAGTAGGGTTTCTGGTTGTGTTGCAGTTGTTGACAGCAGCACCTTGGGCGGCCTGTGCCCTCTCTTGAACAGGGAATAGACTGGCTGGGAATGCAGGGAGTTGTGTCCTTCTTTTCCTGGGCATGCAAGTGTTGATTGTTGCGGTTGCTGTACTTATGATCTGTGGGGCTTATTGTCTGTTACTGTTACATGGCTCAGGCCATGCCTCAACACTCCGTAAGGAGCCAAGGAGGCTCACTCGCCCGGGGCGTACCAGTGTCACACGCCCGGGCGTACCAGTGTCATGGACCATCCAACATACACTTCACCCAGCGGCCAACTGGCAATCAACTCAGGTCAACTGCACATCTTCTTGAAAAGCCACCAGATCATCCGGCATGTGCGACCAGTCCATTGACGCCAGCACACAGCAACTGACAAAGCATGTGTACAGGCATCACGCATTCCCGAACCAGCAGACACACGAGCAACGGTCATATGCAAAGCAATCCCAGCAGTGCTGAATCTGGAGAGGGCCTCTTCGCTGGGCATGCCTTGCTACAGGTCGAACTCCATGGTGCGGCTGTCAGTACTTCAAGCTGGCAGTTTGACGCAGCAGCTCGTTCTGAAACAACCGTAGCTGATAAGTCATTCCTGGCTGGCATATGCATGGTCACCATGCATCTGCGGCAGCCTGCAGTAACTGGCAGTTACAGGGCCAAGGCTGCAAGTGTACCAGCTGCTTGCTGTGCCCCTTCATGTTTGCTGAGGTGGTGCAGCAGCTGCTGCCACACCGGCTCGTCACGAGAATCCTGCACATGTCAGCACAACAGCAGCACTGCTGTCTGAAACACCGAGTGTGACCCGTCACACTTGGCGGCCATGATGGCAGCCCGAGGCACATGCAAACCTCACATGCTGGAGGAACTTCGTGAGAAGCTTCCTGTTGTGACAAGCCTACTCGAGGGAGGAGTCTGCATGCGCATTCAACCAACTCAACATCGGAAAGCAATTCGTGTCAAAACAGAGCCTGCCCCACCGCCATGCCTTGAGTCAAGCAACTGCATTCAAAGCACCCCAGGTACAGCAGGAGTGCACCAGTGCACCAGTGTGGCACACACCTACCTTGCTTTCGAAGGCCATCCTCCAATCCACACCAGGTCGCCCTCTGCAGTTGAGGCTTGTCAGCTGCTGCAGCTGCGTCAGCTGCTGCAACAGGCCTTGAGGAAAACCCCTTCAGCACTCCAGTGACAACTCCCGGAGCCCAGTCAGCTTGCAAACCTCCACAAGCCCCTCCCCTCCAGACCCATGCGCAGGGTTAACTAGCAGCGTGCGCAAGCTGCTTGAACCCTGCAGCGGGGCCAGCACGGCTTGTCCTGCACGTTTCCGCAGCCCCCGCATGTCGAGGTACTGCAGCCCAGGGCAGCAGCTGACCAGCTGGGCACCTGTAGGAGCTTCTGCCTCAATAAAAGAGCGGAAATCTGTTCCTGCGGGCTGCATCAAGCCCTCCATTGACAAGGACGACAGCTGCTGCAGCAGCTTGCCGGCAGGGAACACGTGCCGCCAGACACCTGCTGGCAGGACGCACCTGTTGAGGTCGAGGTATCGAAGCTTGCTGCTTGCTGTCAGGGCTGCGAAGGCTGCTGCAGGGGGGTTGCCCGCCTCGAGGCTGTAAGAGCACAACTCCATGTCTAGGTGTGTCAGCTGCTGCAGGTGCTGCAGCTGGGACAGCAGCTGTGCAACCCCTTCTGGGCCGGATGATATGCCGCAGTTTGCCAGCTGTAGGTGTTGCAGGTGGGTCGTGCCAGCCAGGGCAGCTGGTTCAACAAATGCCAAGCGGGACAGCTGTAAGCTTGTCAGACGGTGCAAGCCTGAAATCATACTGGCAGCAGGTGTGTACTGCTTGCCGTACCGCTGTGGACACAGCCGCAAGTCACGCAGGCCAGTCAAAGCTGACAGGGCTTGCAGGGCGGTTGCTTCCTGTTGACCGCTCTCCAAAATGGAGCCACCAAGTTCGAGGTAAGTAAGGCGCAGCAGCCGCTGCAACACATCACCCGACAAGCCGCACAAGTCCCAAAGTTGAAGCTGCTGCAGCGGCAGCAGCGAAGCAGCGCCCAGCACACCCTGACAGCCGCGGCCTGGCTGCATCTGCACCGTGCAGTGCATGTTGTCACAGAAGAGGCTGGGAACCTTGAGGTTTAGGGGCAGCTGGCGCAGCACTGGCCATGGCTCACCCTCGAGCCCGTACCGCCCTTGAACAACAGTAATCTTGGTGCCCTTGAGGTCCAAGCTGGCGATCTGTGATCTGAAGGCTGTGATGGGAAAGGTGCTGCAGCAGGCTGTCTAGCCGCTGCTGGTTCACGACTGCGTGGATGTGCCGGGGTACCAACATCGCTACCTGGTGCAGCCTGCTGTGGGCCCTGGCAGCAGCACACAAACCGTTTGTGGCGGCCAGAATCATATGCCAAGAACTGCAGGATGCACAGCAGGCAGGGGTCCGGCAGCTGCAGCAGGGAGACATGCTCCTCTGCTTCCATCCTGCACAGGGAAGAAGGCAACAGCAGCTGTCACTTTGTGCATGGCTGGTTGAGGCGATGTAAACGGTGTTAGGGCGGATGCAGAACTGCTATGCACTGTTCGAATGTGGAGCTTGTCGCTGACTCTGCCCATGCCCTTCGCTTATATGTCCGTCACGTTGTTCACAAGCGAGCGCGCTAGTAGACAGCCCCACGCCCTTGCAGAGCGAGCGCAACAGTTGGCCTTAGTCCTGGCCCAAGCCAAGGAGCGCTTCATGCACAGACGCTCGCAGCATTTAAGTAAGCGCCTTACAGCAAAAATGTCTAAACTGCATAGGCAGCAAGGTAGGCAGCGCAAACAATCTGCCCACATGAGCCCTTGCACCCGCTTGCCTTGGAATGTCGATTGAAGGTCGCCCTGCCGATATCGGTCATGAACATGTTTTCACAGGTCGCATGGCTCTGTTGTCAGGATATACAGATGAAACAGCAGCGCTGAATTGCCGCAGACACCAGGTTGGGAGCTGGCCATGCAACAGCCTGTCTACCCGGGAGCCTTGCAACTGGTGGGCCCATGGCTTCCCAAAGGTTCACGGCTCGTGCCATGCCAATATGCAAGTTTCTACCCAATGAACCTGTGACGCTACCAGCCATGCCTGATCAGCCTTCCAGGACGTTTATCGATTAATCCATGCGCAACTTGTTACATGCGTACATGCGCAACTGCACCTTGTGTTGTGAATTTCCAAAACGTGCTGAAATGGCAACATAAGCCCCATGCAACTGGTGACAGCCACTATAATTCCAGATCGCCGCCACCACCAGGCATCGGGTAAATTACTCACTGGCATGCACATGTCTGTCCCTCCACAACACTCCGCACTACCAAGTAAGCATGTGCTGCATCTGCATATTCTGCTGCCAATGATGCCACCCAAACCCACAGCCGCCACTGTCGCATTTCAAACAGCAGGCAGCATTCACACTTGCTTTTACACACCCAACACAAATCATGTCCAGGAGTTGTGGCACAACTCAGGGGGCCAAGCGGCGCACGCCTTTGCCATACAACCGGCGACGCAGGGCTGCGACTTTAAGTTTTCGAGTGAGTGCATTGTTGAACAAGTACATGATGAGCAGTCACAACACAAACAAGCCCTGTGCCGTTGCTTGCACAGGCGCCTATGCACTGTTGCTTGCACAGGCCTGCGCACTTGCTTCTCCACACCTGTACGGATTGACCCCACCATAATTCAAACCACCACAAGCACACCTCCACACATCTTGGCTAGCGGATCCAGCAACCTCAAAAACACACTCCTTGCAAGACAAACTTGCCACTTGGCCAGTGGCACCAGTGAGTCCTCCACCTCACGCACCAGCATGTGTGTTGCACATACTCTGTTTGTCGGACCAACCCCTGCTGCAGCAGAAATGCGCCAATTGGCAGGGATAAGCTGCCACCACAGCGGTGAAATTTATTTCTTGAAGATTCAACGGCAGCATAGCTGCCAGGCACACTTCAGGAGGCACAACACGTATACAGGGCATGCGCCCCGCTGGACACCAAGACAGATGACCACCGCCGCATCACATGCAGTGGCTGAAGCCACCGACCTCAAACAGTCCCAAATCATACGTGAGAGAAGCTACGCAGGGGCGTTGCACATACTTCACATTGACAACCCGTCACTGGCGACCACGCATTGATAACACCTTCCACTGCAATAAGCACACAGGCTACTCAGAAGATGCCAGGACGACCCACTAGATTTTCAAAAGCATTCAAAATCTGCGCGACATGTACACACGCTGACTAAGTGTTGTCAAATCTCCATTGGCACAAGTTTGAGATCCTGTCAATAAGCAAGATAAACCACCAATCAACAGCATACAGCAAGCTGAGTCCGCTGAACAGCATCATACACAGCACGCAGTGCTGACAGTCTTGCTGAAACTCCACCCCACAGCAGCTTTGTGACGTGCAGGGAATGTCAACAAAGCAAACAAAGCAACAAAGGTGCACGGAAACACATCAACCAAGCAAACACAGCTGCGCGGAAACACAGGAAACAAAAGGCGCTTGCCACTTGCACTACAGCCATATCACCCTCAGCCTACTTGGCGGCAGCACGTTTGGCACTTGTGCCAACAAATTTCAATAGCAATTTAGTGGATGCTGCACAGCATCACCCCCTTGGCAGGCCAGATTTGACTGGCCAGTTCAGACAGCAGCGCATGCGCAGCTGCTGCCTTCCTGCAAGGCATACCACCTTGAGCATAAGCAGTGACTGCTTATCTCAACTCAAAGCCGTTGGAGCGGACATACACAACAAAATCAGCAATCAACCTGAGACGCGAGAGCTTCACTGCGCGAGGTTCAACATAAGCTTAGGGTTGTCAGGTGCTCTGCCCTCCCTTATGCATGCGGCGCACACAGACAGCACGCACACAACCAACAGTGTAGTACTGCCTCCTGTCCAGCTCCCTTTGCTGACTCCCAGCCCCCGACAGATTCAGCAGCCTGAGGTTGCCCCTGCCAAGAAAACACGGACCGTATCAGCGCCGCTGCCTCTACTCAAAAGAAGCCACTGCCCCTGCCCAAAAGAACCGCCAGTGCGGCAAGCTGCCCCTATCCAGAAGTTCTTAGCACGGCGATTTTGCTATCAATACACAACATATTCCTCTTTCACTGCTGCCAAAGCGCACAGGAGGATATCGCAAAAAGACACACGGACACCAGTCACTGCCCACAGTGGGGCAACATACACCACAGTCTAAAGGCTGAGCGGCTTTCCAGCCCCTAAGACACCTCACTCCAAGACCCCTGAACCCTCCTCATTCCGCCCAACTCCCTGCCTGCGTTTGCTGTGGGTTTGATTGGGGGCTGACGGTCAGGAGTACCTGGCCGCTCGTCAGACATGGGCGCAGCCAAACCAGCTGCTGCCACTGCTGGTAGTGGCGGCGGCAGTGGCAGCTGTGGCATATCAGCAGCAGGCTCTGGCTGCATTGAGTCACGGCCGTCCAGGGATGCCAGCACATGCTCAAATGTGGGCCTGCACAGGTCATTGAAAATGAAGAGGGGGCGGGGCAAAAATGAAGGTGCATTGGTGGGTATTGCTGAAGGCATCAGACCGGATATGCAGTATGTACGGGTAAGACAGCTGTCTCTGTGCATGCACGGAGCATTTTTCGTAATCCTAATCAACATCATCGACAAAAAGCACATATTGACTCATATTGAAAACCACTGCCAATCAAGCATATGACTGCACACAACTGCACACAATCGCACCTGTCACGTGCCCTTTGCGCCCAACACGCCTCTGCAAGCTCCCTGAGCGGCAAAAGCTCGTGCGGCAAGCCCTCAGGCCACCTCGGGCGTGCCCTGCCGACTGCAACCTCGTGTGCGAGCAGCGGCGTTGGAGTACCGGCAAAAGCGCGGGAGCCCGTCATGATCTCGAACAAGAGCACGCCATATGCGTAGACGTCTCCTGCTTTGCTGATGTGCCCGTGGAGGAAGTTTTCAGGGGGCCTGCACGCACACAATATCCATCGGGCAGCATTAGTCAAACTGCTCAATCGAACACAAGTCTGTACACCTCAACCAAGCCGTCAACCTCAGACAAACGAACAATTCTTTTTTCTACAAACGAAACAAACCCCACTTGCTCACACAAACTACTGATCAAACTACTCATATGTGTGTTGGAGTACCCTGGCCATCATGGTGGCATGTGTGTCCTATGGGCCCAGCGGGAGTGACAGGCCAAAATGCGCATTCAAACTACTATGCACTCACATGTGTGTTGGAGTCCCTCTGGCCATCATGGTGGCGTGTGTGTCCTGTGGGCCCAGCGGGAGTGACAGGCCGAAGTCAGCCACCTTAGCGGACAGGGGCTGGCTGCCCGCCTCCAGCCACACCTCCATGCTGCTGCTGCTGGGTGATGTGTTGACTGTGAGCAGCACGTTGCCGGCCTTGAGGTCGCCATGCCTGCAGTGCAGTGACAACGAGCTTGCTCACAAAGCAATGCTGGAAGCACACGCATTTTCAACACGCTGCGCAAAAAAGTCACCCACCAGGACGAACAAGCAGCTGGGGTGCACAACCTTGTTTGGGTGTTCATTCAGAACACAGTTCCATCCTTTCCATTCGCAAACTATCCAACCTGGTCGTCGTCCTCAGCCACATTGCAAGATGCACAGCTGGCTGCAACGTCGTTGCAAACACAAACGACGGGCATGTCTGAACAGTGATGGCGCTCAGTTCAAGCAGCGACCCTCGAGCAGCATAACTCACACAATGCCCTCGTGGTGCAGGTGCAGCATAGCGGCAGCGATGTCATGAGCCAGGCTGTGCACCACCGACGGGTGTGGCATGGAGGAGCCAGGCAGGACAGGCAGCAGTCGCAGATCCAGTGCATCACGCAGCGTGCCCTGCAAACACGCACACAGCAGCATGGGTGGCGTCAGTGACGCACATGGCCTGCTTTGAGCTCGCAGCTGGCAATAGCTGACTGCAAAGTGCTACAAACTCCTTGCTTGGGAAGCGCTCAGATAGTTGGCCGTACTTCCCAGCAACCATGCTGCCAGCTGTCCGCCTGCAACGACCAGCGACCTACTCACCCTATCACAAAGCTCCATCACCAGCCTCAGCTGATACCCAACCACATCAACAGAAGGGTTGGCACTTGCACTGGCAGCAGCAGCTGCGTCAGGCCCTCCCAAGGGTGTCTCTGCTGCTGCTGGGAGGTGATGGTGGCCCCTGTTGGCCTGAAGCATCAGGGGGGTCAGCAGATAGGTATACACCTGCACCACCTGCGTGTACGAGCCAGACAGCACATAACAAGTACACATCAGCTGCTGGCAAAGTGCAGACAATGGCTGTATGTAGAGGCCTTCACTGTCTGTAGCCTATGTAAGACGGTAACCGCACTCATGCATGCCAATGCATTAGCAGCACACAATCTGGTTCAGTCATGGCCTGTACTCCTGCCAACAGCGCCCACAACACACTCGATACTTCCCGCCCCCGCCCAGACCACTATCCCCAACAGCAGCACTCACGTTGGGGTGACTCATCGCGCTGCTCAGCACCGCCTCCATCACTGCCATGTGTGGCACACTGCTCCGCCTGCTGCGCTGCACCCCCTGCCCATCCAAGCCCTGCGGCTCTCCTAAACCCTGCCCAGACTGCCCCACTTCCTGATGGCCTGCACCGCCTAGCAGTGCGCTGTTGGGCAGGTCCATCAGCTTCACTGCTACCCGCTTTCCCCGCCAGGAGCCAGCAAACACAGTCCCGTTGGACCCTGCACCGATGTGCTCGTGCAGTACCACGTCCTGACAGTCAGCAGGACCCTGCAGGAGGCCGCTGCTGGCCGCTGCTGCGGAGGCAGCTGCGCCGCCCAGCAGCAGCTGCTGTTGCGCTTGAAGGTGGCTACTGGTGCTGCCGCTGGTACTGCCGCGCGCGTACTGCATGTTGGTGCGCTGCAGGCGCTGCTGCATCAACTGCAGCGTGGTGCTGCTGACAGCAGCGTTCCAACGCTCCATGCTCAAAGCGATGGTCTGCTCGACAGACCGCGTATTACCGTTCGAGCTGCTAGCAGCAGTGCCGGCTGCCTTGTTGCCCAGTGCGGCAGTGTCGGCTGGTGTTGAGGAACTGTCATCCGCTGCTACAGCACCCAGGATTGCAGGCTGTATAGCGACAGGGCTGGGTCCTTGACCATGAACAGCAGCAGCTGCCGCAGCCCCAGCAGCTGCAGCAGCACCAGCAGGGTCCAAAGGAGTTCGCATAGCTGCTGCTGCTGCTCCTGAGGCGTCACCACCATCTGGCTTCGGCTGTTGACCGCTGCGCTCTGGACAGACAACGACAATACCATCCTGTGCTCCGACCCCGCCGACCCCGCCCAACAGCCATGCATTGAACCAATGCGGCTTGGACCCTGAGCCCCCAACTTCTGCCTTGCCCATTGAGAGTCCCCTTTGTCGCTTCCAGTGAGACCTTGCAAACAACAGGAGAGCTACCAGCGCCAGTGCCAGTAGCACCCCTGCGCCCACTGCCACTCCTACTGCAATGGCAGTACCCCTGCTGCGACTGCCGCCGCCATCTCCTGACGCATATGCTTCTGCTGGTGCTGCAGATGCGTCCTCAGGCCACATGTACCCTGGCTGGCCTGCCGCAGAAGGTGTGGTGCTGTCTGACAGCAGCCAAAGGTGGGCCCCTTGAATGCCAGGACCATTGAAGGCCCCAACCCTTATGGCGCTGCCGTCTCGCAACAAAGTCACACCTGTGAAAGTGAGGGCGCTTGCTGACCCTGCGGCACCCACAAAGCATGGCAAAAACAAACTGGAGAGACAGGCTAGCGTACAACAAGTGACACAACCCCTGGCTCATTGGCTGGTGCTGAACACGATGCTGTCCCCCATATACCCACATGCATGGAGACAGACATGCATGAAGACAGATGAAGACAACTTTGACTTTGATTGTGGTGCCGGCACCCCTCCCGCCATGTATGACACCGGTACCCTTGCCAGCGTGTGTGACAGAATGCTGTCACTTACTGATTGCCACACCCTCACCTGTCAACTGCCGAGCGAACGAGGTTGCGCGTCGAGCCTCCTGCGCCAATGCTTGCCACTCTGGCTGAGGCAAGACCAACTGGCTGTCAGCGATGTACAGGGGTGCATCGGCTGCCATGGACCTAAGCGCACACGCACACACACCAGCACAGATCACACACCAGCATGTCACATGAACAGGAGTTTAGCTCATGATCATCAACCACGTAGTGTCGGCAGTGTGCATGTGGACAAATACCTGAGCAAACTGCATTCTTGTGGTAGGAGCGAGGAGGAGAAGGTGGCACAATGAATCCAGATCCTTTGTCATAGGGTGCAGGCTGAGCCCGGCGCACATGTTCAAAGGCCACGAGTGAGAAAGACCCACACGCATTGTCTCGGGTGCTGCACCCCTTGTGATTGAGCCAGTGA
Source organism: Desmodesmus armatus (assembly GCA_007449985.2). Classification (NCBI taxonomy): domain Eukaryota; kingdom Viridiplantae; phylum Chlorophyta; class Chlorophyceae; order Sphaeropleales; family Scenedesmaceae; genus Desmodesmus; species Desmodesmus armatus. Next base: position 489,367 of record VIIQ02000559.1, read on the forward strand.
TACAGCGCATGGCTCAGGCCTAGGGCAGCAAGGCTGCCAGTGGTTCACAACAATGTGCCAACTGGACTGGACACGACCCCAGGCTGCTCTATGCTTCATCCAGGTTCATCTACTCATGAGTGATCACCTTTTGATAGGCCACAGCAGGATGGCCCAGATCCCAGGCGGCGTAGCACGCCCTCCCGCCCTCTGCTGCAGCAAGCGCCGAGCTGCACTGCTGTTGCCTGTGCCAATGCCCTGCTGCTGCGGCAACCCCAGCAGCGTCACATTGGCTATCTGCAGGTGCTTATCCGGAGCGTCATCAGGTAGCTGCAGCAGTCCAGGAATGAAGCCGAAATCCAGAGAGTAAGGTGGTTTGCGGGAGGCATGGCAGAGAAATGCCCGGTGCTGGACAACTCAGCAGCTTGGTCCTCATCAACATGTGCGCTCGCATGTGCGCTTGGCTGCTCCGCATGTGTGCTAGCAGGTGCGCTTGGCTGCAACGAATGCTGCTGCTGCTGCTGCTGTCGTGCAGGCTGGGCCAAGGCACTGCCTGGCTGAAGGCCGGGCCCTGGGAACTGCGGGGGAGCAGCACTGCCGTTCTGGGCAATCTGCGCAAGCTGCATCTCAATGGCTTCCTGGTAATGCCGTGTGCATGATTGTGCGACTTGCGGGTGGGAAGACGGTTGCCGTATATCTCTGTCGTGGTGCTGATGTTGCCAGTGCCGTGCCAAGGGCACGGGCTTGCCCCCGCCTGAGCAAGGCTGATGTTGTTGAGCATTGTCAAGATGCGGGTGCGGTTGCTACCAAGGTGCGCAGCGGCAGCAGCCTGCAATGGGCAACAATCCAACAAAAACATCCCATTGGATTTTGTTGACTGAGTCAACAAGGTGGCTTCGGCAAGGGGTTATCGACACAGCCTTTCATTACAGTCCCACGCATAGTGGAACCCAGCAGTCACTAAACATGCTACAAAAGGGGTCAACCCTGCCCCTTGCTGTGCAACACATGGTGTGACGTGCAGGCATCCCACCAGTGTACGGCTGCAACATGTGTTGCTGCAAGCTCCACAAACGCTGCCCTTCACTAGGAACATTCCACACACATATGTCCTCACCTGAAACTCTGGACAGTTACGAACAGCCTGAACGACAGGCATGGGCTTGTCCATCCTCAGAGTGAAGGGGTGCCTTGGCACAGGCAGCTTTGGAGCAACAACCGGCTCAGTCCTTGCCACCACATACCAGAAGTCCCACGCCCTGCTCAGTTGACGTATGCTGGTCAGTGCGTTGGTGCCAGGCCCAGTCACAAACTGCAGGAGCAAGAGGCAAATATCCACACAGCAGCAGCATGCATCAACAGCGTGCACGAAGTGGCAAAGCTGGGCCTAATGAAGCATGCTGCAAGCAAGCATGCTGGTGGTACTGACAAGAGGAACTCCTGCAAGCTCCAGCCACTGTCAAGACCGTGCACATGGCAGTTGATACTGACTCCTGCAGGTAGCGGCACGCTTCATGGCGGCCACTTATGAACAGCTGTCAACTAGGAGAGGGAACGGATCAAGCCTTGATTGCGATCGTCGGAAGCACTACATGCAGTCCACAGTGACATCTCATAACATGCACGTCCCCCCCCTGGCGCCCTGCCACCCACGTCAAGGACCTTCATATGGAGGTCGGTGTCATAGAATGATGCCAACTGCCTCAGAGACGCACTCGGGCTGTTGTACATCGTGTACATGAATGACTGGTAGTTGATCTCGTCTTGCAGCGGCAGCACCAAAGTGACGTTTGTCAAGACCAGGCATGGGCGCGGCCCCGACCTGCAAGCGCAACACAGCACAGCACAGCAGCAAGGATGACATGACAAGGGACACAGTGCAAAGGCGGTCTCCCTGCAGGAGTGCTGTAGTGGGCAAAAGGACAGGCCGCATGTCACATGTGCCTGTGCCGTACAGGCACGGCTTTCTTAGAACAATGGCAGCGCCATGCATGCAACTTGAATAGTGTGCATATACTCTTTGACAGACATATGTCGAAGGTGCGCAAACAGAGTGCAGGGCGCGCAAACTCGCAACCCTTGTGCTACACCACTGCCCACACCTGTTGCAGTATATCGCCCACACATTTGTTGATACCGTGATGCTGTAGGGTGGTGCCACGGTGCTGGATATCTCATCTCCTGCGTAACATTACGACAGGCAGCCAACAGTGGCGTTACAGTAGTAAACGTGACCGATCAGATGTGCGTGACCCATGGGTTGTGGAACTTAGTGCCGCCACAGAGGTCGTTACGAATGATGTAATACTGTTACTTTCACGCGGCATTACATTCTGACACCTGTACAGCTCACTGCGACTGCATCTCAGTCCTGCAGGTTTGTGGCATGCGGCCAGTAGATGCACCGGCAACATAACCAATTCTGCTGTCCGAGTGTGCAGTGTCACATATGCAGTTGTTTGCAGTTGACTGCATGCCATGCATGATAACGATTATCACAATGGCGCATGACTACTGCAAGCCTGATGCATGCATGCGCTGACCCAAGTGCTGCAGGACAAAGAGCACGGTAGCAGGCTGCATTCACTGCTGCTGCCACGTCCAGAACTCACCAGGAGCCAGATTCTCCAGCACCACTCCCTGCCAAGACAGCTGCGCACCAGGCGCCGACACGTTGAGTGTATTCACCACCATGCCAAGATCCACCGCCACCACGGCGGACGTCATCCCCAGCAGCAGCACAGGCCGGCGTATCTGTATTGGCCGAGTCAGCCCCGCGCCAAGCGAGACGTTGGCTATGATGCGGATCAGCAGGGGCTTGCTGGTCTCAACGCCAGCCTCTTGCAGGAGGGCAGGGATCAGGGTGTCATTGTTAGCTGTCCTGACGTTGCAGTCTGGCCAGTTGTCCAACAAAGAAGCAATGCCTGAAAGAAAGGACATGTAAGGGTGTGAGCGAGGCAACTTTTCAAGTGGATTGGTCCAAGTGTGACCCTTTGGCGAGATGCGCACCGCTGCGCCATTACTGCGGCTTGCACCTGTACGACCTCGTCACACTTGTGGCTTGCACATGCCAGCACGTACGCTTCTGCTGTGTGCTGCAAATGCTGTGTGCCACACATGCGGCACATTTTCGCAGCAAGAAATGGGAGATGTGCAGGTGATTCAGTCTGCTGCTGCTTGTTGCTGTGCTCACTTAAACCCACCTGCTAGTTCCAGGCTACTGGAGTTGACTGAGAAACAAGCCCGCTCAGAGATGATTGTCAGGGCGAACACCTCCGTCACGTTGTCATTCCAATAGGGGATGTTGATGAAACTAGAATTGTCCTGCAGAGGTTGGTTTGCACGGCATAGCATGACTCAGCACAGACAGCACAGCGCAACGTGGCACAAACGTGTATGGCAGATATCTGCCATCGATGGCATATGGCATGAAATATTATCGCAGCTGTGTGATTAGCTGACAGGTTGTCTGTCAGCTGCCTCCAACAAGCCATCAACGAGCACAGCCCTCGCTTGCAGGATGCTTGCCTGTTGCAAGCTGCACAAGTTCGCATGTTTCCAGGCTTGCTTGTTGCCAGGCTTGCGATCATGGCAGCCAGCTAACTACAGAGCCGCATTATGCTGGTCCAGGCAAGCGGTTGCCGGGCAGCCGGGCAGCCCTGCATTATGCAGGATGATCCTGCCCTGCTGTAACACGATGCATGATGACTTCCGCAATGCATGTGCATGGCACGTGTGTCAGCACAGATCAGGTGCACGTTACTGTGAGCGTGTGTGCAGCGCTTACTGTGTGCATGCGGGCCCCAGAGTCCACTCCTGACCCAGGGCTGGGCAGCTGCTGCTGGAACAAAGCGAGGTAGTCACGAAAGTCCTGCTCGTTCACTGCCAGCCGGACATCCACCAAACTGAGCTTGGAAGGGACTCCAGGCACCAGCCCCAGTGGAAGCAGCTTGGGTATAGAGCCCGTGCTTGCAGACGGCGTTGCTGCTGGGGAGAGGGACATGTTGCGCAGCAGCAGCCTCTTGATGGTCAGCTGCTTGCCTGCAGGAAACCACACCGCAACAGGGCGTGATGGTGGACATCCCACCATCGTGTATGCTCATGACAGAAGTGCCCTGACTGTGCATGTTATCATGGGCGTTGTCTATCATGTGCATCGCCCTGGCCCTGCCAACACCTCATTCAGTGGGCTTATCGCCGCTGCGCAGGAACGCTGCAAAGCTGCTGATGGTGCCAGCAGTCATGTCATCTTGATCCAGCAAGGTGCCGACATGTAGCCCCGGCAACCGTGATGGCCTTACCCGAGTGCGCTGCAGGGACAGCTAGCTCAGTGCCGGGCAGGGTGATGACTGGCAGCATGCCAGGACCCCAGTGGGCGCCCCCAGCTACCAAGACAATGTCTTTGTCTGCATGGCCCCATACACATTTGTATGCTACTCTCAAGGTGCCATTCTCAACGGTAGAAGGACAGGGTGGCAGATTTGCCGAGCGGCTGGCTAGAGTCCCCAAACTGACACTGGCTAGGATCAACAGCAGACGAAAGACTGCCGACATGATGTGGCGCATGCCGCTTTGGCTGCGATCATGACATGATGTGCCCCGAATTCAACGTTGACATCCCGTGTGCGGCCCTAAAAGGAGCTCATGCATGAGGGTTTGCTGCAACCGACACCAACTGATATCCGTACCCTGTGGTTTGGCCCTGGCAGCCACACTGCGCTTCTGCTTATCAGCACACGCCATAAATCGATATAAAACAGGTGTTGTTCAGCTGAGGTCCGGCTGAAGCAGGGCAGAGTGCCACGACAGCAGCTCATTAGTCATTAAAAGATAGTGTCGTTCTATAATACAACAAGCCAGGCCAATTTCGGCACCCGTTGTAAAAAACCTGTCGATTACTCTCGTCCTCCTTTCGCTTGCCACTGCGTTGGCACGCTGCAAAGCTGCTGCGCGTTGCAGCAGCGTTGGGACACTGCAAAGCTGCATGCAGACGATGCCAGCAGGATGGCTTCTTGATCCATCCACATATGGTGCAGCCAACAACACTGGCCTCACCTGACACTGTTGCTGGGACGGCATTCTCGATGCCAGGCAGGGTGATGGCAGGTAGCATGCCAGGACCCCCTTCACGCCCAGCTACTGAAGCTATGTCGCCCTTGGCTGCATGGCCCCAGATACAGTCTGATGCTATTCTGATGGTTCCATTTTCACTGATAGATGGACAAGGAGGCAAGATTGCCTGGGCTAGAGTCCCAACACCGACCAACAGCAGCAGACGAAAGACTGCCGACATGTGGATCATGCCGGTTTGGCTGCGATCACAACATGATGTATGCCAAAATAAAAGTTGAAATCCCGTGTACAGCCTTCAGAGGGAGCCCAATGCATCAGGATTTGTCGCAACCGACATCAACTGACTCCGTACCCTGTGGTTTGCCACGCCTGGTAGCCAGCAATGCAATTTCTCTAACCACAGAATACCGTTCATGTGTCAACAATTGAGGTCCGGTCGAAGGTGGATGCCACAATGTCATTATCAAGCAGATCATTAGTCACAGTGGCGTACTGAACGTCCAGCAGCCATACCCAACCTCGGGACCGTTGCAACAATCCATTGCACAGCTTTGACCCTAGCACATAGGCACTCGACCCTAGGGTGCTGACCCTTAGCCTTTTAGTAATTGATCTGTAGCAGTACCAACAATGAGGCGCTTTGGGGTTGCATAATGGCCACCAGCGGCACCTGTTGTGGCGTGACACAGCCCAGAGCGCAGTACAAGGTTGATCACAGCACAGCATGTCACGCGGTGTGAGGAGAGCAGTGGAGGATGAACTGCGCACGCTGTTCGTCTGCCCAGCTGCCTTGCAGGAGCAGGTTGACAGGTGCTGCAGAGGTATGTTGATTTTTCAACAAGAAGGGTGTTGATATCCATGCAAGCTGATTAGTTCTTACAGATATGCATTCACCTGACACAGAGCAGGAGTTCAAAGGAGATGATGCGAGGTGTGACCTGCATTCATTGTGGCAACAACACCTCCCATTGTTGGGACAACATCGTGCTGTTGCAGGTACAGGCGAGCAGTTGCTCTCGAAGCTGGCGTCCGGCAGCCTCAGCACAGCCAAAGCACAGCAGCACTTTGAGCAGCAGCAGCACCGGCAGGACACCAGCCTGTTTGGGCCTGGGGCTCCTCAGGTCACAGACAAGCAGGTCACAGAAGCACAGCAGCATGCTTTATTGCTGAGCCACAATGAGAGAACCCCAGGTTTTGCGCATGTGCTGCAATCCTGCAAGGCAGGGCTGGGTCCGCATGCCAGCACTGCCGATGCAGTCAATGACAAAAAGCAGCAGCCAGCAGCGTTTGAGTCGCCGCTGCTGCGGTTGCTGCGGCGCGTGTCACTGTGGTGGTACTACCGCGTCATGTTTGACCCGCTGGAGCAGCTGGTGGCGCTCAGCAGCAGCTACGAGCTGCTGTTCCAGCTGATGACCCCCCACCAGCAGCTGTCCTTCATGGCGGACATCCTGCTGGTGCTGGCATGCTCCGCGCTGCAGGAGCAGAGGTGCGCATGGTCAGCTGTGCTGGTTGATATCTAATTTTCAGACATGCTGCGTACCCGTCTATTTGTCAGCTTGGTTCCACAGCTTGCAGGATAATGGTGGCTCGGCGGCAGTACATGGCAGCGTCCTCAGCCTTGCTTGAGCATCATGCCAACCAGCCCTACTGGTCATGAAGGCAAGGTGTACAGCCTGTGCGCCGCTGTAGCTTCGGTTCTATATCCCTTGCCAAAGGGTTTACCGCGCATAGCCAAACATCTGCCTACCTGCCTAAGTGCCTGCCATCTCTTGTCTGCAGTGGCCAGCTGGACACCCCCTGCACACGGCCACCCTGCTGTCCATGCTCAAGATGGCGCAGCAGCTGGCAGCAGCAGAGGCAGAGCTACAGGAGCAGCAGCAGCAGCCGCAGGACAGACAGCAAGCTTCACAAGGCGGCAGCAAAAATGGACAGCATGCTTTGAAAGCTGCTGCTGTGCCAGCTGCCGACACTCTCACACCGCCTGCACTTGTGCTCCTCAGAACGGCGCGCTTGCAGCACCAGCAGCAGCAGCTAGTGGGGCCGTCGCCGCAGCAGCAGTCACCCTTGTGCAGCAGCTGAGTAGCAGCTTCAACAGAAGCTTCAAGATCCTGATGACAGAAGCCAGTCAGCAGCAGCAAGGCCTCTGGGCGCTCCTGGGGACACCGTCAGCTTTGGTAAGGTGGCACAAAAAGGACATAAGCCTTCCAGTGCAGGGTTATTCATGGGTAATGGAACGTGGCTGATGCCGGCAGTGCAGTGCAAGGGCAGGTTCAAGGGTGCTTGCAGGAGACGCACACCTGAGCAGCAACCATACAGTTGAGAGCAAGCTGTGGTGCCAGCACTGAAAGCGTTGCGGAGCAGCAGTACATGGTCTGCAAGCCTGTGATGCGGTCTTAGCTGTTGCTGCTCCGGCCGCCCCGGCCACTACCCTGCTGCATCATGGGGGGATAATCACGCCAGGTGGACTGTGGATCCTTGTTTCCTGGTGGTGTGTGTGTGTGTGTGTGTGTGTCCGCCCCAACTCCCGCCCCGTGCTCCATTGCATGCCTCCCTAGGCCTCCCCTGCATCAGTCCACACCTGGCTGGTGCTACATGAATCAGTGCTCACACCTTCTCCCACCTGCTTGTTTGTGTGTGCCCCTGCCATTCCGCCCGCACCCCTGCCTGCCTCCCTCATCCTCCCTGCATCCGTCCACCTGGCTTGTGCTACATGATGTACTGATGATACCTTTACGTGCCTGCTTGATTGTTCGTCCCCTTGCCGCTCCATCCTCACCCCTTGCATGCCTCCCTAGGCCTCCCTGCACCAGTCGTCAGCTGGTTTCTCCTACATTATGGGATCTCCTACATTATGCACTGATCACACCTCCACACACCTGTGTCTGTGTGTTCCCCTGCCCCTCCACTCACTCCCCCTGCCTGCTTCCCTAGGCCTCCCTGCATCAGTCCAACTATGCCAAGGCGATCGGCGCCCTCCTATCACAACTAGCAGGCCTGCCGGAGCAGCAGCTGAAGCACTGGTACCTTGCGCAGCCAGGGGTGTGGCAGCACCCTACGGAGCTGCAGTCCCTGGAGCACATCGACCCCATCAGGAACTTGTTGGCATCCTGCTGCCCTGCTTTGTTCAACACGCAATCAATGCAGCTGTTTGACCTCAGTGCCGATAAGGATCCTGTGCTGCAGCTGCTGCAGTGGGTGATGGCTGTCACAGCACAGCACAGCATGCCTCGGGAGCAGCAGCAGCTGAGTCAGCACGGCCAGCAGCAGCCGCAGGAAGCTGGTCAGCAGCAGCTGGATCGGGAAGCAACCCAGGGTGAGGCTCATGCTGACGGCCACCAGCAGCACCAGCAGCCGCAGCACCCTGCAGAGACTCTGCGGCAGGTGTTGGATGTGCTGCTCAGCGCCCTGCTGTACCGCCACGTGCTCAGCATGCAACAGTGAGTGCCTGCGTTGTGCTGTTGAGCAACAGGGTGTGGTTGACTGGTGACATGTTTGGGTAGAGCTACACAGAGCTGCACTGCTGTGCTGCCCTGCCCCTGCTGATGTGCTGATAGGTCCTCGCATGCTGGTCATGTGGCACATGATTATCTAAAGTTCTGTTGTACAGCCATAACACTGGTTGTCACTTGTTTGTGAAGCAAGGGGCCTTCAGCTTACAGCAGAGCTTGGTGCTGCATGGTGCATGCTTTTATCAACCTGTCGCAATCTCCGCCCCAGCCTGGGCTTGAGGGTACGCTTGCGGCATGGCAAGGGTCGTCACCCTCCCTTGGTCAAAAAGCCTGCAGGGTGTCAACAGACATAGTACATCAGGCAGGGACTGCATGGGTGTGTCAGCGCTCATTCGCAGCAGGGTAGGCCTTTCACTAGGGAGGTTTCCGCTACAGCCAACAAACTTCGCAACTCATCCCACTCTGACCCCCAGGACCCTATGTCACGCCGCCTGCACAGTACCAGAACTGCACTGCATGCAGGAGGCCCTGTGGCGTTTGTGCTGACATAGTCTATCAAAGGTCTATCAAAGGCATTGCCACTGATGTCGTGTACAGGGACATGCATCGTCGACCCATTATGTATCACTGGGTGGTGCTGGCTGCGCGATGGTGGACAAAGTTGTCTGATGCTCGTGACGATCAGCCGAGATCCCTGGCGGGGTGTGTGTGGCGTGAGGATGTAGCGCTTGCACTTGCAGGTTGTCGGGAGTGTTGGTCCTCTTGTTTCCTGCAAACTATGTGCTCGTTGCAGTTGCTTGCTGGTGACTGGCGGCAGCAGTCGCTTGACTGGGTGATGCAACAGAGGTGGGAGGAGTCTGCAGTGCAGGCCGCGCTGGCTGCCCTATTCAGGGCCCGGTGGCGAGGTCTCACCCAAGGTGACCCGCGTTCCGCCCCTTCTATCGGCATTCACAAGCTTACACATCATGCATGGGTCTACCCGCTAGATCCTGGCTTCAATCCCTTCTCAAGGGACGATGCGCCTCCGCATATCAAGTTGTGCCTGCCCTTTGATGTAGCGCGTAACCTTGCCCAGTTGCGTATTGGTTCAGCCCACCTTGAAATAGAACAGGGCCGTAAGCGAAGGGTCTCTGTGCCCCGTGCTGACCGCCTGTGTCGATTGTGTTGTGGAGAGGATGCTACCCTGGCCCACCGCCAAGCTGTACTGGCAAGGACAAGAACTAGTCGTAATGTGGAAGACTTGAAGCACTTCCTGTTGGAGTGCCCTGTTTACGATGATTTGCGCGCCGCTTGCCCGGCCTTCCCCCTGTCTGATGCTGTGGTACTGGACGACCCTGAATGTGTGCGATCAGTGTTTCAACATGGAGAGCAGTCTGCGTTGGCATACACTCTGTACAAGATGAAAGTGCGCCGGGCGCGCCTTCTTGGGCTGACTTTGGGTATCTGACCTGACAAGGGGTATTTCTTGGTGCTGCTGCATGCTGGATCCTAGCTGTTTGCTTCCCACTTCTGTACAAGGTTGTCGTGTTGCCTCAGGATGTCAATGAAGTCTCCTTTGCTGTCTTGCTTTGAATCAGGCTACTATCTGGTGTAGGTGGTGCAAACCACTGACGGGGATCGGGGTTTTTCCCCACCTTAGTGTTTCAACCGGTTCAACCCTGGCAGGCAATGCCATTGATGTGTGGCGAATGTGTCTGCGTGTAACATTTTCTTCCCCATAGTGTGTTTGCTCTTTGACCTGCTTTCCTGCTGTTACAGGTGGTCGCTGCCAGCACCTCGCTTCACCAGCCAAGAGCAGCTGCTGACAGCGCTGCACCTCCACTGCATGCAGCTGCTGGTGCAGGCCAGGGACTTACTGCCCTGCCATGCATGCACCCTCGGTCAGGAAAGCTTTGACAGCACCAGCGGGGGCAACACTGGCCATTTTAGTAGCAGCGGGGCTGGCAGCAGGGTGCATGGACAGCAGGCTGCCAGTGGTGTCAGCAGCAGCAGTCCTGCTGTTGAGCAGCAGCAGCAGCAGCCAGAAGTGCGGGCACTCCTGCAGCAGCAGCGCCAGGCATGGCGCCTGTGCCTGGTTCATGTGCAGCACAACCTGCTGCTGGTGATGCAGCTGACCAAGCACTGGCAGCACCACAATGCGCACCTGTGCTTGGACGCCGTGCTGAGCAAAGACAGGTGCGTCAGATATAATGCATGCCTGTGTTGTGAGGGGTGTGTTTTGTGTGTGTGCGTGTGCGTGCGTGCACGTGCGCGCGTGTACAACCCTATGTTTTGTGGCTTGTGTGGCGTGCGGCGCTGTAATTTGCAAGCTTGTGTTTGTGTTTGATGCCTTTGTTGTGTGGCAAGCCTGTGTGTTGTGTGGTGTCGGTTGCTGAAAGTACACATGCAAAGCTGCTTGGGGCTGTTGAGAGGGCCAGTCAATCTGTACAGCTTCAGCACCGCTGGACTCCACATGCTAGCAGACCGGTCCACTGTGATTTGTGTCAGCTGTTGCTGGATTGCGTCAAATAACTACTGAGAAACATGCCAACCAACCACTGTCACATCTGTGCGGCTTGCAAGGTTGCATACAGCCCAGGGTGCCTATCACCGTCTTCACCCGCTACCTCCACTGCTCCATCTTTTTTTTGTTGCAATCAGCATTGCTCAGAAAGTAATGATACCCACACCCTTGCCGCCGCCTGGCACACCCCTGCTGCTGTTGCTGGTACTGCAGGCCAAACCTTCTGCCACGCTTCCTGGTCCCTCACTTCAGCAGAGTTCAGCAGCACACCAGCACCCCTCCTGCTACAGCAGCTGCCACAGCTGCTGCTTCGCGGGCCACTCGCAGGCATGCCACGGCTGCCGCTGCGGCGGCGGCGGCGGCACAGCTGCCGGGTGGCCGAAGCGAGCAGCTGCAGCCGTCGCAGCCGCCCCAGCCGGCGGCTGACGTAGCTGACAAAGCTGTGGTTGCGTCCGCTCCCCAGCAGCAGCAGCAGCAGCAGCAGCAGCGGGAGGCAGCTGGCGGCAACAGGGTCCCACAGGCACCTAGCACGGCAGCTGCCACAGCCGCCGCAGCATCCGGTGCGGCAGCAAGCTCTGAATTTGACGATGACAGCAGCGGGGACAGCAGCATGGTCGCGATCGAGCTCCATAGGGCTATCAAGCAGTTGTCTGCGTTTTCCACCTTGTTTCAGCAGCAGCTGCAGGGAACGCAGCCTGCAGGCCTGACAATCACGGCCGCCATGGAGGCCTGTGGCTGCAGCACTCTTGTGGAGCTCGAAATGCTTGCTGTAGTCTGCATGAATGTGTTGGTGTTGGCAGCACATCCCTCGGACACGAGGCCAGCAGCTTGGGCGGAGCCGGCGGAGCAGCAGTTCATTCGTCAGCTTGTTGAGCATTGGGAGGAATGGACGCAGGGCGTGCTGAAGATGCTGCAGTGGTTGCAGGTCCATGAGGCAGTCAGGGCGGCTGCAGTCCACCTCTTCGAGGACTTGCAGGCCTATCAGGCCGAGCAGCAGCAGCAGCAGCAGCAGGAGCAGGTGGCAGATGGGGACCCGGCAGCAGCAGCAGCAGCTGGCAGTACTGGCTGGCAGAGGGCCAGTGCCGTTGCTGCTGATGCTGCACTGCCAGGCCCTGGCGCCTCTTGTAGTACTGGAGCTGCCGCTGCTGCTGCCGCTGCCGCCAGCACTGCTGCTGCGGCAGCAGCGGCAGGCACTACTTCTGCTGCCGGCGCTGATGTTGGTGTACATCACCTAGCCCTGCAGCGTGGCCAGGGAGCACCAGCAGCAGCGAGTGCTGCTTCTGCTGCTGCTGCACAGCCGCAGTCGGCGGCCAGCAATGCCGACGTCGCTGCAGAGGTGTCCAGCCCTCAGCAGCAGCAGCAGCAGCAGGCAGCTGGCAGTGGGGCCCCACAGGCACAAAGCACAGCAGCTCCTGCGGCTGCTGCAGGCGCCACCCCGTCCGCAGCACCAGCGGCAGCCGCAGCAGCCAGTGAGGCAGGCAGCTGGCATGGCGAGGATGCTGGTAGCACAGGGGCCAGCAGCAGCTTTATTGAGCAAGTTTACAGGGCAGTCGAGCAGGTGTCTGACTTTAGCACCTGGCTGCAGCAGCAGCTGCATGAGCCGTCTCAAGCTCCTCAGGGCCCATCTGTCAGGACCATGATGGAACAGTGTGGCTGCAGCACACCTGAGGAGCTGATATTGCGTGCTTCAATCAGCCATGGTGTGTTGCTGCTGGTAGCAGTTCACTTGGACGGCAGCTTGGCAGAAGAAGGGAACCCGGAAGTGCAGGCGTTCATGCGTGCTCTTGCCGGCGAATGGGAGGAGCAGCAGCAGGGCGTGCTGCAGCTGTTGCATTCGCTCCACGTTGACGAGCGTGTCAGAGCGGCTTTAGCTAACTTCTTGGACTACGTGCAAAGTTACGCAGAGCAGCAGCAGCAGGTGGCAGATGGGGGGCAGGCGGCCGCAGCAGCGGGCAGCAGTGGAGCAGGGGGCAGTGCCGCAGCTGATGTACAAGGATCTGGGATGCCTGGCAGCAGTGCAGGCAGTGGGGAGTCTTCGCCTCTGGGAGAGCCTTCCCCTCCTGGCTCTCCTGCTGCATCTGTTCTGCGCTTGAAGGGCGGCAGGGGCGGCGGGAGCCCTGCTGTGTCAGACACGGGGGAGCTCAGCACAGAGCATGGCAGCTCGGAGGACGAGGCAACAACAGATGCCAGCTCAGAGCAGCAAGAGCAGCAGCAGCAGCAGGAGAATGTCCTGCAAGCGGCGGCAGCTGCAGGTGCAGGCACAGAGGCTTCTAGCTCTGCTGCTGCTGCTGCTGCTGCTGCTGCTGCTGCTGCTGCTGCTGCTGCTGGTGGTGGTGGTGGTACTGCTGGCAAACGTTCAGGTGTCGCAGCATACTCATCCCCGGGGCCGGCAGGGACTGTTCCTGTCACGCGTGCTGACGCTACAACTGCCTCCCTGTTGGGCAGATCACCTGCTCAACAAGCGGCACTCAGCGCTGCTCGGGGCGCTGCAGTCAGGCGCAACAGCAGCAGCAGCAGCGGGCAGGTGCCCATCAGACGGCACCTACATGCCCGCCGCACTCCTCAGCCACGGCAGCAGCAGCAGCAGCATGCCGGCACGTGCATGACCCCAGCTTGCCGTGGCTGCAGAGATCACGATGCTGCTGCCATCGCTGCTCAGCGAGCCGGCCTGCGTGCTGACCAGCAGCAGGGCGCTGACTGGCTGACTGCGCTAGCGCAGCTGGCACATGCAGCAGATGATCCCAGCATCAGCGCCGCTGCATGGCAGGCAGCAGGGCAGCAGTTCGCAGCACTGCACCAACAGGTTGACTCGGATGCTGCAGGGCGGCACGAAAAGGCGTTGCGCTACCTTGAGCAACCTGAACTCCCTTCAGAGCAGCTGCAGCAGCCGCAGCCGTCAACACACCGGCAGCAGGACTGGCAGCAGCAGCAGCAGCAGCCGGCACAGCAGCCGGCACAGCAGCCGCTGCCCCGGCAGCCGGCACATCAGCAGGACCCCCAGCAGCAGCGGCGGCTGGTCGTTCAGCCAGGAGCTGGCCTTGCAGGTCCACCCCGGCCGTCTGGGTCCAAGCTCCGAGGGGGCTGGCTGGCCCGCAGTAGTGCTGGCACAACATCAGCCTCTGACATCGCCAGTGCTGCACCAGGCGGCTCGCAACTCCCCCAGCAGCAGCAGTTGCTGTTGGCGGCAGAGTTGCAGGCAGGTAGAGACCCTGATCCAAGCATGCCGTGCGACGGTGGGTCCAGTGAGCAGGCTGCTGACCCAGACTACCTTGCATTCCTCCAGCAGGAGATCATGCAGCAAGGCCCTGAGGCAGTATCACCACCACCACCAGCAGCAGCAGCAGCGGCGGCACCGGACGGGCTCGACCTGCAGCAGCAGGGTGCTGTCGCCGGTGACGATGCTGCCAGCCAGGCTGGCAGCGGCAATAGCGGCAGCATCAGCCCTGCTGCTGGGGCAGGCGATGCTGCGGTCATGCAGCAGTTCCTGGAGTGGACTGGAGGGTTGGGCTCTACAGATGATGCAGGAGGCAGCGGCAGTGACACCCAGGCGGCAGCAGCAGCAGTAGCAGCAGGGCTGGGTGGTAGCTCCCTTGGCAGCATTGGGGACAGCTGGCAAGGCTCCGAGGTCTTGGAGGATGTTTTTCCCGCTACAGGAGGAGCATTCCAGGGGTCCCCTGGAACAGGTGTGTTGCCAGAGGCTGCGGACGCCACTGCTGCCGCTGAAGGTGGCAGCAATGGCGATGGCAGCAGTGGCGGCGGCAGCGACGGCTGCAGCAGCCAAGGGTCTGACGGCACTGCTGCTGGCACTGCCGAAGTTGGCAGCGCAGATGGGTTGCTGGGTGGGAAAGATCTGGGCTGCCGCCGCCCCCAGGGCATCAGGTCTTCGTTGCCTGCAAGCCTGCGCATCCCTGCTGCTGCTGCTGCTGGCGGTGGCACTGCTGTTGGAGGTTGCACTGCTGCTGCTGCTGCTGCTGCTGCTGGCGATGGCACTGCTGCTGTACAGCATGCATTTCCAGAGGCTCAGCCGGAGGCTGCAGGGTTTAGTGCTGCCTCTGACGACGGCAGCGGCAGCGATGGCGGCGGCAGCGATGTCAGCGGCAGCGGCGGCAGCAGCGATGGGTCTGAAGGCACTGCCAGTGGTGGCAGCGATGCGGAGCCTCTTAGTGAAGAGGATCGGGGCAGCCCTGCACGCCATGTAGCTGGCTCCTCATTGCCTGCAAGTCTGCGCAATGCAGCTGCGGCTGCGGCCCGACGGACAGCAGCAACTGCTGCTGCAGCAGCACAGGCAGAGCCGGGATCCGACAGTTGGGAGACTGTCAGCGACGTTGCAGGGGGCAGTGCCGGCAGCAGTCCATCACACCCTGCGCCGCCAATGGGGTCAGCTGCAGCAGCTGCAGCAGCACAGGCAGAGCTGGGGTCAGATGGGTCTGGCAGCGACACTGACCCTGACAGCCTTGGCAGCAGCAGCCCAATACATCAGGCCCGCCCCGCAAGGTCAGCTGCAGCAGCAGCAGCAGCAGCAGGGCAGGCAATGCTGGCGTCTGATGGGACAGAGACTGGCAGCGACACTGTTGAGGACAGCGCTGCCAGCAGCCCACTGCTGCCCGCCTCCCCTGCTGGGTCAGCAGCAGCAGCAGCAGCAGTTGGAGCAGCAGCGCTTAGGTATGACGGGTCGGACTCTGGCAGCGACACAGATGTAGTCAGCAGCGGCAGCAGCAGCCCAGACTGTCCTGTGCAGCATGTAGGGTCAGCTCCAGCAGCAGCAGCAGCAGCAGCAGCAGCTGGTGATGCAGCCGCGAGTGAGGAAGGCAGCGACTATGAAGATGACTATGAGCTCGAGGAGGGCGAGTGTGAAGATGAGTGTGAAGACGAGTATGAAGATGAGTGTGAGGGAGAAGGGGAGGATGAGGGGGAGGAGGAAGGCACTGAGACTGCCAGTGCAGGTTCTGCGGGTGGTGACATCAATGGGTGGGGCGGGTATTCAACCACAGATGAGTTCAAGCACAGCATGGAGTTGCTGCTGTCATTTTGGCAGGAGCGGCAGCGGCAGCAGCAGCAGCGGCAGCAGCAGCGGCGGCGGTTCACGCTGCTCACAGAACAGGTTGTTTCCAACTTCAAGCCGTCTAAGAAGAAGGAGTACTTTGATGTTCTCAACACTGAGGAGGCAGCTGCATGGATCGACCTGCTGCTAGTGGTCATTGCTAAGGAGGCGGAATATGAGGACCACATTCGGCAGTAAGCGGGGAGCTGCAGGTAGTGGAGACCGGCTGTTTGTGCATATCATGATGACTAGCGTGACACCCGTGGCATCATGCCACGGCCCCAAGGTTAGATGATGTGTTTGCAATTTGAGCCCGCCTGAACAACCCTGCTGTCAACATCTGCCCGCCCATGTGTTGGCTGCTCCTCCCCCTCGCCCCCTTCTCATCATCCACCCTCCCTGCACGGCGTGTACACATCACGCCAGAAGATGCAGCACTAGTGTGCTTGTGGTGCTGTGTTATGCCATAGTTTGGTGGGCGGTTGCTGCTGGCTCGCTCTGACACAGCAGCCAATGCGCCCTCAATCACCTTGATGGGGCCCAAAACAGCAGCGCGTGTTGCCTGTATAAATGAAGCCAGTTGGAAGTTCACTACAGCATGACTTGACAAGCTCCATGCAACTCCCCAGGGCAGCTGGGGCACTCACATGTGGTGCATCTGCACGCCATGGGGCACCCATTCCGCCAGCTCTCACTCTGATCTACAGTCAGTTTTGACCGTTTAAGGTTTAGGGTTGGTTTTGACTGTCTGTGCTGTGCTGTGCTGTGCTGTGCTGCTGCTTGAATGCCACAGGCTGCTGGACTGTGCCGTGGACCTTCCCATGGACGAGGTGGTGGATGTTGACTTCGATGCGTGCGCTGCTGACTGGGAGAGTTTGCAGGTGCGTGGTGTGACAGCTCGGTTTTTCGAACAGTTTCGAACCCTGTACTGCATGGGTTGGCTTGGTGTGCCCGTCGGCTGGTGCGACTCTGCATATTTTAGCTGCTGAGATGTGTTCAGCCTTGATTTGGAGAGCATCAAAAGGCATTTGTGGTTCACCATCACCAATAGAGAGGATGGAGTGTAAATGCATGCAGGTGCCGCATGAGCAACGTGTCTGCTCACTAGTGCCAGGGAGGGTTGATCCCTCATTGCTTGATGTTGGTTTGAGGAACAGTCCTACATCAACAGGGAATTTTTGTGTGGATAAAGCTGTGTGTTGCAATGCTCGGTTTGCCTCGTGCTGCAAGCTTCTAGCACAACTGCCGCAGTGGCAAGGGTTTGGCAATGTAATCATGTTGTCACGGGTGGCTGCTGATGAGTGATGTCATTTCCTGGAGTGCATGAGCACCTGAGGAATCGGTGGAGGCATGGCGGCTCACAGGGTGTCATGCTCTGTCCGTGTCTCTGAGTGCTGCCGCTGATGCCTCCGCTGTCAATGCAGGCCGAGCTGAGTGACCCTAGCATGTGTGCGCTGATGCACCTGGCTCTGAAGTCAGACCTCTCGAGCTTCTTTCATGGAGACGAACACATGCAAACTGCAGAACATTTCACGGATGTGCTGTTGAACCTGGTCGATACGGCCTACAAGGAGGTGAGTTGGTTGTGAAAGCAGTGGTTCAGGGTCCAGGGGGTGTGGGTTTTAGGGTACCCTTGAACCCTACTCCGCTTAGGGTTGCTCAGGGTGGGCGGCCTGGAACCCTCGTCCGTTTCAGAGTTTTACTGGGTAGCCCTGAACCCTAGTCCGGTTAGGGCAGTTCAGGATAGCCCTGGCAACCAATCCGTCAAGACTCTTGACGGTCAATGAGTTCACCTCCCCAGCCTTGCATCCCTCCTGCACAACCCCCGGCAGGTGCTGGATTTTGCCAAACACTTACCCAAGTCGATGGAGTCATGGGACGACGACATCAACAACGGGGCGTGGCAGCCCCTCCAAGACTCCCGCAGCAGCAGCAGCAGCACCCGTCTGGGACGCAGTAGAGCCGCGCAACCCCCTCCAAAAAAGGTGGGTGTGAGGCTCTTGGCTGTAGCAGAGCTGGGTGGCTTTCAGGATGCGTTTGAATACAGTTATGGGGTCAATGATGCAGTGTTGATGGCACACGATGCTCAGGCATGCATCATTCACAAGTTGTGAGGAGGGTGTCCATGTTTGTAGCTGTTCACATCCTTCGCTAGGGTTTACATGCCCGTGGCCATGATTGTACGGTGGGCTGCTACGCAGCCCTTGGGCAATAGCCACAGGAAGATGTACCGCCGACTCATGCAGCTTTGTCGTAACAGTGCCGACACAAAGCTCGGCAAGAACAAGAGGCTGAGGGTTCTGCACATCAGGCCGCATGGCATCTGCGCCGAACCCACAGCATCGCACACCGTGGTGGCTCTATTCTGTGTGTTGCTTGCAGGGCTGCATAGGGCTGCCTGACATCGTGGCGCAATCGGTGCAGGATGTGTCAGCAGCATTGCGGCAGCTGGGGCCGTTGGAAGCTGCTGAGGGGTTTTGGAGGCCTGAGGAGCTGCAAGATGAGCTGCTGAAGAGGTGAGTGGTGTGGTTGCTGGAATGCTGCTGCTGCTGCAGCATAGGCATGAAGAGGCTTGGTGGGGACGGAACAGCTGCACTCACAGGCTGGGAGTATGGGTGACACACAGGTGCTGCAACTGCCACAGCAAGGAGTACACATTTTCCGTGCTTACATTATCGTGTGACGTGAATGGGTTGTGCTATGCTGTGCTGTGCTGCAGGAAGCATGTTGCAGTGGCTGCTAAGGAGTGGGTGAAGCTCTTTGAGGACACCAGGGAAGGCCTGGAGAAACTGGCCCGGCTGGATGCATGGCTGGGTCACACAGGACGAAAGATGCAGGTAGGTGGACTGCTCTGGTTGTGACTCAGTGTCAGCGTGCACAGGTGGGGGGTGTGGGGGTCTAGCATGCTAGACATGCACACCCCTCTCAGCCTCAACTGTCACGACTGGGCGCGTGGCTGAGTCACACAGGATGCAAGATGCAGGTAGATGGACTGCTCTGGTTGCGACTGCATTGTCAGCGTGACCGGCGCTCTTGAGCAATACACACAAGAGAGATAGGGAGAGAGATAATGCGGAGTAGCAGGCACACCGCGTTTGAGTCGCCACGTCCCCACCATGCCCGCAGGTGCACAATACACCCTAGGGGTATCAACACACACAAAGGTCATGCTGCATCACCTCGCCTGCTTTACCAGTAGACCACCCCAAGTAGACACCCACACTGCACCTTGTTGCGTCACCAACATGCAAGGGCGCTCTTGCTGCTGAAAGCAGCTTGGGTGTGCTGTCGGCTGATCGTGCGAACGTCCATGCATGTTGTGCCTGCGTGCTGTATCGCAGAAGGAGCTGAAGCGACTGCGT
This sequence comes from Desmodesmus armatus, assembly GCA_007449985.2. Lineage (NCBI taxonomy): Eukaryota > Viridiplantae > Chlorophyta > Chlorophyceae > Sphaeropleales > Scenedesmaceae > Desmodesmus > Desmodesmus armatus. The sequence continues at coordinate 508,774 of VIIQ02000559.1, forward strand.
CCACTTCAGCGTGTGTTGTGGAGCGATCATGGCGACCCTGTGCTGTTGAGCATGCACCATCATCACCTGAGCAGCGCCGGTGCGAGCTTGCAGCAATCTCTGGTGTCGACCGTGTATGCACACAAGTTGCTGCGCGCGGCGTTTGAGGGTGACATGGGTCGCGATGGGTGGGGCGTGCTGCATCGCGCCTTGCGCCTTACTGCTGAGTTGCGCATACGTGTGGAGGTGAGCGTACAATGGAAGAGATGTGTCGACAGACGGGGTGCTGCATATGTGACCCAGCACCAAAGCGGTGTTCTGGTGCAGTCACAGGTGTTGATTGAATATGAGGGGTGCTGTTTGTGAAAATTGAGGGCTTGCAAGTGTCGACCTCTTCAAGCATGCTCTTTCATCTGCACATCCTTCATAATTGTTACGATTGTCTGCTGCTGGCCCTGCTTGTGTGTAGGGCCAGAGTCTCTTGATGGAGGCCCATGATTCTCTCAGGCTGAACATCAACGACATCGCTGGCTCCCTTCTGCATTATGTGATCAGCATGAGCCCATGCATCCCAGAAGTACCTTTGACTTGGGAGCAGCTGGCGGAGACCACCTTGTGGTGGGATGCTGCTGACATGCAAAGGGTAAGTGCTGGGTTTTGGGGTGCGTGTCGTGTCTGTGGGTCAGCTTGTTCCTATTTTTTTGCAACTGTGCAGTACACAGCGGCAGCGGCAAAATTTGTGCAGCCCAGGCCAAGCTCAGCAAACCCACAAGGGAGCCAGAGACTTATTGGGGACCATGAGAGAATTTCAGGCACCTCCAGGATGCCCTAAATGCCCTAAATGCAGAGACTGTTTGTGAGGGTGTTGGTGTCCTGAGGCACGTGCATGTGGTGCTGTTGCCAGCAGCTGTCCAAAGGAAACGGCTCTTTGAGTGGAGGATCAGGTTTGTTATGCAGGCTGGGGTGTCTGCTTTGATGCCTTTCAGTCCCTCCTGCTCCTGTTGTAGTTCTAGGCAGCCAGGCAGCTCCGCATGCCCTGTTGCTGTTCTGCAGCCGACAACGCCCTGTGTGCTCCTCACCCCACCAGCCGCTCACCTGCTGCCGTGCTTGCTGCACCACCACCTTGTCCTACCCCTGCAGCTTTTCAGGCTGGTATCCACTCTGGAGCTGCCGATCGCGCGCTGGTGGTGGCTGCTGCCAAACAGGGAGCCTGACATAGTCCTGCAGGGTGCAGTGAAGGAAAGGGCAGACGGGTACACACTCCCCTACATGGCGCCTTGCTTCCGCCCCCGCGGCAGTAACACTTCTGCCAAGCAGCACGTCAGGGGCGTCGGCATCAAACGGCAGCTGACAGGGACGCCTGCTGTCACTGCTAGCAGCAGCAGCAGCGATGAGGATGCCGCTGCCGCTGCCGCTGCCGCTGCCGCTGCTGCTGCTGCTGCTGCTGCCAGGCGGAGATACCGTAATAAGGACGCATGCAGCAGCAGCAAGCATCCGGAATCTATCGATCCTCTGGTGCTTACAGGGTACAGCAGCTCAGGGGACGAGGGGGCGGTTTTGGCAGCGGCAGAAGCCAACTGGAGGTCCGCAGAGGCTGCGCACAGAGCTGCACAGGCAGAAAGTGAGTCTCCAGAGGAGTGGGAGCGAGACCCTGCAGTGCGGCTGGGGAAGGCTGCTCAGAAGCGAAGCAAGCTGCAGAAGCTGCGGTTATCGTTTGAGCGGCACTCCCAGGAATGCCAGCAGCTGCTGTGGGCGCAGCCGCAGACGGAGGAGTGGCAGCAGATGTGTGAGGACAGCATGCGATGCCACCCGCTGCACTCTGACACCACCAGTAGCTGCTCCCGCAGTAGCTCGAGCGCTACCAGCAGTGGGAGTGAGGGTGGGAGTGGCATCGACTCGACACAGCAGCGCAGCAGCCGCACGATCACCACCGCAGTGGTAGCAGGGTTCAGGACGGTCGAGCAGCGGCAGCAGCGGCAGGGCGAGAGGCGCATTCGGAGGTTCAACAAATCGATTTGGCAGTACTTGTGGGGTGGGTGGCGCCCGTGGCACGTGCAGCGCGCAAAGGCTCTGACTCAGCGGCAGCTGCAGCTCAATAGGGTGCTGCAGCTGCAGTACCATGCACACCAGGGCTGGGCGGAGTGGTGCAGCAGCAGCGAAGCGGGCGGGACGCCGCTGCCGCCGCTGCAGCAGGGGCCGCCGTTGCTTCGGCTTGCTGCTGCTGCTATGAAGCTGCTCGACGCTGCAGCTCCTGCCGTTGCTGCCGGCACGGATGCAGGGGTTACATCAGAGGAGCGTCTGGTATATGTAACCCTCTGTCAGGATCACTCTGCAGCAGACCGACCTGCAGGCGGGAGTGGGTTGGAGCAGGCAGCAGGGTTCCTGCTGCGGCACATGCAGTGCACAGCAGTTGAGACGTCACCCGGAGAGGCTGCTGCTGTTGCTGTTGCTGACCTTCTGCGGCAGCAGGTGCATGATGTGGACAAAGTGCAGTCCTCGATCTTGGCCTGGCAGGGGGTGTTAGTGCCAGCAGCCGCAGACAAGCGTGGTGTTGACCGCGCAGGCGCTGCCCTGCGTGTGTGTGCCGCGGAGCAGCAGCTGCAGCAGCAGGGTGAGGCTGGTGAGTCGACAAGGCAGTTGCTGTGGCAGCTGATGGGTCAGGTGAAGCCTGCTGCATGCCACTGGTACCAGCATGGAGCTGCTTACCACTCACAACAGCAGCAGCAGCAGCAGACGCTGGCTGGGAGAAGAAGGCGGCTAGCGGCAGCGGGTGGGGTGGCAGCAGCCTCTGTTGCTGTTCCTGAGTGCACCAGCCCCGCCCTGTGGTCCATTCTGACCCGCAGCCTAGCCTCAGACCTGCTGCTGGTGCCTCCCAGCATCAGGGACTTGGTGGGCAACGGCTGGGCAGCAGGGGCAGGCAGGCTAGAGGATTGCGGGGGCGGCGGCAGCAGTGGCAGCAGCAACAGCAGCAGCAGCGGGGCAGCGAGGATGCTGGTGGTGCAGTATGCGCGGGCAGCTCGGCAGCAGTTCGTGCAGGTGAGTTTTTGTGCTGAAGATGCCTGCTGCATTGGCTGTTTGGCTGCAACAGATACGTAGCAGTGCCGTCATGCATCAACACAAACAGGGCATATGCAGTGGTGGGTCACTGCTTGGCGTGGCTGATACAGGCACCGTGTGCCGGCTGTTTTCGCTCTTGCTGAACATGTTACCGGTTGTGGCATGGAGCTCGCTCTGCAGCTCATGTGTGGAACATCTGGGCCGTTGCTCAACTTTCCTCTGCAGGCAATGTGCATATTTGCATCAGTACTTACTGTCAAATGCTTGACAGCAAGTGCTCCTGCGACACCCTCCCCACTGCCTCGCCTGCCCGCTCACCCACGCAACCACCTCAAAAGGGTGCCAGCCAGCGCTGCAAGTCTCTTTCTTCGCTTGAATTGATGCACATGCAACATGCGACCTGTCCCCTCCCTCTTTTCCTCCCTGCCTGCCGCCTGCCCACCCCAATGTGTGAATCGTGTCGCAGGGGTACCAGCCCACCACCTTGGTGTGTCAGCTGTTGTCGCTGCAGCTGCTGGCCGAGGATGATGACTGCCTGGCAGAGCTGCAGCCACACGCTGCACGGCAAGTGAATGCCGCCCTGGCCGCACACACAGCTGCTGCAGGGGCTGGCATGGTGCCCGGTCTGGCTGTCGCAGCCACACTCTCAGGGGAGCCTGCCGGGCCCTTCTCTGCCCAGCACCTCTCAAGTGCTGCGGCGCCGGCGCAGGACCCTCAGCAAGCATGCACGACAGGGCAAGGTCCTGACCCTAGCAGTAGCAGTACAGCAGGTGCGAGCAGCGCTGCAGGCACGAGCGACAGCGTGAGCGCCGTGCAGCTGCCGCATCTGGGCGTTTTCCAGCTCGCTGCGCAGCTGCTGTGCTTCGCCGGCAGTCCGGAGCCCACACTGCCCTGGCTTCAGCTGCTGGTTCGCTACCACGCTCTTGCAGACGGCTTTGAGCAGCAGAGCAAGGAGGCCGCGGTCTTTCCGATTGCAGCTGAAGGTAGTGATGAGGATGACGAGGATGATGCCAAGCCATCAGTTCTGAGCCCGGGGGAAGCTGCTAGTGAGCCGCAGGGGCGTGTGGCAGCAATGGCAGCTGCTCTGTCATCTTTTGGGATCCCACTGCCGCTGCAACTGCTTTCCGTGCACGTCAGCATGTTCACCACGTTTAGCCAGTGTCAGCGCATGCCAGTTGCTGCGAGTTCTGTTGAGACAGCAGCGTGGCCTGCACTGCAGCAGCTGCGGCTCAAAAGCAACGCAGAAATGCGGTCAGCGCCGCACCTGCAGCAGCAGCACGGCACCCTACAGCAGCCTCATGCTGGGCACCACAAGCAGCAGCAGCAGCACAAGCACCACACACAGGACAAACACCACCAGCAGCAGCAGCAGCAGCAGCAGCAGCAGTCCGCTGGGTCAGACTTGAGCGAGCGCGTGGACGGCATTTGCAGCACCCTGCATTGGCTGCACGCTGACAGGCTGCTGCAGGTGAGCCCTGGCAGCTGGCAACAGCATCTGGCACAGCAGCTGCTGGGGAGCGGCAGCAGCAGCAGCAGAGACATGCTGCTGTTGGCAGACCGGGCCTGTGACTGGTGCACTGGGCCACTGCAGCAGCAGCAGTCAGCAAGGCCTGCATCACTGGCTGCGGCTGCGGCTGCAGCTGCAGCAGGTCTGCAAGGCACTGGCAGCAGCAGCAGCAGCAGCAGCAGGGGTGTGGGGCTGCTGGGCTGTCCCAGCTGTGGTGCTGCTCAGTACTGCAGCCGGCAGTGTGCTGATGCAGCAAAAAAGGTGCACAACGCCAACTGCTGGTGAGCGGGTTGCTTTGGGCAGCTGGAATGTTGACACATGGTGTCTAGCCTTTTCTCCCTTGGATGATGTCAATCCTGCTTACTGTGCATGCGGGAGTTTTTCGGGCACTCTCTGCAAGGGGTCTCTGCCTATGCGTCGCTTCTGTACTTGGCTCATGTGTTTGGAATGAATTGTGAAGGAGGATGCATCGCTGACAGACAAAATTTCACACTGCCAGCTCGCGTCGACTGTGCTGGGGCCATATGCCGGTGCGTTGTTTGTGTTTTATTGCGCTGCAGGCGTCTGCAGGCGTTGGCGCGCAACGGGCTGTGCTGGCAGCAGCCTGGCTACCAGCGCTCACCCAGCAGCAGCAGGTCACGCTCCTTCTGGGACCTGGCAGCTGTGGAGCAGGCGTGATGGAACTGCTGCAAACCTGAATCTGCAGCAGCTGACAGCAGCTGCAGCAGCTGACAGCAGTAGTCTGTACCTTGCCTGATCGAGGGAGCTGTGTCAGTTGAAGTATGTCTGCTGCATACTCTGTACACCTGTAGAGCAGGCGTGATGGAACTGCTGACAGCAGTAGTCTGTGTTGCCTTGCCTGATCAATGTGTTGTGTGGGACTTTACCAGCTACACTTTTTGCACAATTGGGTACATGAGGGAAACATCGGGTGTTCTCTAGGCAAGCTTCTTACTGTCTTGGGCGCACTGCAAAGTTCGCCCTTTTTGAATGACTGCCCATTGTGACTGCCCATTGTATCTTGGAGGTACTGCATACTGGTGTACTGCAGTACAGGCTGTACAGTCATGGGGAGGGTGTTACAGTGCAGTACAGTGCAGTGATTGTTACAAGTGGACACGTTCATATCTGGCCGGTACTCTCCACACTGGATGAACTGGGTAGACCCACAAGGCATTGTGTGAAAGGCCGTGCTGAGGCGGCTAACTTAGGAGATGGTAACAGTGCTTGTTGTTTGACAGGGTGCACACTCAGGCAGTGGGCACCTGACAGCACATTCTGACTGACATTCTGACTTCAAAGCTATGCGCAATGTGTGCAGGGTGGTTAAGCAATGTGCAACGTTCTTTCTACAGCCTTGGGTGTGCATTCCAGCCGCATGCGACTGGATGGGTGATTGGTGCATGCGGCTTTGCTCGAATTTGGCCGTAGTTGCACAATTGACATGATGCATGCTAACAGGGCAAAGGTGTGTACACTGCCACTCTGTAGTCACGACTTGATAGTTGATCGACTATCAACCGTTTGTTCTGAGGATGGCATGAGCACGACATGGGGACAGTCAGGTACTGCACCGTGCACATGGCATGCGCACAACACAAAACCACAGCAAGGTGCAACAAATGGAACACAAGTTGTGTCAACCCATGTTGCTCCAAAAAGGCAGGCCCCCATAGGGCTGTGCATTGCCTTTGTCTCAAAGGCTAGCAGGATCAGAAACACTGCAACCCTTGACAATATAGCGTAAATCTTATCAGCTTGAGGGGCACATTGCTCCCTGTTGGCCTGCTGTCCTGATAAAAGCTCCCACCACTGCTGTACAGTCATGTCATGCATGCAGGGTCAAGATGCAGCATCAAAAGCGAGTCAACGTGCACTTCCGCCACACCCACAGTCGTGGTATAGCTGAGCTACACTCTGGCCCACCACCATCCCGTCGGCACCACATCAGTGTGTGGTGCTTTGTCCCAAAGGCTGGTGTGCAGGTGTCGATCAGACACCGTCAAGAGTCAAGAGTCAAGACCCAACTCCCCCCCCCCTACGATGATTGGTCGCACCACATCTGCCCTGCAATCAACGCTCTTGGCACACCCCAACCATCAACCGTTGATGTACGGTACATTCATTGAAGAAAGAAAGTATGGCCTCATGTGCCATAAGTGGTTTAATCAATTGAGATTGCCTGCGCAGATGGCGATCAGGCCAGTCGTTGCCGTTGCCGTTGCCCTGGTGGACGCCTGGCGCATGGTACACCCCCAGTCTTTGCCGTTGCCCTGCTAGACAGGATTGGGTGGCCGTGACCCACTGGCCCACCGGGTACTTCCACAGCCCACAGCCTTGGGCCTCTCCAGTTGAGAGGTCCCAATCAACACTGCAAATGCACACGCCCGCCCCAGAAATAGAAAAAGAAATGACAGATCCTTGCCTGATTGTGACACATCCAAACTGCTCTGATCAATGGCTTGGTAGCAGAGCTGCAAACGTGAAAGGTATCCCGGCCGCAACAGCAAGAGGAAGTCGTCACGACTTTCTCAGCCCGCCTGGGGTGCCACACACCATGATGCATGAACTGCACTCACGAATTATCTTCGTATAGTCTGCACCAACTTCAACCATTGTTGGCATGCCGCATGCACGCATCACAAACCACAGTCACATGGCACAAATATGGCTGTTCAACACAACAGGGCCTGGTCAATCGCAGCCGTTCAAACTGCCTTGTGTACCAGCACAAAGGTTGTGGCAACCCATGCTGTACTGCTTGCACCGAACATTGCCTGGTGTTCTGCTGGTTGGCAGCCTCAGATGTTTAAAAGCATCAGTAAGGTGCCGCACCCCGGAATAGGCCCAGTGCATCATATTTTGAATTTGTGTGTCAGGAGTCACACTTATCACTCCAATGGAGCAGCCCTCTGAGCCCAAGGAGTAGAGACGCCATCAGGCCACAGACGCATGTCAACTCCAGGGTCTGCTGTTGTTGAAGCCACTGCTGCTGCTGCTGTTGCACTGGCAACCTCTTCTACTGATGCTGCTGCAACCTCAGCAGCTCCACTGGATGCTGCTGGCAGTTTCTCCTCTGGCCACAGGCGGCTGTCAACCCTGAAGAACTCGTCAGCCTTCTGCGGTGCTGCTGCTGCAATCATAGCGTTTGACCCATATGCGCCTGTATCGTACGCGCCGCTGCCGTTGTCCGCGCCATAGGCGTCTTCGGACCCCGAACCGTACTCGACGCTTGCATCGCCATGCTTATCGGACTTCTTTCCCTTCTTGAAGCTCCTGGCCACAAAGCCCCAAAGGCTGTGGCCCTCGAATCCGTGCTCGCCCGCGTCGTCGTCGCTGTCCTCGACGTTACCGGGCGAATACTTGACCAGCTTTGTGCCGTGAGGCTTCTTGAACATTGACTCGGCCTGTGATTAGTAAGCAGCATTGACAGCACATTTGTCAGCAATGGAAACAGTTGACGTGGCAAATTAGTATAACCTCATCCCGGGCCAGTTCCTGGACTCATGGTTGCTTCAAACCCTGAACGCCACACAGACTGCCAATGCAGCAAATAGGAGGCCCGTCTGAGTTGTTCACTGCAACTGATGGATGCAGCGCCTTCCACCTGCAAGGGGTGGACTGAAGCCACTTTGCCAATCAGCGGCAACACTCTGGGTGTGTTGGCCCCTCTGACCAACAGCAAGTGGGCAACCCTGGGTCAAGGAAACGGTGCAAACTTCTCGGTTGTTCCAGCTGCTGCTGCAACTACAGATTCTTTGCTCTGCAACAGGTGAGCCACCTTGTCACATCACATAGTACACACATAGTACACTCACCTCGATGCATGCCACCTTATGTGTGTGGCAGGCCACCTCATGAATGCCACAGATAGGCTGATGGCTGTAAGAAGATGCTGTCAGCTTCTGTAGGAACTGAGGGAAGTTGTCACTGCCCTTCTTAGCAGGGTGCACCTTGACAACAAACTGCATCCTGACCTTCACACAGCCATCCTCCAAGTTTGACTGGCAAGAGATGAGGCGGGTGTATGTGACATTGGTGACAGCATCAGCGACAGCAGGGGCAAAGACGGCAGCAGCGCAGCGTCAGCAGCAGCAGAGTATGGTTGATGGATTGTCCAAGCGTAAACATAGCTTGCAGATGGGATCGCAAGCAAAGTTGATACTGAGTGATGCACAATAGCAGACTTCTGCTGATGGTGTTGGATTGTGCATCCGCTTGCGCTCTGTATCTTCACACACACATTGTGTTGAGATAGGCCATACGCGCCCCGACCGTGAGGTACAGTGAGTACTATGATAATCCGCCATCGAGACCTTACTTATGGAGTGTGGAGCATTTCCCACTCCCAACACATTTTTTGGGGTGTGCCTGCTGCTCTATGCTACCTGGCTGGCGGCTGCTGCTGCTGGTGCTGCCGCCATGCATTGAGGTTGTACAGCATTCAGCAAGGAACGCTCCTAACTTCAACTGTGAACAGCTCTGCACGGCTGAAGCTAGGAGCGTTCCTGGCTGAGTGCCGTACAGCTTCAAACACAAGACCTTGCACCACCTGATGCATGATGCATGCCTCCCTTTAGTGGCCACTCCCCATCTGCCACTGTACTGCTGCTGCGATACTGCAACCGTAAAGCCTCAAATTTCAGACCTTGCACCAGCTTATGCATAGCACATCTATTGGCCACTCCGTATCCGCCATTGCACTGCTGCTACACTGCATACCTCATAGTTGGTATCATATTCATGTGCTGCTGGTTTGAGGGCCGTAACCGGCCCAGGCTATCTAGTGTGTCTCTTGTAGGTCACTGGACGCCTGGTGGTGCGCTGTATGGCACCTAGGATTGTTGCTAATGCACAAGGGTGCTATATGCACAAGGAACCTGCTGGGTAAACGTGTAATGATGTAATGATGATGATGCACTGCTGCTACACTGCATACCTCGCAGCCCAGGATGCCTGTCTTGAGTTTTGCATCCACATGGAAGCGCCTGAGCAGAGTGTCCACTGTGTCAGCCACAAACCTCCGCATGCCCTCCATGTCATCAGGGTGGCTGTTGCAGCAGCAAGAGCAGCAGCAGCGGCAGCAGGTACAGCAACGTGAGCACCCAACATGTCGATCGGCAGTGCAGCTGGCGATCACAGTTTGTCATGCACACTTGTTTGACTGCGTGACTGCCCGGGCCTCTGAAAACAATATTTATATAGTGAATTGAGTTAATGCACAACAGGTAACAAGCTTGCAACTCCCAGGCGTGCACCACCCAGGCGCCTGAGGGCAGCCCATGCACATAACCTGTGAATTCCCGCACCTAGGGCAGCTCTTCTCGCCGTCAGCCAAGGTCACTGTGACCCTCAAAGTGGCTGACTTTCCAGTCGCAACATCCTTCACGATCATGGCCTTTCGAGGAGCATGGTCATACGCCGGCTCTTCGTGGCTGCTGCTGTCGTAGGGCGTGCCTGCCGTGCAGCTTACTAGCAGACCTGCACAACATTCACTTAAAGCTTGATAAACCTACTCAATCGCATTGATCTTACAGAGACGAGAGAGAACGGTGTAGGAATGGAAGATACTGCAGTCCCCGAAAGTGCATGCAACCCTCAGGTATTTCAGGTAATAAACCTCACCTGCACCAACCAGAATGCACATCAAAGTATGTTGTGCTGCTAGGCGGACCATGGTGCGCGTAACTCAGCTATACTTGTGGACGACGGATGTTGCCTGGCTCTGAAGTATGCTTTTGTACACTGTCGAATTATATTTACAATGAAAAGCATGTACATATAATGAATTGATTGTGATTGGTCGATCGGCCTGAGCTGGCCCATGTGTGCCGGCAAAATCCGGCCCGGCTTGTCACATAGCGTGAAGTTGCACATGCCGAACGCTCATCATACCACAAGCATGATATTGCGATGGTAGAAATGTTCAATACTGTTGTTTTGCTGGAGTGCTGCAAGGCCGCAAGGTTGTGATCAGAGGCAACCAAACGGAAGGGGGGGAGGGGGGTTGGCAACCAAACGTTGCTTTCTTGAACCTTTCTGAAATAGTAGCAGACGATAGTTTCATAAGATATATAATAACTCAAAATAACTGATCTCCACGTCATCATTCAACTCAGAAGGGATTCGGATACGGTACAAGCATTGCAGAGCCTGTTATCGGAGGGTTCCAGGGGGGAGGCGAAAATACGGTGATACAGAAGATAATATGTAAGATGATGTGGCACTTTATGCATTGTCACAGTCACCGTTATTGACAATTGCATTTCCCGCCCGAACTGATGCCACTCATCAGCAGCCACCTTGTCTCCAAAAATTTGTCTCCAGCACACCGTAAGCAGAAATTCCATAAATCTCGTATGATGCTGTGGCCCGAGCGACCACTCCCACCACCAGCAGCAGCAGCAGCAGCAGGGTGAGAGGGAGCAGTAGCTCTTGTGCTTGTGCAGCAGTAAAGCCAAGGAGCGACCTCGCTCACCAGGCACAATGCTGCACTGCATTATAGCGCAGTCACGATCTGATTTGTGAGGATCAGTCATTGAGCCGGGAAGCCTCAGCTGTCCTGCACTTCATGACTCATCACCCACACGGCAGCTGGAGCAGAGTGCATGCTTGGTCATGCTTAGTGCTGGTCCTGGGAGCATCAGTGATGTTACTGGCATGGACAGACGTCAGCATTTGTGAGTATTCAACCTCTCTACAAGACTGCATCAATTGAGCAACGTATCAATTATCGCATTACTATGATCTGGCTATTGTATGGCAATACGGCAGGGCCACAGTGATCGTCAACAAGCTGCACTGTGACAAGCAGCTGCTTGCCGTGTGGCAGTTGCTGCAGTCCCTGTTGTGCAATGGCCATGGAGGCTGGCAGCACCTTAGACACCCGTCTCCTCTGCTGTTCCTCGCAACACACGTGAAACCCTGTAGGGTGTATGCGCTGTACGCAGGTGCTGCATGCAGGCCGTCCAGCAACAGCAGCAACAGCAACAGCAACAACAGCAGCTGCAACTCTACTGAATCTGTGCTAGAGGTGCCACTGTTCAGCAATGTCACTGAACATGGTGGACTGCTGACAGCCTCAAGTCCTCCAGCAGCAGTGGGGGGAGCAGCAGCAGCAGCGGCAGCAAGTGTGCAAGGGACAGACAATTTGCTGGGTGCTGTGGACATGGCAGACGTGATTGGCACTGCAGGAGCAGCAGACTCAGCCAGCAACCATACGCTGTGCACGCGCAGCAACATAAGCAGCGGCAGCAGCACCAATGGCAGTGACAACAGAGCATCAGACCTCCCAGCTGCATCCAACAGCATTGTGCCCCAGTCTGCCAAGCCATCTGTCCAGCAAATTGCAGGCTCAGCGCACCAAAGCAGCAGCAAGGACAGCAGCAGAAGCAGCAGGAGTGTGGCCGCAGGGGCGTGTACATGCACACGTGCAGATCCAGCAGTACTTAGGAAGTACTGCTCAGTCAAAGACCGCCACTGGCCCCATGTGAATGAGGAGCTTGTCACTCAATGCTTTGACATGTTAGTCAACCGGACCTCAGAGTACCTTCAGCAGCTGCAGCATAACCCTGGTCAAAACATTAGCTGCACTAAGCCGCTGCTGGTGCATACTTATTGGGCCGGGTCTATGACCTGGAAGCTGAAGGCTGTCATTCAGTCATTCCTGTTTACACACTACGCTGATGATACCAGCTGTCGGCCGAAGCCGGTGCTGAATGTATGGCTACAGAATGTGAACCCAACAAGGTAAGCAGCACCTCAGTAGCAAGGGAATTCAACCCGCTAACTGACTTGTGGCCGTTTGGAGCCCTGCTGCTGCTGTCTGTGTAGGGCCCTGTGGTGCAGCAGGACGCAAACCCGACCAGACTAGTCCAGTGTGCTTGTGCGGAGGGTGACGCAGGAGAGACGTTGTGCACCAACTGCAGGTCCCACGGGGAAGCAGTGTGCATATCATGTGTAATCCCAACAAGGCGCTGAGGTTTGCCAGGCACAGCTGGGCGCTGACCTTGCTGCTGCTGCTGCCATTCCCTGCAGGGACCTGCTGGAGCGTTGGGCAAAGGAGTGGCAGGCGCCATACCTGGTCTGCTCCGACCAGCTGCAGTTCCGACAGTTTACAGCGGATGGTTGGATGGGCTGGCTGCCTGCGTCCATGCTGGCTTCTTTAGGCAAAGCCGCAAGTAACATCACAGCTCTGCGTGCAGCCGTCCAGGCCGGCGCTGCAACAGGCAGCCACGTCAGCTACAGCGATGCAGTGCGCTTTTTAGTCCTGCACAGATTTGGCGGGATCTACATTGATGCAGACGTGCTGCTGCTTCGAAGCTTGGAACCTGTCAGCCACTTTGATTTTCTCTACGAGTGGAGCTTCGTGAAGCAAGGCCTGAACTCTGCAGTGTTTGGCGCACGGAAACAAAGCCCGTTCACGACAGCCGTCATCCAAAAAGCGCTGCAAGCAAGCGCGCATTTCAATGCGACGAGAGGTGTCACTGCCTTCGACATGCGGGCTTTCACCAGCATCTTCCACCCTCTGCGGGTCGTGCAACGTGTTCCGCCCGCAATTGCCGCGCAAGTGGAGGTCCTGCCGAGCATTCCCTTTGATCCTGTCTGGCTCACTGTGGATACGCCCACCGGGAAGACGAACAATTTGACGCGCATCCACCGCGTCCGTGCATGGAAGGACGTGTTCACAAAACCGCCGCCACACCTCCTGCCGCCTCAAGATCCCGTGAAACTGTTCCACGGAGCGTTCACCCACCATTGGCACAACACCTGGGGTGCCCCATTTGAGGAGACGTCTCTTGTTGGCCAGCTAGTGAAGATGTATGAGGACTTCTTGCAGGGCAAGCGGCCCAATTTGTATGGTGTGATGGCAGCGCCATGCACCCCTGACGTGCAGGCGCTGCTTCCCAACCCTGTGCCCAGCTAGCACTTCATTGGTCGCAGACTGGTTATGTGGTTGAGACCAGCTGCGCGCTTGCAGCCACGTGGGGAAGGGCTCCGCGTGCCAGCAGTGTTGCAGATGTCCAAGGGCCAGCCAACACTGCGGCAACTTGTGATACATCAATCGTCACTTTTGCACTCATCATCTCAGCATTTTCCGCCTTTTGCATTTTGTCACAGCCTTGGCTGCCCCCCTTTTGCCGAGCAGCAAATTGCCTCAATGTTGATCCCCGTGAGTTGCAAACACAGCACACGTCACACATGCCGCCGACAGCCCCCACTGTCTTGTTGGCACAGCCGTGTGCTCCTCAGCATGGCACCCACCAGGGGTGGTTGAAGGAAGCATGCTACTGTACACATTCAGCTGCACTGCACTGCAGCCGCCGAGTTGATGATATCTTTATGCACTGCTGGCCCAGCTGATTGAGATGAATCATTTCACAGTATGCATGATGACAGGATGCTGGTTGCAGAGTACCACAAACACCACATCAAGGGTGTGTTCACACGGGGGCAACACACAAGCACAGCACAAGGCCTCACAATCACACGGGCTAGCAGTGGAAAGTGTCAGCGCACGGCATGAAGGCAGCACAGTACCTGATGGAACAATGCAGTGTGGCTGAGTGGAGCAGTAAAACAGTAACTCACAACAAGCCTTGAAGCGCGCAACCCACATGATCAAAGTCCCTAGTCATGTTGACAGATCAACTGCAGCAGGTGCAGCAGAACTTCGCTGCATTGGTGTTGGCACACATACACCACGCCTCTGCTCCATGCATGCAGGAAAGTCAGCTTTACTTGGCTCGTCAACCTGCACCCCCCATACACCGACCGCCATGGCATACAGAGCTCAGGGCAACAACCCAGATGCCTTTTGTCTGTATGCAGCACCTGTGAAATCAGCCACCTTCAGCTAAGCAAACACAGTGCACGCGCAAAACACATGTAGATACTGCGTTGTCGTGCCTGCCCCTTCCTTTCCTTTCCCTCCTCCTCATGCTGCTGCTGGCTTGTGCCAGGAACTAGCAGCTGCCATGCTGTCACCCCCCCCCCCCCAACATCAGCTCAGCGCTGGGTCCCTCAATGCTGCTGTGGCAGATGCGCCTGCGGCAGCGACTGCTGCTGCTGCACTGCCGGCTGCTGCTGCTGTGTGTTCACCTTCTCCTCCACGTCCCGCAGCCGCAAGTCCAACCCACCCACAGCCGCCACCAGAGCATCCAGCTGTGCCACAATGTGCTGCAGTGTTGCAGCCACAGAGGGTGGCACCCGCCCATGACCATGGCCAAGTTCATGAGAGGCGGCACCTCCAGCACCCCTGCACCATCCCTGGGCTCACTCACTGCTGCTGTGGCAGGTGCGCCTGCGGCAGCGACTGCTGCTGCTGCGCTGCCGGCTGCTGCTGCTGCTGTGTGTTCACCTTCTCAACATCTCGCAGCCGCAAGCCCAACCCGCCCACAACCACCATCAAAGCATCCAGCTGTGCCACAATGTGCCTCTTACTGCGGCTGTGGCAAGTGCGCCTGCGGCAGCGACTGCTGCTGCTGCACTGCCGGCTGCTGCTGCTGCTGTGTGTTCACCTTCTCCTCAACATCTCGCAGCCGCAAGTCCAACCCACCCACAACCGCCACCAGAGCATCCAGCTGTGCCACAATGTGCTGCAGCGTCGCAGCCACTGAGGGCGGCACGCCCTCCAGATTCATGGGAGGCGGCACCTCCAGCACCCCTGTCCCATCGTCAGCAGCCCCCGCCGCTGCAGCTGCAGCCGCCAACCCGCCCGCAGCAACGCCGCGCTGCTGCCTGTTGTCCCTCATCACGCCCACGTCCCTGCTGGGACCACCCTCACTGCGGCCCGCGTACTGCTCCGTGTGGACAGGCACGGACCCCAGCCCAACAAACTGCACCCCCTGCGCCTGCTGCTGCTGCTCGACGCGTGGGCTTGGCCTCACACCAGCTGCATTTGCACTCGCACCCGCACTCGCACCACCAGCGACAGCAGCAGGAGGTGGGCCAGGTGCAGGTGCTGCGATGGATGCCCCGACGGGCTGGCGGACCGCAGTGGCGAGGCTGTAGCCGTCGAGCTGTCGGTCAAAGTTGGTCTTCCAGACCATGACCTGCTCGTCTGCACCAGCACTGGCAAAGTAGTCCCCTGCTGGGCTGAATGCGACCCCCATGGAGGCGCCCTCGTGGCCGTGCAGTGTATAGAACAGCTGGCCTTCACGGAGGTCCCAGACCTGCAGCGAGCAGGGTGTGCAGGGGGTGGTATCTGTTTAGACCTGCAGTGAGTAGGGTGTGACCTGCAGTGAGCAGGGTGTGACCTGCAGCAAGAAGGGTGTGCAGGGGATGTTTTCTAGTTTGGGTCACCGGGGGGGGGGGGGGGGCAGTGTGTAGAACAGCTGGCTTTCACGCAGATCCCAGACCTGCAGCGAGCAGGGTGTGTTGACACTGATGTGGTCAACTCAGCACAATGGGGGGAATAGACGCATGACTCAACAGACGGATCGTCGTGTTGCAGCGCCCCTGCACTGGCAGATCTGCGCCCAAGCTCACGGGCTGCCCCCCACTGTCTCTTTCACACCACCACCTGCAACCAACCCCGTCCACTGCCCCAGCCGTCAATATTGCTTGCTCCAAACCGCTCCACCACACCAGCACCCCACCCCAGTAAGTAAGTAATCGATTGCACATATGGAGAACCACTGGCGTAAGGCTCAGAAGGGTGTGCATGTCTGCATGTTGGACCCATATACTCGGGTAGGAACGCGTGCGTCCACTCCAAACACACTAGTGCCTTCGGAGTTGTTGCCGACCGCACCTGGGACTATTCACTATTCCTCAAACTACCACACACCCCACCTGACCCGTCCAGCCCCAGCGCCCCACCCCACCTTGAGTGGGGTGTCCAGGCTGCTGCTGGTCAGCAGGAGGTTGCCACTGGGCCGTCCCGCACTGTCAGCTCGGCACCGCCATCTCCACCAATCCCCTCACTGCCCCAGCCGTCAATGTGCTTGCCCTAGAACCTGCTAGAACGGTGCTTCAAGTCAGCACCCCACCCCACCGCACCTTCCCGCGTGGTGTCCAGGCTGCTGGTCAGCAGGAAGTTGCGACTGGGCTGTCCCGCACTGTCCGCTGCGCACTAAAGTCTTCACTCAACCCCCCTCACTGCCCCAGGCGCCCATGATGCTTGCTCCAGCACGCTCCACCACGCCAGCGCCCCACCCGCACTCCACCCCACCAGCGCCCCACCCCCCCACCGCACCTTGAGCGTGGTGTCCAGGCTGCTGGTCAGCAGGAAGCTGCCCCTGGGGTGCCCCGCCGCACTGGTGATGCTGGCTGAGCTGCCTCCGTATCTTCAGAGCACGTGGAAAGCAGCGCCCCTGCACTAGCGCCCAATCTCAAGGGCTGTCCCCACTATCCCCTCGGCATCACCACCTGCACCCAACCCCCTCAATGCACCCAACCCCCTCAAGGCCCCAGCCGCCAATGTTGCTTGCCCCACGGCGCCCCCCCCCCCACCTTGAGTGTGGTGTCCAGGCTGCTGGTCAGTAGGAAGTTGCCGCTGGGGTGCCACGCCGCACTGGTGATGCTGGCTGAGCTGCCTCCGTAATGCTGCAGCAGCGCGTTGGAGCGAAGGTCCCACAGCTGCAGAGACAGGGACGAGACAGGCAGCCAGACAGCAGCAGCACAGCCATGTTTATGTTTTTGAAGTAGGCAGGCGTGAGAGCGCATTGGAGCGCAGGTCTTACAGCTGCAGAGGCAGAGACAAGACAGGCAGCCAGCCAGCAGCGGCTCAGCCAGGTTGAAGAATATAGGATAAGGTAGGCAGGCTAGAGAGCGCGTTGGAGCGAAGATCCCACAGCTGCAGAGACATGGCAGCCACAGGCAGCCGAACAGCAGCAGCACAGCCAGGTTGATGATTGTGGGATGAGTCAGGCAGACAGGAGAGCGCATTGGAGCGAAGGTCCCACAGCTGCAGAGAAAGCAATGAGACGGGCAGCCAGACAGCAGCCGCGCAGCCAGGTTGATGGTATAGAATAAATCAGGCAGGCAAGACAGGGCATTGGAGCGCAGGTCCCACAGCTGCAGAGACAGACGAGAGACAGAGACAAGACAGGCAGCCGGACAGCAGCAGCACAGTCAGGCCGATAATTGCAGGATGAGTCAGGCAGACAAGGAGCGCATTGGAGCGCAGGTCCCACAGCTGCAGCGACACAGACAGGCAGCCAGACAGCCAAACAGCAGCAGCGGCCCAGCCGGGTTGATGGTTGCAGGATAAAGTTGGGCAAGCAAGATGCAGGCGTGCGGCAACTGTCAGTGCATCCCAACTTGTGGGAAGGCAGTAGACGGCACTCAAAGGCAGTTGCGGCGTGCCCTGCACCCTGGGCAAGCACAGCAGGCTTGCTTGCTCGCGCCCGGGATAGTGACTGGGCCCAGAACTTCTGCTGTGCTGTGCTGATGCTGTTGTAGTCCTATACAATCAGCACCACATGCCGTATACACCATACATTGTAAATAGCGTGTATGTAGGTTTCCCAAATTGCCGGTCGCCTGGTGGTGTCTTGCTTGTCTTGCACCAATATCGATTTGCGCTGCATGCGCAACGAACCTGGCCAGAGCACGTGTGATCATGATGAATCATGATGTGTGTAGGTGTCTATCAAGGCCAGGAGGCTCACCTTCAGGCTGCCGTCTGTGCTGCCTGATGCAATGCAGGTGCCATCTGGGTGGAACAGCACGGTGTTGACACCACCCCCGTGGCCCTCATATGAGCGGATCACCTTGCGGCTGGACAGGTCCCACACCTGTGAGCGAGGCAGCAACAGCAGCAGTGCATGTGACAGTGTGGCCTTGTCGTCAATCGCACATGCCATGGTTGGCATCATGTGAAGCGTGCATTTACGTGTGTGCGATGTATGCATGAGGCAGTGGTTTGGGCGGGCACTGCAGCGAAGGCCTTGGGCGGAGTGCACTGCAGCAGCAGCTTTGCAGTTGTCAGGTACAGAGCAAGACAGGTTGTTTGACTTCCAGAGTCCCAGCTGCAGAAATACTGATGTTGCACGGCTTTCCTACAGCACGGCTGGCTGCTGTTCCTACTGCCGTTGAGGCGCAGGCGCTGTCCTAGATGCTCCTGAACAGAACAGCTGCCGTGGCCACGATGCTGCATGCTAAGCATGCAGACAGACTGAGGTTGTGCTAGTGCAGCAAGTGCTCGCTTGGACCTTGCCCGTTTGTTCCCGCCTGCTTGACTGACAATATGTCTAGCGGCCCATCCGCCCCGCTGCTGCCCGCCCGCCCCGCTGCTGCCCGTGCCTGCTTTGCTTCCCTGCCGGCCGGCATGTCCGCCCGCCACCTTCCCTGCCTGTCGCCCTCCCCCAATTCGGCTGCACTGCTGCTGGTCGGCCTAGATGCGTGTCTTCATGCTGCCTGCCATGCCGCCCTGCCCCTACGCCTGTGTCCCTGCATGCCTGTACCTCCATGCTGCACACCGCCTGTCCTTCCTGCCTGCACAGCGCCTCCCTCTATGCCTGCGCACCTTGACTGTCCTGTCATCGCTGCCAGTCACGGCCAGGCGCCCGTCAGGGCTGATCTGTGCTGAGCGCACCCAGTTGGTGTGACCACTGAGGGTGAACAGGAAGTGCTGGCTTGGCAGGGACCAGACCTACATACAGCATGCAGGCAACCGCAAGGCGGTTCTTGAGTTGATTCTGCAGGCTGTATCGGTGCGGCCAGTGCTTCAACACATACAGGATAGATACGTGTCAGAGTGCAACATGCAATCGGGGTGAGGTGGCACGCAGATGACCTACAAGGCAGCATGGCATTCGATGCACAAGCACCACTGGTACGTTCCCTGAAAAGTGCACCGCACCTTTGCTGTTTTGTCATCGGAGGCTGTGATAAGGCTGCTGCCGTCCTGTGAGAAGTTGACGCACCGCACTGTGCCTGTGTGGGCCTTCAGGATGGTGGAGCGTCCCTCCCTGCAGGAAGCAAGGCACAGCATAGCACAGCCCAGCATATAACAGAGCATGTGTCGTGCAGGGTGCTTGCTTTGTGCTGGAATGTGGGTGGCCTTGTGTGCAGGCTTTGTGGTCTGCTCGAGGAGCAGTTGTCCCCATGAATAATCCAGTTCAGCGCTGGCGTGCACCCAAAACCAATTCACCCTGCTCATGTGAGGTCAGTCAACACAGCTCTTGCACTGAGCGTTGCGTGCTAGTGTGCAGGTTCGAATACAGCTTCCCGAGTTGGCATCTGCAGGACACTGGCCCGCCATGTCTACTGCCGTCGACCTGCTGGGGGCACTCACACAGTGGGCTGCCACAGCCGGACTGTTTTGTCCTTTGAACCAGAGGCTATGAGGTTGTGTGCCTTGGAAAACGCCACTGAGTAGACAGCTGCCTGCAGCAGGCAAAAGCAGCGGCGTCAAGCATCAACAACACCACCCCTGCATACCGCATGGGGCCGGAGCTTACAACTGCTGCGTGCACAAAAGCAGCTCCCACCTTGTGTCCAGCGAATCTGAAGGCCCTTAGCTGAGGTTTGAAATTCCAGACCATCACACAGTTGTCCAACGAGCCTGAAATCAGCTGCTTCAGGTTGGTGTTGAACGCTACGGATGTGACTGCATCCCTGTGCCCTCTGAACGACCTCTCCAGTGTTGGATCATCAGGCTGCAACAAGTTTAAAGGAATTCAGCATGTTGTGTGAGCAGTGGGCTTGGTGACAGTTCACATACAGCAGTGCAGTACAGCGTTGATGATGTGTTTACCTGGGCCATCAATGCGCTGCTGCTGTTGCTTATGGGCGGTGCAGCCCCAGCTGCTGCTCCAGCTATCACCATCACGCTATTCTATGATGCCTGAACAGTACTTTCGGCTATCCAGCCCAGCCCATATCGAACAGAACTGCTCCCACTTCTGCTGTTGTGAGCCCAACTTCTGAATCCGTGAAAGACACTCGAAAGCACGTGTTGTCTCGACACTCAAGTGCTTCGAGGGCGTATTAAGACATACATGACTCGCTTGCCCTTCGATCAGACATTGAACCAGGCAAGTTTGACCGGCAGGGACCCTGCGCAGGGTTCACCAGATTTTTGGCTCAGACCAAGGAGTGCATGTTTGTGGATGTGAACGCAGTGCCTGAAGCTTTCAATTGCTGTTTGCAATCCAACAGCAGCCAAGGGAGGCTTTTGGCAGCGTTAACCCAGCAGTCTGCAACAGGAACCACTACAACTACTGTACTGAAGTCCTGTGCTGCTTGTGTGCTCAACTAGAGTTGTATACATTTCAGTGGCGTGAGTGCAGTTTGTTTCACCATCCAGGTGCCGCTTGTACAGCTGGCCTAGTGGCCAACCACAACCCAACTGAACAATCTCGCCTGCTGCAGCTGTGAGGCTGCACAGGACACAGGTACCTAGCCACCTACACACTTAGACTTCCGAAATCATGTGCCTCGCAGTTTGAAGCAGTTTTAGCAGAAAATTGAGTTGGTTAGGCCAAGCATGTTGTTACCTGCTTCCACCTGTTGCCCCGCTTGAACCCTCAGGACAACCTGTCACCTTGGAGCTTCCCTGACTCCTTGCGTGGGCACCAACATTGCTGTGGTTCTCGTGCATTGCTGTTTGCTGTTTTGCTTTGCTGTTTGTCGTCCTCGGGCCCAAGATGGGTGCAGCAGGTGGTTCCTCGGTTTCGATGGTTGGCTCCCGCCTGGGTTCCTCTCTCCTGCTCCTCTTCTGCGTTGCTGGAATATACTCAGCGTATCTGACACAAGGCATTGTCTCAGAGCACCTTCAGATGAAGCAGTATGGCAAGGACAGGCAGCGGTTCAAGAACCTGGAAGCTCTGAATGGGGTACAGAGCCTGGTGTGCTTCCTGTGGGCGTATGCCATCCTGGTAGTGCAGCAAAGGCGTAAAGCAGCCAAGCAGGAGCAGCTGCCCCCCTGGACAGCCTACTGGAAGCCAGCCCTGACCAACAGCATCGGGCCAGCCTGTGGGCTCATAGCACTGAAGAACATCAGCTACCCCGCCCAGGTGCTGGCCAAGAGCTGCAAGATGGTCCCCGTCATGATCATGGGCACCATCCTGCACAAGAAGCGGTACAGTGCCCTCGAGTACGTGTGCATGTCGATGATTGGGGTGGGCGTCTCCCTGTTCGCCCGCAAGTCCTCTTCCAAGGTCACCTCCAAGCTGGCCGCCCCCAATGCGCCGCTCGGGTACTTCCTGTGCTTTGTTAACTTGACCCTGGACGGTTACACAAACGCCTTCCAGGACGAAATCAACAAGAACTACCCCGAGAACAACCCCATCCACATGATGTGCTGGATGAACTTCTGGTGCACACTGTTCTACGGGGCCTACATGGCGGTGTCAGGCATCGGGGCAAATCTGCTGGCCTTCTGCCTGCAGCACACAGCAGCAGCCTGGGACGTCGCCATCTTCTGCCTGTGCGGGGCAGTGGGCCAGCTGTTCATCTTCTTCACCATCAAGCAGTTTGGCTCACTGGTCAACACACTGATCTGCACCACGCGCAAGTTCTTCAACATCCTGGGCTCGGTCGTGCTCAATGCCAACCCCTTGCTACCGCAGCAGTGGTGGGCGGTAAGCCTGGTGTTTACTGGGCTGCTGACAAGCAGCATCGCCAAGTCGGGCAAGGGCCACCACCAGCAGCAGCAACCTCAGGGGCCAGCCACGGCAGGGCAGCCGCAGCAGCTGGTCAGCAACGGCAGTGGCAAACGGCGCAGTGAAGCCAAAGCGGAGAAGCGTGATCTGTAGGGGAGCATGCGTGGCTTGTGAGGGGGCGGGTGGGTTCCTCGGACGTGAGTGAGAGCAGCAGGCCCTGCATGGCCTGATGGGTATGTGGTGTGCTGATGCGGCTGCTGTTTTTTGTTGGTGCTCGTTTTGCAGCACCGACAGTGGCACTGGGTCGCTGCCTCGCATTCTAGCAAGCCAGGGCTTGGGGGCGGGAGAGTGCTTGTGCTTCCTTTGGGTGCGGCTGTGTGATCGTGTGGTCTTTGTGTGTGCGTGCCGCATGCGGACAGGCTGTGTGCTTGCTGCTGTTGGAGCCTGGATGAATGGTTTGGTGTGTGCCTGGTGAGCTCCCTTGCAGCAGGCCAACTTCACGGCACAGGGTGGTGCGAATGTCCCAAAGTCCACCGCTTTGTGGCCAGGCTGTGTGGTTTACATGGGCACACCAGGATTGTATGCACATGCTTTGAACTGTAAGTTATGTTCAACCGGTGACAAGGGTTGGAGACAGGTTGTTGGCCGCCTCATTGGGTGGCCACCTCACGTGGTGCCCACAGCAATTGTCAATGCACGTGCTTTCATGAGTTGAAGAGCTGTGTTTCAGAAATCTATGCGCAATACCAGGAAACGTCCCATTTCCCCTACTCCTGCCCCAGCAAGTTGTATAGGACAACGCCAGAACCCCACACTCTTGAACCCAACCAGAGCACAGTAACAGCAGCAGCAAGCCCACCGCGTGCCCTTCAAACGTATCACCAACGATATCACACAATAAGCTTTAGACGCACTGCGTGGTGTTGTATCATCCATCTTGCCTTGCCTTGTTCATCCATCCAACCAGTAGCACCAGCAGGATGGACGATGACTTCTGCCCATTGTGCATGGACCAACTCGACGCCACTGATAGGGCCATCAACTACTGCCAGTGCGGGTACAAGATGTGCCTGTGGTGCTGGAACCAGCTCATGGAAACTGCTGGCAAGGAAAACCTGCCCGGCAGGTGCCCCAACTGCAGGACAGAGTATGACAAGGACAAAATCACAATGGCACAGTTGGATCCAGAAGAGTGAGTGAGCAGGCAGGGCCTGGGACAAGGCCGGGTGACCTGAGCAGCACAGAGAGCATGGGTGGGGTGATACCGTGGGTGTGCTGATCCATCCTGTGTCGTGCAGTTTGCACAAGGAGCAGCAGAAGAAAAAGGAGGTCAAGAAGAAAGCACCTGCACCACTGGGAGCCAGACCTCCCAGGAACTTGGGGGTGAGCAGGGGGACAGTGCATTTTGGCAGTGCAGCAACTCAACCGGACTGATCGGCAGCATGGAGGCGCTGCAAGCCAAAGATGTTGCAGCATTGTGCGCAAACGTACATGCGTTTGTCTGCAGCAGACGTCCGCAGCCTGGGCGTGCAGCGATGCAGATTGTCCTTTGTGTTCGCCCTTGCTGATGCAGTAGCTGCCGTGAATGCTGACCCCATCTGCCCGTCGTATGCCTGCAGCAAGTACGTGTGGTGCAGCGGAACCTGGTGTATGCCGTGGGCATGCCCCTCAGCATGTGCAGGGAGGAGGTGAGCAGCAGGTTCTGGACCACAGGCAGCGACAGCATCAATGCAGCATGCCTGAGGCCTATATGCATCCAGGGAGGTTGTTGTCATAAGACTGCTGCCACAAAGCATGAACATGCATCACACACAACCTTGCCACTGACCTGCTGCTGCGCACTGTTGCTCGCCAGGTGCTGGCTGACCGGCACCACTTTGGGGCCTTTGGGCGCATCAAAAAGGTGTGTTTTATGTTGCAGTCTGTCTTATGATCATCGGATCTTGTGAAATCAGCAAGTCTGCTATTGGCTGCCACATGTCCTATCCTTTGTCGGTCCAGCCTGGCATCAGTGGTTGCATCAACCCATCTGCAGTCGCAGGGCCGGCAGGCTTGAACACGCCCCTTCTGCTGCTGCCTCATGTCCTGCAACCACTGCTGTGCAGGTGTCTGTCAACCGCGCCATGCCCGCGAACGCAGCGCAGAAAATTGGCCCCTCTGGCAGCGCCTATGTCACTTACTACAGACCAGAGGATGCACTGCGCTGCATCGAGGCAGTAGACGGCAGCGTGTGGGAAGGTGAGCACCGGCTGCAGTGCTTTTTAGCACCAATTGACCACACAGCCGCAGATTGATCCTCTTGTGTGATGTGCCATGCACAGTACAGGGCAGCTCAGCACAGCGGCAGCCTGGCAGCTTGACTGGGTGCAGTTGAGCTGGCAGTAGTTGACGTGGTTGTACACATCAGGGCCAACACCCCACCATGCGTCCATGCCACCAACATCACGCCCGGCTAGCACATCATGTGATAGCAGTGATTGCCTTTGTCTATGGAGTTTAGCATGGCTAGCACTTGCTGCAACTCTGGTGGTGCCTATTTGGTCAACCCGGTGTAGGTGCAAACCACCGCAGAGGAGACAACTTATGAGGTTCACCTGGGTCGACCCTGGTGGACAATGCAATTGTTGTTTGGCAAAAATGTCCATGTAACATACTCACCCATCACCATGTCGGTGTGTGTCCTGCAGGCAAGACCATCAAGGCCTGCTTTGGCACCACCAAGTACTGCAACGCCTTCCTCAAGGGCGTGCCCTGCAACAACCACGACTGCCTCTACCTGCACGACATTGGTGAGCAGTTGCCTGGCTGGCTGGCTGGCTGGCTGGCTGGCTGGCTGGCTGGCTGGCTGGGCACTGTGGGTTGAGGGCTGTGGGCTGTGCACACATGAGCATGTTTTGCCTTCCTATTGTTGTGGCATGACTTCCGCTTGCGTGCATAGGTAGTTTGGCTCCGCGCCAAGATCTGCATCTGCCAGTGCTTTCCAAGCAGCATGCACCCGTGGATGGCTGTGCTGGGCTGAGCTGAATGTGGTTCCCCATGTTGTGCTGCTGTGCTGCTCCTGCTGTACTCGCACCCAATGATGTGCAGCTGAGGCCTGTGACTCCTTCAGCAAGGAGGACATGGTCGCCAATGGCCTGGCCTCAGGACGCAGCAGCTTCTACGACCTCGTGCACCCCACACACACGCAGGAGGCGTCTGAGCAGGCACATGCAGCCATCGGCAGCAGTGGCAGCGCCAGCAACGGCACGTTGGCTGGGCCAGGCAGCAGCAGTGCGGCGGCTGCTGGGCCAGGACCAGGTTCGACTGCAGCAGCGGTGGCAGCGGCGGCTGCGGCGGCCACGGCAGCGGTGGCGGGCGGTTCTGGAGCAGCAGCGGCGGCGGCGGCACGTCCGGCAACGCAGCCGGTGGCGATCACAGGGGTAAGCATGAGGAGCTTGGCTGGCCTGCGTATAGGACGTCTGTCTGATTTTCTGCTGAAGATTAGCAAGCAGAGAGGGCACATGGTGACCGCATGTGTCTGTGGATTGGAGCAGGTGCATCAATGATGTGAAAGCATGCGGGCTGTGTCTTATGCTAGCAAGCTCCTTTTCACAATAGCTGGAAGTTTCGGGACCGTTGATTCGCGCCACACACTGATGTCTGATGATACCATCACTAGCCGTTGTGTTTGATAAGTGTCCTACAAGTAGCCGTTGCACACTGGATTTCACCTGGTGGTGCCAGATTGCCTCCTGCAACCCCTGCTGCTGCAATGGTGCCACCACGCTGCTTTGTCCAATGTGCAGGCTCGTCGGCCCAGCCAGTCCAACAGCCCTTGGGGCTCTGTGCCAGGCGATGGGCTGTCTATGTCCCCAGCACCGGCAGCAATAGCAGCAGCAGCAGGACCCCCCGCCGCCGTCCCTGGTGGCTTGGTGTCAAACAGCAGTGTAGGGGGCGGTGGGGGCGGCTTGGGTTGGGCAGCAGCAGCAGCACGTGCCGCACCAGCTGCTCCTGCTGCGACGGCGACCCTGGCAGATATGGAGTGGCCGAGCTTGGGTGGTGCGCCAAGCAATGAAGCACCCTTGGAAACGGCAACCAGCAGCGGGGGCGGGAGCAGGGCAGCAGGCGCATGTCAGCAGCAGCAGCAGCAGCAACAGGCAGCAGCGCCTGAGGCCAGCAAGGTGGCAAATGGGCCAACTGCTGCTGCTGTCGTGGCGGGTGTGAAGCAGCAGCAGCAACAGCAGCAGCAACAAGAGCAGAAGCGCACGCTGGCGACCCTTGTCAAGCCAGGCAAGGCTGCCAAGGCTGGGAAGCAGACGGACGCAGCAGCTCCTGCTGCTGCAGCTGCCCCGGGCAAACCAGCAGCAGCAGAACCACCAGCAGCCGCTGCTGAGCCGTCAGAAAGCTCTTCAGCTCCAGCTGTTGCCGCTGCTGCCGCCCCACCTGCAGCAGCCAACGGCAAGCCTACCAAAGCAGAGGCGAAAAAAGCAGCAAAGGCGGCAGCGAAAGCAGCTGAGCAGGAGCGCAAGCAGCAGGAGCAGGAGCGCAAGCAGCAGCAACAGCAGCAGAGGAAGCTAGAGCAGGAGCAGAAAGCACTGCAGAAGCAGCAGGCGAAGGAGCTGAAAGCTCTGGAGAAGCAGCAGAAGCAGCAGCAGCAGCAGCAACAACAGCAGCAGCAAAGCAAGCAGGGGAAGAAGCAGCTAGAGCAGCAGCAGGAAGAGGAGGCAGCTGCAGTGCAAGAGCAGCCTCCTGCAGCAGCGGCACCCCCCCAGCAGCAGCAGCAGCAGCAGCATCCAGAGCCCGCCCCAGCTCCAGCACCGGCAGCAGCAGCAGCAGGGAGTGGTGTGGCCACTCCCCTCGGCAAGCCTCCACCAGGTTTTGCCGGTGCCCCTGCCAAGGGCCCACCCCCAGGCTTTGCAGCAGGCCCTCCCCCTGGCTTTGCAGGCGCAAGGATACCCCCTGGCGGCAACCCTGCTGCTGCAGCAGGCCTGCAGCCGTCCCTGCTGGCCCTAGCGCGTGCGGCGTCCAACTCCTCTCTCAATTTAGCCGGCGGCCGCAGCAGCAGCCCGGGCATGCCAGCGGCAGCAGTTGCACCCCCACCAGGTTTTGGTGGTGCTGCTCCTGCTGTTGGAGCTGCTGCTGCTGGTCCTAGTGGGCTTTCGACTGGAGGCGGCTTGGCAGGGCAGGACAGAGACAGGCTGTCGGAGCCTGGGCAGGTCGGCAGGAGTGCTGAGCAGGTCGGCAGTGCAGCAGCCAGGAGGGGCGAGGGACCACCAGGCATGCCAACACCATCCACAGCAGCGCCAGCAGCAGCAGCAGCAGCACAGGACGCAGCGGGTGGTCCAACAGCAGCAGCAAGGAGCAAGCCTGCTCCTGGCCCAAGCAGCGGCAGCAGCAACGCTCCAGCAGCAGCTGCTGCTGGCAGTGGCAAACCGTCACCAGCAGCAGCAGCAGCCAATGGACCAGCCGCAGCAGTGCCAGCAGGTGCCAGTGGGCGCAACAGCAGCAGCAGTGGGTTTGATGTCAACTCCTTCTTTGAGGCTCCAGAGCCAAGTGCTGCTGTGGGCAGCATGCTGGGCACCCCCCCTGCAGTCAGCATGCCGGCAGGACCCCTCTACGGCGGTGGTGGCTTTGGCTCTGTTTTCCACCCCCCTGCTTTGCATTCTGCTAATGGTCCTGTCCCTCCTTTTGCTGCAGCTGGCGACGGCGCTTTTGGGACGCCGGCAGTGGCAGCAGCAGCGCAGGGTGGTGCTGTTGCTGGTGGTGTGGCAGCGGCAGGCATGCACAGCAGTGGTGGGGGGTCTGGGGGTGCAGGGACACCCCCTGCTGCTGGCACTGGGTTCATGCTGAGCACACTGAGGCAAAGCCGCTGGAGCTTTGCACAGCAGCAGACAGCACCCGAGCAGCAGCAGCAGCAGCAGCAGCAGCAGCAGCAGCAGCAGCACCAGTTGGCACCCGAGCAGCAGCAGCCTTTACAGCAGCAGCAGGCGGTGGACGCAAGCAAACTGCCAGAGGTGCAGCAGCAGCAGCCCCAGCAGCAGCAGCAGCAGCAGCAGCAGGTGGCTGCGCAGCAGTACCTGCAGCCGCCACCAGGCTTCCCTGGCATGGCTGGTCCACCAGCAGCAGCAGCACCGCCTGCTGTTCAGGCAGCAGGAGGAGCGCCAGGTTTTGCAGGGTTTGGTGGTTGGGGCAGCAACACAGTGGCTCAGGCTTCTTCAAGCGCCTCTTCCTTCTTCAAGCGCCTGCTACCCGGTGTCAATGTGACGGTGGCAGCGCCAGCAGCAGGGCTGCAGGGCCAACAACAGCAGCAGCAGCCGTATGGTGCGCCACCAGGTATGGCCAACGGGGGCCCTGCCCCGCCAGCTGCAGCAGCAGCCAATGGCAGGGGGCCGTGCCCATTTATGGGTGGCATGAATGGCGGGCCACCCTCTGGGGGTTCCCTGGCCCACTCGCCGGCACCCAACCCTGGGCTTGCGCTGCTGCAGCAGCTGCAGAGGGGTCAGCAGCAGCAGCAACAACAGCAACAACAGCAGCAGCACCAGTGGCCAGGGGCTGACAGCCACCTCGCTGCAAGCTAGGAGGGATGGTGATGCAGCAGGTGGTGTTTTTTGCTGTGTCGTGTGGAATTGTGGGCTTTTGTAATGTGCTGGCAACAGGAAACAGCTTGTTATGTTTCAATTGGCTATGGTATGTTGCTTGAGCGGATCCCTTGCTGAGTGAGCTGGTCCCAAGCTGTGCAGCCAGCCTGGCCCACAGGCACAGGTGCCCCTACAGTACATTTAGTTTGAATACCTCCTTTTTGAAATAATATCATTCAGAATCCTCGGTTTCTCCCTCTGAAGGTTGTCGCCCTTGATTGGTGCCCTGGACCCCGCGAAGAGTCCCACGATCATGAAGTCAACAGGGCCACCCCCATATAGCTGGCTCCAGTCTGTCTGTTCAGCTCCAGGATCCACATCTGAAGTTTATCTCATATCGCCTCCATCACCACTTACACAGCAAGGACGACAACAGCAGCACGATGCGTTCCTTGCTACAGCTCCAACAGCGCGTTCCGACAGCGGTGAACCGGCATCACGCCCAGGCGTCTATCAGCATCAACCCAGTACGTTGTGCTGTTGTCCACCGAGAGCGGGCAGCCAAGCGCCAGAAGACCAGGGCAGCAGCAGCACCAGAGGGCCACCCACATGCAGATGGATGTTCTACGTCCTACAATGCTAACAGGGATGATTGGGATGTCGATCAGTTCATGCAGCTGCTGAGGCAGCGGCGCCAGGAAGGTGAGACAGGGGGCTAGTGGTGCAGCAGTCGTGCTGACAGAGCAGTGACCGGCCTACTTCTGTCCTGGGCTGCATGGAGGCTCGCGAGTGCCATGATGTCATAGCTGTGCAGTCCCAAAGATGATCGAAATATCCGCTGTGGGTCCTGGCTTGCATGTCCGGTACTGACCATCGTGCTGCTGCTGCAACTGATTCACAACTGCTGCCAGCACCATGCTCCTGTCAGCATGCATGCACGCCCTGCCTTCACACGCACTAATCACTCACCGCACACTGTCCTGTTTCCCGCCTTTTCCTGCTGCAGCAGGCAGCCCAGCAGGCCCCGGCAAGGTTTTCTTGGTTGGCACAGGCCCAGGAGACCCAGGGCTGCTGACCCTGCGTGCAGTACAGCTGATGCAGACAGCAGACGTGATCCTGTACGATAGGCTGGTTTCTGATGATATCCTGCAGCTGGTGCATGGTGGTGCTCGGATGGTCTATGTGGGCAAGCAGGCAGGCTACCACACTCGCACGCAGGTAAGTTGTAACCCTGCCGCTCGACAGCAGTCACCTGATCGAGCTTGCTTGCTGTATGTCCCTCATCTCGCAGCACTCTTGCAATAGTCTTGCAACAGTCTTGCATCACACATTTGTTGAGGCTGCAGGACAGTAGGTGTTGCATCAGGCTGCACGTGTATTCAGCTTGCTTACTCATCGCTGCTGGTGTGGTTTTGCTGTCACATCACCAACGCAATGGGGCTGCAGCAATTTCTGTGTGTGTATGCATCGGCAGCATGAGTGATGCATGGGGCTGGACACTTGCGCTGTAACCGCTGCTATTCTACCTGTAGTAACTACTGCTGGTGTGTCCTACTGCTCTACTGCTGCATGCAGGCTGAGATTCACGAGCTGCTCCTGCAATTTGCCGAGGCTGGAGCCACTGTGGTGCGGCTCAAGGGTGGAGACCCCTACGTGTTTGGAAGGTGAGGATTTCGTACGAGCAGCAGGCTGGCGTGGGATGCTCATACACTGGACGCACTTTGCCCTGTGGGCTTGCACAATTGTAGCGCTGTTGGGTGGCATGTCTTGCAGGAGTGCTGATTGCAAACTGCCACACGCTTTGCAACGCCTAGGACAAGGATAACTGGGCGCTTTCTGTGGTACTGGCTATATCATACTGCACCATCTGGCAGTGCTGGCGATCTGCCAAGGCCCCAGCTGTGCATTCTTGAGCTGGGCTCTAACTACTCCTGCATGTGCTGCTGGTTGCTTTTGTGCTGCTCTGCCGATGTTTCCTGCAGGGGTGGTGAGGAGGTACAGTACCTGCAGCAGCAGGCATTCCAGTGCAATGTGTACCAGGCATCACAGCAGCAGCAGGCATCTGTGCTGAGCTGGGCATCCCCATGACGCACCGGGGTGTGGCAACCAGCGTACGGTTCCTCACCGGCCACACTCGCGAGGGCGGACAAGCCATGCTAGATGATACCATCATAGCAGCCGCGGATCCCAACACAACGCTGGTGGTGTATATGGGTCTGGGAACGTTGCCACAGCTGGTACAGCAGCTAAGTGAGAACGGCATGGCTAAGGACGTGCCTGCAGTTGCTGTGGAACGGGGCACAACCGCAGACCAACGTGTTGTGTTTGGGACCCTTCAAGACCTCCATGACAGCATTCAGTTTGCCAAATTGAAGTCACCTACGCTGCTTATTATCGGGCAGGTTGTCGCGCTAGCGCCTGGGTGGCAGGAGTGGCGGGAAGCATGCATGGAGGGTGGGAGTTGGGCTGGTGGGGTGGCAGCGGCTGGTGCGGATAAGGCGCGGCCGTGTGCACGGCTGCAGCTGCCTGATGCTGTGGCGGCAGTGTTGCAGTACAGCAACAATGCAGCTGGCCGGGAGCAACCCAGCTTGGTGTGACAGTCTGGTGTATGTGCTTGATGCGCGCTTGGTTGTGTGCCATGCGATGTGTGTTTGAGCACGCAGGCTGTTGTTTGTGCTGCTGCTGCTTCGGGTGCATGTGGTCTGTGCTGGGTAATGCTGGGTGTGCTGTCAATCGGTGGAGTGTACCCCTTACCCTTTACCCTTGATGTGGTGTGAATTGTCCCTGGTGTCTTACAAGGCAGTATGCATCCTGCTGTCTGTGGTGCTGCAATGCACCAGTGTATATGATCCTTTTGCACGACACTGTTTGCGCTTGAGAGGTCATTCGTGAAGGATCCCAATGGCGCTTATTGATATGCCCTTGTTAGTGTTAGCATTCCTTGTTCAGTGGAGCTGAGCCACTCTGCTGTGTGGTGCACTTGTACAGCATTGCTGTATCTGTGTCGTTTGTGTCTCTAAAGCAGCAAGCAGTTTGTGTCTCTAAAGCAGCAGAGATGGCTTCACTGATGATGCTTTGTCCAAACAAGTGCATGGATTGATTACCGCTTGTTGTAGCTTGCTGGGCGGACGGTTGTGGGTCCATTGTAAAGATCAGCCCAGTGAACTGGACAGTGACTGCTGATTATGGTGACTGTGACATCTATTACAGTGCGCAGCATGGCCCTGTTTCTGCCATGGGTTGTTGCTGTGTATATGTGGCTGGTTGACATTTTGCATCTCACAAACTCAGCCTGAGCTTGGCATTGTGCCACAATGGTGATGAGGCGCATCTTGCGGGGGAAAATCAAGCTGCAGGTCATCGCAGCACTTCTTCCCAGGGAAATGCAGTCCACCAACAATACACTGCACAGGCAGCTGTGCCCACCATGCGTGTAGAGCATTCAACATGCACATGCTATGATAGCACAGTCAGCACACCAGCATATATTCTTGTCACATGACTACTAGTAGCCCCTCTAGCAAAAAACATAACGCCCCCATAGGCATCCAGCTTGGTCCTTAGTCACATTACAGCTCTTCATTTTTCAGTGGCCACAAGCTCAACCAGCTGGGCGGGGTGAAGGTGCTTGATTATGCGTCACACTGCTGCTGAACATCCTTCCTGCAGGAAGGATGTTGGGCAGCAGAATGACACATAATCCCCCACCAGACATGCCAGACACTGTGCACAACATGAAAGTCTGTCTGGTGACCAGACAACAAACAACCTTCGAACAAAGTTGCTCTGGCACCCAGCTGTGGCTGCGCATGCTGCAGCGGCGTCGAAGTTCAGCGCATACTGCGCCGGTGTGTGACACACTGACTGTAACCTCACCCAGTAATACTTGTAAGTTGCTTGGCCACTGAACACTGTCAACTCGTCAAAAATTCACTGTCCCACATGATGAACCAAAACGTCACGTGCCATGCATCGCACAACACGGTGAGTGTCAGCCGTGCAGAGTCCTGTCCAGTACCAACTGCTGGTTGCTGAGTGAGTGCAACAACATCAGGCACAGCTGTGGCACGTCCTCGTGGTAGCCCCCAGCTGCAGAGTTCCTGAACCATAATCTTCAGCAACTTCAACACCTGAAACAACGCTTGCTGCTCAACAGACCTTCCCCGTGACAGGGGACTCTGCTGCATGAGCAATGCCTGCAGCACTTGTTGGCAGTGGTGCACCATCAGGCATAAGCAAAAGAAAAAGCAGCAGGGCTGCCGTTGCCAGCGTCGACATGTGCTTGCAAGGCAGTTCAAGACGAATGGCAGACATCCATGGCATGGCCATGGCCCGCCCAAGTGATGGCGACACAAGTTCAGAGTCCTATGGAGTCCCATAGGTTGGGCCAGTTCGGCACGCCACATGGAATTCGAAGGCAATGCTGGCTGCTGTGGCTGCAGTGTAAGCCATGCAGCGAGCTGGGAGACAAATAAATATTGATTAGCACGCACCCATCTCTATGTTAACAGCACCATTTGTCTGGAGCACCCTTCCCAGCCACTCAATGCAGCGGCCTTCCAGGCACCTTCCAGGCGGCCTTCACACTGTGCAGTATAAAGCTGGGGACCGATAGTGTGCGTTATACCCAATTTTCTCTGAGACTAAACAAGCGGCCTTGAAGATGGTGCTGCCATTGAGCGTTCCCCACGTCGTCTTGGGGCAACTTGATCTATGACTGGACGTGCTCAGCATCGTGTCCACAAACGATGTCGTGCGCACGTACACAGGCTGGACACTATGTGGTCGCAGCGTTGCGCCCTTCTTCAAGATGTGCCTGTTGGTGCAGGTGCTGCTGCTGGCTGGCAACTTGCTGTCCCAGGTGAGGTTGCTGCATGGCCCATTCAGCCAGCAGGCGCCCGTTCAGCTCTAAAAGCGTTTCACAGTAGATATTGCCTTCACATAAGGCTAGCACAGCAGTGTAGCATAGCAGCTGGCACAGCCAGATACGCCAGCAAACCCTGTGTTGCGAGTCCCAACCACCCGACTGGGACCCAGCATGGGCCACGGCCACGAAATGATCAACGTGCAGACGGGACCCATGCATTCTCTGGGGAAGCAACAGATCAGACATACTGAATCAACCCTCCACAACTGTTCTGCTTTCCATCTCCTGCTGCCTGCGCAGGCCTGCGTGGCAGCTTTTCATGCAAGGCGCACAGGACAAAACATGGTGCTGGCCTTCGTTTTGGGGCTAACCAACTTCCAGCTCCCATACCTGGAGTTCAGCAAGCGCCTGAAGCCGTCTCCAGCCCTTACGTCTGCTTGCCTGGCCGTCCGGCTGAATGAGCTGGTGTGGGAAGCACCCCAGCTTGTGCTGTCCTGGTGTGTCATGCTGGCGCGCGTGTCTCTGCAGTACACGTTCAACGAGGCAGGCATAGATCCAAGCCCAAATGAAGTCCGCACATGGTAAGTGCAAAGGTCTGACAGTCCTGCTGGTGTGGTTGCTGTGTGCCAAGTCTACAAAGGAGAAAGACGCGACGCTTGCGTGGGCAGGCTGCAAGAATCGCTGAATATCCGTGTCTGCTGTTGTTCTGCGTGTGATGCTGGCGGCGCAGTTGGGTACAGTCTTGCACGCAGTACACTCACAGCACTTTGGTACGATGTTGAGCGGGGCGTTGTTTGCTTTGCCTGCATCTGCTGCTGCATGATGTGTCTGCTTTGTGCAGGGTGATGGTGGTGCAGCCCCTCAGTGCCTGTGTAGGCATTTTGTCCCTCAGCCTGGCGGTCCTTGACTTCTCGCGGCTGCACCCCTCCAGCTTCTGGGCCTTCACAGAACCTCCCAGAAAGACAGCGCTGTTTGTCATTGACACTGACCCCAAAACGTGGGGGCGTAGTCTCATGATTGGCGTGCACTCTTTTGTCAGCGTTGCCAACCATACCTTCGTATTCATAGCTCTGCTGTTGATGACGCTGGTGCTGAATGCCGTAGATGTGCCAGAAGCAGTACAAACTCGCCCTGGACATGCAAACCCCATTGGGTTGGGCCGCCTGCAGCCCCACCAACGGACTTTGTTTTTCTGGGGCGCTGTCGTAGGATTGTTTGTTCTGAATGTGGTGGTGCACCTTGGTATGAGGTCTTGGCGCATTTTGCCTGCCTCTGTCATCAGCATGTTTGTCACCATACCCTGGGTTGCAGCCAAAGATGTGACAAGCGAACGGGGGCGCAGCCCGCGTAGCAACTGGCCCAGTTGGGTCCTAACTGCTGTGTACTCAGTGTTGCTGATCATCCTGGCTGTCTTTGCTCAATTTAGGACCGGCAAAGACTTCATGACCAATGGACTCAAATGGAATTGTAACGCTCAACAGCAGAGCTGGGAAATGACCGAGGTTGGGGGTGGTCTGTTTGGAGCGGCAATCTGGACTCCTCGGGAGCCACAGCGTCCTGATGTTGACTGGACCCTTCCGGAGCGTGAGAGAACAGCCATTTACAGGGCCCACGACGACGCCCGCACTGCTGCCCGTAGGTCAGCCCGCAATGCATTCATGACCATGACGCACCTTCCATACTTTGTCCTCTACACCTTTGTTGCAGTGGAGGTTACACTGTTCATTGTGTTGTCTCGCATGGCCATGCGCATGCGTGCTGAGGGTAATGCGGTGCCCACCGAGCTGCCTGTGGTAATTTATCGTGGCGGGTTGCTTACACAGAGGGCTTCCCCTGTTGACAATGAGGACCATACCACACACCCTGAGGGCACCTCAGTGACTGTCAAAGCGCCTTGAAAGGGTAGGCTTCCTGGCGTCGGGCGCATGCACATGGTGTTTGTTGCGCATCAGCTGGTGTTTTGATGCGTGAGCTGTGTAGCACTCTGAGAATGTGCTGTGACTGTCAATTCAGCTAAATTGGTCACCATGAGCCTGTGGCGCTCGTCCTTTGACTCTCACGCCAGATGGCTTATGCTGTCAGGCGCATGTGCATCGTGTCTGTTGAGCAGTGGATGTCGCTGGACGGTTCATGTGTTGATGTTGTTGGACATGAGGGTGTCAGGCCAGGTGGCTTATGATGTTGGGCGCTGCGCATGGTTGAGCAGCGGGTGTTGTTGTCTCGCAGATGATCAGGGCAGGTGGCTTGTGTTTTTGGGCGCATGTGCATGGTGTCTGTTGAGCAGCCGGTGTTTTTCAGACCTTGGCTTAGCTGGAGATGAGGGTGAGGGGTTTAGGGCCAGGTGACTTATGCTGTTGGCGCATTCGTAGGGTGTCATTTGAGCAGTGGATGTTGTTTAGGTGTTGACTTCGCATGTGATTAGGGTCAGATGGCTTACGCTGCGAGGAGGGGGTGTTGTTCAGGTGTTGATGTCGCTGGAGACGAGGTTAAGGGTCAGGTAGCTATGCTATTGTGCGCATGCACATTGTGTCTGTTGAGCAGTGGACGTGGTTTAGGTTGAAATTGCAGAAGGTTGGGGTTGGGTATTTGTGGTACCCAATTTCGGCCAATTACAAGTGTGCCCTCCTGTGGCACGCAGGCCAGACCTGGACCATACTCAAAGCTTCTAATGGTTATAGGCTAGCATATTGTGCATTAACAGGGCCCCATGAGCCCTCTTCGAAAGCCTGCCAATTTCACAGTCACGGCCAATTGCAACTGTGCACTACCAAGGACCCTTCGCGGGCAGCTGAGCCCTTCAAACGTTATGTACTGGTGTTGATCATTTACGAGTGCACGTCCAGCTTGAATAGCGCGTGTTACGCAAAGCACCTGAAAACGCAAATTCGATGTAATTACAAGTGCGAGTCAGCCAAAGCCCCAAGCAGCCCATCCGCTGGCGTTAGGCATTACCAAGCTTATCATGCATGTTATAAGGCCACTTGATGAGCCAGGGGCCTCCGCAAGTTCCCAAGCTGCTGTCACATTGTACATCTTGCAGCACTCTCAGCTGATCAGGGCCGATCTTGGAGCTTCAGGCACAAACATGCGCTGTCTGTGAACATAAGAAACCGCACCAACTGTCCCAGCTTCAGTCAAAAGCCTCACAGCAAGGGGGTGTGATCCCCTCACATCATGTGACTCACATGGCCACCACCACCCTGGCCTGAGCCTTGCTTGTTGATTGATGGCCTGAACAGCAAGCTGGCTGTGCGTGATAGGCCTAGCTGCAGTCACACAGGCGCAGCGCAATGTCTGCTAGGTGGTCAACCCGCACTCAGTGCAAGGTTGCGGCAGCTGGTCCCCCGAACGTCAACAGCTGTGCAGGATTGTTTGCAGACTAGCGCTTCTTCCATGGCTGCTAGTCAGGCTTCCAGCAGCTGTGCTGAAGATGCAATCTGTGGCTTATCGGCTCAAATGTTTGTTGACAGCAGCAGCACTGTCCAGTGATTCCGCGGGTGGTGACTGGTGGGTAGTGCCAGCCTCAGCTTGCAGCAGAATGCCACTCTGCCGGGCAGAGCTTCTGCTTAGAGAGCATCCCACTCATAGTCACACCCAGATCACGCCCACGGAAACGTCAGACTTGGGCTACTGTTGACACATCAGCTGAACAAAGACGCACAACATGACCGCCAGTCAGCAGCAGCACCGTGGTGCTGCTGCCACACCAGCAGCTGCAGAACACTACAGAGACATGCAGCAAGGGGCCCAACAAGCTGCACTGCACGTACAGCACGGCACGTCGTTCTCCAACAGCAGTGGCCTACCCGAGGGGACGGGCCCTGGCGGCACTGCTGCCGTACGAACTCCTGCCGTCCCTACTGTCACCAGCAGTGACTATGTGCCTAGCTTGAAGTCTCCACCCTTTATGCAGATGCTAGTGGTTCGCGTTTCAGTGGCAGCAGCAGTTCGGGGTGCCAGGCAATTGTGCATGCCCTGCCCGGCCCTGCAGCGCAAGGGCCTTGCAGCACACAAACCGGTTGGCACACACAAACTGGGTCACCCAGTAGGCAGGCTGCCTACTCCAATGTTGCACGGTTGTCTTTGCCGTTATGTTTCTTGCTGGACTGGCAAACTGCCTGAACAAGCTAGACTGCAGTAGATTCTGCCATGACCTGCCTTCAGCTATCGACAGCTGTTAGCGTGCACACATTGCCTGATCTCAGGAGCCCTTTGTGCATGTTATCCATGCTTGCACAAGCGAGTTTACATGCTTGCTGGACCCTTGGCCCTGTCATGTTTTGGGCACCTCATCCTGCAGAGCTGCACTTGTTGCACCAAGTCTGCCCTCTGTTGGCACCAGGGTGCAGTGTGGAACACGGCACGAGCCTCAAAACATGCAACCGTGATAGTTCGGTTCTGACCTTAGAACCCTGCTTGCAAGCCAACCAGACAGCTTCAAGCCCCCTGACCCTCAGAACCCTGCAACCCCCACCAAGCCGGGCCTAAGGGTGTACCACACCTGCTGCCGCGGGTGTAAGTTCATCCCACAAATATGGAACATTCGCCGCTGGGGGCCAGGTGACGTCTGTTGTGGGGCGCATCGTGCTATTGAGCAACAGGTGGTGAGATCCAGGTGTTTACTTTCCAATGTTTGGGGACAAGCTTTTGAAGCTGGGGCTACTACAAAATCATGCCACAGCTGTGTTTGATGTTGTTGTGCTTGAGCACCAGAAAATGCGGAATGAGGCTCAGCAAGCAACATGTCCCATTGCAGCCTCAAGAGCGCTATATGCAGAGAGACAACTGGCAAGCCAGTTCCCTGTCATGGTTGCTGCTGCACTTTGGTGTTACACATGCCACGACAGTGTGCAAAGACCTTGCACATGTAGCAACACAACCACAACACAGGCACGGCTGCGCTTGTAATCAGACAAGCTGCTACTTGCCAACAGCTAGCCACAGTGGCAACTCTAGCACCAGGCGCACTGTGGTTACGACAGATGGTCTGACACCCACTAGGAGTTTGACTCAACTTTGGAAGGCTCCCATGAGCTGCCTGTCAACACCACAACTGGTAACCCAGCAACTTGTTTGTAGGCGCATCTTTAGGCGCATCAACAGCTGTGCCGCAGATGTGCGCCCCACCGAAACCAAACCTGAGGGCTGCTACCTGAGAATATAGATTGTAGTTCAAACTGCGCAAGTTGCATGCACCGCCGATCGGTGCTAGCCCCAATGCACCAGTCCACCCCACAAAGTTGCCGCTGATCAACGATGATGCATCAAAATAAAAGCAAGCCACCAACACCAAAGCAAAAGCTGACTCAGCTTTCTGAACCCCAGCTTGCACAATTTCACAAACCACTTCCGGGAAGACTGTCAAATCACAACGCACAAACTCATGACGCACATACTCATGACGCACACACTCGATCAAGCACCGATGTACAGCTCAGTGTCTGGTGCATCGCACTCCAAGCTCGCCACAGCAATAGCCTCCCTACGCCCTCCCCTGCTGCTGCTGCTGCTGCTTGAGCTGGAAGAAGATGAGGAAGAGGAAGCAAACAGTCCACCAAGCCAGTCGTCATCATGAGTCAAGAGCTTCCTCTTGCCTGCCGCAGCAACCCTGATATCCGCCGCATCCTCAACAATAGGGCTGACCGGCTGGAAAGCAGACTCCTGGATTGTGCTGGGCTGGGCAGGGCTGGCAGGTGCGGGCTTGGCTGGACTGGCGGGAGCAGCCTTAGCTGGACTGGCGGGTGCGGTTGACACAACCGTGGGACCGGCAGGGGAGCTGGGAGGGGTGGGTTTGGGGGTGGGGGTGGAGGTGACTGTAGCGGGGGGTGCACCGGTTGCTGTAGCAGAGGCCCGGGAGGAAGATGAGCCGCTTCTGGAGGATGCGACAGCGATGACGGCTGCATCTTGGGCGGCCTGCTGGGCGGCCTCATCTCCTAACAGGATAGGAACAGCAGGACAGCGGCAGCAGGACACAGGGTGAGGAATGGTGTGAGAATGGCAGTTGAGGGCGGCAGTGCCAACACAGCACAGCACAGCAGGCCACGATGTGCAGTAAGGAAGGCACACGGCTGGCAACAGGCTTCAAGGACCATAACCTTATTCCGTACCCTCGTGCCGTCTGTCCTAGTCAGCTCAGCACACCAGTCACCAACCTTCCAAAAGCAGGATCCTCAAACCCTTCCAAAAGCAGGATCCCCAAACCCTTCCAAAAGCAGGCAAAACCATCTCACCTGGCTCGCACACCGCGCCGCCGTGCACCCTCATGTCGCATCTCCAGAGTGCCCTTTTGGCTAAGCAGAAGCACTGCTAGCTAGCTAGGATTATTACAAACCAGCCAGCCGTGCGGTCTCAGAAACCCTGCATCCAAAGCAAACCAACGCACGCCTGCATCCAAAGCAACCCAACGCACACGAAACCACCTCACCTGGCACGCACACGGCGGCGCCGCGCACCCTCAGCCCACAGCTCCAGAGTGCCCTGTAGGCAGGGAAGTCCTCAGGGTCCTCCAGCTGGACGCAGGAGCCCCCTGAGAAGCCCATGTCCATGTCCATTGAAAAGAAGCCAAAATCGATATCCATGCTACGGCGCTGCAGGACAGCGGCAGCAGAGTAGAGTGCACGGTACAGAAGGAGGCATCACTTAGTGGGGTAACAGGCGGCATAGTGTGTCTGTGTCAAGCGTTGTTGACTGTGCCACAGTGGGAGCAGGCAGCATGCTTTGCCGGGCAGGGCGTAAAGGGCGACTTGATGCACAGGCTAGGTGCGAGGGCACCATCAAAGATTGAGCACCCCCCCCCCCCGATGGCCAAGGCAAAGCGACAGAAGAAGCATACCGCTGACAGGCTGGCAGCCTGAGAAAGGCTACAGTCAACGCACCTTTCTCGTGCTCTCGCACTTGCCCTTGTTGTAGTACACCTTGGACAGACCCTCAGTCTTGGGCGAGATGGCCACAGCATCTGCATGCAGCATGCACAACCCCCATGAGCCTCTGGCTCCCTTGTGGATTGCTCAGCTTTTGCTGAGCCAATCACTGTAACTGTAACTGTAACAACAGTGACAAACACGCCTTTGCACTGGACTGCCACTTTTTGACCACAGAGCACACACCAATGCCGGGCTATGACTAAGAGCTCCAAAAGCTGCCAATCAAACGTGTAATGGGTGTGATGATGGTGCCTGTGCAATTAACCCAGACAAAGCCTCAATGGTGATGGTGCCTGTCCGCTTTACCTAGATAAAGCCTGATGCAACAGCCTCAAGGGGAAGAACCTTCAACGTCAAGGTCAAGAGTCTCACCTGATGCTGCGTCCACATAGACCTTGGAGATGCCCTGAAGCTCAGCATTCACGGCCTTGGTCACACCGGACAGGACCACGTTCGAGGTCCCACTAGACGTCACGTTGACAGTCTCGATGGTGCCGCGGGCGAACACAGTAGCCACGCTGCATGCAAGAAGGATTATGCGGGCAGGAGCATGCGGCACTCAGGATGGTTGCCATGTTATTCACACAGTCAGAGGCCGGCGGCCTCAAGCCCTGCGGGTCTCAAGCCAGTTGCGCTTGGCATCATTCACTTGGGATGACTTCGTGATGTTGGTGCAGAGTGCTGCGCTGACTGCAAGAGCGCTCGCCCAACAGCAAGACACTGTGTGTGAGTCAGCATGATGGAATGTGCGGCATGGCTGAACAGCCACATGTGTCAGTCAGTGCATGCGCTTACCCAGTGACATCAATGATCATCTGCTTGGCTGACAGGCCCCTTGCCAGGATCTTGCCTGAGCTGGTGGTGAGGGTGACGTCTTTGGCAGGCACGTTGAACCCTGCATTTGACAGCAGTGACCAACAGCAGCGCGTCACGTGGTGCAAGCATCACGATTTCTGAGAGACAACAGCCTGAGGTCCCCGACAAATGCAGAGCTAGTGACAAGGTGCACTGCTGTAGGTATGGCTTCTTGAGTGATGGGCAAGCAGCTGGTCCCCCCTTGCATGCGCATTGGTAACCTCGGCCAGCTGCATGCACCCTCGGCAGACCCTTCTCAGCTCGCATGCTGGCGTGCTATGGTGCTTCGGCAGCTACCCATAGCTGTGTTCACAGTGACAAACGCCCACACCCAGGCAAGCTGCTCTCTGCCACCATGCATGGCCAAAGACCAACTTTTGACCTCCAGACCCATGCTGTTCTAGATGCTTCTCCGGAAAGACAGCAGGGCCCCACCTGGGTTGATGATGATGCTGCCCATGCCCTTATTCTCGACTGCCTGCAGCTTGTCTGCTGGCATGCTGACAGTCACGCGGATAGGCAGAGTTGACTCAAAGCTCTTGTTGAATCCCAGGAACAGGGTGTTGTTCACAACAGCGACCCGCAGGGCAGCAGACACCTCAGGCACCAGGGAGGTGGACAAAGAGGCACTGCTGGCTCCAGCAGGGCTTGCTGTGATGAGGACGTTGAAAGGCAGGCATGATGTGATCTTTGTGAACGCTGCCAGATTGAACTGCTTGTCCGATGCTGTTGGTCCTGTGCTGCTGTCAGCCTGCTGGGCGATCGCATGGGTGCTGCAGGCGAGCAGCACCAACAGACACGCGAGAGCATGGGCCCTCATGCTGATTTGTGCTCTGCAGAAGGACACGCTGTGAAGTGACGCGACTCGAACCAATCGCAAACGATTTCCGACTCTCAGGCGCAAGCTGTGACGAAGTGGGTTACTAGAGGGTGGTATCGCCTGCAAAATCGCCAAAAAGTACACATACTTGTAGCAACGCATCGCTTCCCTCACATTCGCGCAGCGTAAACCCCAAACAACCGTTGCCGACGCGGAAGCCACTTGAAGCTCGAGCAACATAGGAATACACTATGACTCACCGGTGGCGTTGGTTCGGCGTTGGTTTGCGTTGGTTTGGCGTTGGGCTTTGGGTACCAACGCAGCGTTTAAGACGAACCAACGCCAACCCAACGCTAAACCAACGCCGAAACAACGCTCAACCAACGCCACCGGTGAGTCATAGTGATGGCAGGTGTCACAGTCAGAATCACGACATAGCATGAAATCGGCGCTACCGTGCCCGTCCGCGGTGACCCCGTCGAAGTGGTTGGAGGCAATGCCCTGACCGGAGGTATTTGCTCCCCTGAGGGTTCCCCTTGAAGGGGGGGAGGGGGGTGGGTCCCCCCTCCCTCTGGGCGTTGCTTTGAAGCCGATGCGGCTGCTTCTACTGACATTGTTGCTTCTGTGAGGGGGTAGACCCCCTCACGCCCCCCCCCCCCCCCCCCCCCATGGGCATCCCAGTCCTGGACAGGGGATTCTGCAGAGACACCTGGTGGCACTGCCACCGTGGCAGTGTAGGTGAGGCATCGCCCCACTCGCACCTTTGCATTCTTACATGCTCAGCCAAAACAGCTGCGTTCTTTCGAGTTTTTGATGGCAGGCGCAACAGTAGTGTTTCAGAGTGCCTCGGTTGGGTCGATCCAGTCATTGAACACAGCACTGGTGACCGTAGCGTCCCTCGTTTGCGCCTCTAATGCTTTATAATGGTCTTTAGCATTACGTTTGAGCATTTTCTGGCTACGGCTTGCGTCAAACAGATAATCCTGCAGGACAGGTGGCACGGCCGGACACTGCAGTAGCAGCTCGCTTCTGCCCTTCAGCATCGTACAGAAACCGTCTGTTGCTTGTGGAGCGTTGTGTGAGTCGGGTGGCTCTGGTTTGAGGCGGCCGTTGTGGCCGTTGTTGGCCGTTACTTAGAAGGTCATTGGTTTATTACTCTTTTGGTGCCCCCCAGTCACTCCGAAGGATCCTTCGGAATCCTTCTCCGAGGATAAGATACAGTCAGCTTAGCACTTGCTGTCAGCCACCCAACCCACCAAACAGCTCCAGCACGTGCACCAGCCCAGCCAATGGGCTACTGCTGGCCAGCACTACAACTGGCCCAGAGGGGCAACTCAACACCAGGGCCACAGCTGAACAGACAGGTGCTGCATGCAGGCCCTAAAGATGTGCTGGGATGATCTGCAGGAGTGCGGCAGACTGCCTGGCATACTGCTGGGAAGTGTTTGGAACCACAGCGTTCGACAGAAATGTACGCATCTGCTGCATTTGCTGCTCAGCCCAATGCGCAGTACTGCTGCCATGCAAACACTCCAGCACGGCTTGCGCATGCGGCGCAACCGATGCAAGCAAAAACCAAGCTGCGTCAACAGCATCCAGGCTATCAGGGCCACAATCACACAAGCATTCAGCAATGCAAACCCAGTAATGCAGGCACAGCACAACCCCGTTGTTGGGATCGTCACCAACAGTACATGTACCGCGCAACAGCTGCAGCACACCCTTTCTGTACAGCACCAGCACAGGCAACAGGAGCTCCAGCACCTCCTGCTGATCCTGCACCCTGCATGCCAGCACAAGCTGCAGGAGCAGCTCTGGCAGTGCAGGAAGCTCCTGCAGCACTTGCTCAGCACAGCTGTCTGCCTGACCCAACTGCGACAAACACTGCAGAAGTGCTGCACGCACAACAGCTAGCTGGTAAACTTTATGCGAGTCCTGCTCTGGTGCTACTGCTGTGCCAGCAGGGGCCTGAACATCATCATCTTCATGAGACCAGCTGCCGCCTCGCTCTCCTGCAGCAGTAGCAGCTGCTTGTGAATTTGCTTGCAGCAGCACTTTTTCCTGCAGCTGGGCCCCAGGTGCTGCTGCTGGGGTCAACACTGCTTCAAGCGCCGCAGCAAGGCCGTTTAGCAGCAGCTGCTGCAAAACATCAACAGCTCCTGCTGATGGCGCAGCCTGCTGCTGCAGCCCGTTGTGCTGGGAGTGGGGGGAAGCTGATCCTGCTGGTCCTGGTGGTAATGCCACTGGTGCTGCCGCTGCTGCTTCGGCACCTGTGACCTCCTCAGCAGTAGCCAGTAGTACGGCAAGCAGCTGCAGGGAACGCTCCAGCAGCAGTGGGTCCAGCGTGTTGCTCACAATGTGCAGGAGCCATGACAGGCTGTTGGCAGGCAGCAGCACTGGCAGCCACACACTGCAGCCCTGCACGACAGGCAACACAAGCACAGCACATTGCTGATTAGCTGGGAGTGAGTGATCAGTCACGC
Organism: Desmodesmus armatus; assembly: GCA_007449985.2. Classification (NCBI taxonomy): domain Eukaryota; kingdom Viridiplantae; phylum Chlorophyta; class Chlorophyceae; order Sphaeropleales; family Scenedesmaceae; genus Desmodesmus; species Desmodesmus armatus. The sequence continues at coordinate 553,377 of VIIQ02000559.1, forward strand.
ATCAGCAAGGCACCATACGCTGCTGCCACACCAGCTTTACCACAGCCAGCTACTCCTAGCCCATTCCCCCTCCCTCCTCTTGGTGTCTGCTGTCAAGTTCCACTTTTAGCTGCCACTGAGGGTCAGCGCCAGCTTTTATAATGCACGGCAACCGCAGAACCAACAACAAACTGCGCTCCTCTGTTCACCTGGGGTGTTGACAGGGCAGCAGCAAACAGTCTGCACAGTTCTGCCAGCGCAGCAGGGTCAGTGAGCTCCGCCATCACCGCTGCTACTGCTGCTGTCAGCCCTTCTGCGGCAACAAGCTGCGGTACAAGGCTTGAAACGCTGTACAGATTGGCCAGGACGCCGCAACAGATCTCAACAATCCGTGCTGGAGGCACGACTTCAGGGATGCTGTTGGAGTTGGGGTTGTCGCTGGGGCAATGATCCGAATCTGCAGCTGCTTGTCCTGGCATTTGACCTGCTAGGAACGCCTCCAGCTGCACAGACAGGGCTGGGAGCAACTGCAGATCAATCAGACCTGCACAGAGCAATTCAATTGCTGCAATTGCTGCAATTGTTGACTGCGTTGACTAAGAGGAGGGTAGGTGCCCTTCTCTGGGACGTCGACGTCCCATGATTATTAAACAAAAAAATACAGCTGGGCATAACAGGAACTGACTGCAGCAGAACATGACTGCTGAGCTGGACACCTTGCTGTGTAGGGCAGGCACGTGCAGCTGGGGCTCACCTGGAGCTGCCTCAGCATCTGCCGACAGGTCCCAAAGTAGCACTCCCGCAGTCTCGGCATTCAGTGCATCAGTTTCAGTAGCCAGGAAGCCCCTGACCAGGCGTAGCACGCTAGCAGCTTCAAAGGGCAGGTCGGCTGCCTGAACATGATCAGTGGGAACAGCCATGGTGCATGACAACAGGTCTTCACAGGTCATGTTTGCTGTTGTTCGGACAAAAGCAATCAGACTCGTTTGAGCTCGAAAGCCAGCACCAGCAGTTTGAAAAACAGTATAGAGATCTGGATCGATCCAGCATGCCCATGATCTGGCAGCGACTGTATGGTTATCGTCAACAAAGATAAAGACAAAACCAAGGGTCTTACAATTGCTTGCTTCGGTTTCTGCATGTCATGCGGGCTGATGGTCACTGCTGATGAGTCATCAGTCATGACAGGCTGGCAATTGATAATTGGGGCTGCATGCTGCAAACCTAAAGCTGCTGCTCAGCCAACACAACCACAACAAGCTGTGAAATATAGTAGGGCAGGGGCTGCACTGTTACAGCAGCTGTGGGCAGCAATATTGGCAGCACACTGTGACGGGCCAGCTGCCCAGGTCCAGCGCACATCACGGCACAGCACAGCTAGCAACTGCCCCGAGACGCAGCATTACCACAGTGGCCACCTCAGCTGTGCGCTCGTCATTCGGAATCAGATATGCCAGAGTCAGTCTCCCAAGGGTCCTTCTTTGCCTGCTTGTTGCCTGCACCAGGCTTGCGGGCGCCCTCTGCACCACCACCCACTGCCTTGGCTGCTTTTGCCCCTCCTGCACCCCTTGCTGCAGCTGCACCAACCCCCACAGCCTTCTTCCCTTGCTTCTGCGCCCTTGGTTTCCTCCCAGCTCCCTTCTTCTTCACCACACCCCCCTTGCGCCCTGCTCCCGCCCCCGCTGCTCCCTTGCTCTTCCTTGCACCACCACCCCCTGCAGGCCCCCTGGCTTTCCTGCCAGCGCCAGCCCCCTTGCCCGGCCCTTGGCACCAACAGCACCAGCACCGCCCTGCTGCCCCAGACCCTCAGCACCCAACTGCATCGCAACTGCATCACAGTCCATGGGGTCCCAAGCAGCACCTGCCTCATCTGCCTCCCAGTCATACCCATCTGCTGTATCCCAGTCCTCTGCTGCTGCAGCAGCTGCTGCTGAGGGCGTTGCACGCAGGAAGCTGCTTAGTAGGTGCTCCATGTGTGCTGAGGCAGGCTTGCCTGCCGACCCTTTGCCTGCAGGACACAGACACGACAGCGGCAATGACAGCAAGATTGGCTGCGCAGGAATTTGAGAGCATACTGAGCAGCACTGAAAACACAAACTGTCAGTGGAGGCCGCCTACAGAGCCTTTCCCTGCATGCATCTATGCCATCTATGAAAGCAGCAGTCACTGCTGCGGCAGCGGTGCAATGCTCACATACAGGGTGCAGGAGCGTGCAGGGGCGGCAGCGCTGGAGGCCTGGTGTGCTGAGCAGTGCCGGGCAATAACAGGAGATGCACGGCTGTCACACATGGTTGATGTGCATATGTCCGTGCAAATCAGGGCATGTGGCACGAACACTGCCGACTTATGGACGGCCAAATCAGAGCTCCCTCAACCCACACACAGCAAATCCACGCCTGCCAGGCAGTGCTCCTTCGCTCCCAGCCCTGTGCGGTGCAGCAGTTTAGTCTACTAGAGCTAGTAGCCCACCATAAGGGTAGAAACAAAGGACTGACCTGGGGCATTGATGCGCACCACAGCAGCAGTGCCAGCCAGGGCCAGCTCCTGTATGTCGTAGAACATCCCTGCAGTCCAGAAGGACAGATGCAGAACGAGAGGTGTGTCAATTGGGAGGTGCCACAAGTCAGTGAAACTACGACAGAAGGGTTGCAGCAGGGTTCAACCCCGGGTCCTTTGAGTGACTGTGCGTGGATCGGATTGTGGCAAAACCATGGCGCGTAAGATCACAGCCTGGTACATGCGCAACACCATGTGTGCACACATGGCAGGGTGTGCGGGTGATACCCTTTTCAAGCAGCAGACACGCAGAATCACATTGGTTGGACATGGAGCTACCCTCCTGTGTGAAGTTCCCGCAGCACGGCAGCATACATAAGACTGCTGCAAGCAAAGTGTGCTTGCCGATGCAGTGGCAAACCCTGCCACTGTGTGACACATGCTGTCGGCCAGGGAAGCCCTATACACTTCAAGTGGGGGAATTTCCTGCAACAGCCTGTTCCTACACAACTCCTTACCTTTGAGGTCCAGTGCTGGTATGCCACTGGGTGGTGCCTCATCACTCCCGTGAGCTGCCTCACTGTCTTCCTGGTCACTCTGTGAGTCACTCTCCCCATCCTCTTCCTCATCCAGTGAGTCACTGCTTACTGCTGCATCACCGTCAGCGCCTGCTGCACCAGCTTTGCTGTTGGCTGCTTTGCCCATGGGTGCTTGCCGCAGCCTGTCAGGGGGTCTGCTGCTGATCCTGGCCACTGCATGCCCATCTGCTGCTGGTCCTGCTGAGGTGCACACCACGCGGCCAATGGCGCCTGCATCTCCTGCACACGGGGACGCCATGCACGAAAAAGGTGCAGCAGCACATGGATCATTTTCTGTCCCTAACACACCAGTCAGCCAGCAACGTCTCAGCAGTCAGCATCGTCCTCAGGCTCACTGGCAGGCTGAGCCAGGCCCTATATGATATTCAAGGCCGAGTTGGACGCTTCAAACGTTGAGGGCTTGAAGCTCAGCTTTCAAGCCTTCAGTGACACCCTTGTTTGAGGCGAGTTCAACAGCTGCAAACCACGCTTGCACAGACTAGGTGCTGATGCCTAGCCAGTGCGCTTACACCTATCATCAAAGCTTCAACTCCATCCAGATCCACAGCATGCTGCGCATGTGTACCTGGGCTGGTGTATCACAGGGGGCGCACATGCTCTGAGGCATGGCCGCCATGCCTGGCAGCCATAACAGCAGATGGTGGCGTACCTTCTGCGTCGAAGCCAGCTGGAAGCTCCACAAGCAGGATGCCACTCCTCAGCAGGGCGTGTGCAGATGGCAGCAGCAAGGGCACCTGTACGTACAAGTCAAGAAACCCGAGACATGCAGGACTGGGGTTGGCAAATGGCTGTACTGGCAGTCACTCAGGCGGCCTGCAATGGCTATGCTGTACAGTCAGGTGCCTGGTTGTGTTGGGCAAGGGGTGACAGTGACTTCTTAGCAGGACTTTGAAAGCGACTAGCAACGTCATTGAAAAAAGGAACTGGAGTCTCATGCAATGTCAGAGTCATACAGGATCTTGACGCAACATCTACTGTCCAACAAGCCAGTGTTTGAGAGGGAAGCTGTGACGAACAGTGAATACATGCTACACCTGCCTCTCACCTCCCCTGGCAGCACTGTGCTGGACTCCAGCACCCTTGCAGTAGCCGCTGCCTTGCCAGCCCCTCTGCTGCTCAACCTGCTGCTGCCCTTGCCTGCCTCCACCACCTCCCCAGCCCCCTCCTCCAGCCCCTGCAGCAGCAACCCCTGCTTCTTGGCAGCTGCTGGTAAGCTGCCCTCTGCAAATCTGACAGACTTGCCCCCTTTGCTGCCAAGGGTAATGGGTAGCTGTGGCAGCTGTAGCTTCAGCTCAGGGACCTTCCCCTGCTGCTGCTGCAGTTTGCGAGCTTTTGCACGGCCAAGGCCAGCACCCAGTGCCCCAGATCCTCTGCGCTTGCGGCCTTCACCCTTCACATACTCTGCATCACTGTCACTGCCGCCACCCTCACAGCTGCTGCTACTGCCTCCTGCGGCCCCTCCACTGTCCCCTGACCACAGACTACCACTGCTGGCTGTAGCTCCCTCTTCACCATCAGACCCACTGCCACTTCTGCTGCTGCTGCCGCTGCTGCTGTAGCTGCTTGAGTTCCCTGCTGCTACATGGGCTCCCTCAGAGCTTGTCCCCTGGCTGCCTCCTGCAGGCTCATGCTGCTGCTGACTGGTGCCAAGGTGAGCTGCTGCAAGTAAACTGCACCTGCCCTGCTGTCCGTGCTGCTGGCTGGTGCCCATGCTTGCTGCTGCAAGTAAACTCCTGTCCTGCTGCTGCTGCTGCTGGCTGGTGCTGAGGCTGGCTGCAGGTGATGCTGGTGACTCCATCACCAGCTCCATCTCGCCATCAGCTGAAAAGATGGCGAAGTGCTCCTGCTGCTGCTGCTGCTGCTGGTAGTTTGGGCTGCGTGCTGACCGTGCTCTTGCTGCTGCGGCAGCTGCTAGTGGCTGTCCTGCTTGCAACCTTCGACCAGGCGCATGCTGCTGTGCACTCTGGTGGCTCCTGCAGGTGCATGTGCTGGCAGGGGTGGCAACAGGGCAGCTGGTGGGCCTGCAGGAACTGCTTTGTTGCTCATGCTGCTGCGTCTGCATGATCCACCCAGGGGCAGGAGGCCGCTGCTGCCCGGCAGCAGGTGACCTGTGGCGGTCTGCTGCTGCTGTGTGCTGGGCTTGCTGCTGTGTCGATCAGTGCGGCGCATGGAATGTGCTGTTGGCTCTGTCAGGGCTGTGCTGGGGTCACTGCTGCTAGGTAAGCTGCCCTGGAGGGCTCTGCTGCTGCCAGCACCTGCAGCAGCAGCCGTCTGCTCAGCTGCAGATGCACCCTGCTTGCCTCCCTGCACGCCCAAAGGCAGCAGCCAGCTGGGGCCCGCTGCAGCTGGTTTGCTGCCAGTTGCTGCTGCTGGTTTGCTTGCTGGTGGGCTGCCGCCTGGTGCTGCTGCTGGTTTGCTTGCTGATTTGCTGCCACCTGCTGCTGCAAGTTTACTTGCTGGGTTGCTGCTGCCTGCTGCTGCAGCAGGGCTTGCACCTCCCAGCAGTGGCTGTCCCTGCTGCACGGTCTGCTTGATGCCAGGCAGGTTGAACCGAAGCTGGTGCATGCTGCCTTCTTCCTGCTGCTGCTCCTCCTGCTGCAGTTGCTGCAACCTGCCTGCCGCCTGCTTTGGTTTGCTGCTGCAGCGGCTGTGGAAGGTTGCAGGTGCCTTGCGTTGGGAGGGCTGCAGTGTAGCTGTGGGCTGAAGCTGCTGCTGTTCAGATGCTGAAGCAAGCCCAGGTTTGTCTGAGGGATCCTCATCCGAGTCGCTTGCAGGAAAGTCAAAGCTGTGCAGGATTGTTTTGAGTGTGTGCTGTGCTGGTGAGGAGGCAACGTTGCTGAGGGAGGGCTTGCTGCCAGGCAGGATGGCAGCAGCTGTGGCTGGCAGTGTGCTGAGTGCTGGTGATGGCCGCTGTTGTGCTGCTCTCGACCTGTTGAAGGTGCGTGCTGGCTGCTGGTGTGCATGCTGTTGGTCAAACTGCTGTGGCAGCTGCAGTGCAGGGAGAACAGGTGCTATGTGTGCTTTGGTGTTGGCTGCTGCTGCTGCCTTGCACGCAGCAGTGCCAGCGGCCTGTGCTGCAACATTGCTGCTGAGAGGCTGGAGGGCGAAGCGTGCTGTTACTGAGCTGTCCTGCTTGAGCTTGGAAGGTTTAGCCAGTCAAGGCCTTCGAAAAGGCTTGAGGGCTCATCTGCAACGTGTGCAAGCAAGTTCCCAAGTTTGTGTTTGAACACACGCGGAGGTTTGAGATACACTGGCACTGCTGTGGTGAGGGGCCTGTGGCTGTGAGACACAAGGGCTCTGCTGTCAAGCACTTGTAGAAGGTTCTTCCCACCTGTGTCAGCTGCAAGCTTCATGGCCATGGTTGGATGTGCAGGAGGCTAGAACATCGATCGACCGCGCCCCGTAAATTGTCCTCAACAGTGCGTACTTTAAGCAGATGGGACTGCGACACAACCAAAGACTGCTAAATGAGCATGCCATCCATAATTCGGCATTATGTAGTTGAACAATTTGAACCCGACACGTGCACGGCGGTTTGGGCGTGGCGCCCTTTCAAGTGTGTACAGAACATTTTGCCTGGAATCAAGAATTGCAGGCTGGGTACAGCTATAGTTGCAGTTGCAAAAGCATTTGCGGTGTCCAAGGTTGACGGGGTGTCCAGTGTGCTGACGTCACATTTCAACCGACATAGGCACGAACAAACGTTTATGCCGACCAGGGCGTGACTATTGCTGCTGATAAAACCATCATTGTCAACGTTTAAGATATTAAGGAGCATACCAGGGAGCATAACATGCCTCCAAGTAGCCTCCTGGCAGCTGTGTCGTCGACAGATCAGAATGGTAGAACTCCGCTGCATGAAGCTGCAGAACAGGGGCAGACAGCAGCATTGCTGGCTCTCATAGCAGTTGGTGCAGCAGTAGATGCTGCTGATTGGTACGGCCGCACACCGCTGCATCATGCTGCGGGGCACGGGCACACAGCAGCGGTGTCAGCATTGGTCACTGCTGGTGCAGCAGTGAACGCTGCAGATAGAAAGCAACAGGTGCCACTGCATGATGCTGCAGCTAATGGGCACACACAAGTAGTGGCAGCACTCGTCGCAGCGGGTGCAGCAGTCGATGCCACTGATGGTGAGGGTGTTGCACCACTACACAGGGCTGCAGCGGGAGGGCATGGCGCAGTAGTGTCGGTTTTAATCGCAGCTGGGGCAGCAGTCGACGCTGCTGATGGGTACGGCGACACACCGCTGCATCAGGCTGCGGAGCAAGGGCAGGAAACGGCGGTGTCAGCTTTGCTTGCAGCTGGTGCGTCTGTAGCAGCTGCTGACAACGCAGGCCGTACGCCACTGCATAGGGCTGCCGCATGTGAATCATCATTTGAAGCAGAAGCAGTGGGTTTGCTGCTGGCAGCAGGTGCCTCAGCAACAGCGACAGACGAGGCAGGCAGCACACCGCTGCATGCTGCTGCCGCATATGGGTCGGCAGCAGCAGTGGAGTTGCTGCTTGCAGCTGGTGCCTCAGTCTCAGCCAAGGACAACATAGGCCGCACACCACTGCATACATATGCCGCTGCCCCAACCGCGGACGAACACTCGTACGGGACGTTGCCAGCAACAGTGGGGCTGCTGCTTGCAGCTGGTGCATCAGTGTCAGCAACAGACAATACAGGGTTCACACCACTCCATGAGGCTGCAGCAGCCGGGTCGGAAGCAGCACTGTCTGCACTGATAGCAGGTGGTGCCTCAGTCACAGCTGCTGACAAGGCAGGCTGGACACCACTGCATGCTGCTGCCGCAACAGAGGCGTGGAACGGTGAATCGACAAAACCAGTGAAGTTGCTGCTTGCAGCTGGTGCCTCAGTAGCAGCTGCTGATGAGGACGGCCGCACAGCGCTGCATGTGGCTGCCGCTGCCACGACACCTTACCCCAGCCGCTACGAACCGCCGGACCAGATGCAGCGTCGGCGAGACGCCGAGACAAATGGGGATGACATAGTGTCAATACTGCTTGCAGCTGGTGCCTCAGTGTCAGCTGTTGACAGGGAGGGTCGCACACCACTGCATGCTGCTGCCACTGCCAAGGGCTTTGAACTGGTAGCGCCAGCAGTGAAGCTGCTGCTTGCAGCTGGTGCTTCAGTGTCAGCTATTGACAAGGACGGCCGCACACCGCTGCATGCTGCTGCTGCCGAGGGGAAAACAGAAGCAGCACGCTTGCTGCTTGCAGATGGTGCCTCGGTAACAGTTGCAGACACTGAGGGCCGCACACCACTGCTCATTGCAGCCGATACGCAGCACTGTGGCTTCCCCTGTGTAAAGCTCATCCTTAGCTTTGGAGCTAAAGCCCCAAGCTCCAGGAGGCTGCAGGAGGGCGACATTGCAGCGGCACAGCAGGCAGCAGCGGATGCTCTGCAGTTCAGCATGGCAAGATTCCTGCGGGAACAGGGTTTAGCCAATTTCCGCCGTGTCCTGCAGATGACCCAGCAGCTGGACGAGGCACACGGTGGCTCCAGCCTGCAAGCCGAGCAGCCACAGCAGCCGCCGCAGCCGCCGCAGACGCCGGTGCTGCCGCTGTTGTTGCCGCAGCAGGGTCAGTCCGAGCGTCATGGCCAGCAGGCGCCTCTGCAGGTGGCTACTGTAGAGGAGCAGCCTGCTGCTCCTGCTGAGCAGCAGGATGCCCAGTGACTACAGCAGGAGCAGCAGCTGCAGCAGCAGCAGCCAGACCCTCAGCAGCATGGACAGCTGCAGCAGCAGGGTGCTGCTGCTGCTATGGGAGCACCAGGGTGCCGCAACAGCGCTGTAGCCGCTAGCGTTGCGGCGGTTCTGCGCGCCATCAAGGCGGAGCCAGGCTCTAGCAGTGACGCTGCGGCTGCAGATGCTGACGCCGCTGCTGCAGCTGCAGCTGGTGGTGTTGTGGCTAGTGGTGTTCCAGCACCAGTTGGAGGGGTAGGGGAGGTTGGAAACATGGCACCAGCACCCCAGCTGCCAGCAGCAGCAGCAGCAGCCACACCTGGCCCTCAGGCTCTCAAGCTGCTGCAGCAGGCTATAGCTGCTGGGCTGTACTACCCTAATGACCAGCAGATGGAGTACTACTTGCTTGCAGACCAGCCCTTTGACAGCAGTCAGCTTCTGGAGCTCTACACAGCACAATTGGCACCCAAGCTAGCCACCAGGAGCGTTGGGCGCGCCAACCGCAGCGGGGCAATCAGAGAGGCAGTTCTCACCGTACCCTTGGGCCACAGCAGAGTGCAGCATGTGTACTCATCCCTTGCTGCGTGCTTTGACAGCCTCATTGCTGCTCTGCCCGAGCAGCAGCGCCAGCTGCTGCAGCAACAACAACAGCAGCAGCCAGCACAAAAAAGGCGCAAGCTTAGCAGCGGCGCCCCAGCAGCAGCAGCAGCAGCAGCAGCACTTGAGTCCACAGACGCTGCCAGGCGCCTTCTGCTGGCGCTGCGGTGCCTGCTGCGTTGGGAGGGCATGCGGCGGCCGGACGAGCAGCTGCCTCTGCTGCTGCAGCTGCTGCTGTTTGGTGGGCCTGCCCCTGCTGTTGAGGGTGTGGTTGAGTGCATAGATTTGGTGTCAGATGAGGAAGATGAATCACTCAACAGGCAGCTGATGCAGGGCGATGCAGAGTTTGTGATTGCGAGAGAGGTGCAGCCAAGGGACCTCCCACAGCAGCAGTGGCAGGAGGCGGGCAGTGGGGAGGGGGAGGGCAGCGGTGGGGGTGGGGGTGGGGGTGGTGGCGTCAGTGGGGAAGTGGCTCAAGCAGGGCGCGTGTCAAGCGAGAGCGATTGTGAGCCCGGCAGGGGCTGAGGGCTGCTGGCAAGGTGGCAAGGTGAGGCCAAAAGCTTTGCCGCAATGCCTTGCGCAGTGCACAAGCTGGCATCATTTACAGTGTGGATTATACTTGCCGTGTCGAGGAGCCCAATTTTACCTGCTGTCACACGGTGCACATCAAGCAAACTTCCTACCAGCGCTGAACACCCACGATCTGCATGCTGGCTCCTGCAGCCACAATCTTTTTATGCTAGCAGCACGGTCCCGCGCAGCAAATACCCCACTTGCGGCACTTGCCGACTTGCATGCTGGCTCCAACCTCACTCCTCTGCCTGTCCATCATCTGCCCCCGCTCTGCAATCCACCTTCAGATGCACCTACGTCCTGCTGACGTCAGAATGTCGACATTCGGGTGCCTGCAGCCTCTGTGCTGAGTGGCCCTTGCTCAGCGCTGCCGCGGTCCGCCAAGTAGCTATCATAGTGTGTGAGGTTTGGTTGGTTGTGTGAAGGAATGCACGGCATCAGCACCCTTTGTGCACGGCATGAGCACCCTTTGTGTTGGCGGGCGCCGCTGAGTGCTGTGGATCACTCAATGGAGCTCTACCTGGCGTCTGTGGGTGCCTGTCGATGAGTGCACTGTGTGCTGGGTGGTTGACTGTGTTTACGTTGACGTCAACACAGTCGACTGTGTTCAGCTGAACCTGATTCAAGTTGCCAGCGCGCTGGCCGCGCGGCCTGGTTGCAACAGTCGTGGCCAGGCGTGGCAGTGGGTGACAATCTGAGTGATTCATACACTGTGGACAGCACCATTCCCTGAAACATCCTTGAAAGGATGCTGGCAGCTGATCTTGGCATCCTGCTAGCTTGCTAGGATGGCTGTACAGCGCTGTACAGTCATGTAATTGGAAATCTTTGGTGGCATTGGTGTGATGTAGAATGGTAACACCCTAGCTGCTTATCCTCTGTGTGAGCGGCAAGAACGGCACCAGCACAAAAGCTGGGTGCCCCTCCCCACCAGGGGCCCCACAGGGAACAAACGTGATGCGGTCTCCCATCTGCAACCGCTGATGCTGCAGCACAAGCTGCCGAAACTGGCAGAACCAATCATGAGCCCTGTTGTGGCCAACATGCTGGCTGCTGTGCATTGCTCCAATAACTCGCCATTCTCATCAGCAGGTCAAACACATGTGTTGTGTACACAACATTGCACCAGAGGCACATGATTTCTTTGGCAGCATGAGACGGCATCACGCACCAACAACCAACAGTGTTGCCGCGACGTCACCTTTGATGGCACGAATGCCAGTTGCATACCAAAGACAGCTGTTGCTGGAGGACAGCATCACACCCCAACAACTGTCACTGTTCCCGCAACGTCACCATCAATGGTATATGCGAATTGCACACCAAAAGACAGCTGCCGCTGGAAGACAGCATCACACCCCAACAACTGTTGTTGTTGCAGCAACGTCACAATCAATGGCACATGTGCCAGTTGCACAGCAAGAGGCAGCTGCTGGTGCAAACAGAACAGCACGCCAACACCTGTTGCAGCGAGCTCACCATCAACGGCACTTGTGGTGATTGCACAGCAACCCACACCTGCTGCCAGAAGACGGCATGCCACACAGACTATGGCCTGCCACCATGCAGCGGCCTTGATGCATATCAACCCGTTCAAAACAGTTGGGAGCAGAATGGCCATTCCAAGGCCCTAGTCGTCGTCTTCATCGTCCAGGATAGCCCCGCGCCGCACCTTGAGTCCCGCTGCTGCCTTTGCCGTCTCAACCGCCTCTGCTGCATCATCTTCATCATCAGCCGCCGGCTGCTGCTGCACCCGCGGCTGCTTGCTGCTGCGTAAGCTGGTGGGCGGCGGCGTGGACCGCTTCGCACTCTGCAGCCGCGCAGCACCCTGCAGCAGTTGCAGCAAATTGCAGCAGGCACACAGGAAGAAAGTGCGTAAGCTGGTGGGTGGCGGCGTGGACCGCTTCGCACTCTGCAGCCGCGCAGCACCCTGCAGCAGTTGCAGGAGGTGCACAGGAAGAGAGTGTGAGCGTTGGTAGGAACACTTGTCATACGTACGTGGTGTACAAAAGTGGCTGTTCTGCGGCCAGAAGCCAGTCGGGACAGGGACACAAACACTGGCAGCGTGGAAGTTGCCGGTCAGAAGCAGGCATGGAGACAGCAATGGGTAAGTGATCGGCCCTATGGGCACCCTCACGGGCCAAGGGCTGACTAGTGTGGAGGTTGAGACCGTGTTTCCCAACACCTGTACTGACTGTCCTGACCTGACCTGTGCTGCACTGCGATATGCAAGCCCCAACACCTCTGGATTATGTAATCTCACCTCATCATCATCCCGAGGCCGCCTATAGTAATCATCTTCAGGCTGCTCCCGCTCCTGGCCTCCGTAGTAGTCCGGCTCCTCATCCTCCTCCTGCTCTAGGTAGTTCGCGGTGAACATCGGCGGCCGCTGCTTGGGAACACGGGTGCGCTCAATAACACGCGCTTGGCTGCGCCTGTGGTGGTGACAGTGGCGGTGGGAGGCGCGCGGGGGGGAGGGGGGACAAGCCGTGAGAGCACTGTCAGGCTGCACAAAAGGGTGAGCAAGTAGGGGCGATTTTGAGGGTTGCACAGCAGCTTGCATCCCTGCTCTATGTCGGTTGTGATGAACATGGGCGGACGCTGCTTGGTAACGCGGGTGCGCTCAATCACGCGCGCTTGGTTGCGCCTGTCGTGGTGACAGTGGCGGTGGGAGGCGCAGGGGGGGGGGAGCCGTGAGAGCACTGTCAGAATGCACAAAAGAGTGAGCAAGCAGGGGCGGTTTTGAGGGTTGCACAACAGCTTGCATCCCTGCTCTAGGTAGTCGCGGTGAACATGGGTGGACGCTGGTTGGGAACGCGGGTGCGCTCAATCACACGCGCTTCGCTGCGCCTGTGGTGACGGTGGTGAAGAAGGGTGTTAGAAAGGTAAGCGATGGGGGGCAGCAACATGGCCGGCGAGGGCAGTGTCAGGACCGCGCAAGCAAGCGCATACGCATTTGACACAGTTTCACAGCGACTGCAACTCCTGCCCCCAGCCTGAATACATGGCAGAAGCCCATACACATAAACCACCAACAATCTCCCAGGCAACCTCAATCGCCGTTTGCAACCCTACTTTGAAACCTGAACCGCCACAACCGCGAACCCTGCATTGAGTCACTGTTTCCTCTTCCATCCTCTCCATCTTCCCCTACCTGAGCTTTGCCTGGTCCTCTGCCCGCTTCTCTGCCTCCAGTTTCTCCTGCTCAGGGTTGCGTGCTGCAAGGTGGACTTGAACCTGCAGCACACAAGTCAAGTGCAGACACACGGTTTGAATCAAGCTTAGTGCCTTGCACACAATGCCAACACATGACCAGGGTTGCGCGCAGCAAGGTCAACACAAACTTGCAGCACAATCATCAGCCCACACACACCATACCGCAGCAGCGATCACGTCACAGCAACAGTGAAGCTCCAGCACAGGATGATACCACACTGAAGCATACCATAAGGACCATGCCCTACAGGTGGTGGAGACGTAGCATAGACCAGTACCAGTGCCATCAACTTTACCCAAAACCATGGAATGCGTCTGAGCATTGCCGTACTCATGAATAAAGTTCACTTGACACCTGCTGGTGTGGCTCAGCAGAGATGTGGCACATCGCCATGGCGCTGTAAACGCACAACATACCTTGTCCATCTTCTGCGTCGCCTTGTGCACCGTGTGCTTCAGCCGCTGGTGCAGCTTGCTGTTGAGGCTGGCTGGCTTCAGCTGCACCTGCTCCTTGATGTGAGCCAGACCCTGCAAGCATCACACAAGGAAGGGGGGGGGTGAGGATGGGTGCGTGGGGTGAGGGTGTGTAGAATGTATGTGTGCTGGGGGGCAGGGACGAAGACAAGTCCACTGCTATATGTGTGGGTGTGTGGGTGAGTGGTGGTGGTGTTGTGGGGACGGGGTGCGAGGCACATACAGCATTCGACACAAGTTGCATCACAGCGCTGAAACTGCTCGCGGATGTGAGCCGAACCCTGCAGGTCAAAACATCTGCCTCATATTCAAAAGCAGGGGCAGCGCTGTGAGACACATGCATCAAAGGCTGTTCGTGTTCCGCCCCCCCTGGTTGGACATCATGTCAGGCGCCAGGGGAAGGAGGGGGGTGGGTGGGTGGGGGGGCGCGGGGGGGGGGGGGGGGGGGGGGGGGGGGGGGGGGAAGGGACGGTCAGCCGGATCACAGAGCAAACAACAGCTCCGTACAGATAAATCACTGTGAGGCGGGCACAGAAGGGTACTTGGGACATGCATTTGCCACCCTCTGATCTGTGTAGCATGACAGCAACCCAAGTGAACTTGGAAGTTGGCTGCGGGCTGTCCCTGCCGCTCCATTGTGAGTACCTCCTACCCCCAGCACGATGCACTCAGTTCGGTCGGGCAACTCAGATCCACTTGGGTTCTTACCCCCTCCCCACCCCGCCAACACAGCATCACCAGGCCCCCCACCTCCGTAGTTTGTCCAATCCCTCACCCCCTGCACCCCTCTCACCTGAATGGCATCGTACCGCACCACGTGCACGTAGGTGTTGGCTACAGGCTGCGCCTGCCGCTCCATCGTCAGCACCTCATCGCCCAACACAACGTTCTCCGTGCCGTTTGACTACCGAAAATGCGCTTGGGTTTACCCCCACTCTCCACCCTACTTCCGGTACCCTGCTGATTCCACCCCCCCCCCCCCGGCCTCCCAAGTTTCCCCCAGCCGCTTGCACCCCTCTCACCTGGATGGCATCATACCGCACCACGTGCACATTGGTGTTGGCTACGGGCTGTAGCTTGTCCCCAACTCGTCCCCCAACACAACGTTCCCCACCACAACGCACCGACACACTCAGTGCCATCAAAACTACTGCAGACGCACTTGAGTTCAGTCCCACCCCTTATCCACTGTCCTCGGCCCCCCTGATCACTTCACAAACCCCCGCCTCCTCAGTTTTCAAGTCCTGGACCCCCCGACCCCAGCCCCCTGCATCCCTCTCACCTGAATGGCATCATACCGCACCACGTGCACGTAGGTGTTGGCTACAGGCTGCGCCTGCCGCTCCATCGTGAGCAGCTCGTCACCTGACACATGCACTGATGCATGCAACAGCATCCGACTACTGCACATGCACCCAGGTACACTCTTTCCACGCCCCCGTGCTTTCTGCCAAACCACCTTTCTTAATCCCCCTGCACCCCTCTCACCTGGATGGCATCGTACCGCACCACGTGCACGTAGGTGTTGGCTACGGGCTGCGCCTGCCGCTCCATTGTCAGCACCTCATCGCCCAACACGATGCTCTCAGTGCCGTCAGACCACTCGACATAGCGTGCATTGCTTTCACGCGACACCGAGCCATCGTCATTTTGCCTGGCAGACAGCAGGGAAGCAGCAGGAACCTGGTCAGGCTTGGCTGCAATCAGGTGCGGCGTGAAGACACGTGGCGTAGCGCCCACTGCTCGTACGCGACAGAACAGTCGTCGCTTTGCCTAGTGGGGCACGCAGAAAGGCCAACAGTCTTGATTGCGTGAATGCGTTTGAAGTGATGAGTGCTGGGGTGGGCATGTATTGATAGATGGCTGTTGAGGGGGGCCGCCCCCTAACGAATGGTGGCATGGTCACTGCACAAACGTCAGTTTGCATGGTCACATGCATGATAGTGGGTGACTGTGGTGGCGATGGTGTGTCATGACCCACCTGTACCGCCAGCGTATGACGTTGATGTCGTTTGCCTGCACCCTCATGGTCTTGCCCTGTCCCGTTATTTCAGGCTCAATATCCGTGGTTTCAGGATCGTAGGGCATACAGTCGATCTTTATGAAGTTGGGCATCTTCAGCAGCAGCAGCTTGCCGGCAGGGGGCCTGTGGCGGCAGCAATGGCAGCAGCAGCAGCGCAGCATTTCCGTAGTACGATTAGTCAGGAGCTTGTGGTCAATGACTCAGGTTGACTACTCAATACAGCTCACCAGCCACTCTACTGCAGACAATGGCATTGCATCGCCGCTCGATGCTGCACAAGCACAGCTAGGCCCTGGCTTTTGTTCATGCCAAACCGGTGTGAAAGGAGTGTCTGCGGAACCACTCCTATTTCGAGATAGGGTGGGGGGTGGAGTGGGGGGTGGGGGGGGGGGGAAGAGCGAGTGTTACAGCCCAAAGAAGGAGTACTACAGCCAGGCTTGAACGGTGCAGAAAGCTCAAGGCCCTTTCATAGAGGGTCACTTTCATATCAGAGACCTTCTGCACTCCTCACTCCAAAGCTGCTTGATTACATGCTGATGCAACTGTAGACCCACACATGCAGGATGCACTTTGCATACCAATGCAATGCCCCTCCATCCCCCAAACCAAAACCAAACAGCTGCTTTCGATCAAGTTTCTGCAAGCAGACTGACACCAGCCCCTGGCCGTTTGATGGCAAGTTGAAGGCGCTGTCTACCTGTGCACATGCAAGCTGGGACGCACTGCTGCCGGAAGGCACCCAACCACCCACACAGCTGCAATGCTGTGTGCTGAAACCGAACCCACCACTGCAGCAGGGGCATGGACACTGCTGTGGGCCCAGCCTGCGCTGTTGGGTGCCTGTCCTTCTGCTGCTGGTGCACACTGTTGAACACCCCCCCCCCGGGCTAGCTGCTGTGCGCTGGTGTAAGCTGCGACACACTGCTGCAGTAGGGGTGCAGATACTGCATGGCCCTTTTGTTGCCTGCTCAGCTGCTGCGCTCATATACCACACTTTGGGCAAGTACTGCTGCTCCCGCAGTACTCCTATGGTGATGGTGATGGTGATGGTGATGGTGATGGAGGTGCGGACGTTTGCCTACCGGTTGCAGCAGGGAGCGGGTTGCACCCACCTTCCATCTGAATACCACCCATCATACTCACAGCTGCTCTATGCTAGTGCAAGCTTGTCCAACCGTTGCAGCAAGGGGTTGGCCGCTGCATGAACCCTCAGTGGCTTGCTCAGCTGCTGATGTGTGTGACAAATGACGTGATGGTGGTGGCCGCTCGCTCCTTCCTTTTGAATAACCAACATACTCGCAGCTGCTTTATACTGATGAGGGCAGGACCCACCGTTGCAGCAGGGGTGCGGCCACTGTGATGGGTTCTCCTGTGGCTTCGACATCTGCTGGCTCCATTGCATCTTCATATGTTGCTGGCTCTTCACCAAACAGAGCTGCTTCGTCTGCGTCCCCCATGTCATCCTCCAAGTCCTCCATGCCTCCAGCATCCTGCTGCTGCTCATCTGGGCTGCCATCCTGCTGCTGCTGTCGTGGCTCGTCGCTCACGTCATCAAAGAGGTCGTCTACGTCTGACATGTTGTTGCTGCTACTGTTGCTTTGGAGAGGACGTAGGAGGCGTGAGGATGCTGTATACTAGGTGGCCAACACAGCAGGAGTAGCAAGGGGGAAACGCCTGTGGCCCAACGGGGCACCCACCACTGCTGTGGCACTTGAGGGGGGCAGGAGAGTGGGTAAGACAGAAGAGGCTGGCAAATCACAACTGATCGAAAGAGACAAGGGAAAAAGTTTCTTAAGTTGCACTTGTTCTATGTGCTTGTTGCAGACGTTGCTGTGGGTCAGGGTTGGGCTTTTGTCTTGTCAGCTTCTCCACTCATCATGCACTGCATGTACATACATTGTACCTAGGGGTCCAAAACACATCTGTGCTAGCCTCATCAGGCCTCTGCGGGAGGTCCACGGTCACGATCAGAATCATCCACATGTCCAGGCTTCATGGGGTGCAATGCGACCGTGTTCTAAGCTTGAAAAGGTGTAAGATGGCGTTGCTTAGTTGCTGAGACGCTGCAGAGCCCCGGAACGGTCCCTGAACAAGTCACTGCAAGTGAGTCCTGCTGGGCTGCCAAACGCAGCAACAGCCCATGTTTGTGTCCTTGACTTTCAAACTCAACCATCAGTGACAGCGAGGGCACTTGCAGGCTGGCAGCAGCGTTGAGTGCTTGGTCCAGGCAGAACAGCTGTTTCATTGTTGAATGCGTCTGCTGCTGCCCGCACCAGTCTCCAGACCACGTTTCTGGGACAGTGACTATAGTACATGTGTTGTAGCATGCTGTGCACGCTCCTCTGCCGTTATTGCACGGCCAGCCTGTGCAGCTACAGCCTGCATGCTGCAGGCTGTCCGGTAGGGGTCTCGTGACTGGAAGGGCTCTGCTTTACTGTGGCGGAGCATGTCTTTCCCCCAGGTCTGCCTGCTATAAACTTACTGCCAAATCAGCAGGCAGCAGCTGCTGCAGGACAAACAATGCATTGCCGCAGCCTCCCAAGGCAAGCCCCGGTTTGTACTTCATCATGGGTGTTTGACTGCAGGTCTGGTCGAGGCCTGTGTACCATGGATGGCAAAGCAGCACCCACGGCTGCTGCCGCAGCAGCAGCAAAGCCAGTGCCTCCCACAGTCGAGCAGTGCAAAGTGCTGCAGCAGGTCATCAAGCAGCTAGAGCACACAGAGGAAGCCAAAAAGATGCTGCCCCTGGCCAAAATGACACCAGAAATGCTGCAGACCACACTGCAGGTATGCACAGCAGCTGGGGCTTGTTTTGCAAGGGCTCTCTTGGCGGCGCTCGAAACTATCTCATGTTTGAGCAAGCCCAGCAGCAAGATCGCAGCAGCAGTGTCAGCGCAAGTGTCCGTTAGGAGCGGCATAGTCCAGCACTGGAATGGAAGCACTGTTTGTCGATGGTGTCAGCTGCAGCTGAAGTTCGAAAGACTAGCACAGCATGTATGTACATATGCAGTTGGCACTGGGTGCTGATGCCGCCAGTATGTCCACGTGTGCTTGCTTTCGCTGTGCTTGCATGTGCTGTATACGTGCGTGCTGTGGTATGAATGTGCCCGCTGTGCTGTGCTGTGGTGTGCTGTGCTGTGCTGTGTCTGCAGAACTCAGCGCAGCCCATCAACGTCAAGGACGTGCTGACTAAGCTCATGCAGCATCTGGAACCACAAGTGGCAGCAGCCCTCTGGCATCAGTTCAGGGCAGGTGCTTCTGCAGGCAGCGCAGCAGCAGGAGACACAGCATCAGCACAAGCAGCGGCGCCGCCATCGCAATCTGGCCCGGTGGCGCCCGGTGCGCCCAACCCCGCGCATGCAAAGATCAACCGGGCGACGTTTGCCGCAAACTCAACAAAGTGCGGTGTGTGTGGCGAGACGTACCATGCCACGTTCTCTCCGCTGGTCCTGTGTGACTTTTGCCCGGGGGCCTACCATGTCTGCTGCCTGGGTCTGGACTGGGCAGACCTACCAGAGGCTGAGTGGGCATGCAACAAGTGAGTTGATGTGGGTTACTGCAACCTGCAGCACATGCACGGGACAGGGCTCGTGGCCGTCTGACAAATGCAGCATTAAGGCAGCAGGGGATGCATGCCAGCACACTGTTGGGTGGGGGCTGATCAACTTGTTGCCTGGGTCTGGACCGGGCAGACCTGCCAGAGGCTGAGTGGGCATGCAACAAGTGAGTGAAGGGGGGTCAAGATGTTGAGCTGTAACGCAATGTGTTTCAGTGATTGTCAGCCGTGCTGGGACATCCCAGCACGGCCTTGCCATACCTGCAGCCGACGTGAAGGCCAGCCACGTTTTACCCATGGCGCTAACAGACCAAGGGATGGCCATTCGAATTTCACAACGCACGTACAGCATGTTGGGTTTTACCCTCTTTCATGAAGATACTGAGATACACATGTAGCTGATCATCTGCTGCTGTGCTTGCCGCACTGTTTATGCCATGCAGGTGCATGGGCCAGCCGCTACCGCCACCTCGGGGTTTACTAGCAGCTGGGCAGCTGCTGATCTCTGAGCAGGAACGCCAGAAAGCCATGCTGCGGGCACTGTCAGCAGGCAGTGGGGGCCTAGCAGGCATCAATCTGGCAGCAGTGGGGCTGGCTGGTGCACGCGGCAGGGCAGGCATGGCTGCAGTCCAGGATGCAAAGCTCAGGTGGGCTGTAGATGCAGGCGTTGTTGGCAACAACTGACGCATGCTCGTCAGCTGCTTGCTGGTTCCTGTTACTTCTTTTGTATCTTTCCTTGTGCGCCTTCCTTTGCTCCCTGCAGGGAGCATCTGCAACAAAATGGAGGCAAAGCAATTTGTGTGGTTGTGCCTTGACTGCAGAGCTCTATTGTTCAGCTCGACTATCGTCTTGATGAGGTGTGCATTTTTTCTGTTGTCTGTATTCACGTGGTGCGCACAGGGAGGAAGCGCGAGCAAAGATGGAGGCCAAGCGCTTTGTGCGATACCAGCCAGACGACATGGACCTAGCAGCAGAGGAGGCCGCAGAAGCTGCTCGCCTCTCTAGCCTGCTGCCGCAGCTGCAGGACGCAGCGCAGCGCGAGGGCGGTCGCGGACGGCGGGGCGGCAAAGCAGCAGATGACGAGGAGGTGAGAATGAGGTGGTCGGGGGATCCACTTTGGATTGGGTAAACGACAGCGTCACAAGCTGTCAGGGCCCCTGAATGCCTTCGGCTCCTTGCTTGCAACAGGCACACTCAGGCTGCATCACACATGTACACACTCCTGCAGCTCCTAGTACCTGGACGTCGCATGATGTCTGTGTTACTGTTCGTTCTGGCAGGATGGGCCGTCGCTGCCCCCAGCTGGCCTACGTATATTTCCTGCGGCCCCCAAGTTTCTTCCGGAACTTGCATCACATGCACACCCACCTGTGATCACCTGACCTGTGCATGCTGTCGGTGCCCCTGTTGTTTCGTGCAGGATGGGGACTTGCCGCCCCTGCCACCTGGTGGCCGCCGCATGTTCCCTGCGGGTGGCATGACCCCCTATGGTGTGCCCTTGAGTGCCGGTGACCAGCTGCGGGAGGCCTCTGACAGGCTGAAGCGCCTGCAGGCAACAGCAGCTGGGCCTCCCACCCTGAAGGACTCCATCACGGTGCGTTGAGGGTGATGTTTTGTTAGGGTGTTGTAGGGGCGCGCGGGGGTTTTGAAGTCTTTCGGCAGTTTTGTGTGAGGCGTCTGACAGGCTGAAACGCCTGCAGGCAACAGCAGCTGGGCCTCCCACCCTCAATGATTTCACATGGTGCGTTGAGGTCAAGGAATATTGGGGTGTTTAGGGGCGCGTGGGGAATTTGAGGCCTTTCAGCAGTTTTTTGGGAGGCGTCTGGCAGGCTGAAACGCCTGCAGGCAACAGCAGCTGGGCCTCCTACTCTGAAGGATTCCATCACGGTGCGTCGCAAGCATTGGTTTGGTGGGGTGTTGCAGCGGCATTACGAGAATCACATTGCAAAAGGCTGGTTGCAGGAGGGGCTGCTGGGCGAGGCGTCGGGACAGGCTCCTACGCCTGCAGGCAACCTGAGTGCTGTGTAATGCATATGCATGCATGCTATTGTGCGCTGTGCTGTGCTGGTCGTGCAGGGTGCTCGCCAGGTCCACAGCCTGATGGATGCCTTTGCAGCACACAGCCCCCCCTGGCAAAATGTGCATCGCTTTTGCTCTGAATTTGAACCTCTTGCGCTGTCAACTGCCACCAAACCGCAACCAAGTGTGGTGTGCTGTGCTGTCCATGCAGGGTGCTTGCCAGGTCCACAGCCTGATGGATGCCTTTGCAGTCGGGCAGCGTTTGTGCTGTAAAGGTTGGATCATGTGTGCTGTGGTGTGCTGTGCTGGTCGTGCAGGGTGCTCGCCAGGTCCACAGCCTGATGGATGCCTTTGCAGTGGCGGAGTTCCTGGCCTGCTTTGGGACTCAGGGCAACATGTGTGCTGTGAAGTGTGACTCATGTGCTGATGTGTGCTGTGCTGGTCGTGCAGGGTGCTCGCCAGGTCCACAGCCTGATGGATGCCTTTGCAGTGGCGGAGTTCCTGGCCTGCTTTGGGACTCAGGGCAACATGTGTGCTGTGAAGTGTGACTCATGTGCTGATGTGTGCTGTGCTGGTCGTGCAGGGTGCTCGCCAGGTCCACAGCCTGATGGATGCCTTTGCAGTGGCGGAGTTCCTGGCCTGCTTTGGGACTCAGTGCGGCGCCCCCAGCTTAGACGTCCTGCAGCTGCAGGCGGCAGTGGCGTGGCCGCTGGACGGCCCTGAGCTCAGCAACGTGTACACAGCCCTGGTCAAATACCTGCTGGCACAGTGGGTAAGTTTGGGGATGAGTGTGCGGGGTGGGTGACATGTGTAGCTTCATAGCGGCATAGCAACTAGTCAGGTGTGGGGCAGTGGCGTGGCCCCTGGACGGCCCTGAGCTCAGCAACGTGTACACAGCCCCCGTCAAGTACCTGCTGGCGCAGTGGGTGAGTGTATCAGCAGTAGTCAAAGCCAACAGCTGGAGCACACATGGGGCTGCATTATTACGCCTTGGTGCAACTCGGCGCTGCGACTGCAACTGTCAGCTCCCAGCGTCTGCAAGCGGCGCCCAAGTCAACTCTAAAGCATGACTGGCTATCATGGCAGAAGCTCCACAGCATGACTGGCTATCATGGCAGAAGCCAGGGATAGTCACTACGCATGCCTTTTGAGCAAGCACAGCAGCCTCGTGTGTGCTGGCCTGTCTTGACCTGCCACGACAGCAGGTTTCCATCTTGCGTCATACCTGCTGACCTTCCCGTCCATGCATTGCCGCAGAGTCACATAGAGTCGGGTCACGTGGGCGCGCGAGTGATGCGCTGGGCTCGCTGCATGGAGCGCAGTTGCGCACTGCACCGTCAATGTTTGTATAGACTGATTGCACGGCTGATTGCGCATGTCTCACTCTATCCCACACATGCTGCCATTACAGAGTCAGATCGAGTCGGGTCACGTGGGCGCGCGGGTGAAGCGCTGGGCTCGCTGCATGGAGCGCAGCTGTGCGCTGGGCCGTCTTTGTACTTTGTTGTAGACTGCGCGTCTGATGCGCATGCCTCGCTCTCACACATCCTGCCCATGCAGAGTCACATCGAGTCGGGCCACGTGGGCGCATGGGTCAAGCGCTGGACTCACTGCATATGAGTGCAGTTGCGCACTGGACCGCCATTGTTTGTATAAACTGATTGCACGGCTGATTGCGCATGCCTCACTCTCACACATGCTCCCCCTGCAGAGTCACATCGAGTCGGGTCATGTGGGCGCGCGGGTGAAGCGCTGGGCTCGCTGCATGGAGCGCAGCTGTGCACTGGGCCAGGGGGCACTTTTAGAGCAGGCGGCAGCAGCAGCAGACGAGGACGACGACAGCCTGCCGCACCCACCTCCTAACGGCAGCGCAACGTGGCAGGAGCTGCTGAGGAGGTAGGTGTCTCCCTCTTTGTCTTTCCTGCGCGTCTCTTGTTGGATCACTCTCTCGCCCTCTCTCGTCCTGTGTCAGCAGGTGCGCATAGCATGTGTCAGTCCAGGACATGCAGGACCAGCTGTCTGGCTACACCCCATGATACTAGCTTGCTGCGTGCTGAGTGTGCAGAGTTGTTGTCCTAACTATTTTTGTCAACGGTCGCATATTGTTCCTGCAGGTACTGTCTGTTGTCCCGCAGCAGCTTTCGTGTGTCTGAGAGCCAGCTGGCTCAGGCCAGCCCAGAGGAGTATGCCACAATGAGTGACGACCTGGTCATGGTGCATGCTGCGGTGCAGTTGGGACACAAGGTGGGAGCCAATGTGCCACTGCACTTGTTTCTTGGCCCACACGACGAGGAACCATTGTGTCATTCTCATTTGGATTGTTTTTTTCTCAGTTTGTACTGAACACATCAGAGGCAGCCATGTTTTCTCCTCACTTGCATGCTTGCAACCTTGCTTTTGCTTCACTTGTTGGGCGCCTGAGTCCTTTGGCACAGCACCGCAACCATGGTCATGCTTGGCGCTGCCTTGGCAACTCATGCATGCCCACATATCATTGCCTGCAGGTGATTTGGTCGATGCCTCCTGAGTTCCACATGCGCCTGCTGTGCGCGCTGTGCAACGACGTCGTCAACTGCTACAACATGAAAGCGGAGATCGCTGGCAGGTACGCCGTCAGTTGAGGTTCAGCACCCCTGCCCCATCAACACACCTGTCAATGATGGTGGTGGTGAGTCGTGAACTGCAGAATTATAGCCTGTGCTGGACACACCCTGTCTATGGAACCTGAAACTCACTTGGGAGTGATGCCTTACTGCTGGCCGGTTCATCCGTCATCGCCTTATATTCAATTATACCGTTTGCCCTTGTGCGTTGGCATACTGTTGTGCATGTGCTGGACTACACGTGATAGTCACAGCTCCCCATGAGCCCCTTGGCTCCTTGGCGGGTTGCACGGCTCTGCCGTACCAAGGTTTCAATTTTTACTGTAAAGTGTGATCACCAGCTTCATGTGAGCGAGTTTGTCATGTGCTAGCTCGGAGGTTTGACTGTAGTGATGCCGACTTTGACGAGGTTTTGGATGCTCTTGATTCTGTCCTCAAACTTGATGGCTTTGTGTCGATCACCCCATGAGCCTCTGGCTCCCTTGTGGCTTCGCCGTGCCCAATTTCTGTATCTGTAACTGTGTAACTGTTTTCCTCCTGCGCAGGCTGGACACCAGCATTGCGCTGCAGATGGAGAAGTTCCACGCAGATGCGGAGGGCAAGCGGCGCGAGAAGGAGGCAGCGCGCGCCCGGCGGGAGGCAGCACAGGCGGCACGGTGGGCACTGGTCTCGCTGCAATCAGCAGTTGGTCGGCGTGAAAATGCTGCATCAGTGATGAGGGCGTGTTGCCTCTGTAGTACTGGCTGTGCAGCTAACGCATGCAACAGCTGCGCCCAGCCGCTGTGTGGGTTACTATTATTACTTGCAAGAGGTGCGCAGCCACCGCGTTGCACAAGTGCGCTCAGCAGCTGTGCTTCGCTGACAACTGTGCATTCCTTTGTGCATGCATGTGTTTGTCTCTTGCAGGGACAAGCACATGAGGGAAATGGCAGCAGCTTTGGCTGCAGGCGGGAGTGGGGCGTTGGGCGCGTCTGACCCAGCAGCAGCAGCAGCAGCAGCAGCAGCAGCAACGCCAGGAGCGTCTGGTGAGTGCTGCCGCTCTCGCAGGCCTCCCACAGGGGTGGTTGTGTTGGCTGCTTACCCAGAGGGTGTAGGGGGTGTTGGTGCCTGCACCTGCCCAGAGCACCGCTCAGCACACCAAAGAACAAGTTCTGTGCTTGCGCGAGTGTGAAACTATCATTATCTGTTAGAACCTATCTCCGTTAGCATCTTTCAGGGGTGTTGCGACCTTTATGGATGGGACCCTCGCAGAGCGGATGGTAATAATAGACAGAGACACAACGTCACATGCCAGTGACACCGCCTGTTCTGCATCCTTCTGCTGCAGTTGATGATGGCGGCAGCGAGCCCCCACTCAAACGCGCGCGCAGCAGCAGCGGGGGCGTAGGAGACACGTCCAGTGCAGCGCTCGCTGCTGCTGACAGCATGGACGGGGTTTCAGGGCTCGACGGGCGAGAGGAGACTCCCCAGGGACAGGGCAGCTGGCGGGATGGGGTGGAGTCGCGGGATGCCGCCTTGAATGCTGAGCTGGCCAAGTACATGATCCGCACGGAGCCCCTGGGGACTGACAGGCACCACCAACGCTACTGGTACATGCACGTGAGTGTGGCGCAGGTTGTTAGGGGTGGGGCTTGGGGTAGTCCAGGTGCCCTAGCTACTGCTGACAGCATGGGTGGGGTTTTATGGCTCGATGGGCAGGAGGGGCAGGGCAGCTGGCGGGATGGGGTGGAGTCGCGGGATGCCGCCTTGAATGCGGAGCTTGCCAAGTACATGATCCGCACTGAGCCCCTGGGGACTGACAGACACCACCAACGCTACTGGTACATGCACGTGAGTGTGTGTCGTGGGGGTTTAGGGGTGGGGTTTTGGGGTGTTCCAGGTGCCATAGCTGCTGCTGACAGCATGGATGGGACTGTAGGGCTCGAAGGGAAAGGTGGCAGGAGACGCATCAGGGCCAGGGCAGCTGGCGGGATGGGGTGATAACTATCGGGATGACGCCCTGAATGCAGAGCTCGCCAAGTACATGATCTGCACAGAGCCCCTGGGGTGGGGGTTAAACCCAAGCACCAGCCCCGAATGCACGGCCGGGTTGGCACCATGTAGCGAGTGGGCCACATACACAGCACCTACGGAACACCTGCTGCAACAAATTCATCCCACAGCCGCACAGCAAGGCAGTGCATGCCCTCAACTGCCACACATGCGGATGTTCGACACGAAGGATACATACGGGTCATACATGCAAGGGCATGGCTGAATCATACCGGACAACGGTTGACTCTCACAGTGTGTCCGCTGCGCCTGTACGTCTGTCCTGCAGTCATTGCCGTGCGCTGTGTTTGTGGAATCAGCGGATGGTGACAGCCTGGGTGTCGTCAACACCAAGGGTATGCTTGCTCCTCCTTGACAATGTTGAACCCTGCTGTGTGTCTGCTGCGCCTGTATGTCCACACTGCAGTCATTGCCGTACGCTGTGTTTGTGGAATCAGCGGATGGTGACAGCCTGGGTGTCATCAACACCAAGTCCCAGCTGGACAGCTTGCTCGGTAGCCTCAACAGGCGGGGGCCCCGGGAGATGCTGCTGCACACGGTGAGTGGCCAAACAAAAAGGGTTACTGGTCATGAACCTCTCTCTGAAAAGGGGCTACTGGTCATGAATCTCTCTCTGAGAGCGCAGCGGACCCTGAGCAAGTGTGCAAGTGACCAATAGGCTGTTGCTGGTGCAGCTGCATCGTACTCAGCACCCTGTTTCAAGAAGGCAACGTCATCCTGCAGTTTTCGCTTGCCACAGTGCCGCTGACGGCGCTTGTGAGTTCATGAGGCAGGGCACCCTGGTTCTGTCACAGGGTGCTGGCAATGGGTGGGTTGCATCATAACTTGTGCACTGATGCATTCTGTGGTCATGCTGGACGGCGCTGCTCGAACAGCGCTGCCGTGCTTAATTTGCACTCGAGGTAGGGTGGGTGTTGTGGTGCCCAAGTTTTCCTGCATCGCATCAGCCTTACCAAGTCTCATCAACGTTGCCTTACCTTTTTGTTGTCTGTGCGCTTCTACAAACCCGCAGGCGCTGATCAAGCGCTACCCAGAGATCCTGCGCAACCTGCGGCCCCTACCAGTCTCCCTGGACATCCGGGAGGTCCCTCGCACCCCCAAACCTTGGTCGCGGCAGCGGCGGCGGCAGCAGCAGCACTGGCTGGCGGCAGCAGCAGCAGTTCTGCCGGTCAACATGCAGCCGGGGCAGCAGCAGCAGCAGCAGCAGCAGCTGGTGAAGCAGCAGCAGGGCCTGCCAAGCCCAGATGAGCTGCTGGTGAGTGCAACAGTCACAATTGTCTTTGGTATACTGTGCCTGTGCAACCAGCCTGCTGCTGTGCTCACTTGTCGTGCAACCCCTTTACTATGCTGCATCCAATCGATGTGCAAGGTGTCAAGGTCAGCAAGGCAACAACATCAACACACTCTGCTTCTATATGCCATGTATAGTACACGATGAACATCGTCCATAAGTGATACACCCATAGCACGTTGCGATCGCTGTCACACCACACCTGACTGTCATGTACTGTGTATCACCTTCTTACCCAACCTGAGAGCCTGGGCTACGTCAAGTATTTATTGCCAAGTAATAGGCCCTAGGGGCGCCCTCATGAGCCCTTGGCTCGCTGGCTAGTGCTGACCCTGCGATATCGCCCCTCTTACCTGCACTGTACTGTATCGTACTTTCAGGTACAGGCAGAGCGTGTTGCTGTGGCCGCTGTTCTGTCCGAACTGGAGCTGCTGGTCACGAAGCTGGTGGGAGTGGGCATCTATGACTTGCAGCCGAAGCAGTGGCAGCAGCGCCTGCGCGGCAAAACCACCGTGGACGAGCTTTGTAAGTGCTGTTGCCCCGCTGACGGACTGCTTGTGCAGGCAAAATGATATGTCATTTGAAGCTTTGGGCAGGGTTGCTGATATGGGTGTTATGCTGGCGAATGGCTCATTGGATGAGTAATCCTGCTGTGCTGCTGAAAACGTCTCAGCCCCACTGGACATGTCACATGCGGCACGGCAGTTGGTGCAGACCTGCTGCATTCGTCCTGCTTGTTGCATCATTGGACAATCAATGTTACCGTCCTGAACCATTGCTGTGCAGGTCAAGTCCTGGAAGAGTTTGAGTCCGCCTTGTCACGAGTGGGCGACGGCCGCCCCACCGTCAGCGACGACGCAGTCAAGGAGTTCATCCGTGAGGCCGACATCTACGAAGCCGAGTTTGTGATGCCAGTCAGCGCAGCCGAGCTCGCAGAGCAGCAGGAAGCCGCCGCGGCGGCTGCCGCAGCCGCCGCAGCCGCCGCCGCCGCGGCTAATGGGGAGGGCGAGGGCGGCGAGCAGCAGGCGGAGGGGCAGGCAGAGGCTGCGAAGCCGCCGCCGAGCAGCGGCAAGAGCAAGAGCAAGAAGGCGGCGCCGGCGAATAAGAAAGGCAGCAAAGCTTCGGGCGGGAAGAAGGGGAAGAAGGGCGCAGCGGAGGAAGCTGCTGATGACGACTTTACAAACCCGGATGCCAGCGGGCTCCGGGGACCCCTGGTGACCCTGTTCTCCGGGGCCACACGAGTGCGCAAAAAGCACGTGGGTGGTCAGGCAGGGTCGAGTACGGGGGCTGCTGGTGCAGTCAAGCAGGAGGAGGGTGATGGCGGGGGCAACGGCGGCGGGGCTGCGGTGAAGCAGGAGCCGCAGGATGGAGCTGCTGGGGATCTTGATGCTGTTGATGCTGATGCTGGCAGCCCTTCCAAGAATGGGGACGCTGCTAAGATGGTGTCGCCCCTGGAGGAACTGGATGACTCAGGTGGGTTATGCAACCTGCTTTCATACGGTCACCAGAACGACGTTGTAGAGGAAAGTAGAGTTGCTGATGTCGTTTTTTGGCCTCCAAAGGCAGTGAAACCGGGTCATTCTTGCATGCTCAGGTTGCGCCTCAGACAAGGTACCGCATTGTATTTGCAGTATACCAACTGCACCGTATTGCTTTGTGCTGAACCGTGCTTTACTGCATGGTAATGTACCGCACTGTGCTGTACTGTACTGTACTATACCGTACTGTACTGTACTGTACTGTACTGCCTTGTGATTTGTGCTGCTGTCATGCATACTGGAGGCTGACAATCGCTTCCTGGAGAAGTATGGTAACTAATTCATGTACTGTACTGAGCTAGGTCTGTACTGCGGTACTGTTCTGCAGACGTGGAGGCTGAGAAGCGCTACCAGGAGAAGCGAGCAGCAGAGAAGGCTGGCGAGCCCATCCCCCGCCACCTGTGGTACTGTGGCGCTCCGTACGGGAGCTGGGGGTGTGGGTGAAGGACCTTCGGCGGGCGCGCAGTGCTGGGGCGCTTGGTGGGGCAACTTACGCAGCTGCTGCGCTGGTGGACAGGGCACATGTGAGTGATGTTTGTTAGGTTAATGGGGCGATAGGGCACATGCATGGTGGGTGGCAGGTGGGCTGTTTGGTTGTCTGCTTGCTTGGTAGCACTGGCCGTCTGGGAATGTGTGTGGGCGGGTTATCCAGCGGACCTGTGGTACTGTGGCGCTCCGTGCGGGAGCTGGGCGTGTGGCTGAAGGACTTGCGGCGGGCGCGCAGTGCTGGGGCACTTGGCGGGGCAACCTACGCTGCTGCTGCGCTGGTCAACCGGGCACATGTAGGTGCTACTTGTTGGGTTAGTGGGGTGATAGGGCACATGCATGGTGGGTGGCAGGAGGGCTGTTAGGTTGGGCCGAGGATCGGGAGATTGCTGTGCTGCATGTGGCTTCTCTCTTCCTGCTCCTTTCCTTGCTGCTGCACCCCTTACCCCCCTCACAGCTTTTCGTGACCACCTAGCCCTGAGGCCGCTTCCGCACAGGCCAGGCGGCCTATACAGAACAACACCAACACCATGCACTCGGGTGCTCCTGCCCCTTGCGTTGTTGCTGCGCCCCTTGCGATCAATTGCGCCCAATGTCTAACCTTGCCCTGAGCTGCATCTGCACAGGCCAGGTGGCCTACCGTAGGTTGTATGACACAGCACAATCCACAATCACTCACACAGCCGCATGTGCCTCTGCCTCTCAAGGTCTCTTGTGTTCTTGCTGCACCCCTTACCCCCCTCACAGCGCCTGATGTTAAACCTGGCCCTGAGCCGCATCCGCACAGGCCAGGCGGCCTACATGGCCGAGGATCGGGAGATCGCCGTGCTGCGCAAGTCAGACATTCTGCTGGGGCCCACACCCACCGATGCAGCACTGCAGGCAGAAGCCAATGCTGCCGCCGGCACTGCTGCTGCTGCAGCCGCCGCTGCTGCCGAGGACTCGCGCAACTCGAATGTCATGATGACGTCATCTGGCAGGCGGGTCAAGGTACGTTGGCTGTTGCTGGCTCAGCAGATCCCCCGAGTTTCAAAATAGAGTGTTCTGGAAGGACTGATTTACATAAGCTACACGTTTCGATGCTCTTTGCATCATCATAAGGCCACTAACTCAAACGAAACACGCAAATATAGCCACCAACAAGCTAAGCTTAGGGCACAAGGTTTTAGGGTGAGACGTCGTCGGGCAGGCGGGTCAAGGTACGTGGCAGCTACTGGGATGAGGTGGCGGGATGGAGCAGATGGCGAAGATACACTTTTTGAATTTTCTTGTGGTGTCAGGCTGCAGATGCAGTAGTGTGCTGCATCTTTGGCTTCTTGAAACTCAACCAAGCTGATAGTGGGGCATTACGGTCTCAAACATCATGTTGGAGCTTTGACCGCTGGCTGGATGAATGGTGGTCAGGGTGTGGCAGGTGTCCATGCAGGAGATTTCAGAAAAGCAATGACAGTCATGCTCGGAACAACGCCAGGAAGGGTGATGCCGACCTTTATGTTCAACATCACCACAGCACTAGCGATGATGTTGATGGTTTGGGCGTTTCCTGCGTTGCTTTGCAGGGTTCCTCTGCAGCTGCTGAACCCAAGGGGCGCAAGCTGTCTGCCCGTCAGCGCAAGCAGCGCAACTACGCCTCTCTGGGTTACGGCAGTGATGATGAGTTTGGGGGCTACAGGTAGGGTGTTTAGCACAGTACGCTGCAGTTCTGAACATCAGGTTCGCATCTTCTGAGTGGCTCCCTGGCTGTCTTGTGTTCTTGAGCGCTGAGCTTACATAGTGTGCCCACCAACAGATGCATGGTGTCCTTTGAATGGGGATGCAGGGGTTGCAAAATGGACAAACGAACAGCTGTTGCCTTGCGCATGCTGGATCTGCAACAAAGACATCCGTCACTTGATTGGGTGGGCAGTTCCTTATGTGCGTGGATGCACACCTTGGTTGTTCAAGACTCAGTATGTTCAGCATTCTACTAGTATCCCAACGTCAGAGTGAAACAGCGCACACCAACCTTTTTAAGGACTGTCCTCCCAGCAAAGCGTCTGCCTGCATGCTGTGCTGTGCTGTGCTGTGCTGTGCTGTGCTGACTCTGGTAGCTACGGTTATGAGGAGGAGGCTGTGGAGGATGAGCCTGCACCCTACACCTTAACACCTAAACGTGCCTGCCTGTGTGCTGTGTTGTGCTGTGCAGTGGCTATGCTGCTTATGGCATTACGGTTATGAGGAGCAGGCTGTGGAGGACGAGCCTGCACTATAAACCCTTAACCATAAACCCCAAAAGTGTCTGCCTGCATGCTGTGCTGTGCAGTGGCTATGCTGACTCTGGTAGCTACGGCTATGAGGAGGAGGCTGTGGAGGATGAGCCTGCACCCCCGCCTCCTGAGGGCAAGTGGGGGCTGGCGTGCCTGGCCTGCGGGGGCGGTGGTGAAGTGGCGTGCTGCGAGGTAGGCATGTGGGGTGTTACGGTGCTGTCCTTGTGTTTTGGTGTGCGCGTAATGTGTATTGTGGCGCTGTTGGGTGAGAGAAAGAAGGAAGATAAGAGGAGATCAGGCAGCCTGTTCTGTCCATGGGACTGTGGCATAGAGGCTTGCTGTTGTCTGGCATGTACATCTCTGCAGCAACCGTTGTGTGAAGCTCACCTGGTGTCTTTTGGAGTTGCTCAGATTGACTGTGTGTATATATGCCAATGCAGCTGCACCTTGCAATCCACTCACATGTACCCCCTCTCCTCGCTGTGTGCGTGTGTGTGCCTGACCCCTCACTCTGCTGTCCCCAGGTCCCTGGCTGTGGTGTGATCATGCATTTGAGCTGTGCTGGCATGCCTGTGGAGTCAGAGGTCTACTTCTGCCCTGACCACCTGATGGTCCTTCAGGTAACCATTGGTATCCCGCTGCTTTTGGCTGATTGTGGGGAACTGATTCTCTGTCTCTGTCACCAGTGCCAACACTACCGCACTTCCTTCTCCCTCTGATCCAATCTGAATGATCTGACCTGATCTGAATGGGGTCAATCACAACAGTATGCAAGTGACATTGTCAGCTGCTGGCCAGGTGCTGAGGCCTTGCTGGCGTAATCACAACACCATACATGTGCGTATACTTGCAGCAATGTGCAGACCATATCCCCATCTTCTTCTTCACATCCTGTTGATGTCTCTTAGATACTCTCTGTCCCTTGATCTTTCACACTCACTTAATATTCCTTGTATCTCTCCCTCTCCCTCCATCGCCCCACTTGTGCTGCAGATGCCCTGGACTCACTCAGTGGCCCCACCAGACCGGTACGCACAGGCACCAGCACCCCCTGTGCGCCCCACCCTGGGCGCCTGAACGCAACGCAGTTGGGCAGCAGGCAGCTGCTGGTGATCCACACAGTGACTGAGCTGCTGCTGAGTAGAAGGCAACACCTGTTCCTGGCACCAGGACCCCCTGTGCGCCCCACCCTGGGAGGCTGAACCAAATGCTGGGCAGCAGATAGCAACGTCCTGGGCAGCAGACAGCCGTGCTCTGGCACGTTAATTCTGTGACAGCCCCGCAGAGATTGGCTTTGCGGTCCTTTTTTGGCGTCTGTTTTGGGGTTGAGTTGGTTTGCGCGACGCCCCAATCAGCACAAGGCCGGCAGCCTGTGTGGTTGTGTGTGCACAAGGTGCTGAGATCAGCACCAGCCGCAGCATGTGCCCCAGTTTGCTGGTGCGTCAGTGCAGTACACAGGTAGTACAGTAGAGGTATTGAGGGCAAGGTCCTGACCTCGACACCGGCCAGGCGCAGTAGGCTGTGTCAGTGGACTAGCTTGCAACGCCTACGTCATGTGTGAGACTCTCTAGTACGCATGGCGTGCTGTAAGACTGCTGGGATAGGCCAGACCGGCTTGGGCATCTGGCAGGGCCCTGCGGGGTGGCTGTAGGGTTTGCACCCCAACATGTTCTTGTGTAAGGTGTGGTGAGATGTTGGCGTTGCAGCAGCCGTTGCTGCTTTGCCGATGGTTGTCCCATGGCGTGAAATCTTTGATCAGGTTGCTGCCAGGGGCCTGGTTTGGCGTGTGACTGTTGATTGAGTGTACTGTGTAACATCACTTCTGATAATATTAGGTCACTATAGCTATTGAGGTGCTGCTGATGTTCACGCCTGTTAGTCGTGATGCAACAGGTGCAAGGGTCCAGCCCAGCAGAAGGGCAGCAACTGGCCAGACACCTTCATGTCACAGTGAGCCAAGGGTTTTGGGGCCCCGAAGCTCGTCTAGCTTCAGCTGCACATGCATATGCATCACTAATGCATTGCTATTTCTTTTCGTTGGCAGACACGGCAGCTTCAGCCTCTGCGATTTTACTACAACAGGTGCAAGGGTGTTTGTGCTTGTACATGCCAATCGACTGGGCATGCCCAGATGCTACCCTAAACCTGAGACCGCTCTTGGTCAGTTGTGTAAACAAGTGCAGTGCCCCGCAGCGGATGGAGCAGTCACAGCTACACTGAACACGCAGCATGCTGCCCCAGTTTGTGCCAGGGCTGATGAAGAAGTGTCAGCACCAACAGGCAGTTGTATGGTATTGAAAGGTCCACTGCTACATGCTGTTCCTGTGCTGGCACTTCCTCGTACATTATTTCACCGCTGGGCTGATTTGGGGGAAAGGTCAGCTGAAGCCTGTTGAACTGAGCGGTGTGTGCTGGTAGAACAGGTGCTGCTCATACCACCTTACCACCTGATGTTGAGCAACAGATTCCTGGCGTGAAAATGGTCTTGTCCTGTTGTGTGCAAGCCCTGGCATGCCTTGACAGGCATACAGCCACCCTAATTTTGGGGGGGGGAGGTTGTTACAAGTAGATACTTTCACCGCAAAGCGGTACTCTCTACACTTGATCGACTGGGTAAGCCAAAGACGCACACCTGAACCGAGGGAACCTGCAAAGACACGTCAGACAAGACCAGCCCCCAAAAAAAACACACACAGACATGGCAACTGCCACACACACCGAGTATAGTATCGTGCTTTCAAGACTCAGTTGTAAATCTGCAGTCTACACATACCGTGCACGCACACACATGGGTCAGTCCTTCAAGCATATCAGAAACACTGTTGTACAACTAACACATCAAAGCCAGCACAACACCTTCTGAGCTAACACGCAAAGCAGTACCCAATTTTAGGTGTCAGCACCGCTACTCAGGCTGGTACAGCATGCACATAAGAACGCTGGGTAGGCTTGCCTTCCATGAACTATTGGTTCTTGCTCTCTGATTAGAACAGCGGGCGCTACGCAACCAGTGCGAATAGCTGGCAACGTCGCAGGCACGCTTCCTCAAGCCTTGCAGACCTTACACTATTCACAGGAATGATTGCGTTCTGAAGCGTTGCCAGTGACATAGTTCTGCGTTTTGTATCAATCGTGCTTCGCATCTGGGCTACTCCCCAGTACGGCGCAAGCAAAGACAGACCCCAGGGCGCAGCAACACACAGTGCATATGGCACCCCTGTAGGACTCTTGTCAAGCTTTGCCGCCCCTGGAACGTCACTCCACATCAACTTGTTGCCCGAGCCGGGGCAGCAGGCTCTGCAAATTGAACAAAAAACAACAGAGTTTTTTTGATAGGTTCAAAAGACTGTATACGGTGCATTTGAGTCGTCCTACAGCCTGTCTTGCTCGGGCGTACTGCTCTTGGCTTGAGCCAGTGCCATGGCTCGAGGCAGTGCCTCCAAGCTGGCGGCAGCGCTACTAGTTGCTCTATTTGCAGGTAAGTACTTGCACTGAATCAGCCGCTGCGCTGAGGCTGGATGTCTGCTTCAGCACCCTCGAAACATACTCTGGGACACACACCCACATGCGAGTGGGCCAGTCTCTTCACATGCTTTAGTAAAAAAAAGTTTTCATCACATCAGATCGACTCAGCAGCATCTGCAGCATGGATCATTGCTCCATGTGCTGGTGACACCCATACCAGGGCAGCAGTAACCTATTGTGTGTTCTGGTCCGCGCACCACTCATGAAAACATGGCATATCCTGCTTTACGCATAGCAATCACGATGAGTTGCTGTGACACAACACACACAGCTGGCCGCTGGTAGTGCAGTAGCATGAGCGTCTTTCAGCACCGTCGGGCATGCAGCCACGGTCCCCACCCACCAGCCCAAAAATGCCATGCAAGCAAACCTCATATGATTGGTCTCGCTTCAAGAAGAATGTATGATGAATGTGAAGAACTGACTACCACACTGCCCTGCGCTCTCTGATGTTCTTTTTGTGTCTGCCCGGTGATACGCAGGTGCCCTGGCAGCACTGCCAAACGTGCCCTCAGATGCAGAGCAACTGGCAGCTGTCAAGGCAGCAGGCAGCCCAGGAGACGGCCCAAAGCACGTCAAGGTCCTAGCAGCAGCACCCAATGCTGCTTCCCTGGCCGCCGTCGGCAACAACCCTGCCAGGAACCGCCTGTGGGACTGCCTATGCAACAAGGACAACTCCCCTGAGAAGGCTGCTGCTCCTTGGTCTTGCAGTTGTGAGCTTGCACAGCGCCAATCAAGGGCCAACCAGCCGGCACAGCCTGTGACAGCACCCATCCCCGCAGCTCAGCCGCCAGTTGTAGAGGCACCTAAGGTTGAAGCCCCTAAGGTGCGACAACTGATTCCTGCGGGCTGTGTGTGTCTGTAAGATTTGCGTTGGCATTATGACAGTGAGACTGCGTGTGTGCTGACAAGTATCACCACAGCTAAATTGGGTTGCATCAACATGCTCTGGGCAGCAAGCACATGGTTACAACCACAACTAGTCACTTTCTCATGGCGTCCACTGGTCTCTGCCGAGTCACTTGTCTGTGTCGTGAAAACCGAAACAGCCTGCGCAGGCTTATCAGAGTGGGCTGATCTTGATTGCTCATCAAAAAGAGGGTACACACCAGTGCATGGTGCCCCTGAGCAACCAGATCCTTACAGGCTCGGGACATTGCGCCCCTGTTTCAAAGGCGCGATCTGCCAGGTTCAGCTCCCTGTCACCTCTCTGGCCTGTCCTGCCTCGTCCTGTCCTGTCTTGTACTTGTCTGCTCTCAGGCTGATGCCCCCAAGGTGGATGCTCTCAAGGCAGCTGCGCCAGTTGTGGAGGCCCCCAAGGCTGAAGCACCCAAGGCTGAGGCCCCTAAGGCAGCTGAGCCAGTCAAGGCCGAAGCACCCAAGGTGGAAGCCCCTAAGGCTGAGGCCCCTAAGGCAGCTGAGCCAGTCAAGGCAGAGGCCCCTAAGGCCGATGCCCCCAAGACTGAGGCTCCTAAGGCCGAAGCACCTAAGGTTGAGGCCCCCAAGGCCGGCGCCCCTAAGGTTGAGGCGCCTAAGGCAGCTGAGCCAGTAAAGGCAGAGGCACCCAAGACAGCCGAGCCAGTCAAGGCTGAAGCACCTAAGGCAGAGGCTCCCAAGGTTGAAGCCCCTCAAGCAGCTGAGCCAGTCAAGGCAGCTGAGCCAGTCAAGGCAGAGGCCCCCAAGGTTGAGGCACCCAAGGCAGCTGAGCCCGTCAAGGCAGCAGAGCCCGTCAAGGCAGAGGCACCCAAGGCAGAGGCTCCTAAGGCAGCTGAGCCAGTCAAGGCAGCAGAGCTCGTCAAGGCAGAGGCACCCAAGGCTGAGGCCCCTAAGGCAGCTGAACCTGTCAAGGCAGCAGAGCCCGTCAAGGCAGAGGCACCCAAGGCAGAGGCTCCTAAGGCAGCTGAGCCAGTCAAGGCAGCAGAGCCCGTCAAGGCAGAGGCACCCAAGGCTGAGGCCCCTAAGGCAGCTGAACCTGTCAAGGCAGCAGAGCCCGTCAAGGCAGAGGCACCCAAGGCAGAGGCTCCTAAGGCAGCAGAGCCAGTAAAGGCAGAGGCACCCAAGGTTGAGGCCCCTAAGGCCGAAGCACCAAAGGCAGCTGAGCCCGTCAAGGCAGAAGCACCAAAGGCAGAGGCTCCCAAGGCAGCTGAGCCAGTCAAGGCAGAAGCCCCTAAGGCCGAGGCCCCTAAGGTCGAGGCACCTAAGGTTGATGCTCCCAAGGTTGCCGCAGCTGCCCCAGTTGTGGAGGCCCCTAAGGCCGAAGCACTAAAGGTAGCTGAGCCTGTCAAGGCAGAGGCCCCTAAGGTGGAGGCACCCAAGGCTGAGGCCCCTAAGGCAGCTGAGCCAGTGAAGGCCGATGCCCCCAAGGTTGAGGCCCCTAAGGCCGCAGCACCAAAGGTGGAGGCCCCAAGCCAAAGGTTGAGGCCCCTAAGGTCGAGGCCCCTAAGGTATGTGGTGTATATGCAGCTGGTTGTTACCCTCAGTTTCTGTGGTGGTTTTAATGGCCCAATGATTGGGTGTGTCTTCTACTGTCCCTATCATCATAAAATCCACAGCATATGCTTGATGGGCATTCATTGCTACAGGTGTGACATGCAATGTATGCCATATCACTGACTGCCTGGCATGAGCTCTTGAGCTTCATAGCTACAGGTGTTTATACATAGATTGAGTGGTATGTTGTATGCAGGTTGAGGCCCCCAAGCCCAAGGTTGACGCCCCTAAGGTTGAGGCACCCAAGCCCAAGGCAGAGGCGCCTAAGGCCGCAGCACCAAAGGTAGAGGCCCCTAAGCCCAAGGTGGACGCCCCCAAGTCCGATGCCCCCAAGGTGGGTGCCACCCTGTGATAGTATGTGTTTGGTGTCCACAGTGAACGATGTTTTGCATGTGGGTGTGGCACCTGGTACAGCCAATCCCTACCTGCATTTTCATCATTTTGTTGTCTGGTCATCTTCAGTGAAGCTTCCTAGGGCTGCCCCCCAGTGCGCAGGGCACTGCATTCAGCTCTGTGTTGCGCTTTCCAGCTTGCTTACAGTGCGCACTCTTGCGCTCCTCATTGTGCGCATGCTGCTGGAACCGTGTGCATGAAGCAGCTTGAGGCCCCCAAGCCCAAGGTCAAAGCACCCAAGCCCAAGGTTGAGGCCCCTCAGCCCAAGGTTGAGGCCCCTCAGCCCAAGGTTGAGGCTCCTAAACCCAAGGTTGAGGCCCCTAAGCCAAAGGCACAGGCCCCCAAGCCCGATGCCCCCAAGTCTGAAGCACCCAAGGTTGAGGCCCCTAAGGCTGCTGAGCCGGTCAAGGCAGCTGAGCCGGTCAAGGCAGCTGAGCCGGTCAAGGCAGCTGAGCCAATCAAGGCAGCTGAGCCAATCAAGGCAGAGGCACCTAAGGTGGAGGCTCCCCAGCAGGTAGGACCTGAATGCTACAGTCACCAATGCTGCTGTGCTGAGCACACCTGCGAACACCTGTCACTATGTTTGCAATCCCAATCTGGGGTATGAACCGCGAGCCCCCAAATGTCTTCTGATGTTGTGATGTCAAAGTGCATGCAGATAAGGCAAGCGTGTGTCGGAGGTGTCATGTGCATTGTGTTGAAGTGCACACCATCACACTGCTTGCGGTGCCACACCAAGGCATACCTAATTGTTACTGCCTGTTGCTGCTGCCGCTGGTCGCCACTGCTGCTGCTGCTGCTGCTGCTGCTGCTGCTGCTGCTGCTGCTGCTGCTGGCACTTCAGCCCGAGGCCCAGCCCACCCCTGTCCAGCAGCCCCCACAAGCTGCAGAGCAGCCAGCAGAGGATGCAGCGGAAGGTGAGGGCTCAGTAAAGGCAGTGCGACAGCATTCTTTTCCTTTTCCTTTTTTCTTTTTTCTTTTTTTCCTTTTTTTTTCTTTTTTTTTTATTTCTTTCATTTTTTTCATGCATCACAACACTGTAGACGTGAATGTACAACGTGCACGATAGCACTCCTTTGGGCAGGTCCCCTGAACATACACCACCAACTTATACGTGGGGTCTGTTACCTTAGACAGCATTGCAGCTGCCCGGGCTTGCAACCACTTCAGCAGGGAACAACTTCAGTCAGTGTATGGACATGTTGCCTTGATGGCTCAAGCACCATAGGCACTGTCTTTTCAAGCAGTGCACACATCACCCCATGCAGCAAACAAGCATCCTATGGTTTGCCACACCGATGCAGTGTACCTCTCATCTCCCTTCTTCTGGAGTGCTCGCACCCTGTGTCCAACCTTGCTGTTCTTGCTACTGTTGCATGCAGACGACCACGAGCCTGCACAGCAAGGCCAACAGCGCCAGAACCGCCGCCGCCACGCAAGGAACAACGGCATGGGCGGTATGGGTGCCGTTGGCAGCAAGACCAGTGGCTTGGGCATTGGCATCGGCCTCGGAGCACGCCCCGGCGCTGCAGTCAACCGCAACCCTGTCGGTCAACCGCAGCCCGGTCAGTCCAGCGGCATTGGCGGCTTCGGGGCCCGTCCCAGCGCCCCCACTAACAACCGCCCGACTGCCGGCGCAGTGAACCCCGTTGTCGGCGGTTCCATCCCCGGTGGTATGGGCGCCCCCGCCAACCGCCCGGTCATCGGTGGCGCAAACTCCGGCATCGGTGGCGCTATGCCTGGAGCTTTTGGTGCTCGCCCCGGCCCCCCTGCCCCCCAGCGCGGTTTGGGTCTGCCTGGTCAAGCCGGCAATATCATCAACCGTGCTGGACCTGGCCTGGGCATGCCTGGCCAGGCTGGTAATGCCATTAACCGCGCCGGTCCCGGCCTTGGCATGCCTGGATCTGCTATCGGCGGCCCTCCCCGTGACACAATTCTTCGCCCGGCTCCAGGAGGCAGCACCAAGGGCCCTATGAACCCCATGCTGCCAGGGGGGATGGGTTCCCGCCCTGGACCCCAGCCTGGCAAGCCAGCCGTGCCCCCATCTTTCAGCGCTATGCTGCACCCTGGTTCACAGAGCCAGGGCCCCCAGAGGCGCAGTGAGGAGGAGCCTCACCAGATGGCAGGTAAGCATGGACAGCTAACATGATATTGAGACTGAGATACACAGCTGCGAACAACGCAGCCTGCTGAAGTTTGATGCCTTGTATGCTTGCCAACAACCGTGCCGAAACATCTGGAACATCTCAATTGACAGGAGGGGCTCTCTCTCATGAGTCCCTGACTGCGCCAAGGGTGGGACTCTGTTCCCCAGTACATCATGTATGGCAGCACAGTTTCTGTGACTCACAATATGATACAGTATATTGTAACTTGCTGTAATTGTAATCTGTTTCTGTGTGATAGGTGAGGAGCAGCGCGAGGAGCGCCCTCAGCGCCCAGAGGCCGAGCAACACGACGAGTTCGAGTGGGTTCGCCTCGCACCCCGTGACGAGCAGCAGCAGCGTGGAGAGCAGCAGGAGCATGAAGAGCAGCAAGAACCCCGCACCCGTGAGGATCGTCGTGAGCCAGAGCCAGCAGACGCTCGTGGACCCCGGCCCGGCATGCGCAGCGTGGATGACGCCCGTCGCGGTCCCCCTCAGTTCCAGCGCGGACCTCGCCCAGGTGTTCGTCAGGTGAACAAATAGCAGAACGTTCAGATGGGGCTTGGGGCTTTACTGCTGATGGTTGGGATTGAGGTCGTTTTTCATCGTGTGGCCCAATCGCACCCCATCCGTATGAGATATATCTTCGACTGAGCTTCGCTCCCAAATCAGAAACATGTAAGCAACATGTCTGTTATGTTCACAACATACTTGAATACGTACGTGCATTGTGAGTTCTGTGCGGTCAGTTGGACTTCAGCAGCACACACTGCTTGCATGTGACTTGCCAAGTATTGCCATGGTGTTCATAGTATGCTAGCTACACATGTATTCCCTGTGCCTCACACACAACCTATGCAGCAGTTGGCGCAAGCTCATCATCCCAACCAACACAATATCTGTGCTTCTTTGTAACTTTGTAGTTTGGACCTCGTCAGCCCCTTCGACGGGAGGAGGAGGAGGAGGTCCGCGAACCCCTTCGTGAGCAGGAGCTTGAGGAGCAGCAGCAGGAGCCCCGTCAGCCTATGCGCGAGCAGGAGGAGCCTCGTGAATCGCCCCGCGCTCCCCGCATCAGGCAGGTTCAGGAGCCAACACCAGCCCCTGAGCAGCCCCAGCAGCAGCAGGAGGAGGAGGAGGACTCTGACGTTCCTGAGCAGGAGCAGGCACCCCAGGCACCCCCTTCAAATCCCGCCCCAGCCCCAGTTTCAGAGGAAATCCTTGCCGATGACGAGGCGGTGACTGTAGTGGCAGAGCTGAAGATGGTGCCCGGGTTCCAGGGCGACTGTACTGCCAAGGCCGTTGACTGGACTCAGGAGAGGGCTTCCAGGCTGTTGGTGGCGGATATGGATTACCAGGGTATCAAGACCAAGATCAAGTCCGCTCTGTGGACATGCAACGTAAGGGCCCGCTTCTTGTCCATGGGTTGAATTGGATATCACGTTCAACAGTGCCAGGCGTCACACCAGAAAGATGCATCATTGGCAGGTACCACACACATGACAGGCATCGCAATTGCCATGCCTGTGGGGTATGACACTAAGGATTGCCACGCCATGCACTTGAAGCACCATCACTACGCACAGCACATCCAACAGCACTAGCAGCCGGGGTCACTGACTCACACTGCCGCTGCTGCCGCTATCGCTGCCGCTGTCACTGCTGCTGCTGACTACAGCTCATCAATGGCCGGGTGACCATGAAGTTCGTGATGCAGGTTGAGCCAGTGTGTGACTACAGGTATGCTTTACAGTTTGTATTGACTGTACGTATGAATACAATGATACAAGCAACACAATGCTTCAATGGTACAATTAATCGAGCCAGTGTGTGACTACTGGTATGCCCTACAACAATCACCTCATTTCTTCCCTCTGAAGGAGTCGGGTGTCTCCTGCTGCCTTTCTTGGGACCATGTCTGCTGCATGTGCTCTCAAACAACTTTGCCCCGAAATGAATACGCAGCGCCAACAGTACACCATGTCGGCGCTTGCACAATTCAAAATTCAAGCTGAGCTCCAAGTCCAGTTTGAAGCTCAGTTTGATTTTGGAGTTGTGCAAGCGCCGACATGGTGCGTCTGCAACTTGTGGAGGGGAACTGGGTCTCTGTCTCTGTCACCAGTGCCAAGTCTACCACACTCTCTTCTCCCCTGGTCCGGAACGGGACAATCATACTGAACTTGTGGACTCAATACCCTGCTTTTCGTCATCTTGCTGTGTGCCACAGGGCCTTCCTGCGTGGTTTCTCCTGCAGCACCCAGCGCCTGGTTCCAGCCCTTGCTGAGGCTTTGGGTGACATTCGCGACACTGACATGTGCGCCTTCAAGCTTGGCGCCCCTGACAGGGCATGCAGGGTGAGTGAGGGCCTGAGGGTTGGGGTTTTGAGTGTGCGGTACTTGACTTTCAGGTCAGGGTGCCGACTTGCAGAATACTCGTGCAGCATTGCTGACAACTTTTGACAAGATCCATCAACTGTCAGTATGGCATAGTGGCGGCAGCCGGGTGACTTTGATCACATTTGTGATCAAATTTGTGTCAAATGTGTTTGACACAAACAATGTCAATGCAGGAGCAGCCAACCACTAGTCATGCAGTCTGGCATGACCGCTGCTCCAACAGGCCCATGTGCCTTCACATCTCCATACCAATGCCTGCATGGCACACACTTTGCACATGTTGCATAACTTCCCCCTTGCGCGGCTTCTCAAGCATGTCGTGCTGTGCTGTGCCGTGCTGCGCTGCATTGTGCCGTACACCCCTGCAGAAAATGGACACCTTCACCTACACAATCAGCCAGCCCGAGCTCCCAGAAGCTTCCGTACTCGGCAGCTGGGCAGAGCTCAGCCTAGCAAAGAACCGCCGCTGGGACGCAGGCAACTTCAAGCCCTGGTATGCTGACCTGGCACCGTACAGCAACAAAGACCCCTACGGCAGCAGGTCATTTATGCTGCCCTATACCCCCAGCGACCCCTATGGCGAGAAGCGCAAGGGCCAGCAAGCTGAGGGTAAGGATGGTGTGAAAGAAGAGCAGAAGCTTGAGCAGAAGCAGGAGGAGAAGGTCGTGAAAAAGGAAGAGGAGAAGGTCGTGAAGAAGGAGGAGGAAAAGGTCGAGAAACAGGAGCAGAAGCCTGCTGAAAAGACCGCGGACGAGAAGGCTCTCGAGGAGCTTCTCAAGGTGCCGATCGTTGCGGGTTGGGACCGCTTGAGGGCCGAGGAGAAGGAGAAGGAGAAGATTGCTGCTCCAAAGCAGGGCGAGAAGTGGGACAAGAAGCTTGAGGAGACGCCGGAGAAAAAGGTCGAGGAGAAGAAAGAAGAGAAGAAGGCTGGCGCAGAGAAGGACGTGGTCGAGAGGTCCATTCAGGGAGATGTCGAAGAGGTGAAGAGGCCCGCGCACACGCGCCAGCCACACATCACCGTCGTCGAGGGCCGCATCCCCATGCCCGCCCAGGCCCCCCAGAAGGCCGCCTTCAAGCCAGCAAACGTCGCAAAGCTTGTCACATCCTCCGTTCGTCGCCTGATGGAGAAGTTCGGTCTTTAAACAAGCTTTGAAAGGCGTGCCCTTCCGAATGCGACCTGACGCACGTGCAGCTTGTTGCGTTGGATGCGTACTGATCTTCGGCCACGGGCGGCGTCCCCGCGGTGCTCTTGCTGAGCATCACACGCTGCCGTGGCGGCGTTTGTGAAGGTTTCAGAGCCGGGTTTCACACCCCCTCCTATTACATGTGTGTGGCTTGTGTTTGATGGTCCCTTGTGGGCATGTCGTCTAATGGACTATGCGCGCCTGTACGAGCAATCAGCACAGGTCACTTAAAAGCCTGTAGAGCAAAAACGTTTGCAGAGCAATTGTATTACACACGCACAGCCGATTTGGCCCCGCCCCTCTCTGGTGGGGCTTTTTTGCCAAGCGCATTGAAGTTACCATGTAGGCTGAACAGGATGTAGGTGCGCCTGATTTATGTGTGTGTCGGGCCCTTGCTGCCGCAGCAGCAAGCATGCAAGCCTGGGGGGCCCTTTGTCCGCACAGGTTTGCATGCCGAGGGCATGTTGTGTGGGCGTGGCTTGTCAATGTGTCTGTCGCCCAAGCTGCAGCTTTGTGACTTGCATGCTGCTCCAAACTGCCAGTTGCCTTGCCAGTGGCAAGGCCTTGTCTGGCTGTCGCAATCAACACATGAACCACTCCGTCAGGTGTGCAGGTTGCCCGGGTGTTCGTGCGCAAGGCGCCAGGCTTTTGCAGTGACTGTGTGTCAGGTTCAAAGACTGAGGCAGTTGATGGTGCCCGCCAAGGTCCGGCCTTGGGGTACCACTGGTACCGCCTTCAAGCCCTGCATGGGTCGCTTGTTGTTGCATACCAGTGCCCCCTTGGCAGTTGTTGCGCAGCAATGCCCCCATTTCACCTCACACAGCTGCAGGCAGTGCAAAGTGGCGTGGTGTAGAGGGAGGCGGCGCTTGCTGGACTTGCGCATCACACTGGTTGGGGACAGCAGAGCATACATTCGAGGCGTGCATGGTTGCTGATTTTGATCATCAGGACCAGTGAATTGTGAAGCACTGCACTGACGGAATTCAGCAACACAATGGCATCTCAGTTTCTGGCTGTGTAATACTGCAGCCCTCTGTGATTCAGTTGAAAAGCATAGCAATTTTTTTGAGCAGCAGGAGACTTAGCAACAAACACCTGCAAACCTTCATAACTTATTGTCACCTGTGCGTACAACAGTCAACTGCGACTTGAATGCCCAAACAACCCAAGTAGTCCAGCGGCGTGACTGAAGGGGTTCACTCATCGAATCATGTGTTGACCACACCACACACACCACATCGGCAAAATACTGACTGGAGTTGCCAGACTCACAGACCCCCCAGCTGCAGCTCTAACTGCTGGCATGTGACAACAGTGTTGGTCTTCCAGAAACAGGGGCTCTTCCCTCACGTCTGAAGATGCTCACCCACAGA
The DNA here is from genome assembly GCA_007449985.2 of Desmodesmus armatus. Classification (NCBI taxonomy): domain Eukaryota; kingdom Viridiplantae; phylum Chlorophyta; class Chlorophyceae; order Sphaeropleales; family Scenedesmaceae; genus Desmodesmus; species Desmodesmus armatus. Next base: position 598,316 of record VIIQ02000559.1, read on the forward strand.
TAATATTTCAGACAAACACAGCCAGTAAACAAGGCCAGCTGCCACCCGTCACGGGCCGTAACATGTACAACAGGCATTGAAAGCTTTGTGTCAGAGCATGAGGAGACAGATGCATGAAGACAGACACCAAAGCTTTCAGCCAGATACGGTAGAAAGCACAAAAACCACCCTGTGTAGCGCCTGTGCCCACCAACCCCATCAGCACAAGCACGGCACCACAAACACGGCACCACAAACATCAAAACAAACCCCCCTGTTGAACCCCAAACTTCGCCAGCGACACGCACACCCAACTCATCAGCAACTACAAGCCTACAGCAGATTGAACAAATCTTCCAAGCCCTTCCGTGCAGCTTCCAGCTTCTCCTCACTCTGTGGCGGCGGAGGAGGAGCACCACCCTCCCCTGCCTCCCCTGCCTGCCCTTCCTCCTCCCCAGAAGCCAGCAACCCCTCCCTAGCAGCCGACCAGTCAGTACCCAGCAGCCCGAGGCCCCCTGTTGGGGCCTTGTCAAGCTCCAAAACATCCACATGCAGCCCCAGTTCCTCCTGCACCATCTGCTGCAGCAGCGGCAGCTCCTCTCGCGTGACAACGGTCACCACCTCGCCACCAGCGGTGCTGCCAATGCGGCCGGCACGGCCGGCCCTGTGGACGTACTCAGTGGCGTCCTGCAGGGCAGCAGAAGGAATCAGGCAACATGGCAGCAGAAGTAGTCAGGTAACAGGGCAGCAGAAGGGATCAAGCAACAGGGCATGAGCGACTATTGCCGCAAGCCCCATAGCTGTCCCTGCAGCAAAGGCAGACCAACGCGGGACAGCAACACACAGGTATGGATGAAATGCAAAGCAGCATGTGCACCCATCCGTGCTGCCGATGCTGCCGGCACGGCCGGCCCTGTGGACGTACTCGGTAGCGTCCTACAGGACAGATGCAGCAGAAGGGGTCGGGAAACAGTGCGTTGTAATGAGGACTTTGGCAGCAAGAGCCATAAATGCTGCATCAAGCAGGCGCGCATGAGCTTCCTGCAGCAACGGCAGTGCATCACGGACGGCAGCAAACAGGTCTGGATGGAAGAAGACAGCAACTGTGGGGGTGAGGGCAAGGCTTGTGTCAGGGGCTTCGAGCAAGGGACATGTGCACATAAGCGCCTCGCAAGGCAGAAGCAGCGGCAGGGGGCGAAAGACAACGCCTAAGCGACAATGCAGGTCAATGCAGATCAATGCAGTGGTGTTCCCAACTAGTGATCAGGCCAAGACCACAAATTGGTGTCTATCCTGCACGCCATTATGGCAGTCCTGGACATCAGGATCATGATCCTCTCATACAGTCCTAGCTAACCTGTACATCTGCTCACAATCCACACTGCGGTCTGCTCACAATCCACACTGCGGTTTGCTCACAATCCACACTGTGGTCTGCTCACAATCCACACTGCAGGGCTTCTCATAATCCACAACAGGAACCCTAGGGCAAACGTGCGACAGAGAAAATGTGGCAGAACCGCAAAGTGGGAACTGACAATTGGTATACAGTTATACATCCAGAATGTACACGTGGTCCCATCACCCAATCCCAAGCAAATATCGCACCTGTGGGAGCCCAATGCTGTACACGTGGCTGACAGCCGGGAGGTCCAGTCCCCGTGCAGCAGAGGGTGTAGCCAGCAGCAGCGAAGCAACCCTGTCCCTGAACGCAGTAATGGCCTTCACTGGCTCGGCCCCTGTGCTTGGCAGCAGCACAGACAGCATGTGGTCGCCCCACAAAGCAGCCCGCAGCGGCTCCGCGGCAGTCCTCGCCTCCTGCTCACTACGCGCAAAGATGATCACGCGCACCGGCTGCTGCGGCGGCGGCGGGGTGCCGTCACTGCTCCCACTGCTGCCGCTACCAGCCGCCGCTGCTGCTGCATCCGCTGCTGCAAGGGCACCTGAGAGGTCCTTACGTAAGCTAGCCACAAGGCCGCCCAATCGCTGCTGCTGCTGGGCCACGACAATAGCCCTGTGCTTGAGCCCTGCGGGCACGGAGCCCTCCTCCCCAACCCTCACTACCACAGGCTCTGTGACCCACCCGCGGGTTAGGGCCAGGCGCATGTCCTCCTCGCTCACGGTGGCCCCCACAAGCACCACCTGTGGCTTCGGCATGGGATCGTCATACTCTGGGGGTATCTGCGCTGCTAACTCTGCTGCTGCCGCTGCGGCCGCCGCCTGGGTGCTGTCACCGCCAGCTGCTGCTGCTGCCTCCTGTTGGCTGTTTGCGGCACCCTGCTGCTGCTGTGTGCTGCTACCTGCCCCCTGCTGCTGCTGTGTGCTGCTGCCTGCATCCTGCTGCGCAGGAGCCTCCTCCCCAACAGGTGCAGCAGCAGGAGCCGCCAGCAAACCCTCCAGCCGCGCTGCTGCTGCCGCCAGGCTGGCACTGCTGCCACCACTGCTGCCAACAGCCGCCGGACTGCCTGCGCCTGCAGGGGTCCCCGCCTGCTTCGGCGACTTTCGCTGCTGCTGGTCACTCAGCAGCGCCTTCAGCCGCGCGAGGTTATCCTGACCTCCAGGCCCCTCTGCCTTGCCCTGTCCGTCCGCTCCGCTGCCGCTGCTGCTGTCGCTGGTGCTGCCGGCAGGTGGGCTGCTGGTGCCGGGGGGTCCATCAATGTCGAGTCCCACTGCAGTGAGACCCTGACCGGCTGCGTCCTGCTCGAAGCCTGGAGGGACGTGTCTGTGCACAGCGGCGTCCAGCAGCTGCCCAAAGCTTGCTGGGTAAGCGTCGAGGAGAGCGTCCACCTCGTCCACCACCACTGCTCGGAGGTCCTGCGCACACACACACAGGGATGAAACACATACTATGAGAGCTGTGGCAATATCCTATCTTGATAGTAGTGAGACCGCAGGGCTTGAGCGGTGCTTCCCATCATGTCCACCACTGCAGTGAGGTGCTGCAAGGCACATGCAATACAGCTGCATGCACCACCCCATCATGACAGATATAGTGATGCACACAACCTAAGCCTGGTACACACAAACTTGCCAACATTTAGGATGACACTGACATTCTGACAAACAGGCACGTTGAACACGCCACACAACCTGGCGTCAGCAAGGCCCATTGTGATCAAATCATTCTCATCAAGCAGCATCACACATACCACACTACCAGACATGTGAGCTGCACACTGGCCATACCCATACCTGGAAGCTGAGCGGGCTGTTGGGCAGCGTGAGCAGCGCCAGAGCCATGTCAGGGGTGGCCACCAGGGCATGCACTCCACGCAGGTAGCGGCCGGCAACGGCCATCTGCACCTCCTCGTCATTCAACACACCACGCACCTGCAGATGACATAGCAACATGCAAAGTGACAAGTTGGCACCTGTAGTTCTGAAGCCCATACCTACAGTGCACACCTCGTAGGTAGCGACAAGCAACAGCCATTTGCACCTCTTCATCGTTCAGCACGCCACGCACCTGCACCCAACATATCAACAAGCACAATTACCAACCAATAATGCAGGGGGTTGACCCTTTTCCCCGGCACTAGCCAGTGAGCAGATCTGCTCATAGGGGATTATCACATATATTAGCACCCTTTCTCTTCGCATTCGAGTGGGCGATTGAGACCACCCGCACAAGTACGTCAATTCTGGTACCTGATATCAATTACACAATGGCACTGTTACATGATGGTAGCGGCCGGCGAACAGCCATTTTGGACCTCCTCATCGTTCAGCACACCACGCACCTGCACATGACATGATCATGAACAGTGCATGAGGCGCACTCACCAGCCCTGGCAGCAGTTGATACCTGCGAACTGTCTTTGCTCCACTTCGCCACCCCCATTGGCAACCCCTGTCGCCCCACACATGCCGGCAATGTAACCCCCACCACCGAAACACCACTTCCTAACCCTACCTTGATGCCCGCAGGCCCGTTATAAGTGAACATGTTGGCTGGGTCTCCAGGGGTGCGTGAGCTGATGTTGCCGCCCCACAGCTTGTACAACAGCATACAGGCCTGCACACCCAGCTCAAACGAGGGCACCAGCAGCAGCAGCTGCGGCCCCTCCAGGTCCTCTGGGAAAAGCTCTGGGGGGTAGTCCAGCTTAGACAGCGCAGGCATCAGGAAGGAAGCTGTCTTGCCTGCAGCAAAGGTCAGCACAGGGACGAAAAAGGCGGGAAATCATGGCATCAGGAAAGATGCTGCCTTGCCTGCAGGAAGGGTCAGCACAGGGGCGTAAACCACCACTCGACCGTAGTCAGGGCCTTCAGGATTGCCGCTGGCTTCACTCAGCACCTCCTGAGTGTCAAGTGCAGCCACCTGGGAGTTGTAGTCCAGCACTCACAGACTCAAAGTCTCACAGCATTGTGATGCAGCACAACATTGACAAAGGACTTAACCAATAGGCTGAAGAACAGTGCGCAAGAAAGTGAGGAAAAGCTGGCGTGCACAGGATGAGAAGCTCCTGCTGCAGTGTTTCATTGATGCGGAGGAGTGAATGTTGATGTGGATGAGTGAATGTTGAGCAGAGGCAGCAGCAGGAGTCGGTGATGTGCAGGTCCCGCACTGCTGCATGTTTGGAAACACCTGCACACCCCATAGGGAGCCACCATGGCTCCAGGAGGGCCATCATCATGGAACGCAACCATAAAAAAGGAACATGGGCAGCACAAGGACACACCTGAGCCTGTTTGTGAAGTAATCACACAGTCTGCTCCAGAGAGGATGACCGGTGCTGCACGTCGCTGGACCTCTGCGTTTAGCACAAGAAGCAGGCAGCAGCAACATTACTCGCGTTAGAGACGCCCAGTTCAACCAGCCGCCAAGGAGTATACGGCAGCCCTGCCCCGTGCCGGTACTGCAGCAGCACTCTGCCACCATTGACAATAGGTATGATGAACCAAGGGCGTACTGTGTGTCCAGTTTCCAACTAGGCATTGAGAGTCCGACAAATTGCTGAGGTTCAAAGCACGTGCTGTAGCTGTCACCACTTTTCAACTGCGTGTCATGCGCCCCTATCCCTGCCGCCGTGTGGGAGCCTGCAACGTGCTCTGCTGCTGTGCACCCCTTTCGTGGCAGCGGGGTGCCCTAACCACCCCCGATGCCCCCATCAAAACCTCCAGTCCAATAGCCCCCGAGTAAACCCCAACCCAATTCCGGCCCCACCTGTGGGGGAGAGGAAGCTCAGCCACTCTGCTCACCCAGCAAGGCAATGTGGCGCTTGCAGGTGCCCCTCCAATTCCCTGTTCAAACCCCTGACCACCCAAACCCTCAATCAATCCTGGGTTCCACCCCCCCCCCCCCCACACACACACACACACCCTTGGGCCCACCTGTTGGGAAGAGGAAGCCCAGCCGCTCTGCCCGGTCTGCAAGCCAGTCTGGCACCCCAAGAGCCCTCCAGTCCATTGGTCGGCTGATAACAGCACTGCCAGACTCGACTAGCTTCACATGTAGTCTTTCCTTGATCCTGCAGAACGACAAAATTCGTTTCAGGGTTGTGATTCAAGCGGTTCAAATTTTTTTCCGGTGTGAGCGGGCGCCATGACGTGGACGCGCGGCTGGCTGGCTGATGGTTATCTTTGCTGCTATTGCTGCCGAGGAGTTGGCTGCTGGTGGTGCAGATAGAGGCTTGGGCAGTCACTTCACCAACCAAGCCACAACAGCGGTTCAGCTGCCGCTCGCTGATGATGCTTGCTGCGGTTGGCTGCCTGCATGTGGCTTCTCGTCGCCTGGCTTACAAAACCCTACACCCTGACCCAAAATCTTGCTGATCCCTGCACCCTATCCCAAACCCTGGGAGCACCACAGTGATTCAGGTGCTGCTGAGCTCAAACGTACACACTGTTCCTGCAGGCTCAGCAACCAATTGGTGTGCTGTGCTGAAACATACACACACGACTGCCACGGGGTGATCACTACTGTTGATCTTGGAGCACACGTCGACTCACTGCGTTGCTAGCTGATAATCCTCTGTTGCGATTGCCACACCAAGTGCAGTCTGCAGCTGATTGGAGTCCATATGGCCAATGTTGGCCTTGATGGATGCATAGCTGGGGGGAGGTGCAGGCTGTTCTGTCTCCCACGGCAACGCATAGCTGGTGCTGGGTGTGCTGGGGTCGTTTGGTGCTGAGCCTTCATCTCCTGCAGGAGGTCCTGCATCGCTGCTGCTGTTGCTGCAGGAGACGACGCGCCTGCAGGCAGCAGCAGGGGCGGCACAGCGACAGATAGCAGGCTTGAGAGGCTGAAAAAGGAGAAGAGTATACCCTGCTGCTGTTGGCTGACAGTGGTTCTTCCACCCCCACCATGCTGCTGTGTTTGCAAGCAGGCTGGGTTTGTGCAGCCGTATGCACTCAGGCGCATGCATGCAGGCCAAAAGCTGCATCAATGCATGCTTGCAAACATACACAAGTTTGACAGTGACAGTGTGAGGCTTGTTTACACTTGCTGACTGCATACCTGTTCCTGAGGCTGTGCTGTGTGGTGTGGATGTGTTTGGTCTGCCTTCTGCCTACTGCTCCTGGATGCTGCCTGCGGCATGTGGTCTTGGCATGCTGAGGTGCCAAACTGCGACTTCCAAAGACCAGTCTGTGAGAGGCAAGCGCCTGCATGGCAAGCACACTGGCAAGCAGTATTGCTGCTTCTCTCCGACAGAACTGTTGTGGACCTGGTTGAGTCTGGCGGAGTCGGGTCTGATCAACAAACGCGCGAAATCTTCGAACAAAACAGCATGTACGTCAACAGTAGGCCCATGCAGAGGCTTCTTGTGTCGATGCTGGCAGTTACACAAATTGACCGCAGCACGACAGCTGCCCGTGCAAGGCAGAGAGCAAAGGGCTGCAGCAGCTCACAAACGGTGTATTGCAAGTTCTTCACACCTACAATACATGCGCAGATGGATCCAAACGCCGTGGGCCTGGTAGTGCCAGGCTGGCATCTGCAAAGCGCATACCCCCACGCTGCCACCCACTCAGTGACTGTCCTAGCAAACACCAGCGCGTGCGTGAAAACTTTCAACGTATCCATAGACAGTGCACCAATAACAACCTCCCCAACACCAGCAGTGCCCCTTCAACCGATACCAGCCCAATAGGTGCATTGTGGCCATATTGGGAATGGGGACCCCATGGGGACCCCATAGGGAACACTCCCCGCAGGCACTTGGCCAACGGCACACTCGCTGTTTGGCGGATGCAAAGCATGACATCAAATGTTTGATACTTTTGAAGTCAGCTGTACCTGCATCATACGGTTGCTATTACCGGTTGGTACCAATGAACTTGCATGCAGTTCATGGCAAGCCGGCACCATTTTCACTGTTTTGAGTATTTGAGGCTGCAGTGCAGTTCAAACCAAACACAACACCACAGAACATGCCACTCCTCTCTGTACATGCCGGCTGACAATACACATCACTGCTTGCTAAAGCCAACCCTCAAGTAGCCCAACTGTGTCGCATGCCCTTGCGCCCGCGTTTGAACGGGCAAGCTTGCTGCATGGGTACAAGTGGCTGGTCTGCTGTAGCCATCCTGCAAGCACACAAGCAGTTGCAGCAGACAGGAACAATAGACTTCTCATTTCATGTCAAACTGCGGGGCAATCAGGCATGCCCACCACACATGTGACGTGCTGAAAGGGACACAGTGAAGGCTGGCCGCCCTACAGGCAAGTAATGTCACTGGCCCAGGCGAGTCTATCAAAAGGATTTCGGCAGGATGTTTTTGCATCTAAGGTCTCTCACCAACCCTTGCAAGCAGGTACAGTCTCTTAGGCAAGTGCTAGGCGTGATACAGGCAAACTGTGGGCAAGTCAGACGCATTTCACGCTATCCTCAACTTGGCCTGGAATCCAACCAGCAACGACTCTCACCAGTCCTTGTCAAATAGGCAGGTTTTGTAGTTCGACTTGGGGTTGACCCTGTGTCGTGCTAGGAACTGGCAGAGCCCACACTCGTTGTTGGTCTTGCGATCTTCATACAAGTGCCTGAAGAGGGGGTTGGGTTGGTCCAGCGGCTGCAAGAGCAGGGAGGCACAACACATGAACCTCAGCGTCAGCAAAAGCAGGGGTGCGAGACCACGAATTGCAGGCGACACAGGCTGCACGCCCTCCATGTTGAGCCAACACCTGGATGCATTGTTCATCCAGACATTCAAAGACCCTCCGAGTTGGACACCCCTTTTGCAACATGCCAATGCGGCCTGTAGCCGGCTGTATGACAGTGCTTCATGGTTTGTCTCATTGCATGGCCAAGGATTTTCATCACTGGGCACCGTCCATCACTAGACACCGGGTTGCAGAGGCTGCACAGAACCATGCGTCGGCTGCATCTGCATGCATTGGCGAGTGTGTGACACGAGGGCCGCACTCGGGTGGTGGCTGTGCATATACACCATACATTAGACAATCACGCACCGGGTCCGGCTGCGCACCTTTCTTTGCTTCCACGCCAACATGCTCTCATAGCGCTGCTTGTCACTGCCTATCTGGTGCAGGATGAAATCCAGCTCCTCTGGTGTGGCGGCATTGCCGGCGCCCGCTGGGTCAAACCTGAAGGCACAAGCAGAGCCAACGGTCAAAGTTTGTACACAACCCCACTCACGTGGGCAATGTAGGCAAGAAACACTGCACGTCAGTGCTGCCGAGTTGAGTCAGGGGACTCTGTGCTACCCGCCACTGGCGACGTGATTATCAAATGCACACTACTAGTGCGGCGGCCGGGTCAGCGTGCCAAAACGCCTTGCTTCACGATCAGTGCCAGTTGCACTGCGCAGCCTCTGCCGTCATGCGAGGGTCGTACTGTTGACGCATTGGTGATGCTTCGACCTGGAACCCACATCCCCCCTCACACACTCACATAATGAAGCTGTTGGGGTCAGGCACCACGTCGTAGACACTGAAGCTACCCAGATACACAGGGATACAGCCGGCCCGTAGCCCATCCCAGATCTTCTCAGTGATGTAGTCCTGCCGAAGGCTGTTCTCCATAGTCACACAGAACTTGTACCTGCGCCACCCAGCCAGCAGTAAATTACTATGTCAGGTACAGCCTTTCCAAATCAATCTGCCTGCCCGTATGTGTCCGGTTAAACATATCATGGGTTAGTAGGGCTGTAGCTGGGGCATGCGAGTGTGAGTGAAGGCTTTGCATGGTTGCTTTCAACACAGCACCCTTCCTCCAGGTAGGATCGCTCAGCAGGGGCAACAGCACTCACAGATGCCACAGTATCTATGCCAGGCAGCCCAACAGCATCCACAACAAGTGTTCCAGGCTGTATTTGTAACAAAAGCATCCTTGTCGCAGCATGCTTACTCTGAGAATATCTGGAACTTGTTTGGTTTGTCTTCAGGCCATTCCATGTTGCGGTCACAGTTGCCATAGGAGTGCACTGGCACCTGCACAGCACAGCACGGCACAGCATGGCGCCTCAGGTGGGGCTGTGCAGGCACCAGGAAATAGCATTCTGCGAAAATTGCACGGCAATAGATGTCTCAAAATGGGCTGCAAAAAAATGCCGGTGGAATTCAAGCAACGACTGAAAGCAAAGCAAGCTCAAGCAGCTTTGGCACAGAAGACAACTTGCAACCAGCGCAGACGTCTGCACGTGAGACACATGGCAAGCAGTTGACCTCTGGAGGTCTCATCACATGCAAGTCCGCCAAGCACAACAGACTGAACCTGCAACAGCTTGCTGCAGGACAGCCATGTACTGCAACATAGGCTATAGGCTAGGCTATATGCTATAGGCTATAGCCTATGTTGCAGTGCAACTCGCAAGTGCTGAGCACGGCACTCACAAGCCTTGTACTACATCGGATGCCTGTTGCAATGCCAACGCATTGTTGCAGCAACACACAGACCTTCTAGAAAAACAGCCCTGCAGCCTACAGGCATACCTTTGCCTTGTCTCCTAGCTCAAGGAGGGCCTTCATCAAGTCTGAGCGGCCTGAGTCAGCCCCACAGTTACTGTTGATGTAGGCGATGGCATGCAGCTTCTTGTGAAATGGGACTGGGGGGACATCAGGGTCCTGCACACCAAATGTCAGCAGAACAGGTGGTCAGCGCTGCGGGTTCTGGTGTAGTGGATCATCACCTGCCACTGCCTTTGGTGCTGCTGTCTTTGGTGGACGATATCGTCCACATCGATACCACAACGGATTGTGTACACAGGCGTGTTACGCAGGCAGCAGTCACATGCCATGGGGCCCAACATATTTGCAAAGATTGAGGGTCAATGCCCTGGGTGTGCAACTCAGCCCCTTGGAACAGTAGCTGGTGTAGCCACAGCCATGGTGTCATGCAAGTGGCATGATACAACAGCCTAGGCTGAGGCCTCATGATGCTTCAAAGAGCACATCTGCTGTGCTGCTTGCCTCAGGTCTGCTTACAAATCAATGCAAAGCGGAATGTCCGGCTCCTGTGCTGTGCTGCGCTATGTGTACGCGTGTGCTGTGCCATGCTGTTCCCACCCAAGCCTGCGCACCTTGAACATCAACTCAAGAGCCTCCTTGGAGTACCAACTGCAGCACGGCAGCACAAGGCAGTTTGTCATCATAAACTGTAAGATGTCAGCATAGTGTTGTGGGAGTAGTTGTGCTCAGACAGCCGGAGGCTGGGTCTACCCCTCGCTTTCACGCCCCCCAGCACTTGCAGCAACAGCGACAGTGAGTAAGTACCTCCCTTCCTTCCTTCTTGCATTAGCTCTGTTTCAAGCCAAGTGTATCTATCCATGAATTGTCAAAACTTCACTGTAGGCCTCATATCTACATGTGCCAACTCAGTGTGCTGATGACAGTATTGTCTTCACAAGACTCACGTTGTGACTTGTGCGCAGTGTCGGTAACTCATCTCAGCATCAAATTGACACATCCAGCTTGGGTCATCCAGCTCTTCATAGTAAGCAGAGCTCTCGAGGCTCACCGCCACTCTCAGCTGTGTTGGAAAGGCTGTGCGGCGTGGCTTGCCTAGCCAAGAAGGCACGTGGTAGTGCAAGGCATCCGCGGTCTCTAACAATGGCTGCGGGGTGGGGGAAACATTGGGGTGTGCGACAGACAGAGGGGTCAGAATGCCACATGGGGAGTAAGTGTATCTGGATGTATCTCCAACCAACATTCACCTGCTTGGCAGCGGTTGACTGTCGCACAGCTGGCAGCGTCCAGAAGAATCTGTTCGTCCTGGGCGCCCCCAACCCCTCAAACCCTTATACCTACCTTGTTACCTTTTTTCCAAGAATCATGGTACCGGCAATCCAGCGGCACTCCATCTACAGAACATCCCTTGGTGTTTTCCGGCCCAATCTTCCAGAAAATACTGGACATCAGCACGATATTGATAGGGGTGGCTGCTGCTGCTCGGAGCTTTGCCTGGTATTCAGGGTCTAGGGCCTGCTGTCTCTCAGCCTCTAGCCTGGCTAGCAAGTGGTTGGTCCAACTGCCAGTTGGCCTAGCACCATCCTGCCATGAAGGGGCTGCGTCACTAGTGACATACTCTGCGCTGCCGCGCCAGTTACTGCTGCCACTGCTGCTGTTTGTGCTGCTGCTGCTGCTGCTGCTTGTGGTGCTGCTAGTTCTGGAGGCATGGGCTGTGCATGCGCTGGATGTGCTGCTGCTGTTACATGGGAGGTGTTGCTGCTGCACCTGATGCTGCAGCTGTGCAAGCTGCTGCTGCAGCTGCTGCTGCTGTAGGTGCCTACAAGTGCATACATCAAACAGGATAAGCAGCAGAACAAGCAGCAGCATGGGTCTGAATGCAAGGGAGAACCAGTCACGGGAAAAGAAGTGACGGTTGAAAGGTGAGTTGGCTCAAATGAGGCCATGCACACAACAGTACAAGCACCCATGCAAAGCTGACAGCATCAAGAAGCTTTACTGTTCAAATTGGATGAAGGCTGCCGTTTTCTGAAGGCAGGCCAAGCTGCCTGGAAGACTGCAAACAGCTGGGTCGAGCCCACCAGTGCATTGCCCCTCCTCTGCCACGCTGCACTCTCTACATGTTGTGTGCATACAACACAGCAGCTGCACTCAAGCTACACTTACGAGTAAGGGACCAATGTGTAGTGCGTGAACACCCAAAGCATGAACAATGCGACGGCTGTCACAGCTGCTGTGTGCGCCAGCAGCACAGGGTGCTTTGCTCTCCAAGCTGCGGCCTTGCAAGCTGATAGTAGCTGTTGCATCGCACTTTATTCTGATTCTGATTCGGTGTCGATGTAGCAGAAAATCTAGCGGTCCTGCACCATTGAGCTGAGGTCCCTGGAGGGCTGTGGGTGCCCACCTGGGCCGGCCCAGGAAGATGTCAAGACTGGCAGGATTTGCGGCCAACAGCGTCACCCTGACAGGCTCACGATACTGAGATAGCAACACTATCTGTCTACTGTTGTGATGCGCTCATATGCTCCCTCCGTGCGAACGGAATTGGTGTGTCTGCTGTACTGACTACTACGCTGTACAAGCAGGGCCATCCAGGGACCACAAGTGCATTGCAATTTACAGACATCCATACCTGTATGAATTGCATCCGTTGCTGTGCAGTTCGGCTTCACCTGGCCCTAGGTTTTTTGGCCAACAGGAAGGTATGAGACGAAACTGACTGGTAGACATAGCATCTACACCACGTAGGTTTTTTGAGAAACGTCCACAAAGTCAGCATTGTGAACGAAAAGGCATGTCGGAACTAGCAGCGATCTGACTCGTCACTATACATTCCATGAGTAGTTTCAGCATCTGATCAGGATGCTAAGGACGGTAATCAGCAGCACATTTTTAGGCCAATGTGGCGTGGGTTTGCCAGCAGCTATACTGGGACCATGTCGACAGATCAGCATTGCCCTTCAACAGAGCAAACAGCAGCGCCATATGTCTGCAGCAGTCGTGGACGATGTTACATCGTTCGTCAAAGAGGTATGCATCAGGGCATCTCACAAGCTGGCTGACGGTGCAGCTGACAGCTCAGATTGGGCACCTGCAGGTCAGCTGACAGGTCATCAGTTCCAGCACTGCTGTTTCCCGCACCGATGCATGTGCTGTGCACAACATACTGCATCAGCTGATGCAACCTGCAAACACCATCTCAGGCCATGGAGATTTTGGATATGCCAGAGAAGCTGCAAACCGCCATCCTCAACCCTGACAAACGGCTCACAGTGGACCTGCGGGTAAGCCTAGCAAGACTGCCCCCCCCCCCCCCGCGCCCACCACCACCACACACACACACCGCATCAGCAGCACAATCACGCAGTTCAGCAGCGTCACCATCGTGCATTTGGCAACAAGTCTGCCACGGTGCTAAATATGACACATGCCAGACCATTCCGATGTTTCTTCCACCCCCGCCAACACCCAAGAAAAAGGCCTCACCAGGGTTTGCATAGCACAAGGACACACATACACACTGCACAGCTGCATGTGCCTGGCAGTGCTGCTGTGCATGCTGCAATGCCAGCGCTTCACAAATTGCCTGCGACCCTCCCAACAGGGTCCTTGCTGGCATAAAGCTGTTGCGCTTGCGCAAGGTCGCCCTACATCAGCGAGATCTTGCAGGATCAGCACTTGCCCCCCATGGCCTTACGCCCTGTTAACAGCATCGCCCTCCTGAGTGTCCCCTGTGCAGTGTCTGCTGTATAACGTCTGTGCTGGTTCTGATGTGTCCCCCCTGTGCTGGGGTGGCTGTGTGCGTCTGATGTCTGTTGCCACAGGTGCCAATGGACAATGGGGAAGTTGAGATGTGAGTGAGAGCAGCAGGCCAAACACTTGAACAGCAACAGTCCAAACACCCCTAGCATTGCAGTTATCTGTGTCCTCAGCTCTCAGCAGCACAGATGTAACACAGAATTGAGCTACAACTGACGTGCAGGAATGGACAGCAGTTGATTTTGCCGAGCATGAAGCGCTCAGAACAGGGACCGAGCAGGGTTGGGTGTTGAGAGCCACAGCAGCAGATGCAAGCTCAAGCGACTGCGGTGATTGACGGAGGGGCTGTGCAGTCCGCCCAGCAGTACCAGTAGGGCACCCTGCTGTGGAGCTAGTTGGAGGCACGTGCATTGTGTGATGCTGTGGTGTGATGTGGTGTGCTGTGCCCTGTACTCTGTCTGCTGCTCGTGCTGAGCTGTTGATTTGCTGCGCTGTCGTGTGCTGTGCTGTGCTGTGCAGCTTCCTGGCTCACCGTGTGCAGCACAACAACAGCAGGGGCCCCTTCAAGGGTGGCTTCAAGTATCACCCAGAGGCAACACTAGACGACATTGAGAGGTACGGCAGGACAGCACAGCTGCATTGAGACGTGGCAGGACGGCAGCAGCACCAGTCACAGCTGGTGTCGGTGCTGCAGCTGCCTTCGGCAGCAGCGCCAATGCACAAGTAACAAGATGCAAACAACAATGGTGAAGCAAGGGCTGAGGAAGTAAACAGCTACAGTGGCTGGGGCAGCTGGCTGGGCTGGATGCCTCATCAAGCATGACTAATGACGCAGTTTTGAACAAAATTATGTGTGCTGCTGTCGAAGCCTGGTCCCGTCTGCAGGACATGCGTCACACATGTGTCACATGACATATGTTTCACTACTCACAGGCATGTGCAACAGGGGACCAGATTCATTCAGCTTGTCAGCGATCCCTACAGCTGCAGCCTCCTGTTGCAGAGATGGTCCTGCTACTGTTGCCGTGGCCGCCTGTACTGCTGCCGCTGCTGTATCAACCGCCGCCGCCTCCTGTCCTGCTGCTGCTGCTGCAGTCTGGCGTCCCTGAACACCTGGAAGACTGCTGTGATGGACGTCCCGTTTGGCGGGGCCAAGGGTGGTGTGATGGTATCACCTGAGGACCTCAGTGCACGGGAGCTGGAGAAGCTCACACGCAAGCTGGTGCTGGTAAGTCGATCGCTCCGCAGAACACATGTTTTGATGTTATTGCTACCTCTGCTACGAAATTGGGTCAGGGCTACGCCTGACCGCGCTTTCACTAGCCAAAACAGGCTGAAGTGTGTTGCTTCAGGCTAGTCACAAGTAGCACAGGGGGGCTTTGACAGCTGGGTGGTGTGATGGTGTTGTTTTGAAGACCTGAGTGCACGGGAGCTGGAGTATCTCACCCGCAAGCTGGTGCTGGTGAGACGACCCTTTTCTTCACTCGAGGACTTGGGCACAACTGAGCTGGAGTATCTCACCCGCAAGCTGGTCCTGATGAGTCACCGGCAGTTGTGTGTAATAACAACTGCATTATCGACACGCATGCTGTTACACTGCACTATGCGTGTATGTGTTAAGCAGTGAGAATACAGATGTATCTAGCATGTAGGCAACATATCAGTCACATGCAAGCAGTTCTATGAAGCATATCTCACCCATAGTCCCACAAGGATGGTTAAACCATTACGTCAGGCTTACAAAGTGCGTTCCGGCACGCACATAGTAGTAAATAGTTATATTATAATGGAAACGTTTCACCTGATACTTGTCTGATGTCGGTGTGTACAGGGCATGAAGGAGGTGCTTGGGCCCTGGACAGACATCCCTGCACCGGACATCGGCACTGACGAGCGTGTGATGGCCTGGATCTTTGACGAGTTCAGCAAACACAAGGGCTTCAGCCCAGCAGTCACTACCGGCAAGGTGGGAGGCTCAGGGTTTTAGGAGTTGGTGTTTGAGGGAAAGGGGGTTTAGGCTTTGGGCAATGGGAGGGCGCCCTGTCCACGAGAGGGTTGACAGGCAGGGGTTGTGCAGGGGAAGCTGCAAGTGGAGGGACGAGTTCAGCAAACACAAGGGCTTCAGCCCTGCAGTCACTGCTGGCAAGGTGGGAGGGCCAGGTGTACATGGGGTTCAGGGTTGGTGATTTGAAGGGAATGGTTTAGGATTTGGCAATGGGAGGGAGGGTTTAGTGGGATAGAGGGTTTTGGTTTTGCCAAGGGGATCCCTTCTGCAACAGGGTTTGACAGGGAGGGGGTGTGCAGTGGAAGAGCAGTATTGGCAAACACAAGGGCTTCAGCCCTGCAGTCACTACTGGCAAGGTGGGAGGCTCAGGGTTTCCTGGGTTTCAGGCTTAGGGGGTTCAGGGGAAGGGGTTCAGGCTGTGAGACGACCCTCCCTCCCCACCTTCTACCATGCTTTACCATGCAGCAGCCGTTCACATGCATGCATGCAAGGCGACCGGGGTGTTGTTCGATCGATTGTTGCCTCGCTCCCCGTGTTGTGTCTGCAACCGTGCACCTCTACGGCATCATGGGCGCTATGCCGCCACTCACTTCGCTTTTTCACCGTGAAAAGAGGGCCTTCGCCCTTTTATTGTACACATACACGCAATCAACCTCGCCTTGCTCCCATGATGTATCTGCAGCCGCTGCACCTCCATGGCATTTGTGGGCGCGAGACTGCCACCCACTCACAAGTTTCAACCTTACTAATTGCTACTGGCCCTCTCTTGTAGTCATGCTCACCACCACTTTGGATGTGATTACAGCAACGCTTACAGTTGCGATTGATCTTTGCCTCGCCCTTGTGTTGTGTCTGCAGCCGCTGCACCTGCATGGAATTCGTGGGCGCAACACTGCCACCCACTCACAAATTTAATATTAAGCTTTTGCACTCTCATGCACACATGCTCAGTACCACGATGTCTCGTGGTGGATCTAGACCCTGCGATGGATCCAGGTCCAAATCTGGATTTCACAATGGATCTAGATCCAAAGATTTTTGCCTCTTCCCTCCTGTTGTGTCTGCATGCAGCCGCTGCACCTTCACGGCATTCGTGGACGCGACACTGCCACTGGGCGTGGCGTGCTGTATGCTGCGCGCGAGTTCCTCAACTCAGCACTGTACAGCAAGGTGGAGGGAACAAGCTTTGTCATACAGGTGGGTGCAATGCGCACAGCACAGTGCAGTACAGTACAGCGCAATTTTAAACTCAGCACTGTACAGCAAGGTGGAGGGAACAAGCTTCGTCATACAGGTGGGGGCAGTGCGTACAGTACAGTATAGTACAGTGCAGTACAGCACAGTGCGTTTTTAAACTCAGCACTGTACAGCAAGGTGGAGGGAACAAGCTTCGTCATACAGGTGGGTGCAATGCGTACAGTACAGTACAGTACGGCACAGTACAGTACAGTACAGCACAGTACAGCACAGCACAGTATGCCATGGTATGGGGAGGTACAGCACAATGAAAGGGGCCTGGACATACCCCGCCTAAACCCTTTGACTATGCAGCCTGCTGTACATCTAAATGCGTTCTTGCTTTCATTCCGGCTGTCATCACCACCCACCACCTCACCTGCCTCACAACTCACCCCGCCCCCCTCACACTCCCACACACAGGGCTTTGGCAAGGTTGGTGGCTGGGTGGCTCGCTTTCTCCACGAGGCTGGGGGTCGAGTGATCGCCATCGCAGACCGCAAGGGCGCAACATTCAACGAGAAAGGGCTGGACATACCCCGCCTGATCCTCCAAAGATGCCACCTGCCGTACACCCAAATGCGGTCTTGCTTTCACTCAGGCTTTTATCACCACCCACCACCTCACCTGCCCACCACCTCCCCCCCCCCTCACACTTACACAGGGCTTTGGCAAGGTCGGCGGCTGGGTGGCCCGCTTTCTACACGAGGCCGGGGGCCGAGTGATCGCCATCGCAGACCGCAAGGGCGCCACACTCGACGAAAAGGGGCTGGACATACCCCACCAGATGCCCCCAACTACACCGCCAGCTGTACACCTGAATGTGTTCTTGCTTTTACTCAGGCTGTGAGGACCTCCCATCACCTCACCTGCCCACCACCTCCCCCCGCCCTCACACTCTCACACACAGGGCTTTGGCAAGGTTGGTGGCTGGGTGGCCCGGTTCCTCCACGAGGCTGGCGGCCGAGTGATCGCCATCGCAGACCGCAAGGGCGCAACCCTCAACGAAAAAGGCCTGGACATACCCCGCCTGACCGCCCACATGGCCCGAGGGGGTTCACTCACTGACTTTGAGGGGGGTGGTCCCATCTTCAGTGGCCCCAATTTCCTGACCATCCCCTGTGATGTGTTGGTGCCTGCTGCGCTGGGTGGGGTGATCACGGCTAACATTGCCAAGCGACTGCAGTGCAAGGTGGGTGGGTGGGGTGGGGTGGGGTGGGGTGGGGTGTGTGGGGTGTGGTGTGTGTGTTTGGGTGGGGTCTAGGAAGGGAATGGCTTGGACATGCCCCACGTGGCCTGAGGGGGTTCCCTCTCTGACTTTGAGGGGGGTGGGCACATGTTCAGTGGCCCCAACTTCCTGACCATCCCCTGTGATGTGTTGGTGCCTGCTGCGCTGGGCGGGGTGATCACGGCAAACATTGCCAAGCGACTGCAGTGCAAGGTGGGGGTGTTTTCTGTTCTTTCTGTGGGCTTTTGTGTGGGTTCGCATCACAGCGCACAGCAAAACAACCTGTCTGGAGAGGGGGCGCTCGTTGGGCTTTTCAACGATGTGCATTCACGGCCAACATTCAATGCTTGGGCCAAGCGACTGCAGTGCAACGTGGGAAGGGAGGTTGTACTGCCACTCCGTGGCACTGTACTGCACTGTACTGCACTGTGATGTACCATGCTGTACTGCCAATATCACGTGAGTCAAACACACAAGCCTCGTTTGTACTGTTGTATCGCAGGCGGTGATTGAGGCTGCCAATGCCCCCACCACGCTGGAGGGTGATACGATACTGCGTGAGAGGGGCATCCCAGTACTGCCAGGTGCGAGAACCTTGAAGGACGAACACAATCCTTGTCAGCTGATTCCTGTATTATTCTTTCACAAGAATGATGATTTGGTTGATAAAAAATTCCTGTGTCGCCGTCAGGGTGGGGCAGTGACGGTACTGCACAGACAGGCGGGACAGAAGTGTTGCAGCGGCACAGGGCAGAACCAGGCAGCACCGTCGCTGTTGTGATATGTACTCGCATACTAGCACTCTGGCCCCCGCTTCTAATGTTGGCATTGCTTGATGGGGTAGAGAGTTTGAGGTGGCATCTTGCAAAGTCAGCATGATGCTTCTCCTGCACAGCCCAAACTGGCCAAAAGGCGCTGTACCTGCTGCGTTTTGCCCCTGCATCTTCACTTGTTGCTGCTGCTGCTACTGTTGCTCGTGTCTGCAGACATCTATGCCAACGGTGGCGGTGTGGTTGTGAGCTTCTTCGAGTGGGTGCAGAATCTGCAGAACCTGCAGTGGGACGAAGAGGAAGTCAACAGGCGGCTTGACAGGTGCGCGCGTTGTTGAATGGCAGGGCGGTGTGATGGGTACCAGGAGGGGCCGGATGCATGTTGGAGATGGCAGGACAGGGCAGTGAAGGGTTCTTGAAAAACAGCTGTTTGACAGGGTGCAGAACCTGCAGAACCTGCAGAGCCTGCAGTGGGGCGAGGAGGAAGGTAACAGGCGGCTCGACAGGTGGGTGTGTATTGGTTTGGGGGTGGGGAGGGCGGGTACCCACAACGGCGTGGGGCGGCTGGGTGGGGCGTGTGAGTGATTGGGTGTGATGGGAGAGGAGGGGCCGGACATATGGTGAAGTTGCCACGTGCGGGCGGTGTAGTTGATGTGGAATGGTGCAAGAGGGATGAAGGGGCATGTTTGAGGGTGTATAAACCTGCAGTCGGGAGGGCGGGAAGCCAACATGCGGCTTGACAGGTGGGGCGCGTGAATGAGGGGCGGGGCATTGCAGGGGTTTAGCGGGGAGACAGGGGTAGGGCAGTGGGGCGCGTCATGGATTTGCGCCCAGAGAACTGGAGCCTGGAGTTCACAGAGCATGGGGTTGAGCAACGGCGTTTGCATGGGAGACCCCCTTGGTTGGTGGGTAGGTACTTGGGCGTGCAAGTGCCTGCCAGGCGCATGGAACTGTGCGGCAATCGTGTTACTACGTTGAAATGTGCTAACCTGTGCTGTGCTGTTACACATCGTGTTTTTGTGCATCCATCGATGCAGGTACATGACGGACGCCTACCACCAAATCAGCAAGATCTCAGCAGACCACAAGGTTCCCCTGAGAGTGGCTGCTTTCATTCTGGCTGTCAAGCGCGTGGCGACAGCAGAACAGCACAGAGGCTTTGACTGAGGTTTGACTGAGGGGCTTGCTCCAGGGCCCTGACTTAGAGGGGTCAGACACTGTTGCAGGACGATGCACATTGCAGCAAGATTGGTCGGCACACTACAGCTGCATTTGGTAGTTGCTGTTTGTCCATGTTCGTTCTGTGTGGCTGCCAAGCGGGTGGCAACGGCAGAGCAGCACAGAGGTTTGAGGGGTTTGATGCAGTGCCCTGACCCTTGCTGACGGAGGGTCTTTGGTGTGGAGGGGGCTTGATGCAGTGACCTGATTGAGAGGGTCTCGCACTGCTGCTGCAGACTGAGGCAGTTGGCAGCAAAGGTCCAAGCAGACCACAGGTTTCGTTGGTGCTTGTTCATGCATGTATTGCTCCTGGCTGTTCACTGAGGTGCCACAGCAGAGTACTGAGGCTTCAGCTGAGGGACTTGGTGAAGTGTGAGAGAAGGGTGTACTGTAACACCAGCTGCAGGGATGGGGCGTGTGGGAGGGTGTTGAAGTGCTTGCAGAGTGTATGGTTCCTGCAGCATGGCATCTGCTTTCTGTGGATCTGTGTACGCTGTGTTTCTGTAGTACTGTGACTGCAAGTGGTGGAACCTGCTGCTGCAGGGTGGAAGCCACCATCTGCTGTAGGAGGCCTGCAGGATCAATCCTCAAATCATTTGGCCCACAGACAGCACTGAAGTACAGGGCAAAGCCTGGCGACTCTCAACACGTGCAGCCAATTGCTGTTGCATGCGTTACACCAACACACCATGAGCGAGCACGAACCAATCGTTGAACCATGCGTTGTCAGCGTTTTGGTGACGTTGGCTAGGTGACAAACGGCAACAGAGAACACATCTCGACAACCACTGGTTGGCCAACCACATGTTGGCAGACAACTTGACTTCATGCCAGTACCACTACAGCCGATGTTGGCTGCAGTGCGGCAAACATGCCCAAAGACTGACTGACTGAAAAAAAAGAAGACTTCACACAAACTGGGTGACGTCTCAGTCACCACAACCCAATAGTCACCAGCAGTCAAACCTCCTACCCCACAGCAACCGACAATGCAACTGCAGGTCTTTGACTTTTCGACCTCCCAGGTTGCCCACACATGACATGCAACACATTACACAACTCCCAAAAAGCCACCGGCCAAACCTTATTTACGTCTCATAGCCAACCAGCCAGGGTTTCTAATCCCAGCAGTACCACTCAGGGCCCTCCCAGTGGCCTTCAGCCTGTGTGGCGCCCTGCTCAGTGCCATCTACTGCAGCCAACTGCCTTGCCTCCTCCACTTCGTAGTGGGTCTTCTTGTGGATGCCGCAGCAGGCCGGGTGGTCCCACCGCAGGGCGCACATGCCTTTAATGCAGGTGCCTTCGCAGCTTGGCCACACTCCCTGAGGTAGGCGGGGGCAGGAGAGCTGCTCAGACGTGCAGCAGCCTCTTCAGGGCTGACCTTCACTGCGCGGGCACTGCTGAGATCGACACTGTAGGGGCCATGCCTGCCGTGACCGCTGGGATACCTGCGGGACAACAGGGGGGGGGGGGGGAGGATGCCGAATAAAGTTGGTACCTGTCTGAAGCCAGCATATTTCTGAGGAATCAAGACGAGCTACCATAAGTAGCTGACACAGGAGTGCAGTTGCCTGATGCAAGCAGTTGCCTGATACCACATGGCTGCAATACAGATCCGTGCTGTGTATTGCATGTACGACCCCATAGCTGTGCTAGGCGTGTGCTGTACCGCCATTCTGATGGCCTAAATGCTAGTACAGCTTTGATGAGGCCAACAGCAGTAGCTGGTGCACCCACAGACATCGCAACACTGTATATGTACTACTGGAGGGCCTCCTGGTGCTGCTGGGGCAAGACACCTCTGCTAGCGCACAGCTGTGCGCTGGCAATGGACCCACTCTGCATGCGGCTCTCAAACCTTGGAGCCTCCCCATAGGATCCCTATGCGCTCACTAGTATGCTTGTAGGCAGGGCCCAAGCTGGTGGGCCCCAAATGGCTGTTTTTTTGGGGGTTTAACCATGGGGGCGCACTCCCACCGGCTGGCCGCACATAGGGCAATCAGGCGAACCCAACTGCTGGGGGCCTGAGCCTCACCAGTGAGATAAGCCTAACCCCCCCCTATACCCCCCCTATACCAGGAGGTGCCCAGTGCCCGACTGGCTGTTCTCAAGCCTCAGCTGCTCACCATGGGCACTTTGCTCCGTTGATCTTGAATGCGTCGGCAGGGCAGGCTCCGTTGACGCACACCTCAGCTATGTCACAGTGTCCCACAGCAGCCCTGCACAACCAGCAGCATAAGACACCAGTGAGTGCATTGTGCAAGACATGCTGCAGTCGGCAGCTGCTCCTTTGATACTGAATGGGGCCGGAAGCAGGCTGTGCTTGACTGTCTGACAGTGATATGGGCAGCACCATAGCAGGGTAGGGTCCCAGTGCCACAAGATCTGCCTGTGGTGTCATTGCGTCTGCCTGTTGTGATATAGTTGAGGTCATGCTAGGGGCAAAGCAGTGCAACAAGCTATTAACATTAGGAACACTGTGTTTATTGACTGCCAATCACTGGGTGCTGCTTATGGCCGACGCGCATTGTGCACGAGTTGCACTCTGCCATTACGTCTCTAAATGTTTATATGATGTGGCCATCGGTTTCTGACACCGCTCGACATCATTGGGTGTCGGGTCGATGTCCGGCCACGCGATGATTCGATGGCAGACATCGATCATGCCCGACATCGATGTCTGCCGATGTCCTGACACGGTCCGATGTCCGACATCGGTGGCCGGCTGTGTCTGTCACCATCCGTTAGCCTGCGCTGTTGGACATCGCGCCAAATGATCCCAGACATCGGTCAGCTGTGTAAGGCTTCTCTGCTTAGTGTGATCGCACTTCTCGCCTAATTACATGTCAATCTTCATTCCGATGGGTGGCTACATAGGCAGAAAGGGCTGACAAGCATGGCTGCAAGTAAGCTCGATGCTGCTGCAAACCAATGCCAGGTAGTGCTGCTACCTTCTGTAAGTCAACAGCGTTGATGAGACAACTTTGCAACAGCTGCCAGCATCAACAGTGCTGCAGCAGTGGTTCATGGGAATCAAAGAATGCACATGCCAGCATCAAGATGCCCATGGGGCTGCGCACCAACGCCCCACTTGTCGCCACTGGCAGGCGACTCTAGGACCGACACCTTTGCCGTACACAGGCAAGCCAGGCATGCCAGCCTGGATGTGGAGCATGGCAGCAAGCTAGCTCGATGGCGCACCCCAACCACAAAAAGCCGAGTAGCTCTTGCCGGCAGCCCCTGCATGCGGCATGCCACTATACTGTGCACACTCCAACGTGTCACATGTTACCCACGGTGCAGTGGGAGCTGGTGACAGGGCAAGACACCATCAAGGAGGGCAGCTGGCCAACTTCTGACCTGATGTCAGTAGCACTAGATAAACGGCTGTGAGTATTAACATCGGGCTCGTATATAGTCACATGGCCAAAAGCCGTCAAGTGCCGCAACCACCTTGATGTGATCACAGCTGGCCAGCTGATCAATGGATGGCCGTGTCCAGTAATCATGCTGTTGTGAGGTTTGTGACACTGTTCTACTTTCATGAGGTTGATATTGAGCAATGATACGACTATGAGCAGCTCAATGCCACCGCAGGACATCTGAGCTCATGTTACCCCGTTTGGGGGGGGGGGGCTCCACACCGAACCCCTGAGAACCAGAAGGTAGTGTTTGAGGGTTGATCAACCCCCCTTACTCCCGCTTCCCATCCAGGTGGTTCAGGTGTGAGGGTAGTAAGGGCACAGTGTGCGTGCCGTGGCAGCAACTATGCTAGGCGGGTAAGGGTCTGCCCCGCCTAGGGTCCAAGTGGACTTTTGGGGGGTGAAGGGGCCCAGCTAGCCTATAGCTGGACAACACCTCTTTGCTATACTCTGCATAAGATAGCACTTGCAGAGGACACACAGCGCAACGTTATCCATACCATCGTCCCACTTGGTTGCAACTACCGTAGTACGGGCGGGGCATGGCAAGTGTTTGATGAATGACCTGGCGCACAGGGCATCAAAAGCTGTCTGGGGGCAGCTACTTGTGTCGGACAGAAGAACCACAGCTGATGCCTGTACAATGTCGAGTTGTGTCACGCCTGGCCCAACTGCAGGGTGATGATCTGTTGACACCTTGCAGTGTGGAAGGGCGCAGTTACTGCCAGGCACGGTGCCACTAATGCATGCACCTTGACAAGCTCCATCACACACACCATTCTCTAGCACAGTTGCACAGCCATTTGAGGTCAAAAGCCATTTTTAAGCTAACAATCCTGGGCAATCGATGTCAGTCATCAGGACCGTCGGTGTCGGGCATGGGGACATCGGTCGATGTCCGACACCGGTGTCGGTCACCGCGAGCCACCGCTCGGTGTCCAGCTACGCTCAAGCCGATGTCTCGTCGGTGTCATACATCGATGATGTCGGACATCGATGGGACATCGGCGACATCCATATTCAATATTTTAGAGACGTATCACAACCTTACCTACAGACTTGTCCAGATACGCACTAAGTGCGCGGGAGGGGGCAACATGCAGCATGTATGACAACCAACATAGGCAGGAGTCAGTTTGTATGGCAGCATCCCGGATAGGCCAGCTCGGTGCAGTCTACCAACAGTTTGGGCTGCCAGGTGAAGGGTGATGCTCATGCCATGAGCACACGGTGTGGCCGAAACATTGCACACAGCTTGTGCAATGCACTGCCAAGCTCAGCTGACACAAGTGGATTCGGGCAATGCCGTCAACGCACCACTGGTGTCGCAGGGCACGCACATACGAGACCTCCACTTTCACTTTCTTGGCATGTTGCTCCCTGACACAGACTGTTTCTGCAAGCAAAACAGCGCAGAAGGCATGGGTCTTGTGGCAAGACAGTCAACTGCAATGGCCGTGATCCAGCAGTGCCCAAAAGCACTTGGGGTGCCGTCAAAAAGTTATGGCAACCCCCCAGAGGGGGGACAAGGGGCCGGTGTGCTGCCAAAAGGGGTGGTGCTGCTGCAGAGACAGGCAGCTTAGTAAGTGCACACAGCTAGCTGGCAAGCTGTCTGTGCCTCTGCGGGATATGCAAGGCAATTTGGCACACCCCCAGACTGATGCAATGTACATTGGTGTGCAACGTGTGTTCAAGTGGTCTGCGCACATGGAGCAAACTTACATGCATGAGTCTCCTTCTGAAGCATCGTCGCACTGTTCGGAGCAGGGGAGAGCAAACAAAAAACATGTTCGACAACATCAGCACCAGTCAGTTGTCTGGATAGCATCTCAGTGTTGTGCAGCCATCCCACTGTTGAACCCTGTGGGCTGCGATGGAGGCTGATCGTCCACACATGATGACAGACAAAAAGACCCACGCTGTGACATTGCAATGCCCTGCTAACTTAGCTGAGCTGGTGTCGGGCGGTGCTCTCTGTGCAAGTCGCTGATTCGGCCATGCAGAGGACACCCATCGCCTGCCTGACATGCAATGCACTACGCCATGCAAGGGTGATAAGATGTACAGAGTACTCCGTAGGAAGCCCGACAAGAACTCACTGGGTTTTCCATTTCCTTTGGCAAACACATGGAGATCTGCGCGGTGCAAGACAAACAAGCGCCACAGCATCAGTAAGTCGAGTGCAACCGTCGCAGTTTCCAAGCCTTTTGTTGTGCCGTGCTATGGTGCACGCTCCCACCTGATGGGCCACACCGAAGAGCAAAGGCATGGGTAGAGGCAGTGGCATCCTACGCAACCTGCGCAGTTGTCTGCAGGTGGGCCATGGCCACACTCACAGGCCGCCTGAGATGCCCTCAATGCTGCAGAGTAATTCAAAGCAGGCAGCTGCGCACGCATACTATACGTAGTACCAACCAATGCTGCAGGACAGGGACTGAGCTGTAGGGAATAACCAATGCCCCACCCACAGCATGCCGTTGTTGCAGTTGTCCCCAGCGCTGTTCTGACCCACCTGCAAGGCTGGCTGCCCCGGGGGTCTTCAACAGGTCCAGGAACTTGGCAGCATCAAGGGTGACGCCATCAGGCAGGAAGTAGTGGTAGTGCGCATGGCTGTCCAGAGTCTGTTCAGGGTGTTCCTGCAGCTCGCTGATGGTGTAGGGCTTGTGCACCACGTCGAGGGTCAGGGTGATGGTGGGATCGGCGCTGTCTCCACTTTGCAGCATCTTCACGTCCATGATGTCGGCCACAGCACCGACGGTTGACCCAGTAGAGAGGAGCAGGACGTTGGTGGGCGCGGTGTGGGTAGGCAGCTGCGCCAGGTTGGTGCTGGGGGCGTCAAGCAGGTGGCGGGATGTTGCAGTTGCTGCTGCTGCGGGTGCGGCGGGCCGCAGGGCAGTCGCTGCCTTGATGGAGTAGGCAGGGATGGGGTACCTTCGAGGCTGCCCTGCTGCTTTGTCGTTGAGGGTGGTCACGGCGCTGCTTTGCAGAGCATAGTTCTGCAGCACACACAGGGGAACACTGCAGTTATGTCATTTGTATTGTCAAGTAGGGTCGTTTTCAGTTGCACAGGTACTGGTGCGAGCTGCATCAGAGGTGCTTGCAGAGGAAACCATCAATTGATGTCAAGGTCAGAAGCATGAAATACTTGACTGAGAAGGGCTCCAGACTTGATATAACTTGCATGTTTGAAACCCTCTTTCTTTCTGTTGAACAGTCAGACTGTCTGACACAGTCTGCGACTTGCACCTCGCCTGCCAGGGGTGGCCACCATGGTTGAGGCATACAGAAATGAGGGAGGAGCCCGCACCTGGAGGAACTGCCACGTATGCACGACATTGTGCAACAATCCGTCTTTTGAAGCGGTTACGATGGGCATGGTTCTGGATACTTCCCTCTGGCGCAGCTGCAGTTGAATCCTTGTGGTCCCCTCACGGCCAGCACCAGCAACAGACAATTCGGGATTGCTAACAGAGAAGAAATAAGTATTCAAGGCATCGCTGCAGCCGGAGTGGCATGCTGCAGCTGCGACAGTTGCAAAACTGCAGCAGGCAACCACCACGAGCACCAAGCCGAGCTGTTGTTTGAAATGTATGCGCATCATGGTCTGCTCGAGATGTAGAAGGTGGAGCTCAATCAATCCACTGGAAGCTCAACGGTGAGTGCTCACAAGTACTGGCTGTTGCAGGGCCCTGCAAGAGCTGCACTACTGGAGCAAATGCACCTCGATCGTCAAATGGAAGTATTCAGGGCTTGAGGTTTGTTTCACAATGCACAGGGCAAGTCAGTCAATTAGATGAAAGCTGTCACGGCCATATTATTTTTCTCGATCACCTTCAGCACATGCGTGCAAGACAAAGGCAGCTTTTGAATGTACAGCATATGTTCCTCGCTCTCAAGCAGGCGGGCGGGCCAGCTTCAGCCATATGTGCCATAATGGCCGCATGCATTCGTGCTGGCAGAAACCAGCGGCAAGCCAGCCTTGCGAGTGTGAACAATCATAGGTACACAAACATGTATCCCCGTCCGGCGCAGGCAAAACACGTAGTAGTACAAGTTGTAGTAAGATCGCAGAGGCTGAACCTGCCGTGTCTGTCAACGGAAACAAATGGATAATGATGCATATGCATGTGCAGCTGAAGCTAGACGAGCTTCGGGGCCCCCCAACCCTTGGCTCACTGTGACATGAAGGTGACTGGCCAGTTGCTGCCCTTCTGCTGGGCTGGATGTTGCATTAAAGCTCCACTGTGATCATTGATGCTGGGTCATGCAGGCAAAACACGAAGTTGGGGTTCCATAATGGCGTTCAGGCTTGGGGGAGGGATTCTTTGAGCCTGACACATTGAAATTGGGGCCAGAGTACTCTACAGAGCAAGTCCTAGGGTGATAGAGAGCAACTGTTTACATGAGAAGAGCGTGCTCTTGAGTAACGTGCGACATTGTATGCTGACCTGCACTTACCTGCTGCTACAGGCACACCAAAGGCACACTCAAATCGAAGCGCACCATGCATGGAGTTCCATGCATGCCATCATGGCATCATGATCATGGCATGATCATGGCACGGTGCTGACATGTCAGTGGCACAGGAAGCAAGCTCACACCACAGCATCATCTGACATGGCCATGGGCACTCTCCGTTCCTGATGACATGATGCTGATCAACATACGCACAACTGCCATCACCGCTCCTCTTCATGTCTGCCAAAAAAAGTACTGTCACATGTGTGCACTTGCAGCACACACTGCAGCAAACCCAAAGATCTCTTGCCCACAAACTTGCGCTCAGTACACTCACTCACTCATCCACTGTCTCTCACTTTTTAACTGATCTTGTACCTAGGCATGTTCCGCCTGTCTGCTGCTGTGGATGCCGCAAAGAGCATCTTTGACAGCATGCAAGACACCAAACATACACTCACCCGTCGTGCGCAATGTGCATAGCAACAAGCGCAGCTTCTGGCATGCCACTGACAGGACACCCAACGTGTACTACATTCTGAACAAGCATGTAACAGCGGGCGATGGCTCAAATGCGATGGCAAATCACCACAGCATACACCCGACCCATGCAGCAGATAGCCTGCCAGGGGCCCACAAGCAATAAGAGGACAGCAACCTGCAGCACTCAGAACACACAACACAGCAATGCCACACAGAATGCTGCAGGCAGCCTTGGTGTAAAGACAGCGACGAAACACATCAGCTGGGCCCCTCCACCTGCTGAACAGCTGCGCCTGAAGAAGCATTGGCAGCATCCTGCACACGGGAAGGGGCGAGTACAAGCACATGCGCGGTCCACAGGCAGCACATGCTGCATTAGTCATGCGCGCACAGGACAGCAGCAGAAGGCAATCTGCTCACAAACAGACTGGCACAGCACACACAGACGGCCACACCCAGTACAGCTTGTGCAGCAGACTGGCATGGAACTGGCACAGGAGCAACAAACACACGCAACCGCAACTTCCCCTCAGCCAAGGGGTTGGGAATAAGACTCCTGATCAAGGTTGCTGACAGTAAGCTGATGTTGGCATCAAAACTCTTCGCCATCGAACCCAAGCCAGGGGAAACCTTTGCCATACCACAGACAACACCCCTGAGAGCTGCACACCCCTGAGGTGCCGGTCAGCCCAGGGTTACCAACGCTGGCTCTTCAACATTCCCGCCCAAGGTATACGACTCTGTTTTGACTACTGCTGATGCTTTAACCCTGGGTATAAGACTCCTGGTCCAGATTGATGACGGTTGACTTGATCTTAGTCATCATACTGAGGCTGTTCTTGATGCCCTGGCTACCGATGCCGCTGTCCCTGAAACCCTGGAAGGGGAAGTGGTCAGGGCCGCGCGCGGGCGCTGAGTTGATCTGCACCAATGAAACAACACAACACAACAAACGTGCCTCCTCTTCAATAATCTAACTGAGAGTGTTGCAGATGCCCGGCCCAACGGTAGATTTGAGCCTCGCTGTCAGGATGCATGGATGGGACTTGGTCCGCTGCGTTTTGATGTGCAGTGCAGTGCCGAAGCTGCCACATAGCAACATGCTGCACCTTGCAGAGCTGTTCCGTACTCTGCTGTACTGTAACATATGTCATGGTGTAATGTATGCTACTGTACTGCACTAAATACTACTGCAGGGCATGCGCAATGTTTCAACCTGCCGCGGCCACTCCTTACACACCTGGACAGTACCAGTCTGCATGGCGTCGCTGACGCGCATTGCTGTGTTGATGTCGCGCGTAAACACACAGCCCTGCAGGCCAAAGTTGCTGCTGTTGCAGTGCTGCACAGCCGCCTCAACGTTAGGCACCCGCATGATGGGTACCACAGGGCCAAAGGGCTCCTCCCATGCGATGCGCATGTCGGCGGTCACGTTGTCCAACAGCACAGGCCATATGAGGTTGCCCTCCCTGTTGACAGCAGAGACCAACAGAGCACAGCATGGCAAGGCAAAGCACAGCACAGCACAGCACAGCACAGCACAGCGCGTCAAGGGGCATGTTGTCCAGCAGCACGGGCCATATCAGGGTGCCCTCCCTGTCAACAGCAGAGAACAACAGATCACAGCAGGGCAAGGCAGAGCACAGCACAGCACAGCGTATCAGGGGGCATGTTGAGCGCAGTACGGGCAATATGAGGTTGCCCTTCCTGTGGACAACAGAGCAGGGAGATCACAAGAAAACACAGCACAGCACAGCACAGCAGCACACAGCTTGTCAGGTTTCACGTTGTCCAGCAGCACGGACCATATGAGGTTGCCCTCCCTGTGGACATTTGCAGAGCACAAGGGAGCAGAGCAGGGCAAGGCAGACCAAAGCACAGCAGCACAGCATAGCACAGCATGTCAGCGGGCACGTTGTCCAAAAGCACGGGCCATATGATGTTGCCTTCCCTGTGAACAACAGCAGAGCACAATGGAGCGGAGCAGGGAAAGGCAGAGCAAAGCACACCACAGCAGCACAGCACAGCGCATCAGCGGTCACAAACAGTAGCACGGGCCGTGTACATCTTCCTCCCTGCGAACTCCTTGTGAACTCCCTGCAAAAACTGTGACAGCGCACACCACAACACGTAAAAAGGACGCCCTACCTCAATTGCCGCACTTCGGCGTTTGGGCAGCAACAGCTGCAGACCAGCGCCTTGGCCGCAACACCTGCAGAACGAAAGGGCAATACCTGCCAACGAGTTGCCAGGAGGGGCAGACAGCAACGCGTGACTGCTGTGCCACACTCACCGCTTGTATGGTGTGAGGAATGTTGCGCCCTTGGCCTGTGTGCATCCTCCACCCACCCATCCCACACCCACCCGACCGGCACCTCAACACCCCCACACACAAACACCTATCAACCGCCACGACCACTGCCAAGGGTCACAAGCTCAGTGTCCTGCGCATGCACTGGACTGCGCAGTCCAGCTCCGCTCATGCACACCGTTTGTGTGCCACACTCACCGCTTGTAAGGTGTGAGGAATGTTGCGCCCTTGGCCTGTGCATCCTCCGCTAGGCCTGTGATGAAGTCAGCTGACGAGCTGCTCACGACAGGGTGATGTCTGCATTGTCCTCTGGCCGGCCCACAGACAGCTTCTGCACACCCGCTTGCACCTGCAGCGCAATGAGTGATAAATGAGTAAGTGGGTGAGTTCATGCATGCATGCCTATGTGTGCGCGCGAAAATGCACACAGGCGATTGAGTAACTGTGTGCAAAATTCGAACTGGCGGTGTGAGTCGACTGCGTGAGTAGAGAGCCTGTCCAGCATCATACCTCTGCTTCCCTGTTCCCCCATTGCAGGTCCCAATCACCACCCCTATAGCCTCGGACAAATCTGACAAGTTTATCCACCATCAGCCACCTTCACAGCCACCTTCACAGCAGCACAGCGCTGCCCTCTGAACCCCTAGGCCCTGCTCCTAAGCCCCCAAAGCCCTCACTCTCTGCCCCAAACCCCCGCACCATCCTCACGAGGTCTTCTGCGACATCGTCAACCAGCAGCACCACCTTGACGGCAGTGCAGCGCTGTCACCTAAACCCCACAAGCCTCTACCCTTGAGCTTCCAAAACCCTCACTCTCTGTCCCCAACCCCACAAAACTCCTTACCATCTTCACAAGTTCATCAGCGACGTCTTCGACCACAAGCACCACCTTGACGGCAGTGCAGCGCTGGCCACTGTAGCTGAAGCCACCCTTGATGATGTTGCTGGCTGCCAGGGACAGGTCGGCATCGCTGTGGGTTGACACACAAACACACACAGACACAGCAGGACACGCAGGAGCATTGAGAACATGTGCACAGAGCACAACAGCTGGGCGGCCAGTCCTGCACCATCGATCACTGCACTCTATGCCGGGTTACAACGAGCTTGTGGCATGGTGTCCCAGAGTGAGAGCTTTCATCATGCCCAATAGCCAGTGAGGCATGCATC
The DNA here is from genome assembly GCA_007449985.2 of Desmodesmus armatus. NCBI lineage: Eukaryota > Viridiplantae > Chlorophyta > Chlorophyceae > Sphaeropleales > Scenedesmaceae > Desmodesmus > Desmodesmus armatus. The sequence goes on from VIIQ02000559.1 coordinate 630,220, forward strand.
ACCATGCATGGCACGCTGTGCTGTGCTGATAAGCACAGAGATCCACACTGACCTTGGCTCAATAGTCCTACATGCTCATGATACATGCGTCCTTGCCACCCGGCTCCATCTGCAATGGAACCATGCCTATCCACCCCTATTCAACCCGCCCTCACCAGCAAGAACACCAACAAGTGGAATTATTGAGTGAACACACCCTACACATGTGAAAATAAGTAAAACCACCTTACCTGCACACGATGCATGCGTCCTTGCCACCCAGCTCCATCTGCAGGGGCACCATGCCTGCCTTCTTGCTGATGGAAATGCCTGTGTCACCCCCAGTGAAGCTGATGCAGTCGACTGCTGGGTGGGTGGTCAGGTAGTCACCAATCTCTGAACCCTTGCCTGCACCCAGGACACACAGCACAGCACGTCATAGCACGGCACAGCACAGCTTAGTGCAGTTGCAATGCCTGTGTCACCCCCTGTGAAGCTGATGCAGTCGACGGCTGGGTGGGTGGTCAGGTAGTCACCGATCTCTGAACCCTTGCCTGCACCCAGGACACACAGCACGGCACAGCACAGCTTAGCGCGATGGCAATGCCTGTGTCACCCCCAGTGAAGCTGATGCAGTCGACTGCTGGGTGGGTGGTCAGGTAGTCACCAATCTCTGAACCCTTGCCTGCACCCAGGACACACAGCACGGCACAGCACAGCTTAGCGCGATGGCAATGCCTGTGTCACCCCCAGTGAAGCTGATGCAGTCGACTGCTGGGTGGGTGGTCAGGTAGTCACCAATCTCTGAACCCTTGCCTGCACCCAGGACACACAGCACGGCACAGCACAGCTTAGCGCGATGGCAATGCCTGTGTCATCCCCAGTGAAGCTGATGCAGTCGACTGCTGGGTGGGTGGTCAGGTAGTCACCAATCTCTGAACCCTTGCCTGCACCCAGGACACACAGCACGGCACAGCACACGTCATATGCATTCGACGCCGTCCCAACCCTGCCTCCCAAACCCTAAACCCTGAAATCAAACCAGACCCTGTGAGCAGCTGCTTACCGTCACCACATTGACCACACCGGCGGAACACCCGCTGCAGCAAAACATGCAAGCATGTGCATTCTGCGCCGTTTCAACCCTACATCCTAAATCCTCCACAGTGAAACCACACCAGACCCTGGTAGCAGCTGCTTACCAGTCACCAGATTGACCACACCGGGTGGGACACCTGCTGCTGCAAAGCATGCAATCATGTGCACGCCCGCCACTGCTCCCTGGCTGGGGGGCTTGAGCACCACTGTGTTGCCTGCCATGAGCGCAGGAGCCAGCTTGCTGACTGCAAGGTTCACTGGGTAGTTGAAGGGAGGGATGGCCAGCACAACACCCAACGGGACCTGCACAGAGCAAAGAGTGGGTGCAGAGGGAGGGCGCGTGAGGAAGTTTGTTTATTGAAAGTGTGAGTGGGTGCGTGAGTATTTGAAGTGTGAGTGTGAGCATGATTGTCCATTTAATGCAGATTTGCAGCGATAATGCATGGCATTGACATGGCAGGATTGTAGGGAGTCCAACCTGACAGGACGCCAGGGGAGGGGGGAACCGGGGTTTCCCAACTGCACCCAGTCATTCCTACACGAGCAATGATGTGTTGCTGAATCATGACGGGTTGAGTGCAGGGGTACGATTGCACCATTAAGCAAGTGCAGGAAGTATGGTTGCACCGCTAGCAAAAAACATGCATGTCACGCTGCAGTGGCCCTTACCTTGGAAACCAAGCACAGCTTGTTCCGCTTCTGGCCTGGGAACGAGTCTGATGTGAGCATCTGGCCCTCTCCCAGAGACCTCAGGCCTTCCTCTGCTGTGTAATCAATGAGGTCTGCTGATCGCACCACCTCAGTCACACTGTCCTTTGCTGGTTTGGCGATCTCCTTGACCAAACAGTCTGCCATGGGCTGTGCATGCTGCCTCATGATACCTGCGACCTTATGGAGGTATTCCGCGCGCTTCCAAAGCGGCGTTTTGGCCCATGTCTGCTGCGCTGCCTTTGCTGCTTTGAAGACTGCATCAACCTCTGCCTGAGTGCAAGCTGTAGCAGCAGCAGCAGAACAGGACCAATTAGCCTGGATTTCGCAGATGTGCCGGCTGCATGCATGCTGAATTGCTCAGACGAAGCGATATTGGAGCAAATATCCGTCTGTCAAGGGCGCACACTGCAGAGGCCGTTTGCTCAGCAGTAGTAGCGCCTTGGGGGCGACTGTGTGTAACCCACTACTCACCCTGCACTGCATAGTCCTTCTCCTGCGTTGAGGGGTTGGTCACAGGGACGGATTTGCCAGATGTTGACTCCAGCCACTGCCCATTGCTGTAAAACTTGTACACGCCGCTCGCCCCCTTGATCTCTGCATACACATCCTGACAGGAAGCCATCTCTGAGTAGTGGCGGTGTACAGATGCTCGCAAATTGTTAAAAGGCGAAGGAGCCGCGCTGAGGACAAGGGCGACTGAGCGACAGAGGTGGTAGCACTGAGCAGTAGCAGTGGCCCCAGCAGCAACAAGGATCATGCGCCAGAGCACCCAGAGAAACAGCCAAAAGCAGAAATACGTATTCCTTGCCACCTACGGGCCTGGGCTTTGCGTCCTTGCTTAGCAGTGCCGGTTTGACTGGCACTGTGGGTCAAACTGACTGCACAGCGATCACTGTGACAGCGATGCACCAGACTTGCAATGCAAGGCTCACTCAGGGTCCCTGTTGGAAACAACGACAGCAACACAAGCTGTGTTGGCAAAGACGTGTCTCACACACAGCTTGGATTGAGACGAAGCTGTTGACCTGCAGTCATAGGTACTGAACTGAATGCAACTGCTGGTTGTGTGCGTGCGTCTGGGATTTGAGCCGATGGCATACAAGCGCCACAGCACTTACCTCTGCCCCAACCACGGCAGCCCTTACGTGTGGCACTGTGCCATAGGCAGCAGTACCAACAAGGCCAAGGCCATCTATGCTTGCACACTCACTCAGTGAGTATGCATGCTCAGTGTTCAGTCACTTGTCACTGCCCAGTGTCAGCCCTTTGTGTTTATGCCTATCTCAATTTGCTTGTATTCCTCTCAATCCAATCACTCAGTCTTTGTTCTGGCAATCCACTGTCCCTGCCAATGCTGCAGCCAACCGCATGGGTAGCTTGGTTTGCGCACAGCCGCTTCACACCTCATCTCCACTCCTCCATGTCCATGTGTGTGCAAGCATACTTGTGCATATACGCGGTACGCTGACACCCCCCCCCCCCCACCACCACCACCACTTGCATCTGATATCCTGGCAGCTCCAGTTACACATCAATACATACATTTGACGCACACTGGAGGCAAATGGTGCAGCAAACAACACAGCCAGGTTCAGTCGCTCGACAGCAGCGTGCATTAGTCATGCATTAGTCATGACAAGGCGCCATGATCAAGACCACAACAACAAGCCCTGAGCCTGCCTCCTCTGCAGGTAGAGGCTCACTGTCAGCCCACACCCTCCCTCTGTGGACCACACTTGACCCCCTCAGGCTCACACAACCCAAAGACCCTTATGCCTTGTGTATGCGAAACACCTTGCAACTGCTGTGCGTGATATGCACTGAAATCCACGGACAGCCGCGGCAGTGAAGACACCCCCTGTCACACAGCAGTCTGCGCTGCTTTGCAGCAGCCGCTGCAGCTGTCTGACAAGGCTTCAGAGTGTCTGTACAACCCTGGGGGTACATGTGGTCTCTTGTTTGTATAGCTTTGTGCGGAATGTGAGACACACATGCCCCCGCACTGGTACTGCACTTCCAGTGTCAACACTGCACTAACAAGGCAACCTGTCCTCTGATGGCCAACCCGGTACCCTTCCCAACACCCAACACCTTCCACATCAACAACCGCCCGCACATGCAGATGCACTATCCCTCCCCAGCCAAACCCTCCCGTCGCACACCACCACCACACAAACTTACACCTGTGCAGGGTACCTCCTGCCCCGGGACCCTCTGCACACCCTCCACACGCAGTGTGGGGCAATGCAAGGCCTTGCCATATGCCTCAACGTGCAGCCTATGGCCGTGCCAATGGCCGTGCCAAGACCAACGACTTGCACAAGCGGCAGCAGTTAACAGCACCTGATCAGGTCCTGTGCCACATAAGTCCCGGACCGACCCCCCATAAAGAGACCCCGCGCATGCGCAAGCATGCCGATGCCACCATCCCACCTGTGGCAAACCAGCTTGCGAGACCGTCAAACCCCCAGTAGCCGCGAGTGCTTAGCAGCAGCCTCAGAGAACGGGCGCAACAGCAGCCTGCAGTGCTCCTGCGCATCACTGCTCAAACCCAAGTCTGCCCCAGCACACACGACACACTCGCTGCTAGCCGCCCCATTCCAAGCAACCCTGTAGGACTGTAGGAGATCGCACATGCCCCAAAAATTGCCTGGACACCCCCAGGAGCTTCGCCATGCTGACACAGGCTGGCTGCCTGGCAGCGCTGCCGTTGCCGTGTGTGCTGATGACTTCCGCGAATCAGCCGTAAAGGGGGTTTAGTCATCGCGAGACACCACCCGCTGCAGCGCAGGCACGCCCCCTGACTGCAGGAAGTGTCCCACAAGGAAGGCCAGCACAGCCACGATCAGCAGCGGCAGCATGGAGCCAATGCCGCCGACGCTGCTGCTTTTGCTGCCTGCTGCACCACCAGAGCGGGAGGCCTTGTCCAGCTGCGGCATGGATGATAAGGAACGCGGGCGGCAGCGGCACAGGCGAATGCAAAGAAGAGGTTAGGCAAAAACAGCAGCAAGCCGGCTGCACCAGCCATGCATGACTAAAATGTCAGCTTGAGCGCACAGCTGAGCAGTGTGGACTGTTACAGCCACGCTCCGAGCACCCATTCCCACCACCTGGCAGGGCGGCGTGTCCAGCACTGCAACCTTTTGGGAAAGCACGCATGAGGGCTGTGAGGCGAGGCTTTTTCAGCTTCGAAAAATGTCGGCTGGCAACTTTGCAATTGTGCACCACAGTTGCTGATGGTTGCTGATGCTGTAATGACCCACCTGGCTGCGCAGGTCAGCCCTCTCTGCCATCAAGCGGTCCAGCTGGGCCTTGAGGGCGCGGTTCTCCTGGCTCAGGGAGGAGGCATCGCCTGAACACACCACGCAGCAACAGCGACGACCGCACAGGATGTATGTCGGTCAAAGTCTGCTTATGCTTGTGTCTTTATTGGTACTGCACTGACGCTAGACGCCCCAAAAGGGTAAGAGCAGGACCTCTGCTGCAGTCTGATGGATTTCACAGATGCACGCCTGCCTTCACTCAAGCACCACAAATGCTCCCTCTCTGCACCGGGGCTGAACTTTCTCTCCCGCTGTAGCATGCCTGTGTGCTACGCGGGCCCACAACCCTGCCTCACAACCCCTGCCCAACAAGCCTTGGATGGCACGCTTCAACAGACAGCATTGCCTCTTCAGACATGCGTACCTGTGCCCATTGCTGCTGCTGGGTGGATGGCATCGTGCCCGCCTGCCGAGGCTGTGCCGGTCCTGGTGCTTTCACTGTCATCCTGCTCGTTCACCTCAGGCACCGGTGAGGGTGGTGCAGGTGGCCCATCCAGCAGCACCCTGATCTTTGTGTCCTGCGCACATGAAGCAGCAGCGCCAGCACAGAGCACCGGCAGGATGGTTTTTAACACAGATGGTGTGCACAGCGGTATCCTTGCGTCTCGGCAACGAACACCCACGTCGCCTGGTGACACATAGAATCAAATACAGAGGGCTGTCCAACAATGCACACACTATGCCGTACACAGCAGCACACTCCGATGTAATGACTGCTGCTGCTGCCCAGCACACCAGCTGCATGCTGAGACCTGGCAGTACGTCCCACAATTCACACTGCCGATGCTGTGCCATAGAGCCAAGATGCTGGTTTGCTCGGCAATAAACTGTCCTGCAACGTGTGACTGTGTTCACGCACCCTGACACCCCTTGGGCCTTGAATGTGTCCTGAGTCAGCTCCTGCAACACATGTCAGCACAGCACGGCATGCAAGTGAGACATGCCTACAAGGGACAACGCTGTGTGGCGGCAGCTGAGCATGTGCCCGTGCCCAACCATGCACGCTGCAAACCTAGCCATTGGGCCCCCTTTCCTGCTTCACATATCCCGTGCTGACCGGGTAACAACTGCTGTTGTGCTGGTGCCAAAAATGTGGCGTGCATGATGCATTGCTGCTGGTTGCTGCGCAACGATACTGGTGCGCCCTGTTCTGACTGATCGTCCAGCATTGCCTCCCCTCCTCCTCATCCTTCGCACACCCCCCTGCGTATCTTCAACCTGCACAGCCACCATACCTCTCCAGGGTCCATAGCCTTGACCTGCACCAGAAACTTGTCCTTGCACTGAGCCAAGTCTGCTGGCACCTCCTTCTGAGCCTGAGGGAAGAACAGCAGCAGCTGTCAGTTGCACACCAAGTACTAGTACCATGGCATTTGCAGCACCTGCCCCTGCAAGGGCGTGGCTGCAGACAGGCTGTCAAGGAAACATCCAACTGTGACAGCAGCGTACCTGCATGATAACCTGCACGTTGGCAGTGCCCTTTGCCTCCACGATGCCCTGCACAGCAAACATGTATGGTCAGTAGTAGGACAGCTGGGGTGCGAGGCAGCAACTGCTGTGCCAACTGCTGGGGCCTGCTGAGGCTGGGGTCAGTCTGGGGACCAGCTTACCGAGCTGGGACGCACGACATACTTCTTGGGTGTTGTGGTCTTGACCTGCACGATAGGATTCCGTTTGTGAGCGTTGGTGTCCCACAGCACAGCCAAACCAACCTCAGCCTCGATGTGTGGGGGGTTACCAACCTTGAAGGCCAGGCGCTCGTCAGAGGGGTTGAAGATGGTGATGGCAGCGGGCAGCTGCTTGTTTAGTTGGACTGCGAGCAGCCAAACACGGCTTCAGCACAGGTCTGTTGTGAGCACGGTGGGGCACTGACATCACGCTGCCACGAAGCGCGGCAGTTGGCAATCCATCATAGTCTTACATCTAAACTTGAGCTCTGCTGGACTGATGTCCGCCTGCAGCTCAGCCATGTTGGACCTGGCTAGATCAGAGAAGCGAAGAAGAGGTTCTGTTCAGCCTTGCTCTGTTTGATGCAGTCTGCGGCCTACAGCACACTGCTATACACCAGAAGCTTGTCGCCAAGGGTCTAGCAGAAGTGTTGGGAAAGGGGTGACTAACCACTTAGTCAAGTGAGCAGCTGCTCCTCCAGGAACTCTGTTGCAGGCACTCAAGCCAGGCCACAACACAACACGATCTTCTTTTAACACACAACACCCACATACAAAATCCCAGCGCGCTGCACAGACAGATGCACCCTTGCCACACGCACAAGCAGTCACAGCAGCTGCTGCACAACATCACGTGGGCTGGGCCAGGCTGGCAGCAGCAAAACCTGTGGGTCAACAAAACCCTGCTGCCAGTCCTGTGGCCTGAACAAAGTGTCCATGCAGGGCTTGATGCTGCGTGACGCCACCCAGTGAGCATCCAGCTGCTTCTGCACCAACCTGGAGTGCAACAGCAGGACAGCACAAGGTTCAGCAAGAGTAGCACAGGCTGGTGATAGCACTTTTTGAATGAAGTTCCCAGCAAGCACCGTTCCGAGCGCCTGCCGCCCCGCCCTAAACTTCTTTCTTCATTGAACACTGGACGGCACCATACAACCAAAACTCGTGCCGACACCCATTTCCCCTGTGTGTATGCTTGCTAGGTAGGAAACAGCCTGGCAACCTCGCACCTGCTGTGCCCGATAGCTGGGCTGCAACGCAACCTAGCACCTTCGTTTTGATAGCTGGCCTGCAACTTACTTGGGTGCATGTGTGGGCGTGGGGACGTCCCTGAGGTCAGCTAGTGCCTCGTAGCTGTACTGCTGCTGCTGCAGAGGCAGGTCAAGGTCTGCCAGCCTGGCAACTGCCAGCTTGAGCGCTGCAGGGCCTAGGGGGTCAACTGTGACATCAGGTGCCCGTTCAGCTTCCTGCACAAGTAGCAGGCAGCAGCGGCAGGGTGGGGAGGGTGGGTGTTGGGAGGGCGACTGGCATGTCAAGGTGTGGCGTCATGCAGGGTGGTGTGGTGTTCTAACTCAGAGGCTACGCGGGTGCTGTACTCCTGCTGCCGCTGCCGGGGAAGCACAAGGCAGTAGAGAGAGGGTGCGGTGCCGCCGTGGGACCTGGGAGGGTGCAACAACACTTGGCAGAGTTAACCGCCATGGTTGATGTGTGTCGGCACATGACATATGGCACGTGTAGCATCACAACCTGACTGCATGCGGCGTTACACCACAATCCCAGAAGACAATTCCGTGCAAACTGAGCAGGGAACACCCAATTGTCAAGGTCTTCAGGCCAAGGGCCAGGAATGGTGTGGGAATGCGACGCACACAGCTCAGAGGTACAGAGCATGCCGCAAAGTATCCAAACCAGGACCGATGGGATACATTTAAAACAGGTTGCAGATCACTCTTTCACGCTTTGTTGTGGATGTGCTGGTAAAAGAACACGCACACATGCGCTAGTACACAAACCACACTGCGGCCTACCCACGTGCACTCATGCGCACTCAACATCGACATTCCCATCCGATGGTTGCTGATGATGGACTGCCGATGCTCGCAAGTAGCTGAGGACTGAATGCAGATGCTCGCCGCCCCCCCCCCCCCCTGCTCTCGCGCACCTGGATCTTGGCTGCCAGCAGCCGTGAGCTGTTCTGCACTGCAGCCGCCAGAGGGTGGTCACTTCCAGGCAGCACACCACCAGCCACCCCAGGACCCCGCTGCACTCCTGGACCAGCTGCTGCCACCGGAGCACCTGCCCCTGTCATTGCTGCCGCTGCCGCTCTTTGCTGCTGCTGCATCGCCAGCGCTTCCTGCCGCCTTGCGGCCAGCCTTTCTTTCACACTCAGGGGCGCTAGCCGCTGTGTGTCCCGCTGCCTTGGCGCGCTCTGCTGCTGCTGCTGCCTTGGCTGCTGCTGCTGCAGCTCCCCACCACCTTCGACCAGCTGGTCGGCCACTGTCTGCTGCACAGCACCTGCTTGCAGTGGCTCTCCCAGCCCCACACCAGCTCTAGCCCCTGCAGGCCGACTGCTTTTGCGCAAGGCAGCAGCTGGGGGGCCCTGTGCACTGCTGCTGTAGCTGCTTTGGGTGTCTGCTGCTCTATGAGCAAACAGCCGGCCGGGTGGTACACCCAAGCCCACCCCCATCTGGGCTGCTGGGTGCTGGGGGAGCTGCTGTCCTGCTGCTGTGCGCTGTTGCAGCAGCATCGTCGGCAGCTTCCTTGGTTGAGGCTCAGGCTCTGAACTCGGCGCAGCTGCTGCCATGCCTGCAGCTGCAGGCACTGGCCGCACACAACACGTACCAGCTGCCGCCACTGCCGCTGCTGCTCCTGCTGCTGCAGCTTTTGGTGGTGGACCACTCAGCAAATTGCTGTGTTGCGCACCGCCTGTTGAGGAACCTTCACGGTACAGCTGCTGCTGAGAACCAAACTGCTGCTGCTGCTGAGCCTCTTGACGTCGCTGCTGCTGCTGCTGCTGAATATCCGGCGGCGGCTGCATATTGCTCCATTGCTCTTGCTGCAGCATATGCTGGAATGATGACTCAGATGGCAGCTCACCATCAGTCACTCCTGTGAGGCCGCCAGCTCTGTGGGCCACCTGGGCCCAACTATCAGCTTGCGCTGTCGCTGCATCCCGCTCCTGCTGCTCTTGCTGCTCCCGCCGCTGCTGCTGCTCTTGGTGCTCCCGCTGCTGCTGCTCTTGCTGCTCTCGCTGCTGCTGCTCTTCCTCCTGTTGCTGCTGCTGTTGCGCCAGGAGCTGCTGCTCCTCACGCAGCGACTGTGCCAATGCTGCCAGGCCTGGTGCTCCTGCAAGGCAGACATAGCCAGCAACACACCCCAAGTGCATCAAGGGTCTGCAGCTGCACTGCTAGTTGACTTGCGTCACACACCGTAGGCTAAGCACATTCACTGACACGCATGTTCACCTTGCACACCCTCTCACAGCCACCAAGTAAGTGCACAGCACCCAGTTCTGCCATCAGTAACATACTTCCATAAAAACCGAGTGCATGAAACTCATGGACTTGATGCACTTGTTGGCACCCCAATCCCGCTTATGCGGCTGATAAGCAACCTCAACCACCCACCAGGCACACCTGATGGCAGGGATGGGCTCCAACCAGCGCCACCACCAGCAGCAGCGTCAGCACCCCTCCAGCTGCGCATGCCAGGGAGCGTCTGCGGCAGCCGCAGCCCAGAGCTGCCAGCCGCAGCTGCTGCTCCTGGTGCTGTATCACTCTGGGATGCTGAGGCTGCTGACTGCACGCGCCCGTGCGACCCTGCTGCCTGCGCTCGGCCTGAATGCTGCTCGTGCTCCTGCTGATTGCTGATCTCAGCATGAATCTTAGCTGTGCCATCAGCAGCAGATGCGTCTGCGCTTTTTTGCACGGCTGCTGCTGCTGGGGTAGGCGCTGTGCCGGCACTGCCACCACCAGCAAGCTGCCCTGCTGCTGCAGCAGGTGCCGTCATCCCTGCTGCTGTCATCCCTGCCAGCAATGCAGCGAGCTCGGCATCCAAAGACGGCCCAGCAGCAGCAGCGATGGCGTCTGCAACCTCTGCCAGATCGCGCTCCGCAATGTTCAGCAGTAGCGCCTCGTCCGCCTCCTCCCGCTTGCTACTGCTGCTGCTGCAGCCGTCGCTGCTGCGCGCATGCGCATCAGCCTGCTGCTGCTGCTGCCGGTCTGAGCTGCAGCCAGCACTCAACACAGCAGCTTCAGATGCCGCTGGTGGCGGCGCAGCAGCAGTGGAAACGCGTCCAGTTTCTGCAGCTGCTGTTCGGGCCGCAAAGCCACCGAGCTTTGCTGCAGTGGGTGCTCCTGCCTGTGCAGGCGAGCTGCTGCTGCGCGCTGCTGATATGAGCCGCCGCTCAGCTGTCAGGACCTGAGCTGGGCCTACTTGTGGCACCACGTACAGACGCAGCACCTGGAACAAGACAAACAGGACGACTGTTCAGCGGCATTTGCAGCAGCAGCAGTAGTACCTGCCTCTTTGTGGTGCTGGACGTGACCTTCATGAAACACTGGCTTGTCACTACATCTGCTGCTGCACGGGGCATTGACTATTTGTAAGCTGAAGGCACATAGGCTGCATGGCTGCTTGGATCAAATCAGCGTATTGATCCTGAATGTGACGTATTGACGCATGGTAGCTTGCAGGTGATGTTGATGAAAGCGCAACCGGGTTGCAGCTGGCAGTGCACACCTGGCTTGGGTGCAGCTGCTTGCCATGCAGCAGCTGCAGTTCGCTGCTCGGCAGTACAGCCAACCCTGCCGGCATGCTGCACAGGCTCCACTGGTGCCACAGCAGCAGCTCCGGCAGCTGCTGCTGCTGCATCAGCAGCGGCGGCAGCAACGCAGCTGGCCCGCTGCTGCTGTCAGCGACTTGGTAGAGGCTCACCGCACCAGGCTGGCCCCCTGCTGCTACTAGTGCAACAGCATCTGTGCCCAAAAGCTGAGCAGCAGGGCTCGCTACAGCCAGGGTTGTGCCATCTGGACTGAAGGCCAGCTGTGTGTGGGTGCCAGGGGCGATGAGGTTGCCTGTGCTGTGCACGATGGACCACGGCTGGCTGCCGTGCTGTGCTGTGCCGAACACACACAGCCAACCGGTGCTGGAGGCAACAGCTAGCAGGGTGCGAGACTGCTGCCTGGTTGCTCCAGGCCCTGTTGATCAGTAGCAAGGCAGGCAAAGATTCAGGGACAGACAGACAAAAATGCAGGCAGACAAACAGAGTCAGTGACAAGCAGCCATGAGATTCCAACTTCAAGAGCACGCACAGCTGCAGCCAGCCACTGCCATGTGAATGGCCCCAGGCAGCACTTGGGCTGCACACATCAATCGCACACATGGCTTCCAAACCAGCTTGGCAAGCCAACCGACTCACCAGGTGCACCCGCTGCTGCGATCGTTGTGCTGCCGTTGGGTGCATCCCAGGCCCCTGCTGGCAACACACCCCCTCCATCCGGGCTCAGTGGGCCCCCAGGTGCCAGGTTCGCAACAGCCAGCACATCAGAAGCCCCCCCCCCCTCCCACACACACTGGTTGCCACTCATGTGTCAATACACCTGTCCCCTTCTCTGCTACCTGCTCAGCCAGCATGCCGGCTGCAACCAGTGCATCCAAACCGCATGACTCACCAGGCGTGGTGCTTGCTGCTGCAATCTTTGTGCTGCCGTTGGGCGCATCCCAGGCCCCTGCTGGCAGCACACCCCCTCCATCCGGGCCCAGTGGGCCTCCGGGTGCCAAATTCACACCAGCCAGCACCTCAGAAGGTAGCCAGGCAGCCATGCATTGGACAGGACCCGGCCCCGCCATCAGCCGCTGCACTGCCAGCAGGCGCCCTGAGGCGATGTCGTACATGGTGACAGTGCTGGAGCTGCAGCCGACAGCCACCTGTAGCGGTGTGACACAGCGGCATATGTGGTTGGGATCTCAGGAACAGCAGGGTTTGCGAGGAGGTGTGTCAGCGGGGAGTAGCCAAGGTGCTTGCTGGTGGGAAGCGGTCAGTTGGTGGCTGTCTTGAGATCAACTTGTCTTGTGGCTGCCAGCAGGCACCCCGTTGCGATGTCGTACATGGTCACAGTACTGGAGCTGGAACCAACAGCCACCTGTAGAAGTGGCGGCAAGGCATACAGCTGAAAGCGGTGGCAGGGGATCTCCCTCACAAGCCCTCTGCTGCAACAGACTTGCACAAAAACATGGGTGAGCGCTGCAGCAGCCGACGCAAACAACACTGCGGCAGCGCTGAGGTGAGCGTCTGTGAATGCAGGTTTGAGGGCCAGAATGATTTGCCGTGCGCGCGTGTTTGATAGGGCGCACCGTACAACATGCCACAGGGAGTGCCAGCTTACTGCCGGCTGCCAACATGCCGCCTGTACAAAGCTGTGAGTGCTCCTGGTGATCTCAGCACTGAATACTGTTTTGACGTCATTTTTGTCAGTGTGCTGTCCCCAGCACAAGAAGCTCCCCCCCAACAAAGGCAACGGCGCTCACCAGGAGGGGCCCCAATGTGGATATGGCTGTGATGGCGCCATCCGGCAAAGTGACCACATCAGCCAGCTGGCCGTCAGACAGCCGCCAAAGTTTCAGCACACCAGCTGAGCAACCGCTGAGCACGAGGTTGCCGTTTGTGTGAATGCAGCCCACAGGTGCTGTCGCCACGAATACGAGAGGTGTTAGGTGCATTGCAGGAAAGGCGGGCAATCCACAGGCAAGTCAATACGCTATCACAACTCATACAGGGTCCACTAGGTTTGTGAGGGCAACTACTGCTAAGACACAGCTGCGCGTGGAGGAGGTGTACAAGGCATGACAGACAAGACCAACCTGCTGTTGATGGAAAAGTCCTTGCAGACGCTGGTGCAGGAGGACTGCATGAAATTCACTTTTGTGCTGTTGGCATGGTGTGCTGAGCCGGTACCTACATGTGCACATATACCCTCACCCTGCTGCTACCAGATGCATGCGTCATGGAGCTGAACGTGTTCCTGCTGCTCACCTGTATGAGAACCAAAGAGGAACACACTGCTGCTATCAGTGCCTTGCTTTGGGAGGCTGGCATAGAGGATGCGGCAGCTGCCCTCCTGGACCAGCAGTAGGTCCCCGGGGGCACCTGGCACAAACTCAAAAGCCCAGGGCTTGCTGACTGGCTCGTATGGCGCTGCATCTGCATCTGGTGTGAACTGCAGCTCGAACCTCAGGAGCGTTGTGACTGTGCTGGAATCGAGATCTATGTGCTGATAGTGAAAGACGCCCTCGTCGTCAACGTAGGCGCTGTGCTGGCTGCTTGAAGGGTCCAACCTGCAGGACAGTGGTCGTTATACCATGCGGTATGAGCTGGTGATTGGGGGGGCTGGATGCAACATGGTAACATGATCAGCATACCTGCAGTGCTTAGCAGAGGCCAAGGAAGATCCATAGCTCCAGCCACTTGTGCCCAGCCTTGCAAGTATGATCGCCATCCCAGCAGCAGTGAATGCCGGACAGCAGCCAGGATGTGTGTATGTAAGGAGCCTATCACTGCAGAGGGAGCCTACACAAGCATGATTGAAGAAATGATACAGCGGTTACTGTTTTGGGTCGAGCTGTGGAGTTTTTTGTGAACACACAGCAGGAGTACTCTGTGTCAACAACGGAGAAAGGACTTGCGGGCATTTCAGTACAACCAATAGCCATCCAGACCTAAGATGATGAGCAGCAACATGATGTTGACGCAGTTCGGCGCTCTGACAAAATCAAACTCAACCGCCGGTGACTAATAGCTGAAACGAAAGAAGCGATCAGACGCAGTCAAGCCGCTGCAGCTTATGCCATCCTCGTTGTCTCTGCTATCTCATTACGTTTTAGCGCTGAGCTTGGATTGTCAGTTGAAGCAGCACTTTGAGCGATCTGGTCTGTCAGTACTCAATGTTCCGGCCAGCTAAGGACATGAAAATGTGATCCGGTTCTTCTTAATATAACCAAGCGCCATGGATCACAACCCAGGTGTAAGGTGAGTTCTCCAGCAGTTTGCCAGTCTGGCAGTGCTGGAACAGCAGTAGCAGCAGCATCACAAGAAGCACCAGGAGACACACAGCACCCTCCACAACCTGTCTGTGACTTTGTTCATGCGCAGGAGCCCCGGTCAACCGCAGCAGCGTCCCCAGCAGCAGTTCCCGGGGCCGCCCCCGCCCGGGTTACAGCAGCTAAGACCCCCAGGGCCAAGTGGGCCTTACCCGCCAGCTTACCCGGGCTTCAGGCCGCCTCCAGGTGCCCCTCCATTCCATCCAGCAGGTCCCTGGGGCTTCCCACCACACCCTGGGTTCCCGCAGGGCCCTCCCCCGCCCTTCAGGCCCCCACCAGGTGCCCCACCACCAGGGCCGCAGCATGCAGGACTTAGGCCACCTGCAGGATTTCCCGGGCAGCCACCACATGCAGGGGTGAGTGTGCTGACGTGCTGTGCTGAGCATGCTGATCAGCAGCGAGTGAATGCTGTTCAATGGGGCACATGGCTGTGCTTTTCCACTGCTGGCAGCTGAGCCACGAAGCAGCAGTGGTCGTGACTGGTGCAACAGCCGTGACCTCCAGCTGGGGTCGGTTGTGGCACTCTTCTTTAGGCTTTTTTCAGCAGCTGGGTAGCTGCAGCAAGGTGCCGGCAGCAGTAGTGAAGTCCCGGCAGCTCGGCAGCTTGAGTGGGTAGTTGGGATGTTGATGCACACACCCAGGAAGTGTGGCGTGTGTCGGCTTGGGTCAGCACGCTCGTCTTGCATCCACACAAACGATGAAGCACATGGAACTTCCTGCTTAGCTACGACACAGTCATCTTGACGCATGCCGCATGCGGCGGCCGCAGCAGTCTGTTACACCACACACGACCTCTTGCACGCAAAACCGAGTTGCATTGAGCACTCTCCCTTGATGGCTCAGTCTGACGGCCACGACTATGTGGTACACTCTGACTGCATCTGTTGCAGGCACCGCCACCATATGGAGCAGCAGGCCCACCTCCTTTCCCTGGGGCCCCATCTCCCTTCAGGGGTCCCTCACATGGCCCAGGTTACCCAGGCTTTACGGGACCTGGCTTCCCTGGACCACCTGGCCCAAGGCCTGGTGTTCCGGGACCTCTTCCGCCACCCGGCCTGCCTGGCCCACCACATGGACCTCCAGCACGACCTGGCCCATTTGCTGGACCTGGACCAGCTGCTGGACCTGGCCCATTTGCCGGGCCTGGCCCAGCTGGGGGACCTGGCCCATCTGCGGAATCTGGCCCAGCTGGGGGACAAGGCCCAGCAGGGGCTCAAGGCCCTGCAGCAGCAGCAGGAGCAGCAGCGACGGGGCCGGGCCCGGGGAAAGCTGGTGGGGTTGCTGAGGCGCGCGGAGACTCGCCACCGCCACCGCTGCCCCCTGGAGACCCTGGTGAGCTGACTGAGCCCCAAGCTACAGTACAGAAGTTGCCATGGCTGTTTACCTGCAAGCATCACAAGGGCTCGTGCAATGCGCCAGTCGGGGTGCATTTTCATTCAGCATGTATCCCTTGCGCTTGCCGTCAATGCACAATGTGTGCAAGACACTGAGCTTTAGTCCAGTTTTAGCTGATGCAATCTTGCTGACAGTAACTGGGTTGTAAAGGTACATTCAAGCACATATGTGTTTGTGAATGCTTGCAGCTGCTGAGGAGGAGGCTGATGAAGAGGAGCGGGCGCTAGCAGCAGAAGCCGCAGAGATTGAGGCAGAAGCCCACAAGGCCTCATCCTCTTCTGAGGCAGACCAGAAGCGCCTCATTGCTCGCGCCTGGACGGCACACAAGTCTGCCGAGGGCCAGGTGTACTACCACAACAGCATTACCGGGGACAGCAGCTGGAGTGTGCCGGAGGGCTTTGCGGGAGATGCAGGTGGGTGAATATTCCTGTGCCTGTTGCAAGTAAGTAACCACCCAAGCAGCTGTGTCTGCAAGCCAGCTGCAGGTAAGGCGTCGTGCAATGCAGGCTGCGCACAGCTGCTGCAACTTTCTTTTCAGCCACTGCTGCTGCTGCTGCTGCTGCTGCTGCTGTGCTGCAGAGGTTGGCGAGGCCCCAGTGCCCGTGGCCCAAGCCCAGATTGGTGGCAGCCCCTCGTGTGAGGTGCAATGCAGGCTGGGCATGGCTGCGGTCACCATCACTTTGATGCTGCTGTGCTGTGTTGTGCTGTGCAGACACTGTTGGTGAGGCCCCAGTGCCGGTGGCCCAAGCCCAGATTGTGGCAGCCCCTGGTGTGAGGTGAAGTGCTCTGACGGGCTGCTGCTGCTGCTGCTGCTGCTGTACTGCAGAGGTTGGTGAGGCCCCAGCCGGTTGCCCCAAGCCCAGATTGGTGGCAGCCCGTGGTGTGAGGTGCAATGCAGGCTGGGCATGGCTGCGGTCACCATCACTTTGATGCTGCTGTGCTGTGTTGTGCTGTGCAGACACTGTTGGTGAGGCGCCAGTGCCTGTGGCCCAAGCCCAGATCGGTGGCAGCCCCTGGTATGAGGTGAAGTGCTCTGACGGGCGGCGCTACTTCTTCAACCACAGCACACACCAGACGCTGTGGAGCATGCCGCCAGAGGTGAGGTTGGGGGGGGGGAGTCCAGCGCGCAGTTCAGGGTGGAAGTTGAGGCTGAGGGTTCAGGGTTTCCAGACGTTCCGCGTCAACACAGCACACACCAGACGCTGTAGAGCATGCCCCCAGAGGTGAGGCTTGGGGGCGTGGGGTTGAGGGTGGGTACATGGTTCAGGTTCAGGGCTTGACATTTTGCATTGTGGAACCTGCAGCAATCGCAGCCCTGTGTCTGTTGTCTGTGTGTGATGTTGTCCTTTTCATATGACGCCAGTCAGAAATGCCGAATGCTACCTTTGCTGCGCCCTTTCGGGCAGGCTCACCTGCCCGGCCAGCATTGGCGGATGATGGCGATTTGAAATTGAGCACGGTGACGGTTCTCTGTAGCCGTGCACAGCCACACACTGTCTTCCTGAGCTGTCATCTGCTTGAGTGATGTAGCTACCCTGGCTTTGTGTAGGTGGCGCCACAGCTGTCACTCACTCTCCCTTGTTTTCGCAGAGGATGCCAATCAAGAAGCAGCAGGCAGACGGTGGCCGTAGTTTGTAGCCGTGGCACAGTCCCACCTGTTCTTGCTAACTTATGTTTGTTAGAGTGATGCGGCTAATGTGGCTTTTTGCAGGTGGCCGCAATCAAGAAGCAGCAGGCAGGCGAGGCAGCAAAGGAGGCGGCAGTTGCTGACAATGACTGGCCTGCATGATAGTGCTTGCATGCAGCTGACACAGGCGATTGTCACTCTCCCCCTTGTTTCTGCAGGTTGCCGCAATCAAAAAGCAGCAGGCAGACGAGGCAGCAAAAGAGGCGGCAAAGCAGCGGCTAGCAGCAGCAGAGCAGCGAGCGGCAGCACTAAGGCAGATGGAGGCTGCCGCTAGGGCTGGTGGGCCAGCGAACCAACCTGGCAGGGGCCAGGGCCCGGGAGGGTGGGGTCCCCCTGGTGCTGCTGGTGGGAGGGCAGATGCCTTTCGTCGCATGCACATGCAGCAGCGGATGGCAGCCCGGCAGAACTCAGGTGCGTTGTCGTTGTATGGTCAGTGTATGTGGACCACTGGTGTGTGACGCAAGGGTGCGGAAACGGGTGCATGAGCCCCCGTGTCAACATAAAGAGGCAGCTGCCAGGGCTGGTGGGCCGGTAGCCCCTCACTCCTCCGGGCTTCGTTTCTTAACGTTGAAGGCATGTGAGTGTTTTTTGGTTGAAACCTAGTGAAGTGGGTTTGGCTGGATTGTTCCCTGGGCATGCACTGAAACTCACTTTTTTGTTCTGACTGTTTCTTGTCGCGCAGGCGGGCCTGACATGCTGTCGAAGGAGGTGCGTGTCACTCGCTTCAAGCAGCTGCTGCTGGAGGGCGGTGTCAACGCCTTCAGCCTGTATGCCAAGGTCAAGGCCAAGCTGGACAAGGATGAGCGGTGAGGGCTTTGGCTTTGGTGGCAGGCTTTGGTGGCTTTATAAGGGCTGTGGGCATCTGCTCAGGGCTTTGGAGTCTGGTTTAGGGCTTTGGTTGAGGGAGCTGTGTATGCCAAGAGCGACGGGAGGGGAGCGGCCAGCTTGTTTGCCGAAGTGAGGTACACCTGTAAAAGGTTGGGCGGTGCGAGAGTCCCGGGCTGTGGGGCAATTGATCAACCACCAAACCCCTGTTTGGTTTGCTTGGGTCGGCATCAGGCATATATAGAATAGTTGATTAATGTATGGCAAGGTTGAGCGACCAGCACATGTAAGTTAGGCACTGGCGCTTGTTGACGCAAATGAGGCCTCGATGTGTTGCCCTTCCGTTCTGCTTTCATTCTTGAGGGAGCTTGCGCTAGCAGCGCTGTGCCATGCTGTGTTATGCTGTGCTGTGTCATGCTGCGCTGTGCCGTGCTGTGCAGGTGGAAGCTGCTGCCGAGTGAAGGGGAGAGGCGCACTGTGTTTGATGAGTTCTGCAAGAATGTGGCAGCAGAGCAGAAGGAGCTAGCGGCAGCAGCAGCACGCCAGTCTGTGGATGGGTTCAAGTGAGTGCTTTGTTTTCGCATTATTGTTTTCAGAATCAAAGTGGTGGCTGTTTTCCCGGCAAAGCAGACCGCCCTGTGTGGTACACGATACTATTATTGATATGATTTGTCATGCATGTATGTCTTGAAAGAGTGTGTTGGAGATCCACCTCTTCTATGATCCTATGAACTTATATGAGTTGAGATAGTTCAAGCCAGTTACACAGGTTAGTGGTTTACTTTTGTTACTTTCCACTTGCGCAGGGCACTTTTGGAGGAAGCGCTGCAGTTGGAGCGGCAGCTGCACATTGCTCTGCTAGCCGACAAAATGAACCAGCAGGAGGAACATCAACAACAGCAGCAGCAGAAGGGCGAGGGCCAGGAGAAGCAGGAGGAAGGAGAGCAGCAGCAGGAAAAGGCTGACGCAGATGCGGCTGCAGCAGACAGCCTAGCTATCCCAGGTGGGTGAGGGCATTGTTGGCAGACTGGTGTATGTGCATTGCAGGCGTGGTGCAGATGATTGCAGGGAGTAGACAAGGGAAGTGCAAAGACACACCCGCCATCTTTCGAGCCAAAGCGTGTCTGCACAGTGCCTGCTTTGTAAGCATGACGTGAACGCCGACTGCTAGTTTTGCCCGTACTATCTGTTCCTGATGCTTTCACCATGATTTCACCTCGTCAGCACCTGGTCACTTGCTGCTTCCTGCGCATCTCAGTGCACTTGAATGTCTTTTTTCCAAACCACTTATTCCTCTGGGTGCATGCAGGCGGCGCGGCCTTGCCGGATCCTGAGGACATCCCAGAGCAGGAGCTTGACCTTTCTATGGAGCAGCTGGAGAGGTGGGTGTAGGTCTCATACCTTACTCAAAGCACTGCCTGTAGTAGCACTGATGGTACGGGTTGCAGCACAACTGGTGGTTTCTGTAATGAACAAAGTATGGTGAGGCTAACAAAGCGGTGTATGTGCGTGTAATTTGCATACGAGTACGTGAAGACAGTATGCAGGTTAGTTGGGTGGTGCCTAGATCTGCACGTGCGTATTGTTTGTTGCAGGATCACGACAGGGGGCGGAGGCAGCAAGCCTTCATGCAAACTGTACTCTTTCATTAGTGCAAGGGGAGGCTGACAAGTCACTACTGTCACTGCAAGCACTGCCACGTACCAATGCATTGGTAGTGACCCAACCATGCTTCAATTAAACCCTGTTATGAATATACCCTGCAGGTACTGGTCAAATGATGACCGCTGGGGGGCAGTCAGCACAGAGCAGCGTGGGCAGATGTTCAAGGAGCGCTTTGGGGCACATGCAGCGGCGGCAGCAGCACGGAAAGAGGTGAGCATGCTTCTGAAACTTCCCAGCCTTTGCTGGCGCACCCCGCAGCTGACAAAGTGCAGTCGTTTACAACAGCCACATAGGAAGGTTTTGATGGTGGATCCGTCCTAAAATATGTGCCGCTTCACGGTGGCGGCGTTGTCACGGCTTGATCGCTGTCGCCGCCCCCAATGCACACTCATACTGTTATCTGCGGCCACGCCACCAGCTTCACTCAACCAGGAGTCTGCGAGGGTGGCACTTGCACTTGCCGCACAGCGCAGGCGACATCCCCGCACCTTCACGTGAATGTGTTCCTGTCTGCAGGTTCGAGCACAGCAGCTGGCTGTGCAGTTCCGGAGGCTGCTGCAGCAGCTGAACGTCGCCGCATCCAGCAGCTGGCGCGGGTCTGTGCGTGATGCTGTCAGGGCTGCTGCCGCGCAACACAAGGCAGAGAATGGCGATGCGGAAGCTGCAGGTGTGTTGGCTGGCTGACTGTATGTCCGCCTGGTTGCCTTTGCCACGCATAATATTTATTACATGAAGATGGGGCATGCCATGTGTGATTCTTTGTCCAACACTCTTAGCCAGGAAGGAGTGGCAGGGGCATTATGGGCAGGGCTAGTCAGATTGCTTTAGCTCAGCAGCACATGCAGGCTTGTGCATCTCCTTGCAAAGCAATGCACCAGCTGGGCTTTCGTGTGGCCTTGGCCGCCCAACGCCGACACATGCGCTGCTGCGTAGCCAGCATGGCACTAGCAAAACCCACGTCCTTGCCTACCTCTGTTGCTGCTGTTGGTGGTGGCTGTTGCAGCGTCTGCTGATGGGGAACAGGAAGTGGAGCCAGCAGCAGCAGCTGCTGCGTTGGAGGAGGCAGAGAGAGAGCAGCTGTTCCGGCAGTACGTCTCAGAGCTGGGCAAGCAGGAAGCCAGGTATGCCTGTGTCTTTTGATCACTCCTGCGTTTTGAATGTATGTGTCACTCTTATCACTCCTGTGCTGAGAGGTGTGCCTGGTCACCACCCTCAAAGTCAGAGAGAGTTTTCAATTTGGATTATGTTCACATGCATGCCCATATCACACACAGGAGACCGCGCCAGCGTCAGCACTTTTGCAAGTCCTGCAGCTGCCTACAGGACGTTCTGTGGTTGCCCTATCAGCTGTGAAACGGCATCAGCTCCTCCTTTCTATTTTGGCATTGTGTTCAAGAGTGCTTCGCATACTGACTGCTGGCGCTCGTGCTGGTGGCCGCTAGCACAGAAAGCCACACTTGGCAGGCCCCCGTCCTGCATGGATGCTCGTCAGAGAGCGTACAATGCACGCTGCATGGTTGCGCTCAGCACACTCTTGCATCACCCCAAGACCCATCACACTCCCGTGTATGCCTATGCAGTGAGCGCCACAAGGCGCAGCAGCAGCGGCAGCGGCAGGCAGCAGCAGAGGCACGGCTAGCGGAGCAGGCAGCTGAGTCAGCGGCTCGGCAGCGCAAAGCCGCGCGCAGCGATGCCGTGTCAGCGTACAAAACCCTTTTGGCAGAAGTTGTGCGGGATCCTGAGGCCAGCTTCCAGACATGGCTACCCAAGCTGACGAAGGATCCACTGGTGGGTGATTGTGGGGCTGGTGGGGGTTCTGATGCGGCGTGTGGGGCGGTGGTGGATACCTTTGCTCGCTCGCTGAGTGATGAGGATGGCACGTTGTCCCGGTCATTTGGTAGTGTACTGTGTTGACTGGGTGAGTCACTGGGGCAGTGCTGGTGCATCGGTGGTTTTGATGTGCCTGTGTACAGCAGGGCTGTACTATGGTGGTACCACACATGGTGGTACCACATATCAGGTATGTGGTCCACCATAGTGATATAGTGTTGATTGTCCTGTCCCACTTGTGTGTCCAATTTCATGCCGCAGGGTCGTGCCAGCAACGATTTGCTGAGTCAAGACGATCTCTCCTTCCACTTCAGTGAACACACTGGGGCCCTTGCACTGCTGTTGCTGCCACCTGGTTTATGGACATTGCGCTCACGACATATGTAATGCATGTGTGTGTGCCACTGTGCTGCAGGGTCGTGCCAGCAACGACCTGCTGAGTCAAGACGACCTCTCCTTCTACTTCAGCGAACACACTGGGGCCCTTGCCCAAGCTGCAGCGACAGCCATGGCAGCAGCGTTGACTGGCGTCATGGACCAACACCTCAAGCCGCTGCTACCAGAGGGCTATGCAGCGTCAGTAGCATCCAGCAGCGGACCTGCAGCAGCAGCCCTAGCCCGGCAGCTGCCGCAGCCGCTGCAGAAGTTTGCTGCTGCTGAGGAGCTGCTCTCAGGGACGCTAGATGACCGGTGGACACGCCACACAGAGCAGCAGCGGCT
Organism: Desmodesmus armatus; assembly: GCA_007449985.2. NCBI lineage: Eukaryota > Viridiplantae > Chlorophyta > Chlorophyceae > Sphaeropleales > Scenedesmaceae > Desmodesmus > Desmodesmus armatus. Next base: position 652,995 of record VIIQ02000559.1, read on the forward strand.
AGACGCGTGGCGCGGCTGGATAGATGAACATGTGTGGGGGAAGCCGCCTGCCCCACCGCCTAGCAGCAGCGCAGCAGCAGCAGCTGGTGGCGACAGGGCGGGGCCCGGCAGCAGCAGATACCCAGGCAGGCCCCCGGGTAGGGCACCTCCTGACAGCAGCAGCAGCAGGCCCTATGAGCAGCAGCAGCAGGATGGGCGGGGGTACAACACGAGCAGAGGCACAGGAGGGTACGATATGTCGCGCTCAAACGGTGCTGCGCGGCAGCAGCGGGAGCCGGAGCGGGAGCGAGAGCAGGACCGCGGCCTGGAACGTGATTATCGTGATCGGGAAAGGGAACGGGATCGGGGCAGCAGGCGTGACGACCGCAGCAGCAGGGGCGCTCGGTATGAGGACGAGCGAGAGTATGATGATCGCAAGCGGCAACGGAGATGAACAGCTCTCCCTGCTGATGTTGGCATTGTCACTCCTGTTGTCGTTGTGGACGTGAATGATCTTTTCTCCTGAGCAGATGCGTTTGGGAAACAGTGGTGTGGCTTTGACGCTTGTTGCTGGCATCTGAGGCCAGGTTTGTCAGCACAGGGTGACCTCATGTGTGACAAGGGATGTACAGTGTATGTTAACTGTCCGCGGTGTGTTAAACACATGAGTTACAACCATCAAGTGCATGTCATGACAACAGGCTTGAAAAAGTGCGTTCCGACACGTGTTGTGTTGTGTTGTGTTGTTGACTATCAATGGAGCACTGTCGACTGGCTCAAACACATCCTGGTCAATGTCGTCATGCCGTCACTGTGGTAACCCACTCACTCATGGCACATCACCCTTCAAGGTCTCTTTCAATCTCTGGCTGAGTGACTCCGATTGATGACTGAGTGAAGTGCCCATGGTTCACTCGTTCACCTTGATGTAGCAACCCTTTCCACAGTTCCGAACTTTGCCTTTCCATATCCACAGTGTGGCAGCCAACACTGAAGTACGAATTCTTGTAAAGCACACACAAAAGTGTCTCCACAGGAAATCTTGCTACCTCCCCGGTTCCGGGCACTGTCTCAAAGCACACACAAAAAACAAATTCCAGACAGCTGTCTCACACTGATGGGCCATCCTGTAGAGCCTGTGATGTGGCATGGTACGCATGACATGCATGGTGAAGGTCATCACATGCATCCCGGTTGGCACCAGCCCTTGTGCTGGTGGTGCGCACACCGTCACAGCGTTGTCCTGCCAGGCCTCAAATGCAAACTACTGAGCGCTTTGCATGGCGCAAGAGACTACTACAGCGCTGTGGGCCGCCCACAATGAGTTCAAGGGTTGAAGTGTGGGGTGCAGTCAGTATGCGAGCCACTTTATCCCAGTAATTTGCTCATGCTGTTTGAATGTCAAGTGATCTTGCCAGGCCTCAAATGCACACAATCAAGCGCTCTGCATGGCGCAAGAGACTACTATAACGCTGTGGGCGACCACATTGAGGTTAGTGGTTGGGGTATGGATGCATTCAGTATGCATGAGGGTCCATCAAAGTAGCTTACCCATGCTGTTTGTACGTGGCGTGCTGTGGCCAGGCCTTGATAGCACATGAGTGAGCGCTCTGCATGGCACAAGAGACGACTAAAGCGCCGTGGGCGACCACAATGAGGTTTAGTGGCTGGGGTTTGGGGTGCAGTCATGATGCTGGCAGCTTCATATAAGTAATAGTCCCATGCTGTTTTGACGTCAAGTGGTCTTGCCAGGCATCAAATGCATATATTTGAGCACTCTGCATGGCGCAAGAGACTACTACAGCGCTGTGGGCGCCCACAATGAGGGTTCAGTGGCTGGGGTGTGGGGTGCAGTCATCATGCAAACCACTTCGTTTGAGTAATTCTTCCTTGCTGTTTGGACGGCAAGTGGTCTTGCCAAGCCTCAGATGCACACAATTGAGCACTCTGCATGGCGCAAGAGACTACTACAGCGCTGTGGGCGCCCACAAACAGGGTTTAGTGGCTGGGGTGTGTGGTGCAGTCATGATGCTGGCAGCTTCATCTAAGGAATTCTTCCATGCTGTTTGGACGTCAAGTGGTCTTGCCAGGCCTCAAATGCATATACTTGAGCACTCTGCATGGCGCAAGAGACTTCTACAGCGCTGTGGGCGCCCACAATGAGGGTTCAGTGGCTGGGGTGTGGGGTGCAGTCATGATGCTGGCAGCTTCATCTAAGTAATTCTTCCATGCTGTTTGGACGTCAAGTGGTCTTGCCAGGCCTCAAATGCATATACTTGAGCACTCTGCATGGCGCACGAGACTACTACAGCGCTGTGGGGCGCCCACAATGAGGGTTCAGTGGCTGGGGTGTGGGGTGCAGTCATGATGCTGGCAGCTTCATCTAAGTAATTTTCCCATGCTGTTTGGACGTCAAGTGGTCTTGCCAAGCCTCAAATGCACACAATTGAGCACTCTGCATTGCGCAAGAGACTACAACAGCGCTGTGGGTTGTAATAAGATCGCAGAGGCTGAAGCTGCCGTGTCTGTCAACGAAAAGAAGTGGTGAATGATGCATATGCATGTGCAAATGCGGCTAGACGAGCTTCGAGCTACAACAGCGCTGTGGGGCGCCCACAATGAGTGTTCAGTGGCTGGGGTGTGGGGTGCAGTCAGGATGCAAGCCACTTTATCTAAGTAATTTTCCCATGCTGTTTGGACGTCAAGTGGTCTTGCCAGGCCTCCAGTGCACACACTTGAGCACTCTGCATGGCGCAAGAGACTACTGCAGCGCTGTGCGCCCCCACAATGAGGGTTGGTGGCTGGGGTGTGGGGTGCAGTCAGTATGCAAGCCAGATCTGTCCTTGAATAAACTCATTGCGATCTTTGTTGGTTACAGACATGGTAGCACATCACTGCCAACCCCACAAAACACACTGAAGACCTGATACATCTGACGGCGACGCAAGACAGGCCCCGAGTTACATCCATCAAGTGCATGTCATGATGACAGGCTTATCAAGTGCTTTTCCAACACGCACATAGTGGCAACGTGTTTCAACGTGTTTTTACCGCTGGCAGTACAGCCCTCAACAGCACGTGCAAAGCCGACGACAGAGACACCGCAGCCGCCTCAATCACACCACAATACACAACAGAAACACTTTGAAAGCACGGAAGCCACGACAGCCTCACACCAAGTCCTCACTCTTACACATCCCTCACTCAACTTTCCACTCCAAAGACACAACAGCAAGCACTGGCAGGCCGCCTCTCCTTCTCAAACTGAAAACACTGCCACGGCACAACAAAAAACCGCACTGTACCACAGCCAGCTACATAGTGCATACCCACGCCTTTTCAAGCCCAACTGCTCCACATTCATGGCAATAACTGCTCCACGTTCATGCGGAAGGCTCAAAGCCCATGGCCAAGCCGTTCATGCAGTACCTCAGGCCCGTTGGTGGTGGCCCGTCATCAAACACATGGCCCAAGTGACCTCCGCAGCTCTTGCAGCGCACTTCAGTCCGGGGCATGAAGAATATGGAGGCATCCAGTGTCTCCGCAACAGCACCTGCAGCAGACAAACCAAAAACCTGTAATCAAGGCTCGAAGGCAGACTGCGTGCAACGCTGACGGTGCTGCTTAGGTTGGACACTCTGAATCAAGGGCGGCTGCCAGCTTCCAGGCTGAAAGGATCAGTGGCCAGCTGCCCCTGCAACTGGGTATGAGGCCTGTAATCCAGCCACTTGCTGCATACGTGCTTGTTGCTGATGCTGCAACCAAACACAGGCTCGATGATGTGCCGGCTGCTGCTGGTTGCTGTGCCAGCAACTGGTGCTGCTGCTGCTGCTGCTGCTGGAGATGATCCTACACCGCCCTTTCTGGAGACAAGCAGGCTCTCACCGTCCAGTGGCTCATAGAACGAGGGCCAGCCGGTGCCGCTGTTGAACTTGGTTTCGCTGGAAAACAGCGGGGAGCCACAGCCAGCACACACAAATTTCCCCCGGCGCTTCTCATTGTTCAGCGGACTGCAACACAGCACAGAAATAGAACAGCGCAAACGCAGACACATTTGGTGGGGGGCAAGTGTGTCACAAGTGGATGCTTTCACCGCTGCGTTGCACTCTGTACACTGGGTGACTTGAACGGAGAAGGTATATACTCATGTCTGAAGGAGGCCTGCAACATAAGCCAGTACTGAAACATACTCCTATGCTGCTGGTACATCATGCAACTAGAGCTGGGACATGCGACGGATCAGAATGCCAGCGCACATGTGATGCGGAGGCTGCAGGACATGCGTGATTGCCTGCTAGACTGCACAAAACACAGCAGAGACGGCCACAGGCACACAAACAAGAACTGTACCCAGCTGCTACAGCTCAGCCACCAAAGCTGTCAGCAACCCCCGGCAACAAAACACCCTGCAAGTGCATAAAGTGCTGCAGGAAATAATTGAAAAGGTACATGTGGGTACATATTCACCTTGAGCGGGGGAGCTCTGTGCCTGCCTGTCGCAGGATGAAGTACTGCCCAGGTTCCAACAGCTGCTTCCACTCTGCATCAGTATGCACCACTTTCTGCAGCAGCAACACCAACAGCAGAGTAGGTCAGCACGGTGCTGAAATCTCACGCCATGCGGGACCATGTACACCCTCTGGAAAGATCTGCAGACTTCGAATTGGCGTGGTGGTTTGGAGGCTACACAGGATTCCGTCCTGCAATCCTCTGCTTAAATTGATGTGACCTGCAATGTCACACAAGCTGCTTCAAGCAAGTTTCGCCCTACTGCGGTACCAACTGCTGGCAAAGGCTAAGAAAGGCTGCTGCAGTGGCTGACTGTACTGGCATCTGCAACGGTCTGCCATACAGCACAGCATCATCGGTCTGCCCCTCAGCAGTACAACTTCCACCACAGCTGCTAGCGAGCCAAGCAACAGCTGATGCATGCAGAGCTGGGCCTGATCACCCGCCTCACCTCTCCCTTCCTCTCATCCTCCTCTGCCTTTGCGACCCCAGCTGCTGCACCTGTTGCCAGCAAGCCGCTGCCAACAAGCAGACGGCGGGAAACCTGAGCGCCGCTCGACCTGCACAGCACAGCAGGTACAGCATAAACACTGTTAGTGCAACATTGTTGCTGCTAAAAGCATCCTCAGCACAGGGAACCTGATGCAGCTTGTGCTGTATGCGTGCTGCGCTCGCATGACAGGCTGCAGAACATCGCTGCAGGACACCTCAGCCCGCAGGACTGCACAGCACAGCGGACGATGTATACGGAGCGCACTGCTGCTGCCAACACGTTCATCAAAGCAACCATACGCTAATGTTCCACTCATGCGCTGCTTGAACTTGAGGCTGCACCTTGTTGCAAACGACAGCCAACAGAGCACATGGCTGTTGGGACCTACCGGTCTGCTGGTGTTGCGCAGGACACTGTGCTGGTCCTGCGGCTGCTGTGGGGCCTGCATGGGCGCGATGTGAACGCCCTGAAGCTACTGGACATCTGCAGGAAGCATGCAGGGTGTTATCTTATGTTCTGGGGGCCTGGTGCATCAGGGGCCACACACCCAGCCACTAGCCTGTCCTGGCCTTACCAGCATGTTGACTTCTGGTGCTACACGTGCTCTTGTGAAACCGAATGTGTCATCAAAGTTGGTGAATCGCCTTCACCTGAATCAAGCGAGCAACGTATGCTTGGTAGTGCCCCAAACCCACATCTGCTAGACCCCACCGTGACTGTTGCTGCCACATGTGACACTTGGGCGCTTCTGCTGCGATCGACAGTGCATATGGGATGTGTAGAAAGTCAATTGCGCGTGAGCGTTGTACACGGAGCTAGGTGCTTTGATGTTTGCAGATCGCTGATCTCACCAGACCGGTGTGACGTTTTGGTCCAGAACACGTCGTTCGGCCACCCACAAAGGCTTTCCTTGCTGTCAGACTTACGTACGGGAGCCCTCCAGCGATGCTTGGTGCGCTCCAGTACAGCAGCACGTCAGCTGCACCGGTTTGCCAGGCTCGGACAAAGAATGTGCAGCACTTGGCACCACGGCTACACTCATCCTGCAGCCCATGTGGTTGCAGTCAAACCCAGCTGTTGCAACACAGCAGCAGCATCCCAAGCTGCAGCAGCAGCAGCGGCAGTGCCCGCCTAGTCAGCAGAAGCAGCGCGCGGCTCATCGTACGTGCCAGTGGCGACAGCTCAGACAGCTGGACATGGAACAGCCCAGACTGGAGGGCTCTGCAGCGTAAAGCCAGGGCAGCTGGTGAGCTATCACTCCACACTGCCAGCCCACACATACTGTGTCACTGCGCCTAACCCCTATGTTGCCCCAAACCTTGCTGGTGTACCATGCAAGCCAACTCTTTGCTGCTGCGTGATCTGAATGATACTGTACCTGCTGCACTCCCTTTTTCCAGGAAGCAGAGAGGTGGAGCGCTCAGCACTCGTGAATGAGGAGATCGTGTACTTCATCTTCCAGCTTGAGTTGGATGCGCAGCTGCAGCGTGCATTGAACTACGAAGCATATGAAGCAGCACAGCAGATTCGCAGCAAGCGCGAGACGGTGAGTGCGGGCGGCACTGGGGCACTGGGGCAGGCAACAGAACATGATAGTGATGATGCGCATTTCTGGGGTGGGGTGGGAGGAGGGGGGACTGCGGACTGCGGACTGCGGGTTGCAATGCAGAACAGAAGTAGAGTTGGTGGACAACTGCACACTGGTTTAGGTATCCAGCTCGAGTTGGACGCGCAGCTGTAGCGTGCGCTGAACTATGAGGCATTTGAAGCAGCACAGCAAATCCGCAGCAAGCGCGAGACGGTGAGTGCGGGTGGCAAAAGAACGTGCTGTGATAGTGCGCATTTGCGCAGGGTGGGGCGTGTGCATTTGCGGGGACTGCGGACTGCATCACGAGTAAAACTGGAGACAGTGAGAGTCTGCGCACGGGCGCACACTGTGTGGGAATGCAGCTCAAGTTGGACGCGCAGCTGCAACGCGCATTACGAAGCGTACGAAGCAGCACAGCAGATCTGCAGCAATCGTGAGACGGTGTGTGCGGGAAAATGTCACTGTGCATTAGGACGGCGGGTGCACTGGGTGTGGCGGTGCGAATAGTCGCGGGGTTGACGATAGTGTGGGTGCGGGCGCTCTGTGTAGGCAACGAATTGGGGTGGCAGCAGCAACTAGCTGGGTTGGCAGTAGGTGGACCTACGAGACATGTTGGAGCGCAAGGCAGCTTCTGCTGCTGCCTCTATGAGTGGGGCAGATGCAGTGCTCACTGGCTCTCACTCACTGACTGACCATAGTCTCACTTTTGTTTCTAGGTGGACCTTGCCCTGCGGGGCATGTTGGAGCGCAAGGCAGCATCCGCTGCCGCCTTAATGAGTGAGGAAGATGCAGTGCTCATTTCTCTCACTCACACCATTTATCCCAGTTATGCCTATCTTTTCAGGTGTATTTTGCCCTGCGGGACATGTTCACGCAAGGGCGCCTCAGCTGCCACTAACTCAGTGATGAAGCCGTAGAGCACTGCGGCTCTCACTCACTCACTCACCCACCATATATCTCACACTTTTCTCTCTGTATAGGTCGACCTTGCCCTGAGAGACATGTTGGAGCGCAAGGCAGCGTCTGCTGCCGCATCAATGAGTGAGGAAGATGCAGTGGGGGCGGGAGTGGCACAGGCCAGCCTGGATCTCACTGACACAATGAGTGAGGGGCTGCGGCTCAGGAGTGAGATGCAGCGGGCAGTGCAGGAGGAGCGGTGAGTCGTTCCAACATCAATCCAGGTTGTGGTTCTGCAAGTAAACCTCCAAGACCGCATGTGGGGCAGTAGCTCATCAAGTACCGTGTGAGCTGCCAATATAGCTGTTGTGTGCTTCCTGGTTGGTTGCAAGGACCCAAACTAGGGGAGCTTCGACCAGGGCACACTGGTTGCACGCTAGTCAACCAAGGCTCGTGAAGGTAAATGATTGCGTAAAGCCGCACTGTGTGCGAAACACGCACACCCCTCCCTCCATCTTCCACTCACTCACTCACTCACTCTCTCACGCACGCACGCAAGCACGCACGCATGCACACATGCATGCATGCATGCACTCTGGCGCACTCATGCGCTAACTTATCGCACTTTTCTCGCCCCCACGCCATTTGTGCAGGTATGGCGATGCAGCCAAGTTCAGAGACATGCTGGCCACCCTTGACAGACAAGCCAAGCAAGCAGCAGCGCTCGCAGCAGAGGCTGGTGCAGCTGCCGACAACCAGCCCCGCCTGCGTCTCGGACAGCGAGTGGTGCATCGCGAGCAGGGTTTCAGGGGCGTGGTGGTGGGGTGGGATGTCGGCTGCTGCGAGAGTGAGGAGTGGCAAGAGAGGGCAGGGGCAGAGGCACTGAAGGGCGGGCTCAGGTGGGTAGGCTTGCGCAGTCGGGGGTGGGAGTTGGCGGGTGGTGGGTATGTTTGTGCAGTCGGGGGTTGATAGTTGACGGGGTGTTGGGTAGCCTTGTGCATTCGGAAGGGTGGTAGTTGACCGGCCGGGAGCATGTGTGCGCACTTGTAGCAGGGAAAAGGGGTGCAGCAGCGCTCGCAGCTGAGGCAGGGGCTGCCGCCGACAACCATTTGGGGTGGGGACTTTGCTGTGAGCAAGCCTGCTGCAGAACCAACAAGCATCAAGATTTGCTTGCTTTCACGTGGTGCTGTCGCAGCCAGCCGTTCTACCACCTGCTGGTTGAGGTGTCTGACTGGGGCTACGATGCCTCACAGCCCCCAGTAGCTGCAACATATGTGCCACACATCAGTGATATCCGCTGAAAGTACACCTCACAGACTTTTCTCTGTTGCTGTTGCTGCCGCAGCCAGCCGTTCTACCACTTGTTGGTTGAGGTCTCTGACTGGGGCTATGATGCCTCACAGCCCCCAGTGGCCTACGTCCCTCAGGAGCTGCTGGCTGCACCTGAGTTTGACGACGATGGGGCCACATGGACACAGGTGTGCATGATCTTTGAAACGAATTTTCTGGATTGTAGATGTTTTGCTTGCTGAAATGCTGTTCATCTGCTGTTGCAGATCTGCTTTCCAGATTCCCTGTAGCACCCTCACTTGTCTTCTTTTGACGCAGTGTCATGATTGTCTGTCTTGCAGGGGTACAGTCCTGACGCCTTGCAGCACCCCTACAGCTACGTCCTGTTGGAGCTATCAAGGCATGATGTATTGATCGCCCATGCTTGTCCTCAAGTGATTGTTTGTGGCTTTCCTGTGGCTCTGTGTGTGCTGGCATGTGCTGTCGCAGGCCTATTGTCCTGACGCCCTGCAGCACCCCTACAGCTACGAATCCTTGTAATCTGCACCAATTCTGACTGTATGGCTGCTTGCGGATGTTTCTGGTTTGTTGCTGTCCCAGGTGTACGGTCCTGACGCCTTGCAGCACCCCTACAGCTACCCATCATCTCATGTTAGACCGTTTTTGACAGTATGTCTGGCTTTTGCTGTTACAGGTGTACGGCCCTGACGCCCTGCAGCACCCCTACAGCTACGTCCTATTCCTCGGTCAAGACGCGCGCGGCGACATGATTCCCTGCAGGCAGCTCCGGGACAAGTACGGGGCACGCAGGCGGGACGTTTTCAAGCCCGGGAGTGAGCCCAGCGACGAAGACGGCAGTGAAGAGGACGGAGGGGGTGGTGGGGGCGGCTCGGGTCCGTCTGGTGGTGGGAGCTCTGGTGGTGGTGGGGGCGGCAGGGTGAAGATACCAGGCATCGATATGTCGTCGCTGGATGATGTGTGAGGGGTGGGACTTAGAGGAGTTTGTTTGTGCACGTGTGCGTGAGCGGGAGTTTGATTGGCCTACTTTGGTGTTCTGCGCTCCAGGTTTGCGCTTCAGGTTGCTTGTTGTGAACCACCAGGTTGTGCGCATGGGCAGGTTGTGAGGAAGGCTGTAATGCAGGGTTCCCTTGTATGTGCGTGAACTGGGGAGACTTGAGGGTATCCCTGGGGGTGCAAAAGTGCAATTGTGGCGTTGCGTGCAACAGCCAGCTTGGTGAAGCAGTGGTGAGTAGGTTTTCAGCATCATGTCATCAGGAACGGAGATTGCCCATGGCCACGTCTGATGTTGCTGTGGTGTGAGCTTGCTTCGTACTTGTATGCTACTGACATGTCAGCGTTGTGCCACGATCATGGCATGCATGGAACTCCATGCATGGCGCGCTTTGAGTGTGCCTGTAGCAGCAGCCAACTACAAGGTGGGGGTCCTCAAATTTGCCCACAGGTTAGGATCTCACACTGTGAGTCCCGCACACCAGGTTTAAAGACGCAAAAATCACTTAATACATTTGAAAGTCAACAGTTTTCATTTTGACGAGCATCCGTTGGGTTTGGAGCGTGATATGGCGACAGCAGCAGCACTGCTGCTCATCATCAGTGTCCCTCAAATTTGCCCACCCTGAATATGCAGCACAACGAGCTTTTGAAGGCTGGAATATTTCCCATATAATAATTGTAATACTTTTGACTCTTAAGATCAACACCTGAGGGCCTCTGAAAGCCTCCCTCAAGGCCGCTGACGTACCTGTGCAGTACTGCACAGTAACAGCGGCAGCAGCTGCTGGTGCCCTGCCAAGCCCTGATGTTGCTTCTTTCCATCTGACAACACTTCCCTGCAGTTTGACCCAGCTGTCGGATCACTCACAAGTGCCCAATTGCAGTTTGCAGGCTGCTGGACAAGGCTGGTGCAGTGATTACTCACACATTTTGACCGGAGTGTGTGCCCTAAACTGTTGCAAAAAATCAATTGTTGATGTCAAAACGTTATAGTATCATTCTTTTCGCGCCTCGCGACTCTCCCTAACATAGCGGACCAAGTGTGTGATCACCATCTGCTGCTGCTCTTATGAACCTCGTGTCTGGTCAAATCTGATATTACAGATCATCTTCTACGTATACATATACACACTATCCAAAAGGGCAGGGCCTGTGGCTGCCTGTACTCGCCAAACAGCTGGGTGGGCAAATTGGTGGGGCGGGCAAATTTGAGGACCCCCACCTTGTACAGGTCAGCATACAAAATTACACGCATGCTCTTCTTTTGTAAAGTGTTGCTCTCTGTTTTTCTAGGGAATTCTCGGGCCCCCTGCTTAAAAAACAATCACTGTCTCATGGGACTGACTGAGTCAGTCTCAAATAATCCCTCCCCCTGTCCCAGCTATTATTGTCAACCCTCAAACCCAACTTCGTTTTTACCAGCGCCGGACGGGGAAATATCATGTTTGTGTCTCCTATGATTGTTTACACTCGCTGGCTTGCTGCTGGTTTCCAGCACAAATGCATGCGGCCGTTGAGGCACATATGGCTCAAGCTTGCCCGCCCGCCTGCGTGAGAGCGAGAAACATATGCTGTACACTCAAAAGCTGCTTCTGTCATGCACGCATATGTTTCTGACGGTGATCGAGAAAGTTGATATAACCGTGACAGCCTTGACCTGTTTGACTGCCTTGCTCTATGCCTTCTGAAACGAACCTCAGGCCCTGAACACTTCCATTTGACGATCGAGGTGCATTGACTCCAGTAGTGCCGCACTTGCAGGGCAGCCAGCACTACTCACCGTCGAGCTTCCAGTGCATTGGTTGAGCACACCTCCTTCGCTATCTTTCGATCAGCCCATCATGTGCATACCTTTCAAGCAACGGCTCGGCTTGGTGCTCGTGGTGGTTGCCTGCTGCAGTCTTGCAACTGTCGCAGCTGCAGCGTGCCACTCCGGCTGCAGCGATGCCTTGAATACCTATTTCTTCTCTGTCAGCAAGCCAGCGTTGTCTGTTGCTGGTGCTGGCCGTGAGGAGACAACAAGGATTCTACTGCAGCTGCGCCAAAGTGACATCTCCAACACCATGCCCATCGTAACCGCATCAAAAGAAGGAGTGTTGCACAATGTCGTGCATACGTGGCGGTTCCTCCAGGTGCGGGTCCCTCCCTCAGCCCTGTGTACACAGGTGCCCCAAGTTGGGGCTCCCAACAACCAACCTCAGGGGAACTGCAGGTCACACTCTCTCAGCAGGAGAGACTGGCAGCTGGTCTGAGACAGGCTAACCGATTGCAAGTATCAAGCAGTTAGAGATTGCATGAAGTTGCATCACATCTTGAGCCCTTATCAGTCTGCTGTTGCATCATGCTTCTGACCTTGCAATCAGTTGGTGGTTGCCTCTCAGAGGCCTACTAGGTAGTACAGAGTCTGCAGGCAACTGTGATAGAGCTCGCACCATCATGCACCAGAAATGGACATGTTGGCACAACAAGTGACATAACTGCAGTGTCCCCATGTGTGTGCTGCAGAACTTTGCTCTCCAAAGCACCGCCGTGACCACCCTCAACGAGAAAGCTGCTGGGCAGCCCCGAAGGTACCCTGCCTACTCCATCAAGGCAGCATCCGCCCTGCGACCCACCACACCCGCAACAGCAGCTACGGCAACATCCCGCCACCTGCTCGATGCCCCCAGCACCAACCTGGCGCAGCTCCCTACCCACACCGCGCCCACCAACGTCCTGCTCCTCTCTACTGGGTCAGCCGTCGGTGCTGTGGCCGACATCATGGACGTGAAGATGCTGCAAAGTGGAAACAACGCCGAGCCCACCATCACCCTGACCCTCGACGTGGTGCACAAGCCCCACACCGTTAGCGAGCTGCAGGAACACCCCGAACAGACTCTGGACAGCCATGCGCACTACCACTACTTCCTGCCTGCCGGTGTCACCCTTGATACTGCCAAGTTCCTGGCCCTGCTGAAGACCCCTGGGGCAGGCCGCCTTGCAGGTGGGTTGTGCTGAGGGCAGCAGCAGCATTGCTGGGGCCGGGGCATTGGTTTGTCCTGCAGCTCAGTCGCTGTCTTGAAGCATTGGTTTGGGGTGCGTGCGCAGCTGCCCGCTGTGACTGTGGGTGTGGTCACGGCCCACCAGCAGACAACTGCGCTGCCACTGCCTCTGCCCATGCCTTTGCTCTTCAGTGCGGCCCAACATGTGAGCGCATGGACCATAACAAGGCACAACAAAAGGCTTGCAAACTGCGACGGTTGCCCTCGACTTACTGATGCTGTGGCACTTGTTTTTTCTGCACCCCGCAGATCTCCATGTGTTTGCCAAAGGAGGAGTGAGTTCTTGTCAAGGTTTCCTACGCAGTACGCTGTACATCTAATCCCCCTGCATGGCATAGTATGTCGAGCAGGCGGTGGGTGTCCTCTGCATGGCCGAAGCAGCAACGTGCATGGGGGGATTGCCCCACACCAGCTCAGCAGTGCATTGCAGCGACTCAGTGTTGGTTTTTTTTGGTGATCGGCCTCCTTCTAGGGTTCAACACTGGGATGGCGCACAACACTGATATGTTGTCATGCCAACTGACTGGTGCTGATGTTGTTGCACGTGTTGTATGTTTGCCCTCCCCTGCTCCGGACAGTGCGGGTAAGTACCTTGGTTGCTCCCGGAGCAGGGCCTGCCTTTGGATCACTGCATGGACTGACAGCCAGCTGTGGCCCGTTGGTCGGTAGCATATGCGTTGGGTGTGTTGCATGCATGTTTGGTGGCTTGCATGTCTGGTGAGTTGCTACTGCATCAGTTGTTTAGAGCATGAGGCCCTGGCAAAGAACAAGGTGTCTGGCCAGCCATAGACACCAACAGCCATGACAGCAGGGCTCAAATGTAATGATTGCATTTCACTGATGTGTTACCAGGGCCTGCCAGAGTTGCCACCAACATCATCGGTCGTGGCGGACGTCTGCTTAGACTGCACTGCTCTGTGTGAGACATTTATGGTGTTGTTGTTGTATGCTACAGTGACTGCGAACTTGAACAAGAGACGTGCGTCCCGGACCCAAACAAAGAGGGCCAAGAATGCAAGTAAGTTGTGAGTTTGTTGCATGTGCTCAGGCCACTTGAACACACTTTGTACATCAATGCACATTGCTTCAGTCTGGGGTGTGCCAAATTGCCTTGCATTTACCCGCATAGGCAGAGTCAGCTTGCCAGCTAGCTGGGTGCACTCATCTGCCTTTCTATACAGCAGCATCGCCCTTCTGACAGCACACCTGCCCCCTATCCCCCCCTTGAGGGTTGCCGTAGTATCCAATGGCAACCTGAGTGATGTTTTTGAAGACACTGCCGAACACGGCCCTGGCAGATAACTGTCTTGGCACAAAACCCATGCCTCTTGTTTTGCTTGCAGTGACGTGCCCTGTGATCGCCAACCAGTATGTGATGACAATGGACAATGTTTGTGCCCGGGACAGGTGCGTTGGCGTTATTGCCTGAACTTACTTTTTGAGCTGCGCTTGGCAGCGCATTGCACAGGGCGTGTCCAATGTTATGCACTGATGAGCATCACCCTTCACCTGGCAGCCCAGCCTTTTGGTGGACTGCACAGTGCCAGGATGCTTCCCTGCCAACTGACTCCTGCTGATGCTGTCATGTATGCTGCGTGTTGTCCTCTTGTGCGCATCCCAGTGCGATCTCCTGTAAGTACCTGGTTGTACTGGTAGTCACATGTCTGTGCTCCCCGGTGCTGCACTTCGCTTGGCGCACACTGCCTAGCCAGCCATGATGTTACTATGGGGCCTGCCTGCTCTGCTGCACTAGATGGCTTTATTGGTCGCAGTGCACGCCTGCTTGATTGCACAATACTGCATTTGAGGCACACTTTCGATGCTGATGGTCGCTGCAGGCTGTGCGAAGCCACCCCTGAGCGGAAGCAACAGGCCGTTGACGCTAAGCAGCCTGTGCGCTGCGACCCCGCAGACCCGGGAACAGAATGCTCGTAAGTTTGTTCCTTGTGCTCAGGCTACTGTGCCACACTTTGCCTATCACTGTACATTGCATCTCTCTGGGAGCGTGCTAGTGCCACTGGCACAAAATGCATAAGTTGCCCAACCGTCATACAGGCAAGAACAACTTGTCAAACAGCTGGGTGCACATATGCCTTTCTCTGCAGCGGCAGCAGCAGCAGCACCCTAACAGCAGCACACTGGTATCGTATGTCCCAATGGGGTTCCACAAATCATGTACTCAGCGGCACTCTGGGTAATCTTGGGCACTGCCAGAGCACAATTATGGCAGTCAACCGTCCTGGCACAAGATCCTCGCTGTTGCAATGCTGTGCTTGCAGGAACAAAAGCTGTCCTCGTCAAGGAAGATGCAACGGAAAAGCGGCTGATCCATCAGCTTGTGTGTGCCCTGCGACCCCACTGCCAGTGTGTGTGTATCCGGGCAAGTCTGTAGGTAAGGGTGTGATAGTGGCAGAGTGCACATTGGCAAGACGCGCATGGGCATCATCAGCAGCACCCAATAATCGGCAGTCAGAGAAGATAGGCTTGCAGATGTTTGTAGCTTGCTGTGACTACTTTGTCCCTAGCATGACTAGCATGACTTGACCGTATCACAACAGGCAGAGTCATCGCCACCACTGCCAGTGTTGGCACCCTACCTCTTTATGGTGCTGTCCATATCACTGTTAGACAAGCAAGCACAGGCTGGGTTCCAGACCCATACAGTGTCTCACAGGAGCAGCTGCCAATGCAGCATGTCTTGCACAGTGCACTCACTGGTATCTTGTGCTGCTGGCTGTGCAGGGCTGCTGTGGGTCACTGCGACATAGCTGAGAAGTGTGTCAACGAAGCCTGCCCTGCCAACACATTCAAGCTCAACGGAGCTAAGTGCCCATGGTAAGCAGCTGAGAGGCTTAACAGGCAAACAGCTGGTCGGGGCCCCGGGCCCAGCTACTAGCCCTAGTAGGGCCCTGCATACAGAACAGGCTTCATGGCTTGAGAGCCGCATGCAGAGTGGGTCCAGTGCCAGCGCACAGGGGTGCCTTGCCCCAGCAACACTACGAGGTGGTCTCGATGTTGTGGGTGCATCAGCTGCACCAGCTACAGCTGCTCATGTCAACAGAGTTGTGCCAGCATGAGGCTTCTTTCAGAAAGTGTTGACATCACACGCCCAGCACAGCTATCACAGGGTTTCTACATGCATCACATATGGCTGACACTTACTGCATTATTCTACATGCGGTGCAGTTGGCAGCAGCAGACAATTTTTAGTGCTCGTGCTTGGTAGCTTGCTGCAGGCACCAATAGCGTACTCTTTCACGTGTTGTCCCGCAGGTACCCCAGTGGCCATGGTAGGCATGGCCCCTACAGTGTCGACCTCAGCAGCGCCCGTGCCGTGAAAGTCAGCGCTGAAGAGGCCGCTGCCCGTCTGAGCAGCGCCCCCGCCTACCTCAGGGAGTGTGGCCAAGTTGTGAAGGCACATGCATCAGTGGGATGTGCGCCCTGCGGTGGGACCACCCGCCTGCTGCGGCATCCACAAGAAGACCCACTACGAAGTGGAGGAGGCAAGGCAGTTGGCGGCAGTAGATGGCGCTAAGCAGGGCACCACACAGGCTGAAGGCCACTGGGAGGGCCCTGAGTGGTATTGCTGGGATTAGACCCTGGCTGATTGTATGAAGAGCTGGAAAGAGCGAAACTTGACATGAAAAGACGTGTGTTGCATGTTGCGTGCCACACGATGTGTCGGCAACCTGGGAGGTCAAAACCCTTCAGTTGCATCGTCTGTTACTGTTTTGCTGGTGGAATGTGCCCTTAGGAGGCACTGGGCTGTGGTGACTGAGGCGTCTGCATGGTTGGGCGAAGCACTCTTTCATTCAGTCAGTGAGGCGTGGGCCACGTTTGCTGCAGTGCGGTGACTGCTGAAAAACAGTCAATGTTGGCAGGAGCAGCAGCAGTACATGGTCCTCATAAGGTCTATTGACCAATGTATGTCAACCGGCGGTTGTTGATATGGGCACTCTGTTGACCTTGCCAACATAAACCCTGGCTACTTGATTGTTGTGGGAATATGTGGTTGACAGGTGAATCAAGAAATTGCGTAGTAGGTTGCATGAAATGTACTACAGAAAGGCCTACCTGGGAGGTTGAATTAGTAATAACTGAAGCCCATCCGATGGGCAACTGAGTCAGTTGCATCGCCTGTTGCTGGTTTTGATGGGTTCCATTGTCGGCGGCTTTTGGGCGGTTGTGACGGAGGTGTCTGCCAGTTTGTGTGCAGCACTCTTTCAGTCAGTCAGTGAGTCTGTTAGGACTGATTTTGGCTCCTGGCTGATTCCTACTTGCGGTTGTGTGTTGGTGGTGAGAGTAGCTTGAGCAGCAGTGGGTGAGTATGCCACATGACGATGGCTAGGTGTCAAGTGGTCAAATGGGCATAGCAGTTGTATGATGTGCCTGTTGAGTTTCTGACTGTGCGAGGGTCATGTGCCGGGTGTGTGCCTGGCAAGGCACGCCCGAAGTCACCCACATGTGGAGTGAGTGTCTGCTGTCCAAGAGCAGCAGTTCAAAAGGGATGCAGAATCCCCAGGCGCAAGCAAATCCCCTTGCAGTACTCCACGAGTGTAACACCTTGAGACCCTATGTGCTGTTGATAATTTGGCAACAGCCTTCCAGCAACCAGCCGGCTTGTCATCCAGCATTGACGGTGACCTGCACGCTACAACAGCTTGCACAACCTGTACAACATTCTGGGCGTCCTGTCTGCTCAGCAATCAGGTGCTGTATGCCATACAGTGACTTTGAAAGTCACTGCCAGGTGTGGCCCTAGTGGGCGCTGCCTTTACATGTATCTCATACAGTCAGAGCAGGAGGCCCGAGAGTAACACAAGGTGCATCATTTTCAATACGTAGATTTTCCAAAAAAATCGCCTCTCTTGGCACGTGTTACGTTTGCCTTACAACACTTTAGACCAGCTTCTGACACCCTCCAACATCAGCCGGCGGGCAGTAACATAGCTTGCCAGCAACAAAAGGATGAAACAGAAGGCTTCACCCCAGCAGCAGCTGAAGTCCGCAACAACAAACCCTCAACAACACAGCCACAGAACAACGCACCGCTGGCTGCTTCAGCTGCAGCAGAGCAAGGGATGACAACCACACCACAAAAAAGCGAAATGCCTGCTCTCCACCAGCCAAAAGCTTCATAAAGTGGAAGCATTGCTGCAAGTGCAGTGCAAGCATGTAGGGTTTAGGGTCGTGTGACAACCCCAGCCCCTAAACCCTAGCTGCAGAAAGCAATTGCATCACCTCACTGTACAGGCACAGCTCAAAACCCCCATTAGCAAATCAGGGCAGCCGATGCAATCACTGTGTTGCAGGGCTGCTACTACCAGCAATGCACAGGGTTCAGCTATACAGTCAGCTGGCATTCGACAGCTGGCGCGTGCAGGGTTCAGGATTTTCATCCTTACCCTGACCCTGAATCCCACAGCTAGCTGTCAGGCAAACACCCTGGGTGCTCTACAACGCCTGAGAGTAGCTGCCCTTTCGACAGAAACAACACCATCACCGCATAGAATGCGCTGTACACATAGCATCCGACTACACACAGTCCTGCAAGACATTGACTCCAGACATAAATCAATACTTGACTTGCAGCAAGCTCACAGGAGCTCAGCACAATGCAGACATACTCTGCAACATCACCCGCTCAAGGCACCAGCCCACCCTACATACAAAGCGCTGGCACATGTGTGACACCAGTCACCCAACACAACTTCCAACTGCAGGCTGCTGCTGGGAACACTGCTGCTGCTGCTGCCAACAGCTCTCCTGTGCTGCAGCTGCTGGTGCACATTCAGATACAGGCAGCTAAGCACCGTGCACAGTGACTGCACAATGCAGACAGCTATGTAACCCTGTTGACACCAGCTCGACATTCCCCCTGGAGGCTGCTGGGAACAATGCTGCTGCTGCTGTCAGATGCTCTGCTTTGTTGCAGCGAGTGACACTGCTGCTGCTTCCAATGCTCTCTCCAACTGCAGCGAATGGTGCCGCAGCTGCTTTGATGCAGCATTGCTGCTGCACAGTCCCGCCCTCTCTAGTGTTGGCGGCCTGCACTGATCACACTTGTGTGCCTGCTATTTCAGCACTCCAGTGGACTGCAGTACTGCTGGCTGCCAAGTGCATGAACCTCCGACTGACCCCTGAAGACAGCCTAAGGCAGCAGGACGAAGCAGCAGCACATCATTCAGCAGTAATGTACATAGTGCATGCAATATACAGCAATGCATCTTTCAGTGGAAGGGGCCCTAAGAAACACTGCATTAGCCTGTCACCTCTCAAATCTCGAAGAAGGCCCAAGCAACCAGCATGCATACACACAGGATATGTTGTTGATCACACAGCGGCAGTGTCAGCACGCTGTCATCTGGGCGTACACCCAACACTTTAAACCGCACAGCCCCTAGATCCTAACCCTAGCACTGGCCCAAAGACACCCACTCTCACCTCTCTACCCC
This sequence comes from Desmodesmus armatus, assembly GCA_007449985.2. NCBI lineage: Eukaryota > Viridiplantae > Chlorophyta > Chlorophyceae > Sphaeropleales > Scenedesmaceae > Desmodesmus > Desmodesmus armatus. The sequence goes on from VIIQ02000559.1 coordinate 672,261, forward strand.
CTGAAGGCGCAACTCTGACTGTTCTGCCATCCCCACAGCCTCCCCTTCGTATCCGGCACGCTGTTCTGCTGCGTCGGCGTAAACATACACGTCGGCGCAGCATCCCACTCCACCAACGGCGCAGGCGCAACGCCCCGCAGCGGCGGCACCCGCCGGTAAGCGCAGCTTTGCCCATTTTGCCAACCCCACAACCGGCCCAGGTCATCTAAGACGCTGGTCTGAGGGGTGGGGACCCCCCAGCAGGTGGGGGAGGATTGCCAAGTGGTGGCGGAGTAGGAGACGGGCTGTGCAGGTGCCACTGCTGCTGCCCGGAACACGCAGCTGACGCCCTTCTCCCAGCCCCAGAGGCGGCCTGAGGTGTCGGCCACGCTGTTGAGGCTTGTGGGCGCGCGTGTGCAGGTTGGGGCCGTGGCGTAGGGCTGCGGTATGGAAAGAGTGAGGGCAGCAACATGTGAGAGAGTGAGGGCGGGAAAGCTGTGAGGATTGGGTATTGTAATGGACGTGAAGTGCGTGTGGGGTTGGCTGTTGCAAACATAACAGACAGTCTTTGGTGTTGCAACCACGCTGAGACACACTCACACACAGTATCAACATGACAGGCAGTGTACATCGAGATATTTCAATTATGACACCAAGACGATGACACCAGATAAAACGCGTACCTCGTTTGGTGAGAAGGGTGGGAAGGCAGGGGCCGGACTGATCCCCGCCCCGTTAGGCACTACAGGCTCCCCAGAGGACGGGACCTCCAGTGGGACCTGGGGCACCAGAGGCACTTCCGGACCACGGGTGACGGCACCAGGACCAGCGGTGACGGCGACGGGAGCTGCAGAGCACCATCCGGTGAGGGCCGACCGCACCCGGGGTGTCTGCGATCATCTGTGGGTTGTTGGGCGCAGCAGCGGCTGCAGCGGCGTCGGCAGGGCGCCGGGGGCGGGACCAGCGGTGACGGGGAGGGAGAGGGGTACGGAAGCTGAACCTCATTGAGGTTGGGAGAGGGGCTTGGGGACCTTCTTCTGCGCCTTCGGGGTTTAGGGCTGGGGCTGGGTAAAACCGCCTGGGGCTCCGGGGGAGGCGGTACTGCAGGCTCCACTACTGTCGGTGAGGGCGAAGGTGAGGGTGCAGGAGGCGGGACTGGGATAGGCACCGGGCTGGGGCTTGGGACGGGCGGCGGCAGGAGCAGCGCTGGGTCGGGAGAGGGGCTGGGGCTGCGGCGGGGCGGGGACTCCTCTTGGGCCTTGGGCTGGGCTAGGGCTTATGCCGAGGCCGATAAGTGGGCTAGGGCTGGGACTTGGGCTGGGGGATGGAGATGGTTTCGGGCTGGGTAGGATGCTTGGGGGTAAGCCTGTTGGGAGAGGTGTTGGGCTGGGGCTGGGGCTGCGCCGCCTGCGCCTACGTGGCCTGGGACTCGGGCTTGGGTCTGGGATGATGTCGATGTTTGCGGGAGTAGGGGACAAGTCCCCGACTGGTGGCCTCCAAGGGCGGACCGGGGGAGGGGGTGGCGGGGGTGGCCGCGGGGTGGGGGTGAGGGCGGTGGGGGAGGTGGCGGGGGTGGGGGTGAGGGCCGAGGGGGCGGCGGTGAGGGTGCGGAGGGTAGCTGCTGCTCTCCAACATGCTGCACCTGCTCAACTGCCACTGGCACTCCCAGAAGATCTGAGAGCGGCTTGCTCAAAATATCTCCTGAGCTCGTCTCGATCTTCTTGATAATTTCCGCCTGGGCTGCAGGATCTGCTCCCGGTACGTCAACAGTAATGCCTGTGCTGATCGTATTGGGTCCGGGGGTTGCTTGCAGCAGCAGCCGAGTAGACGTCCGATTGGCCGCCGCTGCTGCTGCTGCTGCGGCGGATGCTGGCCGCAGCTGCTGCGGCGGCGGCGGCTCACTCACGCTGCTGCTGCTGCCGCTGCGAAAAAAAGCCGCAACTTTCCGGGCGATTCTGTCCATCAGGCCGTTCGACAGCCCCCCGCCAGGGTCCGCACCCTCTATAGGGACGTTGATGGTGATATTGGTAGAGATGTGGTACATAGCCTGCCCAGACAGCAGCAGCCGGCCCTTGGGCGGTGTTGGCTTGCAGGCCACGTCCCCAACTTTGATGGCTGAGGCTGGTAGGTTTAGGGCTTTGCTGTACGCGTCTGCTACTGTCTGCCGGAAGCGCTCCACGCCCTGCAAGTAGCAAGCAGCAGGAAGGGTTGGGGATAAGTGATGATGCTTAGTCAACCATGAAACAGTTGAAATGCTTGCAGTCTCTATGCTGGGTAGCCAGCCAGGATACGGCTCTGTGCTTTTCTCACACATCACTGCTGCATGCCTTCCTCACACATCACTGCTGTGCGCCTTCTTCACACATCACTGCTGTGCGCCTTGCTACACAAATCATGCTGCCTGCCTTGCTACACATATCACTGATCTGTGCCTTCTTCATACAATACTGCTGCATGCCTTGCTACACAAGTAACTGCTGTGCACTTTCCTCACACAACACCCCTGAGCGCCTTGCTCCACACCGCCCCACTTGATGCACTAATTGGCCGCTGAAGAGACAGTCATGCTAGGCATCGCATTTAATCATGACATACTCACCGTTGTGTTGCTGAACCAGCTCGTACAATTCTCAACCTGGCCTGTACCGCCCGGCCCACTCCCCCGATCCTGGTGAACCTAAACCCTGAGCTCCTGATACTAAACCCTAACCCTCTCACTCACCGTTGTATTGCTGAACCAGCTCGTACAATTCTCAACCTGGCCTGTACCGCCCGGCCCACCAGCTGCCAAATCCATAGTGAAGTTCGTCGGCTTGAAAGCCGGCCCAGCAGCAGCAGCAGCAGACGCGCCACGCCGCCCGTACGTCACGCCCGCCCAGATGCCAATCCCAACCCCCGCCAGTGCCAGCAGCAGCAGCAGCGCCCAGAAGAGGCGCTTGTAGTTCACCTTGCTGTCCTTGACTGGCTTTTTGTACGCGGGTTTCGTGTATGGGTCAGCGCGCTGGGGCTGCTGGTAACTGCTGCTGTAGTCCTCCCATAGGCTGACCTGCCATACACACCACGGTCGTCATAACGAGCCGTGTCGCCGTACGCTGCTGGGGTGTATACGTTGTCGCTGCGGCTGCTGTCGCGGTAATCGTAAAGCGGAGCTGCATCTGGCCGCAGCTGCTGCTGCTGCTGCTGCTTGAGGGCTTTGCCTGGGGAAGCTCCCAGTGCTGCTGCTGCTGTGGTTGCTGCTGCGGGAGGCTCCCGCTTGGGCGAGGGAGGTGCCTCGACATCTGTTTGCTTCCGCCGGATACCTGTGGCAAAGACGGCCCAAATGACAGCAACAGGAACAGTTTGAGTTACAGGCTTTGGCACGCCAATGCCGTGCAAGCCACGGGGTCATGGGGGCAACAGGTGGGGTAGCTTGGCTTGAATGGTCTGTTGTTGACTATAAACATGTGTGTGCAAGCCAGCGCTGACATGAGAAGAGCTGCTCGGTCACATACTCCTCAGGGCCCAATTACATCGTGATGTAATCCCCTTGCAAGCTGCAGTGTGATACTAAAGAATTACCATGGAACTCTGCTCCCTTGTGGATTGCTTGACTCTGTGCTGAGCTTATTGCTGCAAGCATAGCTGTAACTGTCACATAAGCAACAGGAGAGCATCACACTGTTGTAAAGGAGGCCGACGCCTGGCGCCTGGCTGCAAAGGTGTGAGAGGTGTCTAACACGCAAAGGTGTGAGAAGTGTGAGAAAAGACGCAGCAGGCTTACTCACCAAACAGAGAACCCAAAAACCCAGGCTTGCCCGACACTGCTGCTGCGCCAGCAGCACCTCCTGCTGCCGCTGCTGCCGCCGAGCCGCCTTTGCTCCCTGCCGTAGCAGCAGCACTGCTGCCTGCCTTGCCTGCTGAAGTGCTGCCGCTGCTGCCGCCCAGCACACCCGCCCTCCCAACGAAGTAGCACCAGGAGCTGCAGAGCTGCTGGCAAAGGGGTTAGTAGGAGTACTACTGCTAGCAGCAGCAGCACCGCCTGCGCTCAATGCCCCTGCTGCGCTGCCGTCCCGATATGCCATACTGCGGCCGCCTGCTGTGCTGTTCATGGTCCGAAGGCCGGAGGAACCCAAATGCTGCCTGTGTTGTCCCTAGCACCGGCAGACACGTCAGCGGCTTGGATCTCGTCCGCTGCGTCCTCTGGGAGGGACCCCCGCCGACGGAACTCAGTCTCTGCTATGCCGACGGGAGCTCGGGGGGAGCTCTGCGCGCTGCCAGCGCTGCTCTGCGGCTTCCTGCGAAGGCGTGACTCGCCGCCCGTTAGCAATGCTGGCCGCACCCCGCCTCCCATGCCCGGGAACGTGCTGCCGCTGCCTGGGAGGTCAGCACCTGACGCGTCAGACGCCCTGCCTGTCTGACTGGGGGACTCTGGCATGACCGGCGAAGGTGGCAGGCTAGAGTCTGAGAACCGAGTACCCCTAGGCGGCGAAGACGGCTTCGGCAAGCCCCCTAAGGACCCTCCCATAAGGGGCGACGGCTGCATGCTTCCCCCGCCCATCAGGGGAGACGGCTGCAGCGACCCCCGGTCCATTAGCGGCGACGGCTGCATGCTGCTGCTGCCTTCTGCACCGGGTAAGTCTGCATTAGGGGACGGCGTGCGAGACCTCCAGAGCAGCGACGCCCTTGCGCCTGCTCCTGCTGCTGCCCCTGCGCCCGCTGCTGCTGCTGCTGCTATGCCTGGTGTTGGGGAGGACCGCAGGCTGCTATCCCCTGGCTCAGAGGTGCCGAGGCCCCCGCTGCCTTCGCCCGTAAGGCTGCCTTTCGGCGTGGGTATGGATCGCAGCTTTACATACTCCCGCACCAGCTTTGCCCGGTCTTTCAGCGCGCTGCTTCTAGGGCTTGACCCAGTGCTATCCCCTGTAGGGCCTGCTGCTGCTGCTCCGGCTGCGGGGGCGGCATCGCCAGGGCTTTGAGGGGTCCACTCAGACTGAACCCCAGAGCCTGCGGTGCTGCTGTAGCGGCGCATACCTGCCGCGCCCCTGCTACTACTGGGCGGGAGACCCCCGGTGCTTGCTGCTGCCAACGGGAGGCCCCCGGTGGGCGTTGTAGCCCTGCTGCTTGCGGCGGAACCGGCTGCGCCTTGGCGCCAGCGCATACCTGGCTCCGGACTGGGGCCGGCGCTGCTGAGGCCGGCAAGGCCGCTGCTGTTCCCGCCTTTTTCCGAGTCGAGGGCGTTCCAGACTTCGTCTATCTCAACTGACGGCAGTGTGTCGATGGGCTCCTGCCTGCTGCCGGCCCGAGGAGCGAACACGGATGAGGATGCCGGCCCGCGGTTGAAGCTGCTACCAAGGGCAGCAGGGGGTGGAGCCGCTGTCGCGCTGGAGAAGGGTGTGGCAGCAGTAGCTGAGGATAGCGCTGTTGCGGCAGTAGCGCTGGAGACTGCTGTAGCAGCAGAGGGCTGCTTCATGGATGTCTCCCTGCTGCCGGGGTTGTCGCTGCAGCTGCTCATGAGCCGTCTGGGGGGACCGGAGCTGCTGCCAGCCCCGCCCATGGCCGCTGCTGCGGAAGAAGCCGAGCCTGGCTTATCATCCTTGCCGGGTCCTGAACCACCCCAGAGCTGCCTTGGGTCAAACCGGCCGAGGCTGCTGCTGATGCCGCCTCTCAGCGGCGACACCGTCCTTGTCCCGCTGTCCGAAGCAACTCGTGTATCCTTATTGCTGCTGCTGGTGCTGCCAGCTCCTGCAGCGAAGGGGTTCGTCAGTCGACTGCTGCTGGCACCCCCGCTGTCGGACCCTGCTTTCCTGCTGCCTTCTGCTGAGGCGCCAGTGGATTTGTCTGCATCGCCACTGGACCCTGACAGCAGACGCCTCGAACCCTGCAGGAAGGACGCCGTTGGGCGAACGGCATCAGCATTGTGCTGGGGTGAGCAGCAGGAACCAGCTGTAGCTGTGTGACAAATCCACCAACCTGCGGGCCCTGGCCCTGTGTGACGGACTCAGATCCGCTGAATGCATGCAAAAACTTCTAAACGTGCTTGCGCAGACTGGGCATGCAGGGAAATGTGTGCGGTCCAGGCCATTTATCTTCAGATGATGGGACTGCGGGTAGCTCGCATCTGAAGCTTCCAGCTGACCGGCACTCACCTTCTTGCCACCTGTTAGGCTTGAAAACATGTCTTCTAAGCGTTTAGACGCCGCATCATGAAGGCACGCGTTGCTGCTGGAAACACGGCTGGGAGGCCCGCATGCACTGGCTTATGCTTGTTGGATACTTAATGGTGGTAACCTTGTGAAATGAAAGCGCAGTAGACTCTTGCAAACGATCTCCGGGCCGGGCACACCCGTCACTGCCGTTTTGCTTCGTCCCTTCACCTTCCGCGGCAGTAGCTGGCACACAGCACGTCGCAGATCACATTCAGCACTGTGCATCGTGATCGTGCCCATTGATAGTGATATTCATTGTCATTGTGCAATTCATTGCGTCGATGAAACCGCCATCGAAGGTCCCAGATCGCTTGGCTTGACACCAGTGACGCTGCCGGGCTGTATCTGCAGCCAAAAATGGAAGTTCCGATGCTTGATAGGTGGAGCTGCGTCTGCCAGCATAGACTGCCTGCAGCACTGCTGTAACTGCAGGTGGAGGAGGGTGAGCAACGTTTGTTGCAACCTGCGTTGAAGTGTGTTTCCTGTAGACTTGCAGTTTCTGCGTAAAATCCACACAGCTGGTTACTGCTATGGATGTATTTTCAATCTGTGGTGCTGTGGGTGGTGCTTGCCTTCATTCACCACAGCATGTCAGGCGTCCGCAAGGGCGAACAGCTGGCAAAGCTCAACAAGTGCCAGGCTATAATAGCAGCATTGTACTTTTCACCACAATTCACAGTTGAGCACACAGCTTGTTGCCCATTGAAAGCACTGCAGAGTAGCGCCAAGTGCAACGGCCCCTCGTCATTGACTGCTCATCGCGTCAACAGCTGTGCTGTGATGTGCTGTGCTGGGCCTCTATCAACCTTTTCCAATCTGAAGCAACAGAATCCCCTGTCCTCCATGTGTCCGTCAGCCCATGAAGCTGACGACGGCGGCCAGACATGTGTGCTTGCCATGGCATGCGGTATGCATGCATGCATATGCTGCAGGCACCAGCAGTGTACGCTCATCTGCATATTCAGCTGCATGTTTACAACCCATGGCCGCCAACTGCATGTTGATCTGTGTGTTTACAGGCCACTGCGCGTCTGGTGGCGCAGATCGGGCTCTTAGGATGCCACGTGGCGCAGTGGTCAACTCTGTAGTACACTGGTGGTTTGTTACCACACACTAGGTTCATGCTGCAAGGCTTCACCTTCAGGCTCTAACACCAGCTTGCACACAGACACCTCGCAAGCACCTACACAGCCACTAGGCTAGCGACCAACGCGCCCAAGGTACCATGCAAAAAAGCTGCTCGCATGGACGCAATATGCTGTAGGCTCAAGCTGCATTCCTGCGCCGCGTTGAACTTTCCCCAGCAAAACAATTCCACATAATGCTGCCAAAAAACCCAACAGCGTGCAAATTGCACAGAATGTCCTCAGCCTCTGGTCACACACCGCTGTGATAACCACACGCTGTGGTTGGTAGCCACACACCACACACACAAGTGGGTGCCAACAGGTGGTGCTGCAGTTGTTGCAGCTGCCAGCCCTGAACATCTAACAAAATCATCACCCCAGTATCAGCGCAAGATCACCTCCGCCGCAGACAAAACATAGCTGGCACCACTTCAAGAAACCACCCATGCTTTGGGCACATATGGCAATCATAAGCCATCCTGGGTGCAGCATGCATGGGGCAGCCCACAGTTGCTGGTGGCAGAGCTGGCAGCAGCTTCTCACTCAAAATGAGACTGTCACATCACCAAGGGATGAGTACGGTACTGGAGGGAGCACCAACTATCTGCATGCGTGCCTACTAGTGATACAACACACTTTCTACCCCACATATTCAGTCACTAGGTCGAGAAGCGTGAGCCTCCCAGATACATGCTGAAACTGAAAACATCACGTGCTGATATAATGACTGCTTTGCCAATGCCGAGCTAGGAAACACTTCAAAATCTAGGGTTTGCTGACTCAACACTCACACATGTGCACAGCCAACTTGGCACCAGCTTTCAACAGACTTGAGAGACCAGCTACTGGGTTAGGAACAACCCAATGCAACACTGACCATGCCGCTGCAGCTTTGCGCTGCTTGGCAGGCTGCTGCTGCTGCTGCTGCTGCTGCTGCTGCTGCTGCCGGTCCTTGCACCAAAAGCTCTACCAGCGGTTGTATGCAACACATGGACTGCCACGGAAATGTGACAGCTTGTTTGCGCTGCCCGCTTGCTGCAAGGGCAATCTCAACTTGCAACTACAGGGTGGTGTGCCGTTCAGAAGGCCTCAAGTCTATCTCTCAAGCCTTGCTTGCCTGCACAGACCAACACAGCAGCAGCAGCAGCAGCAGCAGCAGCAGGGATGTTGATGCCAAGCTTCATTTATCAATGTGATGGCAGTCAGTGTCTGAGGAATGTCACGGCTGCTGCTCACGCAACAAGCATCAAAAATGACTGCGTGGTGGCACGACCATGACTCATGGTCCGTAAGCCATAACGATTTCATGACGTGTCACATGGATGCAACACTGCACAATTTTGCTACTTGCAGGAACTACAGCCAGGTGCCTTCCGGCTACTTGCCGGATAAGCCCTCAAGTCAACCCACCTGCCGGAATGCGCACGTCTTGCCGCCACTCCACCCCCACTTCTTGCTGTTCAGGTCGGTCACACTGTTGCTACTGCTGGGCTGGCCAGGGCAGGACGGCGCAGCCTTCCACGACAGCTGTGTTGGCCTGCTGCTCTTGCCTTCCAGCTTGTAAGCACAGTTGGCGTTGTCCTGCCAGCCCCACAGCTTGCCACTCTCGTCATATACACTGTTGGAGGCAGTGGGGGTGCCGCTGCACGCCTTTGCCTCCCTCCACGTGACTGGCGCCCACTGTGGTGATGTGGCGCGGAAAACACACATCGCCTTCTTTTCCCAGCCCCAAAGACGACCAGAACCGTCATACACGCTGTTGGCGATGGTGGGTGCGCCCGCGCAAGTCGGAGCGGTGTCGTAGAACTCGACCCACTGCGTGCCGTCGGTATTGCCGGTCGGAAGGACGGGAGGCGCTTCCTCGGAATCAGCAGCATCCCTGCGAGAAGACGACTTCACACCTGGCGATGGTGGCTCGATCGGCATCTCTTCAGGGTCGAGCCCCTCATAACCGTCGGGGTTGTTACTTATTGCCGCGTCCTCGTTGTCGATGGGGTAGTAATCATCTGACTCCTCGCCTTGGCTTGGCTTCGTTGCAGAAGCTTTCTTCGCAGGTGCTGCCTTGGGCGCCGCGGTCGGTGCCGGGGCGGGCTCCGCAGTTTTGGCGGGCTGCTTCACCACTGGCTCTTCAGGTTCTTCTTCAGGGTCAAGTTCCACGTTGCTGGAAGCTGCAGCAGCGGCTGGCACTGGCCCTGCCTGTGGGGTCGGTTGCTGAACAGGGACCTGAGCTACTGCTGGCGCTGGTGCTGCCACTGCAGCGGCCTGAGCAGGTGCTGCGGCCACCTGAGCAGCTGCACTTGGGTTTGCAGCCATGTTGTTGCTTGGGCCTTGCTGCTGCACCTGCTGCTGCTGCTGCTGCTGCTGCTGCTGGGGGCCGCTTGGGCTGCTGTAGGTGCGTCGACCCGTGCCGCAGCAGGGATGGCAGCAGCAGTGCTGCTTACAGCAGCTGCAGTGCTGACCCCTGGTGTTGCTGCGGCTGCTGTGACCTTCTGCCAGCCCTCCAACTGCCCGGCAGGTTGAATCTGCACAGAAGCCTGGTAGAACTGCGCCAATGGGACTGCCAAGATGTTGGGCGCCCAAGCTGTCACCTTATTCGTGATGCTGGATAGCAGAGAGGGTTCTGAAGGCACAGTCACACTGAAACGTGTGACCACCTCGCTCTGGGCATCCCTCGAGGCCTGCTGCTGCTGCTGCGGCGGCGGCGGCTGCGCACCGGCCCCTTGGCCCAGTAGAGCTGCCAGGACCGAGTCAGCAGCAGTGCCCGGTGAGCCAAACTGCTGTGTTGCTGTTGCTGCAAGTAAACTGCGCGAGGCTGAGGCGCCTCCTGCCCTGTCTGCTCCATGCGTCAGCATGTTGGCGCCATCACATGAAATGCCGAGGATTTGGATGTCGCTTGCTGGGACGGACAGCGCTTGTGCATATGCTCCTGCAAAAGCCTGTTGGTACTGGCGAAGTTTCTGCAAAGTTGAAGAAACGGCACCAAAGGAGCGCATGTAAGGATGGCAGGCAAGGGTTATCAGTTGCAGCTGCCAGAATGGAGCTGGCTCTTCTGCCAGGACTGCTAGCGCAGAACATCTGGATCTTGACTTCACTTTTGGACATGATACTGTGCTTCCAAAGGTAAACCGTCGCCAAAAAAGCTGAGATCGTCCCTCACACGCTCAATCATGCTGACACACTGCAGCGCAAAGTCACTAAACTCACCTCCTGAGAGCCAAACCACAGCTTGCAGCGTTGGTCGGAAGGCACCCCCGGTAACGAAGGCCGAGCCGAGACCCCAAACACCGACATCGCCGGTGCCGCTGCGCCCGCCGGACCAAGCTGCTGCTGGGGAGCTCCTGCCGACGCAGGCTTCCCTTTTGCAAACGCCACCCCAACCCCCACTCCAGCTCCCGCCACAAGCACCAACATGAGGACAGTCAACAGGGTCCACACTGCCCTTCTGCTCAAGCCACAGCAGCCCTGCCAACCGCCGGCGCTGCTGCTGTCAGAACCCCCTCCTGCAGACACCCGGACCTCCAGCCGGTCGTGTTTGTAGCCGCCGCCCCCGCTGCGCACACTCCCGGCGCTCCTGTACCCGCCGCCGCTGGCCCTGTGCTGGTGAGGGGATACCTGGGAGGTACCTTCACCCTCTCCTGCTGCTGGTGATGCTGGCAGCTGTGCAAAGCTGACCCTGGGAGGCCTCTGCTCTGATGCCAGCGCCGCAGCAGCAGGCGCAGGCGCGGGCGCAGCACCGGCAGCGGGTGTGGGTGCTGGGTCGGCAGCGGCTGGTGCTGCTGCTGCTGCTGAGGGGCTTTCCAAATGGCCGCTTTGAGGGCAGCTGAGCTCTGAGGCTGGTGGGCTGTGCTGTGCTGTGCTATGCTGCTGGGATGGCAGCTGATCAGGAGAGGGGCTGCGCTGCCTTGAACCTGCCTTGCCACCTGCATTCAACCAAACAAGGCAAGTATCAGCATTAGAACTTTGACAAAGTCCAGCACGGTTAATTAGGCAAGCCAAGTATGTCAGTTGCTGTAATGCCTTTCCGCACAGTGTTTGGGTTCACAACAAGAGTTGTGTGTGGGCAGATGTCACACTTACATCGTGTACCGTAAGGTGTGATAAAAGAGAGCAAAGGTGGCCAAGTTTAAACAAGGGTCAACGTGTCACAAGGCTCTTTCAGTCGTGCCGCACAACTAGCATCCTTATTCCAAAACCATGCTGTACGTGGCAGGCACCAGCCTTACCACACCACTGGCGCAGCAAGTGTACAAGCTGGCACCTCCTCCCCAAGCAGCCGCAGCGTTCTACACCCCCCCCCCCCAAACTCACCGTGAAGGTAAGTTGACTTGGCAGCGGTCTTAGGGTTGTACGCCAGGGCCGCCTGACCAGGGTAGGCCTGATACTTCACCTTCGCGGCCGCAGATGCAGCCGCCGACGTTGCCACAGAAGCCTTCGAGCCAGTGCAGCTGCTGTGCGTGCTGCCACGCCTGCCTTCCAACGGAGGGGACTCCCTGTGATGCTCCCTGGCGGCGGCTGCGGCGGCTGCCGCAGCAGCGGCTGTGGTGACAGAAGTAACAGCAGTACTGCTGGTCTCCCTGCTTCTGTATGTGCTGATCTCAGGCTGTTCTGGGGAGGGAGCTCTGCGCCCAATGGGGTGCGCATGCGCATGTGTGTGTTCCTCCCTTCCAGCCTTGTGCGTGCGGACGCCGAGCCGCTGCGCTGCTGTCAAAGGTGCGGACGCTGAGCCGCTGCGCTGGTCAAACATTGACTCATCCTCATCTGCTGCTCCCACCCACTCTTGCTCACTAGGAGGCTCCTGCGGCCGCTGCTGCTGCTGCTGCCGCTGCTGCTGGTGCCGCAGCCGCTCCAAGGTCTGGTGCCACCTAGCAGGTTCCTCTTCATCGTCGCTGCTGCTCCTGGCTTCACCATGCTGCTGCTGCTGCTGCTGCGGCTGCCGGCGGGGTCCCCGGGCTCGCTCACCGTGCTGGTGACGCAGGTAGTTTGACTTGAGCCGGCTGTCGCTGCTGGGCCTACATACACGCACACATTGAAAAAGGCGACAGTTACAGTCACAGAAAATGGCATGGCACGGCAGAACGGTGCAAAGGTGCAACATGCAAAGGAGGCCAGGGGCTCATGGGGGATACACAGGAATACCCAGGCAGACCACAGGTGATTTCGTGAGCTCTTTTGTTATGTGGCTTTGCAAGGTGTGATGCTCATGCTGCATCCCAACTGCATGTGCTGATAAGGTGCATGGAGCCGTTGCGCCCGCAGCAGGACAATTCCAACAACCCGATAGAACAAAGACAAGCTAGTAATGCGCCTGGACTTCACAAGCAAAAGAGAGTGGTACTAAGACACTGGGTGTGAACGTGCAAGGGCTCACACATGGGATTATTTTGCAACTGAACCTAGTTGTGTCACAGAGAAAATGGCGGATTTCCTCGCTCGCACAACTAGATTCAGTCGCAAAATAATCCCGTGTGTTACACCTGCAAATGCCTGTATGTGATATGCCATAGGAACATTCTCATGAGCCCTTGGCTTGCTGGCTAGTGCCGAGGTTGACACCTTGCCCCTCTTACTGTTCTGTGCTGTACTGGGCTGTACTGTACTGTACTGTACTTTACTGTACTTGCTCGTCCCTACCTGCGGTACTCCTGTTGAAGGGTTCCGTCACTGCAGCTCACGCCCCCACCATTAGAACTGCTCCTGTAGGGCCCCCGCATGCCGTTGCTGCTCAGGAAGCCATGTCCCTGCTGCTGCTGGTACATCTGTACCTCCCCAGGCATATACGCATCGGCCGCATGCGCTGCCCTGCTGCTCGAACCCTGCCGTGCTGAGCTGCCAGGTAAGTGTGGCAGCTCCATCGGCATGCTGCTGTCCCACAGGGGGGGTACCCCTGCAGGAGGTACCCCCTGCTGGGGTACCCCCGCCCACCCCTGCTGCCCTGCACGTGGCATGCCGGCCTCATTTCCTGGTGGAATGGGCATTCCATGAAGCAGCCTAGTGCTGTCACTAGCTGTGGGGTGTCCTGTCGGACCCATGTGCCTGTGGTAGCCAGAGGAGCCGTGGGATGGGGACCCTGGGCCTCCTGGGTACTTTGCACCGCTTAGCTGAGCCAGAGCAGCAGCCGTCAAGCCCGCTGGCCTACTGCTTTCGCTGATCTCGGACGCCGTTGCTGCTGAACCAGCTGCCGAGGGGTGGTAGCCGGCCGGCAGGGAGTCCCCAGGGAGCGGCAGTGGCGGCACCAGCCCGCTAGGCATTCTGTGGGGCGATGCAGCGCGTCCCGGTGACCAAGATGCTCCAGGGTATGCCGCCGGGGCAGTGTCTATGGGCCTGGGAGGTAGCTGCCCGGGTTCAAATCCTGGTGAACGCATCTCGCGGCCGGGGCTGACGCTGCGGCTTGTGGGTGGCAGCAGCCCGGGTTCGAATCCTCCTGGACGCATCGGCCCGGGGCTTGGAGTGCGGGCCATCGCCCTGTTCACTGCTGCGGAAGCTGCAGCTGCGACGTAGCTCCTCTCGACGTCCTGCATAGTGCCGCCACGGCCCGGACTGATGCCCCTGCCGCGTGCGTTTGCCGCCACGACGGCTGCGGCGGCTGCGGCGGCAGCGGCTTGGTAGCTGCCGGCCGACAGCACGCTGTGAGTGCCGTTGAAGGGGCCCCTAGCAGAGCCCTGGGGGCCTGGTCCCAGCACGGGGGCCCCGTTCCTGCTGCCAGTTTGGTGGCGCAGGGTGCTGCTGGTGGTGGGGCGCGAACGGGGGACCTCGTCGAGTGCCTCTAAGCCTGCAGGAGAAACAATAACACAGGACGGAGGTCAAACAAGGTCGTGCTGGGCGTGGCGAAGCGCCACAGAGGCTTTGCTTGCAGGGCAGCATAGTGTGTGGCAGCCATATGCATCGTTCGATGATCTTACAAAAGCCTTCGGCGCCTGGTGTACCACCTGAAAGGGCGATCAGGTGTCGCCGCCCAGTTTAGTGGTTTGCATAGGTTGTATGTACTAGAGTGTATGTTGTGTGTTTTGTCAGTGCTGCTTAGCAAATGCGGGCAGCTGTATCAGTGCCATGAACCAAACATGTCACACAAGTACAAAGTAGAGGAAAGAGGCAGGAGGCAGGAGGTAGCAAAATGGGAGCTCTGCACGAAGGGGTGAGAAACAGTGTCAGGTGCCTGAAGTGAAGCGCTTGAAGAAAGGCACGTGTCCTTGCCGTGTCGAAGCTTGTATCCCTGCTGCCAGGCGCAGCACGTCCTGGGGAAGGGTTTCAAGGGACACTACGCCACCATGCAGCAAGGGATACAGCGTCTTGCAAATAGCAGAAGGGCACTGTGCGATGCAAAGTACACAAACACCACTCTCTGACCATTTGGCCTTGTGTGGTCAGGTTTCAACAGCCTTGATACTGACGTGTGTAACAGGGCGCACTGACAGGTTTGATTGCCGCGCTGATATGTACGAGCAGGTGGTGGCTTGCAAAGCAGCCAGTTATAGTTGAAGGTTGTTTGCTAACGATCTTCAAGTGCAACTGGCTGCTGTGCAAGCCACCACCAGCCATTACACATGCAGCACTCATAAACAACTAGCTATACTCAACTTGCCAACAGTCTTGATGTCACAGTCTGTATGCTACACGCACCTGGATGTTGCTAGTAATGAATGGTGTGTTTCAAACATCAGCCAACTGCATTACAACTCCACAATGTAGGTTGTGGACTTCAGCCAAACCTTGAAGTTGTTTTATAAGACTTGAATTGAAGACTTTAGAAACATCATTACACGTGTTTCCAGCCAGGTTCATCGCGCAGCATGCTGCTAGCAGCGAGTCGACCTTGGTGCAAGACAAGCAATACACCACCAGGCGACCAGTGACCTAGGACACTAGAAAGCCTGGGCCAGTTACGGCCCTCAAAGCCAACAGCACAAGAAAAAGAACTAATATAGGTAGCATGTTGTACATATACTATACAAGCAACTCAGTTGGACATGACCCCTGGTCCAGTTGCAGACCATGCTGCCTGGAACGGCAGGGTCTCAGCGCGCTGCCGCATCCTGCTGCTGTAGCGTGTGGCATTGAGTGGTCGCCGGAAAGGCACCCCATTAGCGCGTGGGTGTGTCAGTCTGTAGAGCATGCTAAAAAAAAAACTCAAAACTAAAATTGAATTGAAGTTGAAACCAGATCGAATACAAAAGAAGCTCAAACTCAAAGACCTACCTGCACACTCTGGCTCATACATTTCTGCAGCAGGCTGCATCCCACTCATTTGGGCTCCTCTGTACCCAGCCGTCATTGCGTGAGAAGGTCCGTTGGCACTCCCAGCACCCAACATGGAGGACCCCCGGGACCCTTGCTGCACTGCTGCTGCCTGCTGCCGAGCTGCGCTGCTGCTGTCCATACCGCGGTACTCTACACCTGCTAGCAGCACCAGAAGAGGAAGGCAGACGGGATGTTACATCAGGGTGTTATATGACTAACTCGGTGACATGACCTTTACTTGATTTGACGTCCTGCAGTAGCTATGCAGCAACTGAGGCCAGCTAGTGAAGGCCCTATGCCCCAACACCACCTTCCAACAGACTGTTCAAAGTCCCTACCCTTTAGAAGCTTGTCTAGCATCACCCCAAGGCTCCCTATGGGTTTGTCAGGCCCGATCTGAACCATGTAACAGTGACAGTACTAGAAACAGGTTTGCACATTCACACGCACCTGCACCGGGCCCTGCTTGCGCCTGTACCACGCCCTGAGAGGACCACATACCACCTCCAGAGAACAGCGGACTGAAGGGGCCTGCAGGACGCTGGCCAGGCTGCATTGTGCTGCTACTGCTGCTCCCAGGGCGCATTGTGTTGGCTGCAACACCTGCTGCTGCTGCCGCTGCAGCTGCAGATGGAGCAGCGGAGCCAGCGATGCGTCTGCTTGGTGGGGGGCTAGCTGCTTGCATGAGCTGCTGCTGCTGCTGAGCTTGCAGCTGCTGCTGTTGCTGCTGCTGCTGCTGCAGGTACATTAGCTTCTGCAGCTGCTGCTGCTGCTGCTGCTGCTGCTGCTGCTGGGAGCTGGCTGCACTGTAAGTTGAGCCCTCAGTGCAGCGGGACCTTGCAAGTGCATGTGAGTTTGGCTGGTGTTGGGGGCTGGCCAGGCCCTGCTGTTGTTGGTACTGGGCACTGCCTGCAACTGAAGCAGCACTGCTGTTCAAGGCATCAGCTGCAGCAGCTGCCCATGTTGCAATGTCGAGCTTTCCCTTTCCTGGCTCTGGTGACTGTCGGGTACCTGACCTGTCTGTGCTGCTGCCTTGGCCATACTGCTGCTGCTGCTGAGCATAGCTGCCCGTGGGCGTCGTGGGCCTGACACGTTCCCCTGAATGCAACGTTCCGATGTATTAGTATGTGCTCGTCAACTCGTTCAGCACGATGCCTGCCTTCCACGGGGCCCAGCATCGAGAGGCCATGTAGAGATACAGTGATGGGGCCTTACCTGCACGCTTCACCATAGTGGTGGCTCAAATCATCCAAATGCGCTAGCTTTCTTCCAATACAAGGGTGTGATGCCGCCGTTTTTGGAAAGCGGGAAGCTGGTGCTGGAGTTCTTGCTGGCTTGTCAGTGCCGCTGGACTACGTAAGAAACACTATGGTGTATGTATGAAACTGATGAACGTCTTCATGAGTGTTACGCCCGGCACACAACACTTTGTCACGTACTGCTCAGGAACAGAGCTTCGTTGAAGAGGCGCATTGAGTTTTGGTTGAAAACAGCGATTGAAGAATACAGAATTGCGTGCTTTTTACCCAGCTGCAGCTGTCATAGGCAGGACGCGGCCACAGGCGCCAACCTGACGCAGAGCGTGCATTGCTTCTGCGCACACTGCTACTCTTATACACACTGTGTATCTTATGCCTTCAACTCAACATTCTCATGCATGTGGTCAGCTGATGCATCAGCAAAACCAACCAGCAAACCCAGTGAAGCATTTGGCACCTTTGTGTCATTGCTGGTGTGCTGCAAAGTGAAATCGAGCGGGTCTTTATAAACCATATGCAGCGCTGTAGGCCATCATGTTGGCGTTTGTACTGCTTGCTGTTTGTTGTCATGTCACAGGACACGCTTTGGATGCCAACAAGAAAGCAGCAGAAACACTGACGAGCAGCCACTGCCATGCTGTCGCTGCGTGTCATCCAGAAACACTGTGGCAAGAGCCCTGAGGTATAGGCAGAGCTGTAGTATGGCATCTTTCAGCCCACAACAAGCTGACATCCAACCCCATTTGCAGATGCCATGTGACAAACACCTCGCAACATCACCTGCACATGACTTTCAAGCTCCCTACGTTACATCCCATTGGGTGCAAATGTGTGCACTCCCAGCACGAACTGCACTGACGGCACACATCACACTTTACAGCACACCTGTCTCAACACCAACAGGGGCATGCAACCGAGGGACACATCAAAACTGAGGGACACAGCCATCTTCACAGCTCCACACCAATTGTGAAGACGGATGCTTCACAGTACACATGGTGTGCATCGCATCAGCTGCTTCAGCTGGCCGGCACAGTCGACTGCTGGGCGACGACACACCGCACAAACGTTGCCACGCAGTCGTGAACGACTCCACACGACACACCCCACAACATGCAACACCCGCCCAACGCCATAAAACAAAGAGTGCGTTCCCCCAGTGCGGTTCACTGGTGGTACATCCGCAGGCTCAGCACAGTATCTGCCAGGTCAGCATCCAGGTAGAAGATGTGGGCGGACTTCAACACGTCTACAGCATTCTGGGCGCGCGTGCTTGCACTGACAGCCTGCACAGCAGCAGCACAGCAAGAGATGCAGTGTCTGTTGAAGGTTGTTTAGTATGGTGGATTTGAGGAGCCAGCAGAGGTGCCACAAGAGACGGGGCCCTTGCGGTTTGCTTGAAAGGTGCCATGCGCACATGCTTACGACAACCCTTAAGCTCGTTAGTGGCCTCTCACGTACACGTAAGGCCTTCGATGTAGGAGCTTGAGGGTTGTCGTAAGCATGCGCGCATGGCACCGAAGCACACTCAATGCATCGACGGCACAACGTATCTTTTCGCCCGCTCACCTGCCGCACAAACTCAGACTGTGACTGAGGCAGGTTGAGCAGCTTCACAGCGTCCCCAAGCTCCCTGAAGTACGAGGCCGGCCGGTCTGTGTAGCGCTGGAACACCCTGAGCAGCGCCTGCTGGTCGATCAGCAGCTGCAGCGCCCCGGCATCACTGAAGTACGCCTCACAGGCAACGTTGTTGAACAGCTCCCTGCAGCAGTTGAGGAGCACAAAAAGCGGATAGCGCTCATTAGGCATGCACTGCAGGGTGTCTTGCAAACATGCATACATGTAAGCCCCTGCACCAGCAAAGTGTGCCTCACAGGCAACGTTGTTGAACAACTCCCTGCAGAGAGGAGCACAGCGGTCAATAGTACACAGTACAGTGATTGGCGACAGAGTCCCAACCTCGGCACTAGCCAGCGAGCCAGGGGCTCATGAGGGTATCGCTCATTAGGCGTGCACTGCAGGGCGCCTTCCAACCATGGATACATGTAAGCCCTGCGCCTGCGGAGCTCAGCTCTGGCCAGCCACGTTGCTAGGCCAGCACCCAGGCAACCAGTACTCTTGTTGAACAGCCAAAGCTTGCAAAGAAGAATCAGTACGCATGTACATGCGTACTGATTCAAGGAAGTCCACATGCAGTGCTGACCATGGCTCCAACCCAGAGGAAGCACACAGAGTGCAGCAGCACGACCATGAAACACACATCAAGCCACTTGCCTGTTGATAGCCGCAGCTGCTGCACCCCATGCCTGCCTGAAGCACTGCTTGTCCAGGTTTCGGCTGAGGTTCTGTAGCAGCTCCGCAAGCCAGTGCAGGGCAACCTACACCAGCACAGCACAGCACAGCACGGCAGTGCTGTCATTTTCAAACACCTACTAAGACAGCATTATGACAGCAGCAGCTTACAAAGCGCAGTGCCTTCCATGCATCTGCACACCAGCCTCTACAGTCACTGTGTCTGGTCTGTAGTTGAGTCTCCGGAGCTCATCAACCATAAGCTCTTTTTGATCACTGGAAGGGGAGATGGAACTGCTGCTGCATCATGCTGCCACTGTGCTGGCATTTTCCTCAATACTGGGTATTTCCACCTCCTGGAGGTACTCCCCACTTATGCGCGCTGTTTGCCATGTATTGTGCCCTGCATTTGCCGCCTACCTGCAGCTCCCCTGACACCACCCCAGATGACCACAGCTCGTTGGCAGCAGCCATAGCTGGCAGCGCGTCGCTGGTAGCCTTGAAAAGAGCCCCACGGGAGACATAACCTGCGCGAGCAACAGCATACAAAATACACGCAAACACAGCGCCAAATTCGAGCCACACCGCACGGGCGGCGATGAGGTGGGCTGTGCCTATGCACAGCCCAATGCACCGCCAGTACTTGCGATTTATCAGCCTTCGTCTGCAGTCTTGTGTGTGAAGCCCACTGCAACTGCCTTGCCAGGCTTCAGCACTCACTCCCGCCTGTAGCCGCTGACCTCAGCCAAGTAGCCCTAACACTCAGCCCAAAACCCCAACCACAAACCCTCCATCAACCCCACCTGCTGCTTTCTGCATGAAGCCCATGGCAACTGCCTTGGCCAGTTTCAGGACCCACTCCCGCCTGCAGCTGCTGAACTCAGCCAAGTGTTGCCCAACAACACTTCGCCCAAAACCCCAACACACACCTTCATCAGCCCCACCTGCGGCTTTCTGCATGAAGCCCATGGCGACTGCCTTGCCCAGTTTCAGGACCCACTCCCGCCTGCAGCTGCTGAACTCAGCGATGGGCCGCCCCAGCACGTGCAGCTTGGTACTTGCCGCTGCCACCACCGCTGCTAGTGCTGCACCGTCTGACATCCGCTGCTGCCGGAGGGTTGAGCTGCCCTTGCTGCTGCTGTCCACGCCGTTGGCAGATGCCCGCCTGTGCTGCTGCTGCTGCGGATCCTGCCACGGCTGCACACCGTCTTGTGCGTGGTTGCCGTTTGTGAGCGGCTGGTCGTGCTGCTGCTGCTGCGAGACAGGAGGCTGCCGGTCATGCTGCTCGAGCTCCTGCTGTTCCTGCACGATGCGCGCAGTGATCACCTCTGCGTTATCATGCATGACTTGCAGCTGCTCCTCCACGTACGCACAGAAACAGATGCACGGGCACACCTGCGACAACAGCAGCAAACAGGTGGCAAGCAAACACGACAGGTTGAAAGACATCAACAAGTTGAGGTACACACTACCGCGCGGCGCACTGCACGGCCCCAAGCCACCAGGCTGTGCATTTGATGCCCTGGTGTCTTGGAGCTTGGAATCAGGTGTTTGGTCGTGCACTTTCAAGCCCGTGCCGGGCGCTGTGGGGTCGCAGCAAGCGCACAGGGGTGCACAAACTGTGTACTTGTATGGCGGCTTTTGACCGTCCACCCCCCGGTTTGATCGATTCTGTAACCACACTGCTGTCAGCCGGACCCGCGCAAGGTCACCAGGGCCCAGAAGATACCCAGTGCATACCAATAAGAGAGCAGGCTGTTTCAGAGCATCAAAGAAGCACACCAGTACACTTCTCAGCTTTCAACTCACAGTGGCGAGCAAGCGCGGCTGTAACCAGGGGCAAATCATTATCAAAGAGCAAAAGAGCAGGGTGCAAATACGCCACCCACCTTGAATAGCCAGTCTGTGCCTGTGATGCTTTTGAAGAGGTCTGCCTGCTGCAGGATGCGTGTGATGCGGCCATGCGCCGCCGACAGCACCTCGGCCACTGCACCCTGCAGGTAGCGCTCCTGCGCGTGGGGGTCCGGGATGAAGCGAAGCCGCATCTGCAGCATGCTCTCCACCAGACTGACAACCTGCAGGGCCAAGACAGCAACAGCCCAAGACAGCAATGAGCGTGTCCGTTGTGCGCACAGCTGCTGCAAACACACAAGGGTTGCCGGGGCCCAGGTATGCACCAGCACGTGAAGTAGGGTTGAGGCGCAACCGCATCTGCAGCATGCTCTCCACAAGACTGACGACCTGCAGGGCCAAGACAGCAATATTTGAAGGCCACAGTCCAAGGCTGAAGCGCAGCCGCATCTGCAGCATGCTCTCTTCCAGGCTTACAGCCTACAGGCCCAACACCGCAGTGTAGCGCCCTCCTCCAGCCAAATGCGGCTTACAAAATTTGAGTGGCTTGGCACACCTCCTGTTCAGAATCACACAGCAAAGATGCTGTCGCCTGTTGCGACTGGTGAACTCTGCAATAGCCTGTTTGTGCACAAGCACACATGAGCAGGCAGCTTGTTTGATGCTACAGAAGCAGCAGCCCATCACACAAGCCCCAGCAGGCGCTTGCCCGTCCATCTGCACAGCCTGCATTCCCTGCCCAGAGAAATAGAGAGATGACGCGGAGGCACACCGCGTTGGAGTGCCAGGCACACCGTGTTTGAGGCATACCAGGAAGAACGTGTGTGACCGGGTGTGAACGTCCCCACCATGCCCCCAGGTGCATACGACACCCTAGGGGTCAACCCTGCCCACCTCTTCCGCAGCTCGGGGAGGCCAGAAGTCCGCCTCCCAAGCCGGCCGGTCCTCAGCAATCAGCAGCTGCCCACGCTCCCAGCCCTCAGGGCTGTACAGCACCTCCTCCACCCGCTTACAGGCCCAGTTGGACTCAGCTGCTAGCCAAGCGTCCTGCACAAACAGCAGATGTGCAGACAGACAAAAGCGGAAGTGTTGGCAACTTCATGACAAATTTGACAAACACTGTATCCAGCCGCACGCAGTACACCCACTCCTCCACCCGCTTGCAAGCCCAGTTGGACTCAGCTGCTAGCCAAGCATCCTGCACAACCAGCGGCAGACACAAACATGTGACAGTTAGCAGCAACTGCACGGGCTGACTGGACAATTCGCATGTATCCAAGCCGCCTGCGGCATAGCACAGCACCTCCTCCACCAGCTTGCAAGCCCAGTGTGACTTATCTGCTAGTCAAGCATCCTGCACAAACAGCGGTTGTGCAGACAGACAAATGGGGAAGTGTTCGAACGCTATGGATGTCATGACTAATCATCATGCATGTACGCCCCCCCCCCCCCGCAGTACATCCAGCAGTACCAGTACAGTACTGATGGCAAGTGCTTGTGCCCATGCTTTCGGCAAGGCAGGTCAAGTGCTCTAGCCCATGCCTTTGGCACGGATAGGGTAGGCACAGCGACAGTAAGCTAGCGCTTTGCCATTAGCAGAGCGGCCACTCACCATCCATGCAGGATTCTCCCCAAGGACTGTCAGGGTGCTGCCCCGCAGCAGCACAAACGGCAGCTCGCCCTGAGAGGTCTGACTGTCCCAGCGGATGCCCAGCAGAGAGGAGCGGCCCAGGACCCCCTCGAAGTCGATCAAAGCGTCGATCCACTTCAGCCAAAGCTCGTGCTGTCCTGCAGCCGCCACCTGAATTGAGCAAGCACAGCCGCAAATGCGCGACCAGCGACACTCGCACCGATCAGCAAAGATTGTTGGAGCACACAGCAAGCACCAGCTCGAAGCTGGTGATGTGGAGTTTGAGCACGTTGCTGGTGTCAGGTGTATGCTGTGCTCAACACACGGCGATTACCATCAACCCCGTAGCCGCTGGTCAATATGCTTCTACCTTGCAACCGTCTACTCAGCCAGCTGCACAGCCAGAGGTAAAGCTGTGAGTAACCCCATCAGGTAATGTATACTTCAACCTACTCTTTAGTCTGTCTACACCCTACAGCATAGAGAATGGTGGGTAGTGCATGGGGTTACAGCCGAGCAGCACACAACAAAGCACACGCTCCACAGTGCTGCGCACCTCTGGGAATTTACACTGCTTCAAGAGCTGCTTGACAGCATCCCGCAGCGCGCGCGTGAACTCCACAGTGAGCTGATAGATGCTGTGAAGTTCCAAGCCCTGCAAAATGCCCTGCGAGAACAAGCGCGCATATAGTGCAGGAGCAACAGTACGTCAGCACTTGCCGCCCTGACCGTACAGCAACAGCCGCAGCTGCTTGAGCACCCTGGCCCCTACGGGACAAGCGCTTGGGCGCACGGACTGTATGGACGATCTGCTGCAAGTAGTGCGAATGAAAAGCTGGCGATTGTTCTTCCTTGCAGTACATGCCAAGCGTCAGCTTGCAAAACATCGCATTGCATACGGTTGACGACATTGCGGTGCCATCCTGCCGACATACATTTCCTGCACAGCGGCCCCTTGCGTTTTGACTGAACGCAATTGCTTGCCTGCAGGACCCACAGCACCGTCCATCCCAGAATCACCATGACGTCAGCCCCCAAAGTCTTTATCACACGCTGACACAGCGCTGAGGCACTGCTCGAACTGCATGGCGCACACAACCCACCCCAACTGCGCAGCACGGCATCAAACCAGAAAAAGGCGGGAAACACAACCAACCTGCAGGAAGTCCACACGAGGCGCGTTGTCCTGCGCCAGCCTGTGCACCACTGCCAGCACCAGTGCTGGACTGTTGATGTCTCCCGGGCTGCCCTGCGGGCTGGGCCCAAACACTTCCAGCAGCTGCTGCTTCAGGGGTGCTGCAAGCTCCTGCGCCATCCACAGCAGCGGTGGCTCCGGCCCTGCTATGCTGCTAGCACTGCTGCTGTCGCTGCTGGCACACTGCGCAGCGACAGGAAGCGCCACATGAAAGGGATGCAGGCAGCCGCAAAGTGTGAGCAACACAGGCATGCCAAGCACGCGCATGTAAGCTGTCATCGACAACATGGACCTTCGCTTTTGAGGGCAGACGTTGTTGAGACGGGCAACAACACAAGCGATGCACCTGAATGACGCATAAGTGTGAGACAGCAGTCCTTGTCTTGCATCAACAGTTCCTGCACACATGTTTGAATTACACTACAGCATGGTTCCGCGACAGCACAAGCCTGCAGGAGAAGAAGATTGCCACACAGCCGCGGGATGGTGTGCTGCATGTACCAAGTCCACAAGCCCCCCGTACCTGCAGGGCTGCTGTAATCGCGTCCCGCTGCGCGGCCAGCTGCAGCTGTGTCAGGGCCTTCATCAACAGTTGCAGTATGTTGATGGCACCTGTATGCGCTGTGCTGAACATCTGCCCGGGATCCACATGCTCGCCTCCTGCGCACAGCAAGCAGCAGCCATGGCAACACAGCAGGTGTGGTCAGGCCGCCGGCAAGCACGTTGTGCAGGGCAGACAGCGGTACAGATGTTGAAACTGCTGCTGTAGTCTGCTGCAATTGCTGCTAGGGTATTAATGCAGCAGGCAGTAGTGGCATCAATCAAGCACCAGCCCAAGTCCCCAAGCCACAAGCTCCCCCCTCCCCAAAAGTGTGCTATGTGCATGACACGCAGATGTTTGGGTCAGCTGCATCATACGAATGGAAGGGCTTGTCAGCACAAACACGCCCACAGACAGCGTTGCACACTGTCGATGTCAACCGCACCTGCTTGCGAAGGAGTAAGTGGAGGGGGCCACCCGCATTGCGCCAAGTGGCTGTGTATGTGCTGACTCAACACTTGCCTCAAGGCAGCTTGTGCAGCCTGGGCAGTTCAAGCAGAAGCAAGCAGAGTGATCAGGCGGTCAGGCGTGCTGACAGCAACTTGCTGTGCACCACAACAATTGCCACATGCATCAGTACAGACTTGAGAGCGTGTGTGTTGTTCCTGTTCCTGGCACGGGAAGACAAGTTGTACACCCTGTGCTGAGATTGATAAGAAGAGCCCAGGCACGATGCTGTGTCACGTTACAACAGCACAGCCCTTGCTGCGCTGCCCTGCACCAAGGCTTGTGCAGTGGTGCCGCTGCAGACTTGCAGCCTGCCCTGCCAACCATGGCGGCAGCAGAGACGCACCTCTAGCCGCTCCCGCAGCTGAGCTTCCAGAGCGCGCAGCTGCTGCGGCGCTGCCTCGGGTGGGTAGCTGCAGGTTGCCAGCTGCTCCAAGTCTGCCATGCAGGCTGCATAATGGTCAGCGGCCGCTGTTGTGAGGTCGACAAGTTGGACAGCATCCTGCAGCCAGCACATACAGCACAGGCGTGAGCCAATCACACTGCTGCTATGAAGAGTTGTGTTACTTGGTGGATATGAGCAGTGCTGTTGGCAGTTTGGTAGTTGTGCTGTGAAGTAGGAGAAAAGGACCCACCTGCACCTGGCTGACAGGCCTGAGTTGGCGCTCCAGCTGCTTGACCTGCTCTGCTGTGCGTTTCAAGCCCTCAACTGCATTTTAAAAGCAAGTTGAAGTGGTCAGCCATTATATCAGGCATTGCTGAAGGCTGCAGGCTCCTTCTGCAGACAAACTGTCAAGTTGATCTCACCATAGCTGCGGGTGTGGGACAGCAGGCTGAGCGTCTGTATCTGCCCCTGTATTGCTGCTACTGATGTATCTGTAGGCTGGTGTTGGCCCTGCAGCACGCGGCACGTCCAGCACGGCCACAACTCAGCAGACGGTTTGGATCAGTACAGCTGACAAGCAATCGGCAGCGTCAGCGTACGTGGCTGGCTTCATACAAGCCCCGCTGAAGATCACCCAACAGCTGCTGCTGGGATTGCTGGTAGTACGCAATCTGCTCCTGCAGCTGCTGAGCCCTCTCCATGTTGCTGACAGCACCACTGCTCACAGGCAGTTGACTATCAGGACAGCAAGGTAGTCATGTCTGAACTGTACAAGGTGCAGAAAGCGAGTCCACACAACACCAACAGCCCTTGCAACAGAGTGATGGGGTTCAAGGTTGTCACAGGGTTCAGGCCTGGCCCTAGGGCAAGGTGTGACGGGGGGACAAGCACTGCAGGGCTTAGGGACTGACTGGCTGTGAGTGTATGCACATGTATGCATCACAATCATGTATAGAGCCATTGCAAGCAAGCTGGAGCTGCAGCTCCAGCACTCAAATGCAGGGGGAGGCAACTACAAGGGGGGCGCATGGCGACATGGTGTTGGTGTTTGTGAGCTTGCTCATGTGCTTCCCTTGCAGATGCTGCCACTAGAATCCACTGAACTGAGTACAAGCAGATCCTTGTTTGATAACGACCCAGGTTTTTTTCATAGAATGTTCCTGTGACAACAGTGACCCAACCCTGCACGTAATAGGCTTCGATACATGCACACTGTGCGTGCTGCTGAACACCACACTGACATTGTCAAACCAGCAGCTAAGGCTATAACAGGAATTTCTGAACATTTAGAGCAGCTGCAGCAGAAGCAACCTAGGTAGTTGTTCAGTGGCAGTACAAGCCCGCCAGCTGCAGGACACACGCGACAGAAACAACAAGAACAGTACCAGCGTTGAGGGGGGGGGGGGGGGGGGGGGGGGGGGCTGTGCCCAACAAGATGCCAAGTGCTGCAGAGAGCGCACTCACAGTCAAGAACACTGCACTGCCACCAGACTTCAAAATAGACTTCTGCAGACACCCATGCGCAGCACTGCAACCCTAACAAAACCCTCACAAAACCCGCCAAGGACCACGCCGCACTACATCCCAAACAGCATGGTGTCCACGTTCCCATTCGCTGCCTGCAGAGCCCCCACAGCCATCTCCCTGCTGAATCCCAAGCCCACCAGCTGCTGCACATCAGCCTCCCGCACCACCCCGCCAACAGCTGCCCCTGCTGCACCCACAGCTAAGAACACCGCACTGACACTTTGATGGGACCAAGGTTTCAAGTAGAGTTCTGCGGACACCTGTGCGCAGCACTGCAACCCTGACGGCAACCGCCAAGGACCACGCCGCATTACATCCCGAAGAGCATGGATGCTGCTGTGTCCACGTTCCCATTCGCTGCCTGCAGAGCCCCCACAGCCATGTCCCTGCTGAAACCCAAGCCCACCAGCTGCTGCACATCAGCCTCCCGCACCACCCCGCCAACAGCTGCCCCTGCTGCACCCACAGCCAAGAACACCGCACTGACACTTTGATGGGACCAAGGTTTCAAGTAGAGTTCTGCGGACACCTGTGCGCAGCACTGCAACCCTGACGGCAACCGCCAAGGACCACGCCGCATTACATCCCGAAGAGCATGGATGCTGCTGTGTCCACGTTCCCATTCGCTGCCTGCAGAGCCCCCACAGCCATGTCCCTGCTGAAACCCAAGCCCACCAGCTGCTGCACATCAGCCTCCCGCACCACCTCACCAGCAGCACCACCCCCTGCGGCAGTTGTCCCTGCACCCCCAACAGGGGTGGTATCCATGGGGGTGGGGGTGCTGCCGTCAGCTGCTGCTGTTGCGGGGGGTCCTGCTGCTGCTGTGGGGGCAGCAGCTCCTGCTGCAGCTGCAGGCGGTGCATCGGTTGCTGCTGCTGCTGCACCAGAGGGCCCTGCATCTCCTCCTGCACTCTCCTGGCGAGCAGCATCGCTGACATTCTTCTCTGCTTGCTGCTTGGAGACGTCCTCTATGTGCCGCTTGAAGTCCTTTGGGATCTCGTGCTCTGGCAGGAAGGACAGTGTCGCGTCACAGCTGCCAAACTTGAGCACACCTGCAAAGCAGCCACAGCACAGCACAGCACAGCACGGCACAGCGGGCAAAGGGTTCCACTGTCAGCCAAAAACTGCAGCACACGTGGCAGAACAGGAAGGACAGGGTCGCGTCACAGCTGCCAAACTTGAGCACACCTGCAAAGCAGCCACAGCACAGCACAGCACAGCACAGCGCGCAAAGGGTTTCACTGTCAGCCAAAACTGCAGCACACGTGGCAGAACAGGAAGGACAGTGTCGCGTCACAGCTGCCAAACTTGAGCACACCTGCAAAGCAGCCACAGCACAGCACAGCACAGCGTGCAAAGGGTTCAACTGTCAGCCCAGATTGAGCACACGTGGCAGGACAGGAAGGACAGTGTCGTGTCACAGCTGCCAGACTTAGCACACCTGAGAAGCAGCCACAGCGGAGCACAGCACGCAAATGGTCCAACTGTCAGCTCGAGAACCAAGAGAGAGAACCTTGACAACCAATAGCTGAGCACACATCGCAGAACAGCGGGATGCGAACGGGGGGTGTGGGCCGCAGAGCGCAACCGCCAGAACCTAAGAAAATGCCGGGTGCACCACTTCTGGTTTTACTACTCTCACATAATGGCATACCAGATCACAGACCAGACCTGAGCTTTGCATGAAAAAGCAACCACACTCCTGTGATGATGTTGGAATGATGTGTTTCATCCATGTATTCAAAGCGATTTCTTCCAGTGGCTCGGTCCGGTGCTGACGTGTCAAGCATGGCTGATGAAACACATCCCAACAGGCCCCCAGCTCAATGGGTGTCTTTCAGGCCGTCCTCTGCCTGCCCCCTCCGCCTGCCCCACCTGCTGCCATATCCAGCACACACAGGTGCCGCTTGAGCATGTCCAGTCCAAAGATGAACTGCGGGCCGTCACGCTGCTCCAGCACAGTGATGCTGCAGGTGGTGAAGTGGCCCGCCACCTGCACAGCAACAGCATTAAGATATGCCAGGTGTGACACTTGAGTGACTGACTGGTTGGGTGGTTACACGTCTGGTAGCAGGCGCAATCACAAAGATCAACCGTATGACTGTGTGGGTGAGTGGGTACACTTCTGGATGCAGCTGCACCACAGCTTTGAGCAAACGAGCAGGATAATGACTGATTGGGTGGGTTGTGGGACTGCTTCAGGCTGATCACTGGCGCAATCAGTTTCCGTCTCTGCCCTTTCCCTCCCACCCCGTTGCCCCCTCCTCCTGCCCACCTTCAGGGGAGACTGGTGGATCCGGCCCAGGATTCGTGAGCTGCCCACCCCCACAGCCATCCCTGCAAAGCGCTTGTCCAGCAGGCGCCCGAGGTGGCATTTGCTGGCAAACTCGTGAGTCATGATGGTCATCTGAGCCCCGCTGTCGACAAAGGCCTTGACAGGCACGCCGTTCACCTGGGCACAACAACACGGGGCAGCAGACGGTGTTGGCAGTTACACCACCATGCTGTCTAGCTTGACCCTGGGGATACAGTTATTCCAACCTGGGCGGTTTAGCAGGGCCGAGTGGGATGGGCATCGCGCAGGGCAGGGCGGGGGTGTCGTTGCTGGCGTGAGCTGTCAACAATTGCCTTGACGGGTCGCCATTCACCCGACAAAGCCATGAGGCAGCAGAGAAACGCTAAGCGCTTGGAAATTCTCATTCCATGCAAGCTCCCATCTCAGCCCATCTCACAAACACACTCACCTCCATATTGACGTACAGCATCTCCACGCTGCCAAACACCTCTGGAGTGTGCTCCAACGCCTGCAGCAGCAGCAGCAGCAGCAGCAGCAGCGGCGGCGGCGGCGGCAGCAGTAGCAGCAGGGCGGCCAACACCACTGGAGTGTGAGCTTGAAACTACTTGAAGGAGCACAGCCGACTATAGAGGATGGTGATGTCAGTTACCTCACATGTGCTGTCAACATTAAAAAATACGCCTCAACACATCCATGCACACTCAAAACACACCTGTCACACCTGCCAGGCATTCATGCACACTCCAACACAAACTCATGCACTCCTCGGTTTCCTATCCTAGGCGGACTATGTAGTGTGCCTCATAGATTGCTTGCACGTGACCTGCATGATCCTAGTATGCTAGCTACACATGTATCCTCCTATATGCCTAACACACCTGCTCCAGATTCTCCTCAATGTTGCGTTTGTGAATGAGTTCCTCAATTCTTGCCTGGGCCTCAGGGTCAAAGGGGTCTGCTGCCAGCAGCTCATCTTCCCGCCTCAGGGCCTCCTGGTGTGCTATCTGCTGCTGACGGATGGCACGCAGCTCCTTCTGCAATTCAGCAGTTGGGTTTGAGGTTCAGGAAAGAGTTAATACATACCAGGGGGGCGGGGCATCCACAAGCTGGCCATACACACAGCAATATAGCGGCAAAAAACGGGTGGCGTTGCAACTGCCGGAAGCCAGGGGCAAAGCCCACTAGTGAAACATGCCAACACCCCACTACGAGGAGAGGTGTGTGTCCAAAACACGAAAAGGGCCAATGTCAACACATGGAGAGCCGGTTGGGCCACCCTGGCTGCATCCCTTACACCCGCATGCATAACTGTCAAGCCGCAGCACGTGGCGAAGCTGGCTGGAACAAAAAGTGTTGCACATCTTCAATTCGTGACCTCATCATGTGCACTGCTGTGACATAATGTCCCGCTCCTCTGCAGGTCATCTATGTACATGTTTCCTGCAGGTTTTCACAGTTTCTTCCCACCTGCACTGCCTCTACATCTTCTTTCCTGATGGCATCTGCAAGTGCTGTGCTGGTGGCAGCGATCTGCGCCATGACCTGTGGCGCTGCCTTGACAGACTGGATGAATGCTGCCGGAGCCCGTGCTGACCCATCCTCTGCTAGGGCCATGTGTGGATTGGCCGGCGCCTGCTGCCGCTGCTGCTGAGGTGCTGCTGCTGCTGCAGGAGCTGCTGCCGGCAACAGCATGAGGATGTCACCGTTGGCGATGCCCAGGGCTGAGAGTGTCTGTCCTGCTGCTGATGCTGGCAAGGGGCGACCATTGTGTACTAGCTGCTGCTGTGCTGCGGGTGTGTTGGACTCTGCAGGAATTGCAGGAAGGATACCGTGAGTGCGGCTCAGCACAGTCGGTCAGCACACGTTCTTACAGGAGCAAGGTACATGTGAGCTGGGAAGCTTTACCAACATCAAGCATGGTTCTGTCCTGATGGCATGTACATGCATGCATGCATATGTGTATGCTGAGGGGGGCTGCTGCACCCTGTGTGCGCCTTTTTGATTGTGCAGGCTGCTGGAGGCAAGGCGTTAAGCCTTATGATGCAGGTGCACGTTGTGCCCATGCACGACATGGCATTCATGTACTGCTGATGTCAGCACTGACCTGCTTCCAGGATGGCCTGCAGCGTGCTGAGGGTCTCATTCTCATCCAGCTCGACAGGAAAAACCCTATCGTCCGTACCTACTACTGTCAGCTGCATGCTGCTGAGGCAAGTTGCGATGGCCTTGCACCTGCATGTTGCCAAGCGCACCCAAACAGATGCCTGTCAGGGCTGCATGTACATGCATGACATCATGATGTGCAAGAATGATTGTATGAATGGAAGCAGCACTTGAACAAGGTATGTATGGCGAGCATCTGTCCAGCCAGCTTGTGCTGCAAGCTGGCTGGTGTTTCCGATGCCAGCGGTTGCTGTTGGTTGCAGCTGCAGCAGGGCCCCTGCCTTGACTCTGGCAGCCCCCCTGGGGCCTTGCGGCACCCTTGGACGCAGACAGCAACCTGTTGAGCTATTCTGAGCACCCCAGACAGTCCACATCGACTTACGGACTTTACGTCATGCAGTGATCTCTCCCGCCCGTTTCCTCTGTACCCCACTTACTGCGATCAAAATGCAGTCAACGTCAACTGTTGTAGTTTTTGGGTTGTAGGCCAGCGATGTGGACCAGGAAGCCAGATATACGGTAACAGCTGCTGTTTGGGTGAGGATCTACTGTCAGGGTGTGCAGGTGCACGACAACAGATTCCTTGATTGTACCAGCTGCGGGAGGTCGGACGTATCCACCCGACCTACCAACAGAAGTGGAACCAGAACACACTCCTTGGTTTGACCTCTGACTGTCATTATGACGTTCAAGTTGACCAGCCTCCACATGGCACGCTGTGTCCTGGGATGTACTTACCAGGTGAGAAACCCACATGTATTCCCCTTCAGACACCAGTCCCCAATGAACACCTCAAACGGTTGCAGACCACCACAGCCGCAACTCCACAGACAACCTCGACCCCCTCAAACAGCGACCATCTGACTGCGCAGTGCGACAGTGGCTGGGCCAACAGGTTGATTGCTGCGTGCTCGCGCATACATGCCCACTGCTGGTCAGGATTGTCACCGCTACCCCCCACTACATCCCAACCTGCAAACAGGCTGCCCCGAGATGCGTCTGAGGATCAGATGAATCAAAACAACTGCACGCTGATGCCTCGGAGCGCAGAAGCCACCACTGCCCGTCCACTGCTGTCTTTGCGCCTGACACTGTCCCCTGCCATGCCAAGTGACTGACACCCACCAAGCCCCACTGGCACAAACCATCATATGCAAGCTGCACACCATAGCCAACAGCACCACAGCCCACCATCACGCTACACCTCAAGCACGGAGTATGCTTCTGGGCAACCCACAACTTTACACCAAAGATACTGCTGTAGTGCTGCAGTATCACCCACAACAACATACCCATACTACCGCCGTGCTTCTGCAACGCAAACCACCGTGCTATGGTGCCAGCCCTGCCGTAAAACTGCGACACCAACCACACTGCATGTGTACCACTTCCTCATGGACGTCACCAACTGATTGCAACCACCCACGGCACAAACTCCCAAACCCTGACAAACCCCAACCCAAGGTGTCTGGAACCTCTGCTGTGCCATGTCCACCCTGGGCAACACCAGCTGCTTTGTAACCACCCCCACTGTGTGACACTACAACCTCCCAAACCCCGACAGAACCCCACCAAGGGTATCTGAAACCTTGTTGTACCCTTTCCAGCCTGGGCATCACCAGCTGCTTTCAACCGCCCACACCACAACACAACAAACCCCAGCCAGGGTGTCAGAAACCTCTGTGTGCCCCTTCCATCCTGGGCATCACCAGCTGCTGTGTGACCGTTCAACCACCGCAACCTCCCATACCCCGACAGAACACCGCCCAGAGTGTCTGCAACCTCTGGGGTGCCCCTTCCACCCTGAACACCACCAGCTGCTTGCAATCGCCCACACCACAACCTCTCAGTCCCCAACAGAACCCCACTCAGGGTGTCTGAAACCTTTCCTGACCTCCCTGGGCAGCATCCTTCCAAGCCAACGCCGCTCAACTGCAACCCTTCCTAGCCAACCTTCCGGGCGCACAACGCTCAACTTCGTAGTTTGATAGCAGCAACACGCCCTTCACAACCAAGCCTGCGACGACAGCTGGTTGACAACAGGAAGAAGAGCTTGCTGGGCACAACCGACATGAGAGGGAGGGGTGATAGCTGAGTAAGACGGGGCTTTTCTTGCTTGTCCTTGCTTAGTCATCGCTTAGTCGTCGCCGCTTAGTCATCGCCACCATAGCTGCCCAGCAGGTTGTGCAGGACTGTGTTGTCCTGCTGACGCTGACCACCTGTTGAAATTGAAAAACAGACAGACAGACAGACAGACAGACAGACAGACAGACAGGCAGACCCACAGGCCGCCACGACAAGACAGCACAGCAGTGACAGAGACGGGGCACACACAGGTTCCACAGGACACAGCAGCGCCAAGACACAACAAAGAAAACGCCGGATGTGAGCAAACGCACATAACAAAAATGCCAGTTCCAGCCATAAATTTATGCATAGTGTGAGCAGCGATACAACCCCGTCAAATTGTCGGACAGTGCAAAGATAAATAAGGATTCACGTAGTGATTACGTAATCAATGCACCAACCGGGGGTGAGGTGACGGTGTGCGACCCAGAAGAGAGGGTGTCCAAACAGTGACGCGCGCCAGTTGCAGGTACATGCGAAGCAACGCAGACACGGGCGGCACGGGCAGGCGCGGCGGCAGGAAGGCAACATGGGCAGAAGCAGGGGCAGTGGCAAGGAATGGAAGGGGCGCAAGGGGCAGGGGCAAGCAGCAAGGGGGCAGCACAAGCCAGCAGGCAGGGGCAGGGGCAGGGGCAAAAGCAGGGGCAGAAGCAGGCGCAGGGGCAAAAGCAGGCAGGAAAGGGGGCAGGGGAATGACAGAGGGTGGCGTTAGAGAAGGGTCATCACATCAATGCACGCTGCATGCATTGAAGACCTATGCCAAATGCCCAAACAGCTGTGCCCTGCACTTCAGCATGAGAATGGGTGAACGCTGCTGTTCCAAAAGCCGCACAGACATACAATTAGGGCTCCCTATGCAGATGGTATTCTGTGATCACAAGATACAGCACAACATAATGCAGTCTGTGACAGCTTGGCATGTCAGCTACTGAACGAGCTACGCCAGGTACCCAAAACTGCAAAAGCAACAGGCCGAAAAAACAGTATGTCAGCGGCAGGATTTGAACACGGTACCTTGCAGGAAGCGGGGAGGGGGTGGGGGCATGGATCGTTGCACTGGAGGAGGGGGGGCCATCTGTCCTTGCTGCTGCTGTTGTGGGTAGCCGCCGGAGGGCTGCTGCTGCTGCCCGCCTCCCTGGGTGTACTGCTGGTAGGGATTGGCGTAGCCGTGCTGCTGCTGCTGCTGCATGGGTGGGGCCTGAGGGGACAGAAAATTAGGCACAGGGGTTGACACGGCAAGCAAACAGCAATTATAAGAAGAAAAGCCAGTGAGCAGGAGAGGAGACGGAATTGGGTGTGTTTGACTTCAGTTCATGTCAGCGTGACATTGCTGCAGCATGTGTGAGGGGGCAAAAGCGACACAAGTAGACAAACGCGTCAGTGGCATGTGAACAAAGTGTGTGGGGGCGTGGAACACGTTACTGAGGTGACCAGCAGGACGAATAAATGACTAGGTGGGTAGGGGATGGAGAGGCAACTGAGGGTGAGGGGAGAGAGGGAAGGGGGTGATGCTTGTGGGGCAGGCAGGGTTCAGCAAAAAGAGGGGGGGGGGCTTTTCCCAGAGGAGACTAGTGGGCAGAAGGTGAAGTGCACGAGAGTGATAATTTCTGTGCGACTGCTTATGTGTGTGCTGATCCATATCCCTATGTGTGTTATTCAGGAGGTAATTGGGTGGTGAGTGGGTGAGGTAATGAGTAAATGACTGAGAAAGTAAGCGACTGGGTGGGCAGGTGGGTGGGTAAGTGGGTGGGTGGTGGGTGGGTGTGTCGGCGAAGGGATTGGGGGTGAGTGGATGGGTGGGTGGCCAAATGGTGGGGTGCAATGGACGAAAAAATGACTTGTTGTTGAAGATTGGGTTAGACACTGGGGTGGAAGTGAGGGTCCTGTAGCAGTGAGGTGCGACCAGCTTGTGGCAAGTGTACGTGGGGTGAGGCAAGCAAGGAAAGTGAGCATGGAGGGGTGGGGGGGGGGGGGTGAATACATGTGCAAGACACTCAGCTTTTTCACTCAAAAGTGCAATGTAACTGTTGGGGGGGGGGGTGCATTGTGACGGGTGGGGGGGGGGGGGTGCATTGTGACGTTGGTGGAGGTGGTGGGGGTGGGGTTCTTTGTTGGGAGGTGGGGTACAGCAAACACGTGTGTGGCGGCTAGCTTTGCACAGAAAAAAAGTTCTGGACAAGAAACGTGAGGTGATGGTCACATGCTTTATAGGGTGTGGCAAAGAAGGGTGGGTGAAGTTGGTGGGGGTGGTGGGGGAGGGTGCTTTGTGTGTGTTGGGGGGGGGGGGGTCAGCAAACACATGGGTGGCTGCTAGCTTGGCACAGAGAAGAGTTCTGGACAGAAAAGGAGCTTTGTAACACCTTCAAGTTGGTAACCGAACAAGGGGGGGGGGGCAGCAAGTTGAAGAGCAGGAGGAAGAACAGCAGGCAACAGTGTGGTGAGGGGTTACCTGTCCTTGCGGGGCGGCCTTATCAGTAGAGCCCTCCTTGAACTCCTGGAACCTCCTCCTCTTCTCCGGCTGCTGCTGCTGCTGGGTTGCCGCTGCCGCCTGCCCCTGCTGCCCCTGCATATACTGACCCGGCTGCTGCTGCTGCTGCTGCTGGCCGCCTGCTGTGCAACATTTGCAGGCTGGAATGGCATCCCACCAACAGACCCCTGCCCGTAGGGGTTCTGCTGCTGCTGGGGCTGCTGCTGCTGCTGGCCGTATCCTTGCAGCGCCCCGGCCTGGTTGTAACCCCATACTGTGCAGCCTGACCGTTCGGCACCTGCTGCTGCTGCCCTGGCTGCTGCTGCTGCTGCTGAGGTGCCTGCCCATACCCTCCCTGCTGCTGCCCATACTGCTGTGGCGGCTGCTGCTGCTGCTGTGGCTGCTGCCCATACCCTTGGCCATACTGCTGTGGCTGCTGCTGCTGCTGCTGCCCGTAAGCGGGTGGTGCAGGCTGCTGTGCCTGCTGACTGTACTGCCCATAGTTCTGCAGGTTGTACTGCTGCCCGTACTGCTGCTGTTGGGGCTGCTGGGCCTGCTGCTGCTGCTGCCCGTACTGCTGCTGCTGGCCGTACTGCTGGGGCTGCTGCTGCTGCTGCTGCTGGCCATACTGCTGCTGCTGCCCGGCGGAGGCACCTCCAGCAGCAGCAGCAGCGGGGCTAGCTTCCTGTGCAACAACAGGTGATGTCTGTGGCTGCTGCTGCTGCTGCTGGTGAGCTGCAGTGGGGGTTCCAGTGGAGGGAGGGCCAGATGCCGCTGCTGCTGCTGTTGCTGCTGCTGCCGGGGTCTGCTGCTGCTCAGTGCTAGGCTGCTGCTGCTGCTGGCCCCATGCATTGTACCCGTACCCTGCCCCATAGTAACCCTGAGCACTGCTGACAGCGGGGTAGCCGTACCCACCACCACCAGCAGCAGCAGGAGGGGTAGCAGCAGCAGCGGCAGCGCTGTCAGAGGCGGCAGGCTGCTGCTGCTGCTGCTGCTGTGTGCCAGAGGCAGGTGCAGCAGAAGCTGCAGGTTCGGGGTAGGGCTCTGCCGGCAGGGGAGGCCCTGCAGGTACTGTAGCTTGCTGCTGCTGCTGTTCTGGGCCCGCTGGTGCTGGTGCTGCTGCTGCTGCTTGGGGTGTGCCAGTAGAAGCGGGCTGCTGCTGCTGCTGGTAGTACTGTTGGTAACCAGCCCAAGCAGCATACTGCTGCTGCTGTGGAGCAGCCGGCGGCTGCTGCTGCTGCTGCTGCTGCTGGGGTGCTGCCATTGCTGCTGATGCAGCTGGTGCTGGAGCAGCAAGCTGCTGCTGCTGGGGGGCCTGCTGCTGTTGCTGCTGGGGCGCCTGCTGCTGCTGTTGCTGCTGCTGCTGCCAGGCAGCTAGCTGCTGCTGCTGTGCTGCAGCATTGGCAGCAGCAACAGCAGCAGCAGTAGCCCCTTCAGCGGCAGCAGGCGTCGCCTGAGGCCCACTGACTGCCGCTGCTGCTGCTGCTGTGGGTTGTAAGCAGCCGGTGGTGCTGCTGCTGGTGCCGCTGCTGCTGGGGCAGCGGCAGCAGCATATGCCTGGGGAGGGTACGCAGCAGGTTGTGGGGCTGGGGCCCCACCCGGTGCAGACACCGCCCCAGGGTACGGTGCAGCAGGTGCCCCATAGGCAGGGGGACCCCCTGGTGCAGCAGCAGCAGGAGCAGCAGCGGGAGGGTACTGCCCATACTGCCCATACACACCAGCAGCGGGGGGGACCCCTGGTGCTGCTGCTGCTGGGGGTGCTGCTGCTGGCACTCCAGGGGGGTAGGGTGCTCCTGGCTGACCTGGCTGAGGGGGTACCCCCACAGCGCCAGGGTAAGCAGCAGGAGCAGCAGCAGGAGCAGCGCCGGGGTATGGTGCCGGGGGTGCATAGCCACCAGGTGCTGCTGCAGGCGGGGGTACCCCCTGTCCAGGGTACATCTGCGGCTGCTGCTGCTGTGGCGGCAGCATGTGCGGCGGCTGCTGCTGCTGCTGTGGGGGTGCCATGCCAGGGTATGGCTGCGGCATCACCCCTGGGGGTACCCCCTGTGGAGGTACCCCATAGGGAGGCACAGCACCGGGGGGTACCCCAGGTGGGGGTGCGCCATACACCCCCGGGGGTGGGGCACCATACCCCGGAGGGGGAGCTCCAGGCATGCCGGGGTAGGGTGCCGGCATTCCTGGGGGTACCCCTGGCACTGCTGCCTGGGGTGGGGGTGCTGCTGCTGGGGGGATGAACCCAGGGATCAGGCCTGCAAGATTTGCCAGTGGGGCAGCGGCGCAGGTGTCAGGAATAGGGCGCACACACAGGGAGATGTCAATACAGTAGGGCGCTGCCAAGCTGGAGTTTGCCTTGCAGTGGCTGGTGTGCGAGTCAGATCCGATCATGTTCGATCATAGAAGTGGACGCGTCCGAAAAGCTGCACCCCTGCAACAACACATGCCAACCAACCAAGCACACACCCATCTGGGAAGCTTGTGCCCAGCACATGGCAAATGTTGCCGGCCTTCCAACAGAGCCCTGCCCTACCCAGCATGTACTACACCAATATATACAGCAACATCATTGCACCCTCTTGCTGGTGGTCTCAAACCACTACACCCCCCCCCCCCCCCCCGGCCCCTCCAACCCACCTGGGAAGCTCGTGCCCAGCTCGTTGCGGATGTGGCAGATCAGGTCCACCGCAAGGTCCCTCGCCCTCACCACACTCTCAGCATGGTTGGAGGTGATGCTGATATGCAGCGGCGTGTGCTCACTCCAGGGGGTGGCCACAGGGTTGCTGCCGCGCCCGCCCAGCACCACAGTAGCGCCCGACTGTGCTGAGATGTGCCCCAGGTTCTGGTCGCCTGCGGAAGGGACGACGGAAGACACACATGCCGACCATTAGTATATCAACATGTGATCAGCAGTAAAGCAATGAGGATGGGAAGGGTGGTTGCTGCCACGACCGCCCAGCACCACAGTAGCGCCCGACTGTGCTGAGATGTGCCCCAGGTTCTGGTCGCCTGCGGAAGGGACGAAGGAAGACACACAAGCCGACCATTAGTATATCAACAGGTGATCAACAGTAAAGCAATGAGGATGGGAAGGGTGGTTGCTGCCACGACCGCCCAGCACCACAGTAGCGGCCGATTGTGCTGAGATGTGCGCCAGGTTTTGGTCGCCTGCGAGAGGGATGCAGGAACATAAGAACTTTGATGTCACTATGTGCGGAAATGATGGTAGCAGGTGGTTGAAAATGATGGAGTCATGATTAGAATGGTGGTGGTTGACAGCGCCTGCTAAGCACAGTAGCGCCCGAGTGTGCGCAGATGTGCCCCAGAATCTGGTCACTCGCATGTGACCTTGGTACTGCGTGCTGAGCTGGCTGACAGGGATTTTGCTTATCTGTTCGTCCCCAATGATCAGCGTTGCTGCCTCTACCTCCCAACCCACCTGGGCCCCTGACCCTCGCCACCACGTTGTACTCAGGAGGCACCTCAATTCCCACAAACACCGCGCAGTGACCCGGCGTGTTGCTCACAACCGCCGGCCGCCATGCCGGCGGCTGCTGCGGCGGCAGCGGCTGGGCCAGGTGGGGCCGGCCAGCCGCCCCAGCCACAGCCGCCGCAGCCGCCGCTGCAGCCGCCGCGGCGGCTGCCATGTTGGGCATGTTGGGTGCGCCTGGCGGGGGAGGGCCCATGCCTGGCTGTGCTGGGGGGCCTTGTCCTGCAGGTGCAACAGACGTCAGTCACTTTGAGTTGCTTTGAAAGCAGTAGTGATGATGCATGTATGTATCTAGTGGTTGTCCTGCAGGTGCAACAGGGCGGTGCACCAACCTCAGTGAAAGCAGTGGTGATGAATGAAGCGTGTATTCATGCCAACAGCGTTTGAGCACCCATCGAGTTCGCTTTGTTGATGCAAAAACATGGCGAAGAGTGAAGCAACATTGCAGCCCCTCTTTGCCAGCCTGCTGTCCCGCCTGTGGACTGATAGTAGCTCGTTTTTTTGGAAAGGAGAAAGGGGGCGGACCCCCACCGGCTGGCAACACACACAACAGCGGAAGAAGTAGCTCCTTAAAAACAGCTCCTTACCTGCTGGTGCGGGCTGGTGCTGCATGATGCGGGTCCCTGGGGGTGGCAGCTGGCCCAGGGGCACCCCCGACAGCAGAGCCTCAATGTCACTCTTGCTTTGTTTATGCAAGATTATGGTTACCGTAAAAGCGTGGGTATGCAGCCCACCCTGAAGTGCAGCCCCTTTGCCAGCCTGCTGTCTCCCCTATTAGTAGCCAACAATATCAGCCGAAAACAGTAATTTACAAGCGTGTCCTCGCCGTTGCCTTTACCTGCTGGTGCGGGCTGGTGCTGCATGATGCGGGTCCCCGGGGGTGGCAGCTGGCCCAGTGGCACCCCAGACAGCAGAGCCTCAATGTCACTCTTGCTTTGTTTATGCAAGATTATGGTTACCGTAAAAGCGTGGGTATGCAGCCCACCCTGAAGTGCAGCACCTTTGCCAGCCTGCTGTCTCCCCTATTAGTAGCCAACAATATCAGCCGAAAACAGTAATTTACAAGCGTGTCCTCGCCGTTGCCTTTACCTGCTGGTGCGGGCTGGTGCTGCATGATGCGGGTCCCCGGGGGTGGCAGCTGGCCCAGTGGCACCCCAGACAGCAGAGCCTCAATGTCACTCTTGCTTTGTTTATGCAAGATTATGGTTACCGTAAAAGCGTGGGTATGCAGCCCACCCTGAAGTGCAGCACCTTTGCCAGCCTGCTGTCTCCCCTATCAGTAGCCAACAGTACCAGCCGAAAATAGTAATTTACAAGCGTATCCCCGTCGTTGCCTTTACCTGCTGGTGCAGGCTGGTGCTGCATGATGCGGGTCCCCGGGGGTGGCAGCTGGCCCAGAGGCACCCCAGACAGCAGAGCCTCGATGTCACTCGCTGCTGCATGCACAGCATTCCACCTTGCCTCATCAGTCTGCAGGGAGAGCGGCAGGCAGGCGGGCAGGCGGGCAGGCAAGGTTTGAGATACAGTGGCCTGTTGGTGTGATACCCTTCGACCGAGCCCCAGGCATCGACCGCCCCCCTCCACTGGTACACCCTGCCCCTCCACCATGTTCTCGCATAAACCTATCCATATACATCCACAAACGCATTGCACAGGCACAGGGGCAGATGGGTGAGGCTGGCAGGCGGGAGGGGGGGGGG
Source organism: Desmodesmus armatus (assembly GCA_007449985.2). NCBI lineage: Eukaryota > Viridiplantae > Chlorophyta > Chlorophyceae > Sphaeropleales > Scenedesmaceae > Desmodesmus > Desmodesmus armatus. The sequence continues at coordinate 713,208 of VIIQ02000559.1, forward strand.
CAGGCCGTCAGGATTTGTAAAAAGATCAAACAAAATCATAAGGGGGGGGGGCATGATGCGTCTGGGGTCCAGCGTTCAGCATTTGCCATTGTGAAGTGGATTCAACGCAAGTTAGATGCTGGCCGGTAACAAAGGTCCGCCCAAGTTGGCAGCAAGGCAGCGAAACACAAATAAGTTACAAAGAAAACCCAGCACATGACAATGTGCGATCAGTCAATCAATGTCACACCTGTAGCTATGACGCTCAGAACGTTCGAGCTTGAAGCTGATGCCAGTTGGATTCTTGGTGTAGCCTGTCTGCAGTGCTGCATGTGGACCCTTCCATATGCAGAGCTACAGACAGGCTTGACCGAAAGAATTCACATGGCCATGTGCTGCGGTTTCTCTGTCCCTGATTGCATGCATGCTCCTGCATTCTCTCTCCCGACCTGACAGCAAACGCCCACATACTACGCCCCCCCCCCCCCACCCCCGCCCCCACCTGACGACACTCACTGTCCCAGACGGCTGCTGAGATTCCATGTACTGCCGGTTTCAATCACACTGCTAGGACTCCATACACGGCCTGTTTCAACCACACAGTACCCCCACCTGTCCTGCAGCAGCGGTGGGTGTCACCCTCAGGTACAGCGGCCGGTCTGTGCCAAAGGCATTGGCAGAACCCCCGGCACGTAGCGCCCCCCCCCCCCCCTATCTCTGATCCTCACTCCACAACCCTGGTCCTAAGATCCCCACCCCCTGAAAACACGCACTCACGCGCAATCCATAAAGATCACATTACATGTATCTTGAGACAACACAGAAGCTTCCGCTCACCTGTCCTGCAGCAGCGGTGGGGGTCACCCTCAGGTACAGCGGCCGGTCTGTGCCAGAGGCATTGGCAGACCCCCCCGGCACGTAGCGCCCCCGCACCACCAGCTGGGTGTTAGTCCGCTTGCTGATCTCATCCAGTGTCTGCCTCTTCGTCAGCAGCTGCCGAATGTGGTGTCCTGCATCGTTGATCACCACCTCCCGGGCAATGTCCGGACCACTGCCCGGGAGCTTTGGGCCTACTGTTGTGGCTCCTGCGCCGCTGCTGCGGGGGCCGGAGTTGGTGTGCTGGAGAGCAGACACCACCTGGGCTGCTGCTGCTTGCTGCGCGATCGCTGCTGCCTGAGCTGCAGCAGCAGGGTTGAGGCCTGCAGCCTGCTTGTGACAGCGGTGGCGTGCAGTAGCAGGGGTGAAGCAGGCAGAGGGTGATGTGGGGTAGTGAGGTGGGCAGATGTGCAGAGATGTTGATGGCACAGTGCATTGTGTGGTGCATTGACAGTGCTGAGAGCAAGGGTGTTGAGAGAGAACAAGACGGGAACTAGTGCCTTAAGCAGCGGTTCTAAGGGCGGGTTCTAAGGGAGGTAACAAGCAACATTGTTAAATCACTGTGGACTCTGGACAACCCCAACCTAACCCCCCACCCCCCCCCCACACACACACACGCAATGGGCCATGCAGGTACCCACACTTGACACAACTACTTTCATTCAAGAGTTTGAAACTGAAAAGCAGTGGTGTCATGCGGAGACACATACACGGAAACAGCAACCACAGCACAGTGCTGCTGTCCACAGCCCCCCAAAGCAGAAGCTACCTCTATGCCATGCCAAGATGGCATGCACAGGCCACGTACCGCTGTAAGCTGATGTGCTGCCGCAAGGGCAGCCGCCTGCGCGTGCGCAATCATCTGAGAGGACACCTGCAGGCTGGTTCCACCCGCGGTCTGCGCAGGGACGGGCTGGTCCCACTTCCGCTTGCGTTCTGGTGGCTGAGCCATTGCTTTTCGCGGAGATCTAGTAACTGATCAGTCTGGGGCTGAAGACGATGAAGCACGCTGCCTCAATGCAGATCTAGACGCTGTGTCTGATGAGGAGGATGCACCTCCTTTCTTGCACTGCTTGCACTGCCTCCTTCACCACATCGACGCGAAGGCAGCTTCTTTCCCGCTGGAATGCCAACGAGGCACAGAGCAAACCCTGGAGGTGGTTCACCGATCTTGAATGCACCCTTCCAGTGCATCCAAGAAGCTGGAATCGCAATGATAATTCACAACCTTTCCTGATATCACTCCTCAGCAAAACACCAGGCCACACAGCACGGATGCTGGGGCAGACCCACACCCTGCAGGCACTGCTGACACATGCCTTCCGAAATGCACTTCAAGCCTCTTCATCACAAGCCCCAGGTTACGTGCTCAATGCTGTTAAAATACACATCCATGCAGTACAGCAGGCTAACAGCCTGCTGGTACAGCCAGTGGCACAGCTGACATCCCCATCGGCAGAGCTGCCAGCCTGGCTCGCACATATGCTACCCATGCAGAGGAGCAGGGGCCTGCCTGAGCAGCAGCAGTCAGCACAGCGAGCGGGTCAAGGTGCCACCCTGCTGCTCCATGCCCCAAGGCACCGTGCTGCAGGCACCAGCCACTCTGCCGAGCATGCAGCAGGTGGGGAGCTGAACCCAGGGGCCCTCAGTGCACAGAGTCCCACTTTCCTGCAGCCATGGCGGGTCCAGCACACAGCACGGGTTCAGGCACACCCACGGGCACCGTCTGCAGTTGCGTGCTACCACCTTTCCCTGCGCCAACAACAGCTGTCCCTGCGAGGCTGCTGCGTGTACAGCACCTATGCCAGCAACAGCGCCAGCACCAGCACCACAAGCATCGACACCAGCACACCTGGGGGCACCAGCACCAGCGCCAGCAGCTGTTACAGCACCAGCACCAGCAGCACCTTACACTCCTCAGATACGCAGAGTACCAGTCCTGCAGCTGGAGCAGGCAGAACTGCAGTCAGGGCGAATTCAGGCGGGAAGCTGTTTGATGACGATGAGTTAGACGAGGGCGAGGTGCTGCTAGATGAATTCGAAGTTGATGCAGCAGATGGTGAAGGTGTGCCGGATTCTGAGTGGGTCAACGATGGTGCTGTCAGCACCAGCAGTCATGTGGAGGACTCTGCTGATGAGTATGAAGTGGAGTTTGATGTTGAGTTTGATGAGGGGTTTGAGTTTTCTGATGAGGAGGGGCTGCAGGACAACCTGCCGCCTGGTGCTGGGGCTGGCGGTGGTGCTGGCAAGGGCGTGTGAGGAGGCTGTTGGCATCGTGTGAGCTGTTGTGAGTTGTACAATATGACCGTGGGCACAGTTGTTCGGCTGCATACCCCAGCTGTGATGATGTGCGTTGCTTGTAACATGAGTGCTGCCACCGTTATAGTATGCGACGTTGTGTGCCAATGCATGCTGACACCACACGCTGCAGTGATGCTCTGTTCCCGCCAACTGTTGTACACTGCCAGGCTGGCTTTGAGACAATGTGGCTGGTCTGCAGCTTGAAGCTGATAATGGGTGACAGCAGGTGATGGCTAACAAAGGAGCCTTGAATGTGCCTTGTGCTTCAGGGGCCGGGTGCGGCAACTGGCAGGTGTAACTGCAGAAAAGGGTTTGTGTAGGGTTTATTCTTTGTCGAAGCAGCATGGAGGTCTGAATCATAGATACTTCGACTGATGTGTCAAAGCATTTGTCTGTGGATCATTTCCCACTTGGGTCTCTGTCACTGCAGTTCAGGGACAAGATCTGCAGAACTGATCACCCTTCAATTCGCAGTGACTGCGAACTACAACACCCACTTTGAACTCCAAAATGTCGCAACAACATTCAGCAAACCACAGCCGACGGAACAGCGACAGTGACCACTCACAAGCTGACCAGCTCAGCAGCAGCAGAGTTGAGCGGGTCTTGAGCCATAACAGGCTGGACAGGTCCAGTGCCAGCCAGGCAGCGTCACACTCGCGAATTTCAAGTGCTGATTACATCATCACGGTCTCCCCTGGTGCAAGGACACCACCCCGGCGCCAGTCAGGTGAATTTCTTTCAATTCTACAACGGCTCGCACAGCACATGCCAGCGGCAGAGGAAATGGCACCTGAGCAACCAACCAGCTGCTACACTCATGCGGCTATGTTTTACACGTTTACTGTGTATGGGTGTGGGTGTTGGACGACCTCAAAGCCCCTTACCAGCACCATGCATGTTCAGCAGTGTCCTGCCAGTTTGCAGGCATGCAGATGGCTCGAGTTGCAAGCCTGGTAGGGCCGCCTGGCACAGAAAAAGAGAGACCTTGCGCCACACAGAACCCTCGGCCCTTTGTACAGTTGCTGTGCTGCATCCTCTGTTGTGCTACAGGCTTCAACCCCCAGCAGCCAGGCGACACAGACATCGAGACAGGACCCAGCCCACAGCAGTCGCGCAGGAGCAGCAGCACATCTGTAGGACGCCTGCAAGCACTCCTGCAGTCTCATACCAACACCCAACCAACAGCAGCCGTCTCGGATCTCACACAGCCCTTACTGCAGGCAGAGGAGCCAGACCAGCAGGACCCTAAACAGCAGCAGGAGCCCCTACCGTCCACCTCAGCACCCTATGATCCTTTTCCCGCCACTACAGCAGCGCGTGCAGCAGCCGCAGAAGTGGCCAGGGCGCGCGCGCTCGCAGCACACCGCCCTCACGCTGACCGTGCTGGGGGTGCTGCTGTGCTGGGGCGCTCTGTATCCTCGGCATCTGCAGGAGCAGTTGCAGGAACAAGTGGGGACAAAGCCACAGAGGCTGCGCGGTTCCAACGGCAGCTGGCGTTTGCTAGTGGGCTCAGCTGGGTGGTCAACATCGTGCTGCTGGTAGCAAAGCTGTATGCATACTGGCTCAGTCAGAGCAAGGCTGTGCTGGCCTCTGCAGCAGACAGTGCAGTGGACCTGGTGAGCACGGCTGCACTGCAGCGTTAGGGTTTGGCTCAGGGTTGGGGTTTAGGTAGGGTTGAGGGTTGAGGTTTGTGAACTTCTTAACCTTGGAACAGGAGCTGCTTCTACAGCATACAGTGCAGTGGACTGATGAGGCCTGCAGCCTCCGTGTTGGGAAGCACAACTGACCAAGGATATCATTGTGCAATGCTGTTGAGCATTGTGGAGGTCTTGTGCTGAGCCCCATGTAGCATGACTGTGCAACCAGCCCAATTTGACATGATGATGCGTATATGCCTAGGAACAGGGAGTACGTTTGTTTGGCATAGCCTTCATTCATATGTGTCTCACATCAGCTGGCCTCGTGCTTGCTGGAAAGGCGGGAAGTTGTGCTTGCTGGTGTCTTGGTTGGGGTGGGGCAGGGCGGCTCTCTTTCAGAACGCGAAAATTGCCCTGCTGTTTGTGCTGGACATGCACTGCCAACGCCACAACATGCGCACACGTCCTTGGCTGTGTCGTCATCCTTTTTTGTGTGGAAAACAGTCACTGTACGGTATGGTACCAAAGTTTCGCCCGTTGTGCTGTTGTGGCTGTTGCTGCAGGTCAGTCAGGTGGTGATATCCTATGCTGACTGGAGGGTGCGGCGGGAGGACCCGAGGTGCGTGCACTTGTCTGCACATACTAGGTTCCTGGCAGGGCCAGCACCTGCCAATATGCAGGTCTCTGGTGTCTCTGACCTTGGGTCTGCGACGCTGCTGAAGCTCTGACCGCTCGTGTGCTGGGCTGTTTGTGACCACCATCGCCACCCAACCACCCTCCCGCCCTGCCTCTCCATCTCAGGTTTCCAGTGGGGCCGGCCCGCCTGGAAGCTATCGGTGTGCTGGCATGCGCGTGCATCATGTCTGTAGCATCCTTTGAAGTCATCTAGGAGTCCATTTCAGCGGTGGTTGCCACCTACACGACCGGGCAGCGGCCACAGCTGGGCCTGGTGTTGTATCTGGTCCTCGGATCTGCGGCGCTGCTGAAGCTTGTGTGCTGGGCTGTTTGTGACCACAATTCCCACCCACCGACCCACCCACCCTCACGCCCTCCCAGGTTCCCAGTAGGGCAGGCCCGCCTGGAAGCTATCGGTGTGCTGGCATGCGCATGCATCATGTCTGTAGCATCCTTCGAAGTCATCCAAGAGTCTGTGTCAGCGGTGGTTGCCACCTACACGACTGGGCAGCGGCCACAGCTGGAGCTGGGCCTGGTGTTGTATCTGGTCCTCGGTTCTGCGACGCTGCTGAAGTTGGTGTGCTGGGCGGTTTGTGCGGCGCTGCAGAATCGGTCAGACAGCATGCTGGCTCTCGCTGAGGTGCGCAGGGTCAGTGTTTAGGGTGTTAGGGTTTGAGGTGCGCAGACCATAACGGGTGGTGGTAGGGGCAATTGGGGCGCATACATACACCTAATGTTGTTACGTTGGTGTTCGTTGTTGCCGGGTTTAGGGTTTGGAGTGTAGGGTTTGTGCGGCGCTGCAGATTTGGTCGGACAGCATGCTGGCTCTCGCTGAGGTGCGCCGGGTGGCGGTATCATCCATCAGGGCGCATACATACACTTGACGTTGTTACGTTCGTCTTCTGTGTTGCCGGGTTAAGGGTTCAGGGTTTAGAGTGTAGGGTTTGTGCGGCGCGGCAAAATCGATCAGACAGCATGCTGGCTCTTGCTGAGGTGCGCAGACCATATGAGCAACAGCTGTGCTATCTTCCCCGCAGCGGCAGCAGGCCTGGTGCCCAATGCCCCATGTCCTGCTGTCCTGCTCACCTTCCCATTCACATCAGCACCGTGTGAATGGCCTGCGTCCTCATGCCTGCTTCACACACTGTGTGCTCTGCTCTGCTCTGCCCACCCGCCCGTCTGTAACCACACCATTGGCATGCTACAGGACCATCTCAACGACATCATGAGCAACAGCTGTGCTGTCTTCACAGCAGTTGCAGCCGAGCTTGTGCCCAATGCTCTGCTGTCCTGCTCACCCTCCATTCCACAATCTGCATGTCCATGCCTGCTTCACACACTGTGTGCACTGCTCTGCTCTGCCCACCCTTCTGCTTGCAACCACATCGTTGGCCTGGAACAGGACCATCTCAATGACATTATGAGCAACAGCTGTGCTATATTCACAGCAGTGGCAGCGGGGCTGGTGCCCAATGGGTGGTGGATCGATCCTGCAGGAGCTATTGCCATCTCAGTCTACATTGTGACGCGCTGGCTCGCCATTGCAAAGCAGCAGGTAAGCAGCAGGTGACAGTGGGGGCAGGATGCACAGGCAAAGAGGGGGTGAGGTCACTGGGCCGCCTGCATTTCAGCCGAGGCAAAGAGTGTGCGCATGTGTGCACACATAGTTTGGGGGCTTGCGGGGTCGCAGCGTTGCTGTATGGCGTGCAAAAGCTTGGTTTCTTTCGCAGTGACAACTGGCTGTGCTGTGCTGTGATGTGCTGTGATGTGCGACAGGTGGACAAGATCATAGGGCGTGGTGCGCGCCATGTCATGGCCTGTGAAGCTTGCTTATTTGCGCAGTGACAACTGGCTGTGCTGTGCTTTGCTGTGATATGCGACAGGTGGACAAGATCATAGGGCGTGGTGCGCCAGTTGAGTTCATCCTGCAGCTTGAGTCTCTGGCCAACAGCCACCATCAAGACATGGGGCTGGACTGCATGAGGGCCTACCACTTTGGAGCCAGGTGCGGCAAAACAGAATTGGATGACATGCTCGTTTTGGATAAGCCGCATGTTGGCATTTTACCACCTCCCTAGACATTCACTGTTCCGCTGCTACTCTGCTACTTTGCAGCCTGAGAAGCTTCTGAGAAGCTGTAGTTGGCTTAGTGAGGCATGGCTCATGTTGTTGGCTTGGCGGGGTGATTGGTGCTGTTTGCTTGTTTGTGGGAGTGAAAGTTTGCATCACGCAAGACATGGGGCTGGACTGCATGCGGGCTTACCACTTTGGAGCCAGGTGGGGTGCAAAGTTGACGACGGTCCCTCTGGAATCAGCCGCAGGTGGATAAGCCGCAGCTGCTAGTCTGCTTCCCTGTTCGTCTGAGACGCTGCCACTGTGCTACTCGCAGAGGATGTGCGCCTTGTGGGGATTTGCTCGTTTTTGGGGAGTGTGTTGATTGCTGCACCTGGTGACGCAATTGCCAAGGACAGGCAGCTTCCCAGTGTTGCTGGGTATTTGGTGTATGGTGTCCTGTTGGTGTGTTGTTGTTGACGCCCACACAATACATGTTCCCAAGATTACCTGGTGTGTGCTGTTGCTGATTGTGCAGGTACATTGTGGAGATGGAGGTTGTGCTGCCTGCAGAGATGACTGGTTTTCTCGCAGCACACCCACCAGCACACTCTCTATCACACCCCCTTTCTATCCCAACCCCCAAACGCCACTTCTGCAGGTTTCCTATTGGCCTCACCTCTTCTTGCCCGTATTCAGTAAGGGCTCAGGGTTAGCAATTGGTTTGTTGTTGCTGGTTTTGACACACCAAGAAAAACATATGTTGTGTTGTTTGCTGGTTGTGCAGGTACATTGTGGAGATGGAGGTTGTGCTGCCAGCAGAGATGACTGTCAAAGAAAGCCACGATATCTCACTGGAGCTGCAACACAAGGTATGAGAGCAATGACACCGGCACACCACCAGCACAACAGCAGCACCGCACGGCACAGCACGGCATGCCATGCAGCTTTACATGGCATGGCACGCCATGCAATGCAGCTTTACACGGCGTTGTATGTGCTGAAACTGGGCCAGGTTAGTGCCACGGTTGGTTATGCTTTTGCTGGTGAACCACACTGCGAGAGTGCTTTTTGAAGGCAAGTAAAGCAGGCTCCACTTGCATCCACGTGTCTATATACAGCATCATGGTCCTGTGGTGCAGGCTATATAGGTACCTCACACCTGTTAGTGTGCGCACATGTGTGTTGCGCTTTGTGGATCCCCTGTGGGGTGTTCAGGCATTGCCTGAACCATCTAACAGTCAGTAACAATAACATCTGCCATGTGCCGTGTGGTGTGGATGCAGGTGGAGCAGCTAGAAGAGGTAGAGCGGGCCTTTGTACACGTCGACTACACCAAGCGGGATGGGCTGGAACACAAGGTGTGCTGAAGTGATATGTGGCGTACTGTGAACCACTTAGCCCCAGCACCGCTCCTCGACCGGGGAACCAGAACAACCCTAAACCCCGAAAGGCTCAGAACTTCCCTGACTGGAACCATCTGTAGAGCTGTTTCCCTTGTTGCCTGCTGCATGCGCTGCCAAATGAAAGCATGAGGCATGCTCAGTGCTCCCAGTCAGGGTCTCCAGATCGTTGACAGTTGTGGCAGCATGCCACGTCATGCACGAGTGGCAAAGTGCCATTGCACTGGACTCTGGCAGATTCTTGCCTCGGGTGCCTGTGTTACCACTCATCAACACATGCTCTGCATACGTCTGCCGCATGTGTCTGCACTGCTCTTCAGGTTGAGCGGGAGCTGGCAATCGCACAGGCGCTGTCCACCAGCAGCAGTGGGCGTCTCACCCCTGGGCTTGAGGGGGCTGGAGGCTCGGGAGCATTCGCTGCCAAGGCCTAGGGCTGCAGCCTGGGTTCAAAACCCTGAAACCCTGCCACGTTGTGCGGCGCTCAACCTCCTCAAACCCCAATGACTGATTGCCCAGTAGCAGACAGCTTGCCAGCAATGCGCATGCAGCGGTATGATTGGCAGTGAGGGGGTCGGAGGCTGCGGAGCATTTGCTGCCATGACCTAGGGCTGCACTCCAAGGACCTCAAACGTCTTTGACTGACTACCCAGTAGCAGAATGCATGGCAGGAATGCGATTGCAGTGGCACTGCATGCCGTATGTTTGGGCGGTACAGAGCCATGCTGAGGGCTGTTTCACAGCATGAGGCAGTGTACACGTATGTCAGGGCTTATGCGGGAGATGTCTCCTTTGTATGGTTTGGTTGACTCACCGTGACATCAGTCTCTGGCCAATATCAACTTCACCCTTCACAGATTTGACATGTTTGTGTTGTGATATATCCCAGGCGTAGTGCATGTGTATGCATCACAGAATAGCACTGTCAATGAGCATTGCAACAAAGCCCACTTGCGGTGTGTGTGGTGAGGAGTAGGGTGTCTGTGTCGGTTCAGTCCAGTCTGCGAAGTGTTTAGGTATTTGAGTGACATCACACTGTTTGCTTGCTTCTGCAAGTACAGGTTGTTGACTGGGCTGCATGACTTGTTGGGGCCAACGAGGCACTTAGCAGGCAGAGTTTTGAGTAACTGCATTGGCGTTGCGGTAACCCCTGTACCCTTGATGATGGGTGCCTGGCCTGACTCTCAAGTGGCATGTGTTCAATGCTGTTACTGAAGTCAACCACAGTCAGGAGGCAATGTTTTTTGGTAACTGGCCTGCTGTGTAACGGTGTCACTCGGCTGTTTCATTCCCTCTCCCTGTTGGTAGACTCCACTCAAGTCAATGTCAGCATGTCCAGCAACAGGGTTCAAACGTACAAATTCCTCAAGATTGACGCAAGGCACGTCATTTCACACACGCAATCCGGATTCCTGGCAAATCAGGCACAGTAGCCATGTGCCATGTGAACTCACAATAAAGGGGAGTGGCTGGCACTGAACAGTGCCAGCGGCCAACTGGGGTTCTGACAGTGCATATGCCAGTAAACTTTGCTCACACGCACCTCTCCAGCGGGGGTAGCAGGTGGCACACACACCACAGACACAAATGCGAAAGGTAAATGCCATCCTGCGCATAGTGCCCAAGTCACTTGCAAAACAATGTATGACAGCAGCATGCTGCCCAGCAATTGCAATACTCAACGAAACAGGGCGGCAGCATTCCAGTAACCAGCCGGAGCTCAGATTACCAAAGGCCACAGAATGAACCCAAACCCGTCCATGGAGGCGTGTAGATGCTCAGCTCAGCACCTTGCAAGAACAGCAGCTGACTGCACCTCCATCAAACACACTAACCACGGTGTTACCTACGAGGATAGCGCCATGCATGAAGGGCTGACGGCAGCACAGTTCAATCCTAGGGGGGCCCTGGGACTGTATGCCCACAATAGTTTGGGCCGCCCAAAAGCGCCTTTGCAAGGGCACCGGTGTATATGGCAGAAAACCCCACATGGGTGTGCGGCAACTGCACCTGAGTCAGATTAGATGCATGAGGTGACCCGTTACAACAGCAGCACCCTCAAGCCGTGTGACACTGCACAAGCATGCCATGCTGTTGCAAACGTGTGCGCACCCGCAACAACCCTTGCTTGATCAACAGCTGGTAAGAGGCACCACGTGCCTGTGACATCACAAGCAAAGAGCGACAGACCCCGGTGTCTTATTCGCCCAAATGTTGTGCAGCAGTAAGACAGAGCAAGCTGGCTGGAAGAACGCGGCTGGGAACCTGTGCACACAGGTGGTGAGCAGTGACAGATGCTCGCATGGACATACTGCAGGCTGTTCCTCACGTCAAAGCTGAAGACCACACATCCGTACAACATTGCACGTGCAACCAGCACTGCGAGAGCCTCTGAGACGGTCTCCAGGCGCAAAGAGCTCAGTCAATAAACCGCTGCAACCCTCGCCTCCTGACAGCTTCACAGCTGTGGCAACACCATGCAGTTGCGTTGCACAAAAGTGTTGAGCAACAGGGCTGCCAATGCAGTTGCCAAGCAGGCAACCACATGACACGACATCCGCTCAGCAACACAGCTGAGCATTGCTGCAATCAGCTCTGCAAACCACCACAGTGTCACGTTCATGTAAGCCACAGCAGACGGCAACTGCAGAAGGGTGCAGTCCAATGGAACCAACAGCTGCTGGCACAGGGGTAGTACGGGACAGATAGCTGGCTGGCATGCTGCCACAACCGGCACAAACACTGCCTGCCGCTAGTGCTGCTGCTGTGTGCGTGCAGGAGGCTACAGAAGGGAATAGTCAAGTCACGCGGGCGATGCCACACAAGGCATATTACAGCCCATACAAGCACACGCACATACGAGGCTAGCAGCTGCGGACAAAGCTCAACCAAGGAAGTGGATCCCTCCCAAACAGGCAACTAAATGACGCGATCAGCTAGCAGCTGCTGTTGAGACGGTGCAGCATACCCCTGTGCTGGAAAGGTGCTGCAAAACAAGGAAGGGAGGCAGCAGCTTCCCTACACTGTGCCCTACAACTGGACAGGCGAGTAGTCAAGAGCACGCATGCATGATCATGCAGTGGCAGATAGTCAAGAGCACTACATCATGCCTGACCCACGTCAGTTGAGCCAAAGGCGGCCTCACAGGTGTTTACACGTGCACAAAAGGCAGTTCCCATATGCGCCTTGCTGGCTTGTACACGTCAGCATCTCAGCCAACACTAGGCCCCTGCCGCCGAGTACATGCTGGTGAGTGCAGCTGCTTTCAATGGATGACACAAGGGACCCCAAGAGCTGTTCACGACAAACTACCTAAACCTTCAAGCCATAGCTGCCTGGTGTTGAGAGTCAAACACACATCACACCAGGTCACACCCAACAACCTACGCTACGCGCACAGCTTGCAGCTGCCCTACATGCATCAGGAACACTCTCGCCACACAGTGCTGTTCAGCACTTGTACAATATGTCAACACTCCAACAGTACTGGGCAGTAACACAAACCAGGACAGATCCAAGCCGACGATTGCCGTCAGACTGCAGTCACAAGTGCAGGTCAAGCCAAACAAAAGCACACGCTGCAGTACCCTTGCTTCCTGCAGTGATTTGTGCTGACAGCCCGGACAAGGGGCTCAGCATGGTGCTGATGATCGAGAAAGGGAGCAGCACACCAGCACACAAGGGCAGCATGCTCGCCCTGCTCCCACCACACCACCGTGCGCACAAGCATGCCCAGCGTGGCAAGGTGCCGCTCCCAAACACAGCCCGTCTGTCAAGGGCGCCAACAATAAACGCATGCGATGGTGCCACATGGCGCTGCTACACCATGCATGGTGAGGGACACAACTGGGCCTGCCGCCAGCTGGCGCTGCTTGGAGTAGACAAGTGTGTCAGCAGCCGCTGAAGACTCCACACGCCTTTCAAAGTAGGCACACAGCATGGTACACGCAGCACCCTGCTCACCCCTCACCGGTGCTGTCAGTCACCCGCAGCGCATACGTGACAAATGACCCACACCCCGACGGGTGAATTAAACTGACAATAAACGCCCACGACAGCCTGCAAAACGGCACCTCTCCTGCAACAAAAAGCATGCAGCACCTCATCCCAGAGGGCTATCGGTCAAGCCCAGGAGGCACTGCTCCTATCACTGCACACATGCAGCGATGTGTGCAGCGATGCGTGAGGTTCTGTGTGCTAGGGCCACTGCTTGCGACAGCCAACGGCACAGCAGCTGCAAGCCATCCTGCGTCAGTAAGATGCTGATGCTCCCAGTCAACGTGTTTGCACAACGGCCTCAGTAGGGCCAGCCACCGCACCGCACATCCCAGCCCACCCTCTGGTCAACAAAATGATCAACCACACAAAGCATGTGCTGCTCACACTTGAGTCAAGTGCCAGCAGGCAGGCACGTATTCCATGCCAAGCGCACAGGATGCAGGACAGCGTGATAGGAACTGCAGGATGCTGCAGGATAGACAGTGTGATGTGCTGAGCGCGAGCGCAACGCGCATGCAGGCACGTGGCGCAACTGCAGGATAGACAGTACCATGGGGTGTTGAGCGTGCGCGCACCGCGCATGTGCATGCAGGCATGTGCAGGGAAAGGGGCACAAGGGTGTTCACACACACTGAAACACACAACCAGCCAGCCACCTTGCCCGGCTGAGAGCACAGCTGTTACTGTACTGTATCATCCCCTGCTGCGTCTGCATCCTCACGCCCCTCGTCCTCGCCGTCCGCTGCTGCTGCGTCCTGCTCCACATTGCCCTCGCTGTTTGCATCAGCAGACGCGAGCTGCCTGTTGCAGTTGCCGTAGGTGAAGGTCCGGGACTGCAGCTGCTTCTCTGGCCGGGTCTTCCACGTGCCGAAGAACTGATGACAAATCAGCGCCTCTGGCCGAACCTTCTCTTTGACCTCCTGGCAGGTCATGTTGAGATCCAAAGTGTCCCAGCCCGTCCCCAGCAAAAACTTTGGCATCGCGCGCACAGAGCCAAACAGCACCCCGCCCTCGAGGTCCGCCTGCGTGGAGTTGACTGGCCATTTCGCACCCACCCTGTGCGCGTAGGCTTCGATGGCTGAGGTGAAAGCCTTGGGGCCTGTCCGCATGAGGATGCCTTCGTCTACAAGCCGACCCTTGCCTTGGAGGGGTAGTCCTTTGAGGTGGCTATATGCCAGGTTTCCTGCAATGACCATGGGCATGGTGGCCAGCACAGGGTGCCCCGGCATCGCTGCCATGACGAACTGATTGAACTCCTGCGTGTCTCCTGTGCGCATGTTGCGCTTGGCGATGCCCACCATCAGAGCAGCATCGAATCCGTGCTCCTTGTTCCAATCTGAGATGGGCTGCATGCACTTGACGTCGGCGTCAGCATACACGCCGCCCAGTTTGTGCAGGACAAGATACCGCCAGGTGTCCGTGCGTTCGATGTTCGAGGGCAGGCCGTTGAAGACAGGCAGCAGCTCGGGGTAGTGCTCTGTAACAAAGTCGAGCAGGTCCGCATCATCATACAGTATGTGTGTGTACCCTGGATTCAGGTCTATCCAGCTCTGTATGCTCTCCTGGACTTCGCAAGACATACTGTACTTGTCCTTCACCGTTTGATGGATGAGCTTTGGCAGGACATAAGGAGGTCCCTTGTAACCAGGAACATCGGACACCTGGGCCAGCGGTTGCTGTGGTTGTTGCTGCTGCTGTGCTCCTGCTGCAGCTCCAAGCTGTCCATCGCCATGCTGTTGTCCTGAGACGATATTGTGCGGATGGTGCCGGTGCTCCAGCTGCGTGAATCCAGGCAGCAGCAGAAGCTCCTCATAGCTGTGCTCTGCTGTCAGTTTCTGGCTGCTTCTGGTGATGCTGACTGAGCACCAGAGCAGTAAACCAGACAGGATGAGGAAAATTAATGAAAGCTTGCAGAGTGGGTGCGTCCATTGGCTTCGGCTGGGAGAGTGCTTCAGCGGAACACCCATGTTTCCGAGATATGTCCGCGAGCAGCAGGCTTCCTTCTCAAGTCAACAGCAGGAGTTCGTCTTTGATTTCTTCCTGCACACGAACATACGCTTGGTTTCTTACCTCACATCGGCAGGTAATTACTACCCTCAGTCACCACTCAACACCGTCATTCACCATGTGCCGCATCTCTGCTGTTCTATCATCTTTTCAGAATGAATGGGTTACTGGCTCTTCCACTGTTTTACCTGGCCGCTGGAAGCGAAGGGAGGCAGGGGTGTTCCCCTGTGAAGGAGGGAAGGGGGCGGCCTGGAGGGGGCGAATCAGGGTTGATCCAGTTGCCTGGGCATGGAGGCAGGGACAGTGCAGCATGTATATTCAGGGTGAGTCTAGCTTGAACTCTGACCTGCATGCTTAGTTTCTGCTGCGTGTTCGTTGTCACTCACTACAGGTCCCGTCCGACTGCTGGCCCAGCTGACTGCTGCCAAGAGCAGTAGCCCACAACATTATCAATCCCTCCACAGCCTTACATGCAAATTCTTAGTCATACTGCAGTTTTTGTGCTCACCAAGCTGGATGAAAGGCCATTTTGTTAGTGTTGTGGGCCCATGACCTGGCCCCTGCTGTTGTCAGCAGGTGACAAATGCCAGGCATGGTTAGTGTTGTGCTCAGCTATGGCTGATCAAACACTTGATAGCTGTGAAGTATATTGTAGCATGCCTTGCAAGTGGAGCTGAGGCCTCAAACTCTCAGTTTTGCAACATGCTACACGCTCAATCAAGTTGCAGCTACGTCAGCTGAACCTTCGGCCAGCAGCAGCTGTCTGCGACGTGCCAGGTGACTGCGTCACACAGAGCTGGTGGGTGGGCCTACAGCAGCCTCTATACACAGTAGCCTCAGGTTAAACGAACATCGCAGCCAGCATGTCACCAGCACTGACAGCTGGGCCAACCATCACGATGCAACCAACTACTGGTCGCTATAGCACCTGGAACTGCATCCAGCATGCTTGATCTGCGTCAACGGCAGAACGAACAATGGCGCACAAGCTGCCATGCACAGCATCAGATGCCGGTCCGGCAGTGCCAAAACTGCCAACCGGGGTGGGGTCTACTAGTCCCGGCCTGGCAACAAAGAACAAGTTCAAAAGACAATTCCATACACGTCATCAGCATTAGCGGCCCTGCCTGCTGCAACATAGCCAAAACACGCACCACACCCCAATGCCGGGGCTTGGGGCAACCCTGTGCAGGTGTCCATAATGGACAGCAATAGGGCCAAAGAAGAAGCCAGCCAACAAGCTGTGTATCTTACAAAATATTCACAGAAGCCTTACAAACACAGGGTATACAAACAGAGCAAAGTGTTTTGTGTGGCAACCGGAGCCACCAAAAAATCTCAACACTCACACACCATATCACACACATGTCTCTCAGAACACCACCATTTGCTCTGACTTGAAGCCCAAAGCAGTCAAACTTGGCACCACCACGTTCTCAAGCATGCCCGGGGCCCACACATCAGCGCCAGAGACTGAGCCTCCGGCCCACCGCCCTCCTGCTGCTGCTGTGCCATATTTGGCAGTATCAACGGCCTGGGCGGCAGCAGGTGCTGCGCCAGCATATCCGGCGTCACCCAGCCTTTACTAAACCGCCAGCGAGCAGGGTTGGCAGCAGCAGCGGCGGCTGCCACAGCCCCTGACTGCGCCCCTGCCGCTGCGGCAGCAGCGGTAGCCTCTCCACTTGCTTCTGGGGACGCAGCGCCAGCGGCAGCAGCTGCTGCATACAACGCACTGCCAATGGCTGCTGCTGACGGCTGCGCACTGCTGCTTGAACTGCTGCTGCTGCTGGTGGTTGGCTCCTCGACAACGTACCACACGTGGAAGCGGTCTGGGTTGTCGGCTGCCATGGCATCCAACTCCTGCACAGCAGCAGGGAGATTACAATGACTATATACTAACAACTAAAAAGTAAATATAAACATTCGTATTCGTATTCGTAATTTATCACAGTACCCCTTGGCTGCAGCATGCACAAAGGATGGTGGGCGTACCTTTCGCAGCCAGATGTCCTCTTCATGTTTGTTGGCATACACCAGTGACATGCGCGTGTTGTCATTGGGATCCTGCAGCACAGCACAGCAAAGAAAACAAACCACAATGTTCTGTTCACAACCACCATAACTGCATACCAAGCTCGACCTGTCATCCCAACCTTACCAATTTTGTAAGGACCCTGTCCAACTCTTTCCTTGTAATGTCGAGTATGAGACTCTCGTGTGACACGCACAAGTCGACTAGGAAGCCTGTAGGATTCATTGGCAGCCTCCACCATCCACAGCAAATGCATCCCCACCACCCACCCGGGGGCCCCGCATGCGCAGGCAGGCCACATCATGCTCAATTGCAGCAGGACACACATCTACACTCGCCTGCGGGGGCGCCCCCACACGCAGACCCCTCACCCGAAAGCCCACACACTCCCTCACAAGAGGCACCCAACTGCACCCTACCTGCAGGACTTCTCGTGCAACGTCAAAGCAAGGTGTCACGCCGCTGCCGCCAGCAACCATGGATAGATACTTGGCCTTCCCCTGAACCCTGTGAGTGTCAGTGTAAGATACAGGGCACGTGCTAGCTTTTGAGTCAGTGTGGGTACGATTTAACAGGTGCATGTGCGTTGCGCGGTTCCTGGCGGAGCATGCTCTACAGACTGACACACCCACGCGCTACTGGGGTGCCCTTCCGGCGACCACTCAATGCCACAACCCACAGCAGCAGGATGCGGCAGCACGCTGAGACCCTGCCATTCCAGGCAGCATGGTCTGCAAGTAAACCAGGGGTCATGTCCAACTGAGTTGCTTGTATAGTATATGTACAACATGCTACCTATGTTAGCTTTTTCTTGTGCTGTTGGCTTTGAGGGCCGTAACTGGTCCAGGCTATCTAGTGTCCTAGGTCACTGGTCGTCTGGTGGTGTATTGCTTGTCTTGCACCAAGGTCGATTTGCTGCTAGCAGCATGCTGCATGCGCAATGAACCTGGCCGGAACGCGTGTAATGATGATGATGATGGGTGCGGGGTTCTCAATTGCCGATGGGGGGTTCAACTGCCCATTGCCATCTACTGATTGTGCTGATTGTGTCGCCCTCACACCTGACCTGAGAAACTGGGGTACGTTAGTAGACCCTCTGGTCACCCTCATGAGCCAGTGGCTTGCTGGCTAGTGCAGAGGTTGGGACTCTGTCCCCAATTACTGTGCTGTGCTGTACTGTACTGTACAGGCCCATATCACCCAATCCTGCAGTTCTGCATGAATAAGCCACCCACCTGTTGAGTGTGTAGTTGCCACAGCCCTCATAGCTGAACTTGCCAAAAGGGCCCTTCACATCGATTGTGTCACCCTCCTGCAGAGCTCAGCGCACAGCACACAGCTCAGTGCACAAATCATACATACGGCATACCGAGGGCAATATTGGGGGGTACTATGCCAACATACGCAGGATTCAACAACCGGTAGTGTCACCCTCCTGCAGAGCCCAGCACTAGCACACACCTCTGGCACAAAACATGCAGTCACACATCAGGGGTGACGTACGCGGGGGGGGGGGGGGGGGGGGGGGACGACGGCGACGTGGGAGTATACCAACAGTCCACAAGACTAACTCAAAAACGTGTCACTCTCCTGCACAACCCAGCACACGGCACGCACATCAGCACACAGCACATACAGTGGCGTATCAGGGGGTGATATCTGGGAGTTGAGCCTCTGTGGTCTGTTGGCATATTCCACGTCAACATTTGACATGGAGTATGCCAACAGACCACAGAGGTTCAACTCCCAATTTTGTCACCCTCCTGCACGATCCAGCACACAGCACACATCGCACCCCTTGTGGGCTGTTAGCATATTCCGCGCCCCAAACATCTCCCCTGATATGCCCCTGTAAAAGGTTGTGTGCTGATGTCAGCATGCTGATGTCAGCATGGTGTGCGCACACCGCCCTTTACAGCGGTATATCAGGGCCCCTGATCCGGGATGTTTGGGGCGAAATATGCCAACAGACCAAAGGATTCAACTCCCAGTTGTGTCACGTTCCTGCACGCTCCCGCACACATCGGACTCCTTGTGGTCTGTTGGCATTTTCCGCGCCCCAGCATTTTCCGCGCCCCAAACATCTCCGCTGATATGCCCCTGAAAGAGGTTGTGTGCTGATGTCAGCGCACCGCCCTTTACAGCGGCATATCAGGGGGGATGTTTGGGGCGGATATGCCAACAGACCACCAGGGGTTCAACTCCTTTTTGTGTCACCCTCCTGCACAGCCCAGCACTAGCACACACCTCAATGCACAACACATACAGCGACATATCAGGGGTGACGTACGCGCCCGGGGGGGGGGGGGGGTATGCCAACAATCCACAAGGTCAAAACGTGTCACCCTCAAGAAGCTCCTGCGCAACCCAGCACACAGCATGCACATCAGCACGCAGCACATACAGCGGCGTATCAGGGGGTGATATCTGGAAGTTGAACCCCTGTGGTCTGTTGGCATTTCCCACGTCAACATTTGACATGGAATATGCCAACGGACCACAGAGGTTCAACTCCCATTAATGTCACCCTCCTGCACGTTCCTGCACGATCCAGCACACATCGACCCCTTGTGGACCCCTTGTGGTCTGTTGGCATACCCCGCCTTGAACATCTCCCCTGATATGACGCTGTGGGTTCTGTGTGCTGATACCAGCATACTAATCAGCACACTGGTGTCAACACACAACACTTATAGCGGCATATCAGGGGAGATGTTTGGGGTATTATATGCCAAGAGACCATGAGGGCTTCAACTCCTTTGTGTCGCCCTCCTTCACAGGCCTTTACACACAAGTTTTGCCATCCTGGCTGGATCGTTATGGTATGATTTGCATGCATTCCCTGACTTATGAACACATCGGCACAAACGAGTGACAATGGCATGCCAGGCAGTCACGCGTGGGGCGGGAATCTGCCGATAGCCGCACATGCGAGCAGCCAGGGAACGGCCACTAGTGCCCGTAGGCAGGAAACCGCTACACATCCAAGCAAAGCCAATGGCCAGGGCTGGAAGTTTGACGCACACACTCACACACCTTCATGGCTGCAAGGTGTTGGGTCATTTTCCCGCCTTCTGGAAACTGCGGGTTTGCTCCTGCCCAGTAGACCTTGATCAAAAAGTCCAGCACGCCCAGATCTCTGTCCCCACTGACGGGGGTGTAGGCGCGCACAACACCCTCACCATTGATGTCTGCATGAAAGGCACGAAGCAAGCACGGCTCATGGTCAGTGTCCCTCGGATCACGCATGCAAGGGGACAGATCACGCATGCAAGGGGACACGAGGTGAGAAAAAAGGGGTGATGTGATGTGGTGTGATGTGACGTGATCGGAGGGGACGGGAGGAAGGAGGTCTGAATCCCCACTGACGGGTGTGTAGGCGCGCACAACACCCTCACCATTGATGTCTGCATGCAAACAGACGAATGCCACAGCATGATGAGTGAGAGATGCGCTTTTGCAGTCTGACTGCATTCATCGACATGCCCAGTGGGCAGCAAGAGACTCAAGCCGTCCTGGCAACAAAACTGCACTCCGCCCCCAGAAGCTGCTGCCACTAACCACCTGCACAGAGGAACACGTGCTTGCCACACGGCAGCCCCGTCTTGAAATCTGGCCAGTCACAAAATGACCACACCAGTATCCTGAACCCTACAGAAAGTGGCCGCATCTCCACCCATCCCTTGTGGACCTTGCAAGTACAGGCACAAAAGTGATGGAGGAGCCGCGCCACACATCACAGCAGCAACTCACCCGCCACAAAGGAAGAAGTGCTTCCCAGACGGCAGCCCCATCTTGAAATCAGGCGCTGTCGTCACAAGCCCACACCAGTACCTTCAACCCCAAGATCAACACCAACAGCTCTCCATCCATCCCTTGAGGGTCTATCAACCCCTTCGGCAAATGTGAAGTGACGTCAGCAGTCAAAGAATTCAACCATAACCCCCCCTTCCACTAACACACACAAGATTGCAGCAGCAGCAGCAGCAGCAGCAGCAGCAGCAGCAACTCACCTGCACAGAGGAACACATGCTTCCCACACGGCAGCCCCAACTGCAGATCTGGCCTGTCACAACATGCCCACACCTGTACCCTACAGAAAGCGGCCACATCCCCACCCATCCCTTGTGGACCTTGCAAGTAAAGGCACAAAAGTGATGGAGGAACCGCTCCACAAATCACAGCAGCAACTCACCTGCACAGAGGAAGACGTGCTTGCCGCAAGGTAGCCCCAACTTGAAATCAGGCGCTGGCAACACAAGCCCACACCAGTCCCTCAACCCCAAGATCAACACCAACAGCTCCCCATCCATCCCTTGAAGGTCAATCAACCCCTTCGGCAAATGCGTAATGACGCCCAGCAGTCAAAGAATCCAACTGCAGACCCCCCCCCTCACTAACACACACAAGATTGCAGCAGCAGCAGCAGCAACCAACCTGCACATAGGAACACGTGCTTGCCACACGGCAGCCCCATCTTGAAGTCTGCTGCTGGCAGGGCGAAGCGCATGAAGAAGGTGTCGTGGTTGAGCTGGTGCTTTTGGGCCAGCGGCAACGCGTACCGCTCTTTGGGGTCCTGCAGCAGCACCTGCAAAGCATCAGCAGCAAGGGAGATCGGTAGAGGTGCGCCGAGGCAGGTGAGTGAGTGAGTGAGTGAGTGAATGGCGAGATCTGGTGGTTGAGCGCTGCAGTTGTGTGGGCGGCAACACATACCGCTCTTTGGGGTCTTGCAGCAATACCTGGGAGGCAGCACAGCAGCAACAAACAAGTGCGCTCCATGAGTCAAGCACCCATTCAGGGCCCCATAGCCTGCGCACCTTGGGTTTGGAAGGGCCTGCCACAGCTGCTGCTGCTAGTGACTATCAATGTGACTAACAATGGCCAACAGCTTCCAAAAGCTAGGCCTGTAAACTTTTGAAGGCCTGCACACATTGTGAGAAAGACCTGCCGCAGCTGCTGCTGCTAGACGCGCAAAAAGGCACTGCCTGACACATCTCACAACCTAGGCACGCTATGACTCCCCTCCCCCCTCCAAAAAAGCCTGCACACCTTGGGTTTGGACGGGTCCGCCGCAGCTGCTGCTGCTAGATTTTACTGCTGCTGGATCCGACTGACAATGGTGCACAGCTCTCAACACAATAGCCCGCGATCAGCCCTGAAAGCACGCACACCTTGGGTTTGGAAGGGTCTGCCGCAGCAGCTGCTGCTAGGTCTTTGACCGACACTGGCGGGGCCTGCTTGGTTTTTGCTGCTCCCGCCTTTACCGTGCCGATCACAAACTTCTCCAGCAGCTCCTTTGCTTCCTGCAATCAACAAAAGCAAGGATAGGTTTGTAAAAGTGTGGAGCGGAACAACGAGCTTCAGATCATTTGTCCTTCTACAGCAGCTCCCTGGCTTCCTGCAGCATGCAGCAACCACAGCAGGTGATTTGACCAAACAAATCAACACCAACCAACGAGGTAAATCCAGCAACCTTATCGTCAAGATCACTTCAGCTTTTGCAGCAGCTGTTACGCCCTATGCTGTCCGTCCTACCACATATGAGGGCTATCCGCCCCCCTTTTACCTGCTCAGGCGTGGGTCGCGTTTCTACCTGTGCGAACAGAGCAAGCCTGCAACAACTTGAAGATACCTGGCGCTGTCTTTCTGCCTGCCAGCCCTGCATGTGTTGTGGCTCAAGCCATCAAGTACCTTCACACCCTGTTTGCTTGGTGACTAACCCCCGTTAGTCATTACCTGTGAGTGCACGGCCATAAACTCGTCTGTGCAATCGACTCCAGAGTTCTGCAGGATGCTGTCTGCACCACCAGGGTGATCATCGAGGTAGCTGGTCACGTCATACACCTGCCAGCACAGCACGACACAGCACAGCACAGCACAGCACAGCATGGCACAGCACACAGCAGGTTGTGGCAAGGCTGGCCAGACGCCGAACGGAAGGCTCCAGCTGCTTGTGCATATAATTGTGCATCGAGATCGTGAGGCGTCCAGAGACAGACTGTTCTGTGCGCAGGGAACCAAAACAGTGTGGCAACACAACATGCATGTCCTGCTGCAGGTGGTGGTGATGGTAGGTTGGTGGGTGGGGTAGGTGGGGGTGGGGGTTTGTTTTGCTTTGGGGGGAGAGGGGTGCAGGTGGAACGGCCCAACCTTACCTTGCCGTTGACAACGATCCAGCATGACTCATCATCAGCGTGCTTTGAGACCTGCCGCATGCTGTACTCCTTCATAGAGGCAGCCCCAGGTCCTGCCAGCACACCCCCTGCTGTCGGGGCATGCTGTGCTGGCTGTGGTGCTGCTGCTGAACCTGCAGGGTTTACAATGAAGCTGCTGGCCGGCTCTGATGCGCTGCTGCTGCTTGAGAGGGGGTCCTGCTGGTGCTGATCCGGGTCTGCTGCTCGTGCTGACAACCTGGTGGACAGCCAGCGCTGCTGCCCAGGCAGTGGTGGCTGGCTCCATGCAGCTGCTGTGCAGCCAGACCTGCGAAACATCATTAGACGTGTGGGTGTGAGCTGACATGTGTGTTGTCTGATTCACGTGCAACTGGGTCAGAGTGGGGTGTCCCTACAGGCTGGCCAAGGCTTGCTTTTCGTGGCATGGCTGGCATGTTGCCGGACCTGATGAGCGAAGCCAGACATGGCTGTATGTTGAGTGGTATTGCTCCGTAAGCTGCTGCGGTCCCTGCCAGCTGCCAGCTCAAGTATGATGCTGATCTAAGCATGGCTGTGCTGTTCGCGCTAATCTGACACTGGCTGAGCCGGCCACCTGCACCTAAGTTCTTCCGACACCAGTATTAGTCTTTTGGGATGTTGTGGGCAGCTTGTGGACTCGTCAATCAGTGTGGCCTCTTCAGATCTGTTAGTCAGCTGATTACACGTAGCGGTCTTTCTAAAGGCCGGGTGCGCCGTACATAGTCCCGAGAACATCCTTGCTTTACTCCAATTCTACTGGGAGTGTCAACATCCGGCTGTGCTCAGTGCCGTGGTCTCGTAAACTTACGAGCCGGGAGCATCAAAGTGACCGAAGGCAGCAACCAACCGTACCGTATCCATATCAATTGTTTTTCCTACCATGGCTTCAATGCTGTCGTCGATCATGGCTGGCTCCAGCAACGCCACAGCTCAGCTGGCTCCATCCCTTCTGCTGCTGCTGAAGAACGGACCCATGGCCAGCCTGGCGGCAGCCCAGCAGCCAATCAGGCGGGGTGTGTCCCACCTGTCAAGCACTGGCGCTAACAGCAGCGGGGATCCTCGCAGCAGCACTGCCAACAGCAAGATGCCTGGTGACTCATCATTTGTGTCGAGCCGCCCCGGCATCCCCAGAGGCACAGCAGCAACCCACCTGAGGAGCTTTGCTGCCCAGCCAGCTCTGGCAGATGCCGGAGAGATGTTCTGCGTAAGTTGACATTTCACTCACCATCATGCTGAATTGGTTGCAACGCAGTCAGTTGCAGTACACTTGGTGACTGCTGGTGCACCTACTGCACCTACTACACCAATTGCTTGCGCTCACATCATGTACTCTTGTATTCCTCCAAGTGGTTGCATGTGCTGCCTGCTTGCCTGACTTGTGCTGCTGCTTCTGCTTCTGCCGCCCACAGTTCCAGTGCGAGCAAACCAACGAGAACAAGGGCTGCACCACCGTGGGCGTGTGTGGCAAGACCCCTGAGGTGGCCGGCCTGCAGGACCTGCTGATCTACTCCCTCAAGGGCCTCGGCAGCTGGGCACACTTGGCCAACCAGGTACAGTGGGAATGTTTTGTAGAGATTGATCCTCGGACTTTTGGCCTCTGACTTGTGGAGAGCGGCCTTCTATATCATACATGTGGGAAGCGACCTTCTAAGTCGAAGCCATCTTGCTCTTTTGGGCGGTGCTGTTACTCGGCAGCTGGCACACCTGGCCAACCAGGTAGGGACATCCACACACTCAAGAGGGACATGAACATGTGCAGTGCATGCATGCAAACCAACTGTCTTACGAGCTGGCCCCAACACAAGGATTTCATGGCTGGCCCTGTGTTGCGGCTGTCTGTGGCTTTCTGGAGTTATTTCCAAGTAGATAACGCAAAATCTGTATTGTACTGTACTGTACCACAATGTACTGTTGTCCTGTACTGCACTGTACTGTTGTTCTGCAGAACAAGGTGGAGGTCCCCCAAGAGATCCAGAGCTTCATCACGGGTGCAACCTTCTCCACCCTGACCAATGTCAACTTCGATGAGGCCCGCTTCGTGCACATGCTGCAGCAGGCAACAGACTTTACAAACACACTGAAGAGCAAGCTGCAGGCTGCAGGTGGGGATGCCTGCCCTGTTGGATGTCTGTTGGAACACTATGCTTGAGGTTGAGACAGAGGAACACTATGCTTGAGGTTGAGACAGAAGTTGCCCCCAGCCTCTGCCACTGCTATGTCTCAATGCTAGGACTACAGATGACTGTTGGGGTCAGTGTCTGTGGGTCAGGTGTCTGGTTGGCAGATCATGTTGTGATATTGCCGACAGCTTGCCGCCATCAGCGATTACTTGGCCTGAAGTGCTGACCTGCCTTTGCTGCTGCAGGTGTGTCAGCCCCTGCTGCTCCCTCCCCCTCTGAGCTGGGCTGGACAGGCAGCCTGCCACACCCCACACAGTACGCTGCTGCTGCTGATGCCGAGCTGCTCAAGCAACAGGCCAAGGAGGTAGGCACTGTGTTTGAGAAGTTTTTTTGGGGGGGGGCAAGGGGTAAGCATGTCCTGCTGTCTATTCTGTGGACGCTTGCTTGGAGACTGTGGACGTATGCCAGGCGAGGAAATGAAGTCAGGTCATCTGCTTGATCTGCCTCACTTGGTGATCGTCACACTAGTGGCTGCGTTCACACCAATGTCTGCCTGGTTACGCATGGCTGTGTGTCTTGCAGTTTGGTGTTGCATCCCGTCTGGGCAGCCTGGGCGCTGCCTTGGCTGGTCTGCAGGATAACTGAAATTGGCATGTGTGTGCTGCTGTGCTGTGCCGCGCTGTGCTGTGCTGTGTCACGCTGTGTCTCCAGGTCGGTGTTGCGGCCCGCCGCGAGAGCCTGGAAGCTACCCTGGCTGTTCTGCAGGAAATGCTTATGTACGGCCTGAAATTGACATTTGTGTTCTGCTGTGCTGTGTCATGCTGTGCCATGATATGCCCACAGGTCGGTGTTGCTGCCCGCCGCGAGAGCCTGGGAGCTACCCTGGCTGGTTTGCAGGAGATGCTGATGTATGGCTGAAGCTGACTTTTGCTGCTGTGCTGTGCCGTGCTGTGTCACGCTGTGTCTACAGGTTGGTGTTGCAGCCCGCCGCGAGAGCCTGGGAGCCACCCTGGCTGGCCTGCAGGAGATGCTCATGTACGGCCTGAAGGGAATGGCAGCCTACACTCACCATGCAGAGGCTCTGGGTGCCACATCAGCTGATGCATATGCCTACATCAACTCGGCACTGCACTTCCTGGCACAGCCAACTGCCAAGGACCCAGGTAGGCTGGTGGGTGGGTGGGTGGGGGTTTGGTAGGGTGGGAGCCGTCGTATGCATCAAGCAGCTGCATAAGATTTGGCATGTTCTGTCATTTTATGACGGCTTGGTGCTGTAGTGGGGCATGGGAACTCTTGATCAAAAATACAATGATTTGTTGAGTTCGGAATGATAATGATTTTTTAATGAGTTTGGAGTGCAATGATTTTCAGTAGTTGCATGCGTCCGTGGGTTTGCATGCGTCCTTGCGTTTGACAACGAACTTGGTTTGGGTGGTTGTGCCTGCAGGTGCTGTGCTGAAGATGTGCATGGACTTGGGTACGGCCAACCTGGGAGTGCTGAAGCTGCTGAGTGATGCACACGCAAACACGTGAGTGCACACTCCCTAACGGTGGTGGTGTTTGCAAGTTGTTACGAGATTAGTTGATGTCTGCCGCCAGTGTGGCTGCTGTGACAACAGCTCGAGTTTGCATGCTGCTTGCCGTTGACGGGCTTTTTTCAAGTGCAGCAGAAGAGGTGTACAGCATGTGTGCATGTTTGCTACAGATGCAGCACAGCCACACTTACACAGTCCACGCAAGGAAGCATTTACCAGGCATGTTACTAGGCATGTTATTGAAGGTACTTTATTGTGTAAATTGTGTGCTTGTGCTGTGCTGTGCAGCTTTGGTGCCCCCACCCCCACCAAGGTGTCGCTGGACCCTGTGGAGGGCAAGTGTATCCTGATCACAGGTCATGACATGCACGACCTGCACGAACTGCTCAAGCAGACAGAGGGCAAGGTGAGTCTTTACCAGTCGATTGATTAGTAACCAGCATGTTTAGTCAGTGCTTTATGTCATGATATGGCATGTTGCTTCACACAAGCTGCTGCAGCAGACACTAGGCCAGGGGCTTGACATTGCGATCTTCGGCACCATGTGGACTTGTCTTATTGTGAAGCGTGACAAGCCCCCAGGATGAAGTATTCTTGGTGCGGGCTGGCTAACATTATGCTGTTGCGTGTGTGTGTTTGTGTAGGGCATTGACATCTACACCCACGGTGAGATGCTGCCGGCACACGGCTACCCAGGTCTGAAGAAGTATCCCCACCTCAAGGGCCACTATGGAGGAGCCTGGTGAGTCAAATGTGCACTGCGCTGCACAGCATGGCACAGCATAGAGCATCGAGCTCAGCATGGCATGCATCAGGTGTATCTGCCTCTGAAAAGAGGCATAGCCGTAAAAAAACACTCTTTGAGCCTGTGTCTTCCGCTGTGTGCATCAATTGCATCCAGCTCCGTTGTGACTTACTGCTTGATTATGATGCTGTTGGGCTGCCATTACGTATCTTGCAGGTACCGCCAGAAGATTGACTTCAGCAGCTTCCCTGGCCCCGTGCTGGCCACCACCAACTGTGTGCTGGACCCACCTAAGTCTTACAAGAACAGGCTCTTCACAACCAACGAGGTATGGCCATGCTTTGATGTGTATGACGCTGGGTTGCAGGGATATTATGCATGCAACATGCACTGCAAGAGGTTGTACATGTTGGCTGCTGCATTCGCCCTGTGCGTGGCGCGGAGAAGGTCATTTGCACTCAGCAAGCATGCACTTGGCAGACATGCATTCCTCCGTTGGTGCTAATGGTTGGTGCTTGCATTGCACCTGGTACAGCCTGATTTGAGACTCGAATGTGTGATTTTGTCCTGCAGACTGGCCTGGCTGGTGTGACCCACATTGGTCATGACAAGGACTACAGTGCCCTGATCAAGGCAGCACTGGAGGGCGAGGGCTGGACACAGGGTGAGTGCTAGCTGCGGATGCAAAGTTTGGAGAGAATATAATGGATTTGTGCAAGTGGCTTTTAGGCTGGTTTGGTTGTACAATATTGGCTGGCAGTTCATTATGCCGTGTCTACGCTGCCCTGAGCTTGATGTGGAACAAACAACTTGCCTGAGCCTTCAGCAATGGTTGTGAATTTTTGTATTGGTTTTTCACCCTGCTCATGCCTAGGCGATCATGTGTGCTGTGCCTGCTGTGTGTGTTTTTGCTGATTCCTGTGTGCTGTGCGCGCTGACCCTGTGCGTGCTGTGTGTGCTGACCCTGTGTGTGCTATGCATGCGGTGTGTGCTGTGCCACAGACAACCTGCCTGACCCAGCTGAGCTTGCAGAGGAGCGTGGAGAGACTGGGCGGCTGGGCGAGGTGACTGTTGGCTTTGGCCACGAGGCAGTGTTGGGTGTGGCAGGTGCTGTGGTGGACGCGGTGAAGACTGGCAAGCTGGAGCATATCTTTGTCATCGGAGGGTGAGTCATCTTTGCAAGATGGTTGTGGTTTACTGGGCTTGTGGCACCTTCTAAAGCATGTTTTGTAGGGGCGGTAGATGTTGTTGGGTTTGCAACTGTGTGTAAAGTAGCGGGGGGGGGGGGGGGTGCAACAGTGTCAAAGGTTTTTGCGGGGGGGGGGGGGGGGGGGGGGGGGGGGGGGGGCTTTGGCCATGAGGCGGTGTTGCGTGTGGCGGGTGCTGTGGTGGACACGCGGTGAAGACCGGCAAGCTGGAGCACATCTTCGTGACTCGGAGGGTGAGTTGCTTTGCAAGTTGGTGGTGATTTCCGGGTTGGTGGCATCTGCCAAAGCATTAGTAGGAATTGCAGACGCTGTTTGGTTTGGTTTGTGTGTGTAATTTAGGAGGGGTGACAGCGGTGTGTGGGGGGGGGGGGCTGTGGCCACGAGGCTGTGTTGGGCGTGGCGGGAGCTGTGGTGGACGTGGTGAAGACCGGCAAAGCTGGAGCATATCTTTGTGATTGGAGGGTGAGTTTGCTTAAAATGAAGTAGTTGTACATCTTGCACTTGCGCATTCCTGTGCTTTCCTGTGCAACCAGCAAGGGTGTCTCCTGGAAGTTGTTTGGACTGGATGCAACAGGGTATGTGCATGTCATCATGCTGAGCCTGTGGTGTGCTGTGGTGTGCTGTGACAGGTGTGACGGTTCTGAGCCCCAGCGCAAGTACTACGACAAGCTGGCCCGCCTGATGCCCCTGAACACAATGGTAGGCTGCCTGGCTGTGGGACTTGTCCACAATGCAGGCGACTGTAAAATTTGCAGACTGGAAGGTGGTATGGTGGATGTATTGTCGAGCCTGCATCTATGATTGAGGTGCAGTTTGATCTCTCAGGCAAGGCTATGGTGTGACAATATGCTGCACATGCCAAAGTGCGACTTGCGTCAGGGTGTGGGGTGTTGGGTGATTTTCCAGGTCCAAGGTGTTGCTCTGATCGTATATCACACCCCTCACTCCTTACACTTCTGTCTGCAACCTGGTAAGACATTACCTTGTGTTTGCTCACTGTGTCTGCAGGTGCTGACCCTGGGTTGTGGCAAGTTCCGCATCTTTGACCAGGTAAGCCGTGACAGCTATTGTATCCAGATATGGTGCACTTTTCAGGATACTTACACTTTGAATGAAAGTCTGCATGTCACTGCTTATCAGCATCGTCGCTGACGGAAGATGATTTTATTTTTGCTATTTGTGGAGTAAGCTGTAGCCTGTTGTACCCGGGAGGGGGGGTCTTCAGCAGTATTGTGGCTTATCAAACATTTGAGCCTCTGGCTTCCTTGTGGGCTGCTTAGTTTTTGCTGAGCCAATTACTGTAACTGTTGACTGTTCCCTTTAAATGTGGTGTGGCACTATCAAGGCTGCTTGATACTGTTGTGGCTGCCAGTGATGGTTGCAACTGACCTGGCTGGCTGGCATGCAGCAACTGGCTGGCTGGCATGCAGCAACAGCTGGGCCGTGCTGACAATTAAGCAACTCTGAATGGGTCAAAATCTTGGACTGCCTGACCAGGCCATCCATGACTTGACCCAAGACATGTGCTTTTTTGTCAGTGCAGCCTAGCTTGTTAAATGTGGCTGTATCAACAAGTTGGTGGGATATACAGAAACTTAGAGATTTTGACAGCTCAAAACGACTGCGATACATCTGATCATGGTATTACACTGTCGCAGTGCACACGTGCTGCATTTCATGTTCAGTACTTGATCAACAGGTGCAGTACGTGGGCAAGTTTGGACCCCTTGCGCCCCCTTGTACCCCTCAACATGCATGCACCGAATCAGTCTTGTTATGTTGCGATCATCATGGCTGTTCTTGTATGTTGTTGTGCAGGACTTTGGTGCCCTGCCCGGCACCCAGCTGCCCCGTCTGTTGGACATGGGTCAGTGCAATGACGCCTACTCAGCTCTGGTTGTGGCTATGAAGCTGGCAGAGGTCTTCAACACAGATGTCAACGGCCTGCCACTCTCCCTGGACATCTCCTGGTGAGTATGAGTGTTTAGCAACGTTCAGTGCAGCAGTGGCAGATGTGATGCGTGACCAACTTGGCAAAGTTCCAAGCAGCGACTGTGTGAGGATGGAGAGTCGCAGGCCGTTGTTGAGCAGATTGGTGTATGACGCAGGAAGCTTCACATTCAGATGCAGCTGCAGTGTGCAGTGTCAGCTGTGGATGTCAAGGTGACACGTATGTAATTATGTCACTTGGGATGTTTGAGATGTTTGTGCAAACAGTAGGTGTTGCTGACAATGTTCTTGCTCTGTTGTATGTGTGCAGGTTTGAGCAGAAGGCTGTTGCAGTGCTGCTGACGCTGCTGAGCCTGGGTGTGAAGAACGTGCGGCTGGGCCCCCGCCTGCCTGCCTTCCTGACCCCTGAGGCTGTCAAGCAGCTGGTGGACACGTTCCAGATCAAGCCTGCTGACACAGAGAATGCAGCAGCAGACCTCAAGCTCATGATGGCCAACAACTGAGCGTGCCATTCATGCTGCTGTGTGCTAATGGCTACAGGCCCTGGCCAATAGCTGAGCGTGCTGTGTATGGCATGTGGTTTGGTTGTTGGTGATGTTGCAGAGCGCGGTGTGTGGTGTGTGGATCGAGGGTGGTGTCCCAGGTTGTGGTTGTCTTGAAATCACAGAGGGTGTGTGAACGATATCAGCCAACGGTTGCTGACTGCATGCGCATGCCCATTGTTTGGTAGGGTGTTGTTTGCGCTGTGGTGTGTGTTGAGTGCATGAGGATGGTGTTCTTCTGACAGGAGTCTGCTGCTGTCTTATCAGTACACTCCAGGTGTGCTGTAGGAGTGATCAAGCCTTGCCAGGCCTAGCAGCCAGGTCGCCCTAAGCTTGTTTCTCTCTGGCCATTGTTGTGTTGGGATGGTCTGGTACTGACAGTGGTGCAATCCAATTCTGTGTGGATGTAATGCGGGCAAAGAAAGGTGCCTGTTTTGTTTGTTGCAGGCACTGATCGAGCCAGCAAATCTGTGCTCTGCAGTGGCGTTTTATGCCCTGCAGGTGTGGTTTGTTTTGTCCTTAACTTCGGGTTTGGTTTCAGTAACATCCTTTCTCCTGTCGTCTCTCAGATACTTCTGGTGGTGTTACCCTGGTGTCAGATTGTGGCACTCTGCCCTTTAAAAAGCTGAAATGGATGGTCGGTGGCAGTACACATGCTGATGTGGTCGGCACTTGTATAGATTTGCCTTATGAAGTTTTGTTCACAAGATACCTTGTATGTTTGTATGCTGTTGCATTCAGCCCCTGCACCCTCAGATGGGTGAGGTGGGCCCTAGCACTTGTTTCCTGTAGTCACGCTGGTTGCGCATACATCATGTATGCCTGTTTCTGGCTTGTTTTGACATTGTATGTGTGTTGACTGCTGTTCATTTGATGCGGTGATAGTGCCGACAGGTACGATGTATCTCCTCTGGTCCTTTGTCACCCCTGTGTCAGCCTTGCTGTGTTGTAACAAGCTATGGCGGTGGTTGATACAACACGACTATGCCCGGCCTTGAAGGCATTGTTTGAGAGAAAGAAGAGCACGATTGGCTGTCGCTGGCTCAGCAGATCCCCTAATTTTCAAATTGGTGTGTTCCAAAAGGACTGATTTACATGGGCTACGCGTTTCGATGCTCTTCGCATCATCATCAGGCCACTGAATCAAGTCCGAAACACACACAATATAGCCAGCAACAAGCCAAGCTCAGGGTACAAGGTTTTAGGGTGAGACCACTAGCAAATTCTGCTCAGTGGCCGAACCCTAGCAACACTACATACAACTGCCTTCTACAAAACTAATTGGCAGCTACCTGGGTTAATTAGACACCTAGGGTGAGAGCCACTGAGCAGAATTTGCTAGTGGTCTCACCCTAAAACGGCCAAAGCAGTCAGTGACTAGCTTTGACCAGCAGTGAACCCAGGTTCCTGTTCTTGCTAAATGCAACTATCGGCCTCTGCGGTAAGAGGGCATGCAGAGCCTCACCAGCCAGCATATACTCCTCCCTCAGGAGCTGTGGCAAGCGCAGCTCACGAACGAGGCCAGCATATGGCAAGGACAACACAGACTTGCTGCCACTAGCAGCCTTACGGCTATTGCAGCCTGACAAATACTGCTGCAATGGTTGCAGTAAGCTGTACCCAGATCAAGTACAACAGTATCCAGTTTATTGTCGTAGACTGCTGTGTAGGTGACCCAAGTAATCCAGAAAGGTTGTGGCGGAGGTAATGTGCATGTGCAACACTGAAAAGCAGTGTCTTTCTTGCCAGAAGTGCACCACGTCTTGCACACGAACTTCTTCTTCTTCTTCAACTATTGAATAGCGCTAAGGCACTCGTAACCATGTGACGCAGGGGTGCATGCTATGCATCACAGGGTGCCACTGGCACCTCGGAGGTGCCTGGCAATACGACAGCTGTGCTGAATCCTTTTACACCCTGGATATACGTCTCTGCA
The DNA here is from genome assembly GCA_007449985.2 of Desmodesmus armatus. Taxonomy (NCBI): domain Eukaryota; kingdom Viridiplantae; phylum Chlorophyta; class Chlorophyceae; order Sphaeropleales; family Scenedesmaceae; genus Desmodesmus; species Desmodesmus armatus. Next base: position 746,396 of record VIIQ02000559.1, read on the forward strand.
TATTCCCTCACCAGTACTCTGGCGATGTAGCTGTCACATGCAGAAATGTTTCATTGAGGCTTTGCATTTTGTGGAGGGGGGTGCGCACTCGCACTGGCTGGCACACACAGCTGGGCGAACCCGACAGCTTGAGATGTAACCACCTCTGCTCCAACAGTACTCAGCACTAAAACGAAACCAAATCAAATCAGATCAAATCAAAGGGAGTTTTGAGTCCATGCACCTCCTGGAGAGGCTTGTGTGACACAGAACAGAGCTGCACCCACCCAACTGACAAGCTTCAGCCACCTAGCCACCCCTGGAACTGGCCGCCAGCGGCCAGACAGCGGCTGTCCAGAGCCTCACTCTCAGAGCCAGTGATATTCACTTCCTGAGCGTCCGCATGCTTCCTGCCGCAGGACCTGCCAAGTCCTGCCAAGACCTCCGGGAGCTCCGGGAGCTGTGCCAAAGATCGCTTGTGCTCACCCCCGTTTCAGCAGCGAGCACCCAAACCAGCGCAGCCTCCCAGCTTAACCGTTAAGCTGCGGGCTGCAAAGCCAAGGCCTCAAACCAAGGCCCACCAAGGGCCTTGGGGAGGAAAAAAGGTGTGACATGGCGATGAGGTCAGCTCATTATGTGTTTGGGCACAACTGGTGCACAGGGTGTCATCTGATGCTCCCGTCCGACGGGTGGCTGCCATCAGACGATGTTGTGGACTACTGACTACTGGTACCAGTTTCATCCTGCAAAGTGCTTGAAGGCCAGTGTTGAACCACTGAAGTGCTGAGCACCTTTGGAGCTGCATGCAGCATACACTCACTGCGCACTGTCTATAACCAGACTTTGAGCTGCTGAGCTGTGCTAGTGAACACTTGGTCCCAGTTTGCTTGTACTCCCATGCGAGTTTGGTCCGGGCGCTGGGCACCTCCTGAGTACAAAGGGTGTTTAGGCGTGCGTCATCGGTGCGAGGCTAGACCTCGGGCTCCCGGCAGCTTCGGCTGGTGTGTGTGTGGCCAGCCGGTGGTGTCCGCCCCCCTTATACCTACCAAAAAAAGTTTGCTTGTACTTCAAGGCCCAACGGCATGCGGCATTGTGGCACGAGGACTTGCCGGCCGCCCAAGGGCCTTCAGATGGCTTGACCCAGTTTATGCAGGCCAGTGTTGCACAACAGTCTTCCAAAGTGGCACTGAACAACGGCTGCAGCTGTCATCAAACTCTGCTGGTGCCAGCAAATGCACGATGCTAGTAATCCTCGCCGGTCTCAGCTGGCTGTCAATTCACAATGCTAGGATCACTGGCCCCAGCACGGGAGGTCCTTGTTGCACAGCACGCCTCAATTTTTTTTGGTTTTAACGCCTCAAGTTTCACTCTGCTAGACCCAGATCAGAAAGGCGGTAGCCATGAGCCTCTGGCTCCCTTGTGGGTTGCTCAGCTTTTGCTGAGCCAATTACTGTGACTGTAACTGTATATGACTGAGACTTGATTCCTTTCTTCCGGTCATTCACATTGCTCAGCAGAACAGTCACGCAACTGCTGCACGGGCTCAGGCGTCCTTGCATCGTCAGCCTGGCTGGAGCTCGGCTCTTAGGTGGCTGTCATCAGCCAATGCTGTAATCCGCTGGTCTCTGCACTCGCAGCGCAGTGTTCAATAGCACTACGGTACTCATCATGATGTTGGCAGCCTCCCAGGGCCGATATTGTTCAAAAAGGCGGTCGTCTGCACATGACATCAATTTCATCCCATTCTAACCGTCACTGACGTGTTTTGTCAGATTAACATCTCCACTGCTGTGCCGACCCAGATTGTCCTGGAATGCACTGTCATCCTCTGATTTTCGCAGTCTCCGGTCCAAGTTACACTCAGGCCCCTCACAACCCACCAAAAGTAAGGCCATGGGCCGACTGACTGTGCTACCAGCTGTGTAACAGCGGGCGACCACAGCCACCTATTCAAAGCTCCCAGCAGCCACAGTGCATACTACACCCTGAAGATGCAGACAGCTGCCCTCCAAGTCGTAGATGGTATACCTGTCCTGAAATACGCCACCATCCCCTTCCCCCCATGCCTTCAAATGTACATACTGCTCGGCAGCAGGTCGCCCCTACCCCCATACACAGCCCCTACACTCTGCACACCACCACCAAGGTCACCGCTTGTTTACTGGCCACCACGCAGGGCAAGCACCTGCAATCAGGGAAGGGCAGGTAAGGCAGCACATGCAGCAGAAGTTTGATGTTCAGTATTTGTGAAATAAGGCCAGTATGGCTGATGCTGGTGCACATGGTATCCATGGTGATAGTGTGAATGGTAGCGCCAGCAGTCAGAGCAACAGACCCCCCAACCAGAAGTACCTTCTGCTGCCGAATTGTACTGCTGCAACTATCCCACACAGAAGTGACGATGCAACAACACAGCACAGCATGTGACAAAGGGTAGAATTGGTGAAAGAGGACATGTCCTCTGCTATGAACTCTGCTGTGAACTCTGCTGTGAACTTTTGTGAACTTTGCACAACAAAGGCACTCACCAGGTGCAGGACGCTGCCACCCTCGATGTTGTAATCCTTTGCCACCTTGTCATCATTCATCTGCTTACCCGCGAAAATCAGCCTGCACACCCATACCGAATAGACAGCAATTTAAAAGGGGTCAAACAGCGCAGCATAGCATCACAACAAACACGAGCCAACCTCTACAGGTGTGGATGTGGCTTGCCCTGCTGACCCCCCAAGGTTTTCTTTGGAGAAAAGCACATACACAGCACAAGCGACGCACATACATCGGGCAGGTTCGACCTAGTAAGCCAATTGCCCATGGATCCCCTTAAAAATACCTGCAGCAGAGCTCTTCTTGGAGCAGCGCCCCCCTTTGTTTGTTAGGTACAGGGGGGGGCGGACCCCCACCGGCTGGCCACACACGCAACAGCCGAGTAAACCCAGCTGCCGGGAGCCCGAGGCAAAGCCTCACACCGATAGGAGACGCCTAACACCCCTAAGCCAGGAGGTGCCCAGCGCCCGGACCAAAAAAGCATGGGAGCCCCCTTTATGTCACAGGCACACCCGCTCACCTCTGCTGCACTGGTGGGATGCCTTCCTTCTCCTCGATACGCTCCTTGATGCGCTCGATGCTGTCAGTGGGCTCAATGTCAATCTCAATCTCCTTGCCTGCACACGCGTGAGCACACAGGTGACAAATGACAGATGTCACTTGGTGGGTCAGGTCTACTAGTCAGTCTGCTGGAGCGCGCCCTCAGACGGAAGACCTCAATGAGCATGATACTGATTCGACCCCCCTTGCCTGCCTGATGGAGCAGGATACAGTCACATTTACAGTAATTGGCTCCGCAAAAGCTGAGCAACCCACAAGGGAGAAATACAGTGGAAGAAAATACAGTGGAATAAAAGTGGAAGAAAGGCCTGCTGCACTACAGGTGGCCTGCATGTTGTTGCCCACGTCGCAATACGGCCCATGAGCGGCCTGCATGCTGCCCTCTTGGCTGTGTTGCTGTTGAGCTGCGGCTGTCAGGCACTCAGCCGCACATATCAACTGACCTGTGAGAGTCTTCACTTTGATCATCATGCCTCCCCTGCAACATACCAAAATCATGTCAGCACATACATGTTCCGGCATGCATCAGCACTTGCTAGCCAAAACAGTATCAGCTCTGGTGGGGGCCTAGTGCTGCTGGCAGCATGATGCAGCAGCCCAAGCATGTCCTGCACAATTTGAACTACGCCAGCCTGGCAAGTGCACGCAGCTGCAGGTAAGCCTAGTGCTGGTGCTGGCTGTGATGATACGAAAGCACCAGCTGCTGGCGGCCCCAAAAAGCTTGGCCACAGATCCCTGGGGCCAGGTTTCACACAGCAAGCAACATACGGATCGTGGCAGCAACTGGACACAGCGCCTTTCAGCGTTAGAGGGCTGGCCTGTGATTGATGGCCGCACCTGATGCGAAGCTGCAGCTCCAAAGTGTCATGGTGCTGGATGCTGTACTCTGCTAGCGTCCTGCAAACGTCCAGCTGCTGGCCTGCATGCAGCAGGTAGGACTGCTGTGGTGCGGCTCCCTGCAGCAGACAGAACAGCAGGAAAAGATGATCAGGCAGCAAAGTCTACATGATCTGTCTATGTGTAACACTTAAAGGTCATAACGACTGCTTGATGTATGCGTGCAAGCCTGTGGAACGATCCAAGGCCAAGATGGACCTTGGATCATGATGTGGTGCCAGCAAACAACGCGCCAAGCATAAACCTCTGGTGACCAATGTAATATTGTTACTTGGATAAGTGCATACCTCCAGCTGCTGCAGTACGCTGCCCACTGTGTCGCAAGCCTGCACATCAAGCGCGGTGATCCTGCTACCCCTGACGAACAGCTGCATGTTTGGCTATGCTGGGCTGCTGATATGTGCAAAACAAATGCAGTGGCGCTTGTAACAAGCTGTCTGCGTCGAAGCAGTCCTGCTCTCCCACAAAGAAGTTTGCTTGCAGCTGCTGTGGTGCCTTAGGGCGTTGTGTACGGCAGGTTGAGAACAATTGATAGATCTGGCTATGATGGACCCAGTAATGTCAACCCACATCTCCACCAGAGGCTCAACACCAGCTGCAGGGTTCAGCTGATATTTGCTGCAGCAAATGACAGGCTGTTTGAACACAGGTCCCGAGCACACTGATTTGCGATGATATAACCAAAGCCAACAACAACTGCTGCAACCACTTTGCAGCAACCCAGCACAACGGGCACTGCCGACACGATGCAATTCACCAAAGTGCTGACAATCAGCAACCAGTGCCTACACACTGACTGGCTCAGTGGCGTTGGCTCAGTGACTCTGCTGGTGCGTCTTGCAGCACCCAGTCAATGTACCCACAACCAGATGACTGGGCTGGCTGCCACCCACTACTTGATCCGTGTGCGCCCATGGCACACACGCCATCATGGCATGCATGGCATACAAGCACATGCCTGCAGGCACAGCAGATGCAGGGCAGGCACAGCGCATGGCTGCCCTGTGTGCAGTCCAGGATACCATGCAAAGCACATGTGTGCACGCACATCGCAAGAATGCCGTGTGTGCAGTCCTGGATACCGCGCAAGCAGGCACAGCACATGATAGCAATCGGGTGAGACAGTGACAACATGTGCTGACCGATCCATGCAATGGCATGGTCACTGCACCATCGGCAGTGTCACAATGGCAGGGCGTTGCACCGTTGTCCAATGCAGCCAGCAGTTGTAGCCAGCCTGCTGAAGTGCTGCTGGTTACATCTGATGACATACGACAGTGGGGCATGCTAGCAGCAGAATATGCAGCAGGATCCAGCAGCATGCGCCCCTGACAAATACAAGCAGGTACAATCACCTGCCGGCAGAATCTCCCCCATTCGTGCTCAGCACAGTAGCTGTCTGCAGGACAAGGCCTGCGGGGCGATTGCTGGTGCTGGTGGCGGGAGGAGTTGGCTGATGCCCTTCATCATGCCAGCCAAAGTACTGGGGCACCTGGCATCTGCACCTGCTGCTTGGACACCTGCATGGCGCCCCGCTCAGCACTGTGAGCTGCATCCGTATCCCGTATCAATCCACGCTCACACCATTGGTCTAACACATGCGAGCCTGAGAGCCTGAGAGGCTGGGCACCAGGGCGCCTGATAGCAGCAGGGTGCTTTGGGTGTTGCTGCAGTGACCTCTGTGTGACGAAGCGGTGTCCAACAGGAGGGCGCTGTTGTGATCCAGAACCAGACTGCTGATTGCACTGCGGGAGCGGCTCCTCTCCTGCTCCCGCTGCTGCTGCTGTCAGTACCCTTTGTTGCCCTGTATCCTGCTGCGTGCATCCATCTGACCCCGCTTGCAGGCAAACAGGGCGTATCTGAGGGCGTTACACTCTTCCGGTAGCTCCTCAGCACACTGCGTAACCGTCTTCTTGCGTGCCTGGCGGCAGCAAGGCGGGGCATGGGCAGTTCAGTTGACGCAGCAGTAGCAGTGCAGCAGCAGCAGAACAAAACAAATCAGAAGAACGCTGTCGCGGCCACCAACCCACCTTGTGACATTCAGTTTGCCGTAAACAGTCTACATAAGCTGTAATGATCCGTGGCAGGACGTAGACATGGTTGTTGTCTGGCGAGATCGATCTCAAGGGTGAACGAGGCGCGTGGCCCCAAACTCAAGTCCAGAGTGCCATCATGTATGATACCAGTGTGTTCAGCACTTAGATGGCCTGCGGCATCTCAGGCTCCCTTCATCAGTATGCTCTGAGGACTGCGAGTACAGTGTACTGCACTTGTAACACTCACACATCAACGTCAGTGCAGTGCGAAGTGCTTGCCTGCCTTGCATGGCCATGCAACTCAGAATTACATGACCCCAGCGAGCCCCTGAGTACTCGTGTCATTGCATCACCACATTGCAGAAACTCTGGGCCACTCAGCCTCAAAGCCCGTCAGTGCCAGGAGACGTGTTTTCTTGCATGGACCATGAACGGGCACAGGCTCATTGCAAAGCAACTGCACACCTGGAGCACCACACACAGCATATCAGGTGGCCCCAGCAAGATTGCCTGGGATCCAAGTCGCTCCCTAGCTGCAGCCGAACTGTCCTACATGTTTGCATTGCAACAGGGAGGAGCCTCAAACTGCAAAAACAGCCTGTGCATGAAAAAAGCCTGTGCAAGATTTCCGTAAGTGAAAGCAGCTGTGGCCTTGCCACTTTGCCACAAGGCACTGGGCAGAGGCTTTGGGCAGCTGCACACAGGTCTCAGATGGTCTGCACCAAGGCGCTTGCTGGCAGGGGCCGGCAGTTGTGATGTTGCTCAAGCTAGGCAATGGCAATAGTCTGGAGGAGGATCCTGACAACGACTCAACCTGGTAGTAAGGGTGCATTTCATTCACCCACCCGGCCCGTTACAAAATAGCTTCAAACATGCCCATGCCCGAGTCAAAACAAACAATCCCTGCCATGTTAGGCTAGCAGGACCCTGAAGAGGTGCTGTTGCTGAGCCTAGATGACGACCCCGACAACGACACAACCCGATAGTGCGGATGGCTGCCAATCTGGTCCGAGTCCCGCTTGCCCAAGTGCACGCGGTGCTGCTTCGACCCCGCAACAAATGGGGGCGTGTAGCCGCTGGTGTTAAGCTGCCGTAGGCGCCACTGGCACCCTGCACACAGCAGCAGCAGCGGTAGGAAAACGTCAGCCGCGTCAGCAGCAGTGGCGACAGCAGCAGTAACAGCAGCAGTAGCGATGGCAATAGCACTAGCGGAGGTAGGGAGAGCAGTCGTAGCAAGGACAGGTGCAATAACACGAATGCCCTAGGTGAGAGCCGGTGATGGTGGCTTACCTGCCGCTGTAGCAAGGAATACACTGCAAACGCCAAAGATGACGCCCAGAGGGAATTCACTGACCTGCAGCAGCAGCAGCAGCAGCAGCAAATCAGCAACACAACAAGACAGCCGCCGCTGCAACAGGGCGCATCACCAAGGTCTAGATCATCCCACGCTCTTCCTGCCGGACTGTGCAATGTAGCAACAAGTCTGCCCAGGATTTGCGATAAGTCTGCAGGATGTGTAGTCTAGCGAAGAATGACACAAACCAGACCAAGTTAGTGCTCCACAACGGTAGCTTACTGAAAAGCCTGGGCTGAATGGGACACATCAATTGCCATACACCCATGTTCCCGCCCCAGAGCTCCCCCCCCTCAACACACTTACCTTCCACAGGATCAAACACACAAAGAGGTTCAAAGGTATCCGGAACACGTTGATGATAGTGCTGCGCTGCTGCTCTGGTACATACTTCGCCCGAAGCGTCATCATACTAGGCCAAAACATGCCGATCAAGACCTCAAAAATGCAAAACGCCACAAGCTGCACCACCCCTGCCATCTGCAGCTGCCTGGTATCACCCGCATCTGCTGCTGCTGCTGCTGCTGCTGGTGCGCTGACAGCAGCAGGGGCGCTGCTGCTGCTGCTGCCGCTGTTGGTGGTGTTTGCTGCTGCGGATAGCTGCAGCAGCAGCCGCAACCCGTGCTGGGTGTCTTGTGAGTGAGGTATGCTGTTGCCCATGCTGCTGCTGCTGCTGTTGTAGCTGCTGAGGCCGCCTGACACTGCGTTTGCTTCTTGCATGAACCGATCAGACAGTGTCAGCACAGCTGCAGGCAGGAGCAGGCAGGCGGGGCAAGCAGGCAGGCAAGCAGGCAAGAACGCAGGCAGGCAGGACGGCAGGCAGGCAGGAGAGCAGGCAGGCGCGGCAAGCAGGCAGGCAAGCAGGCTTCAGGGACAGCGAACCACAGCAGTCCTGACTTGGTAGCTACACCACAGTGCAGACAGTACGTGACAGAGACCGCGGATACACATTGATTGCGTGCTGTTGTGCTGCTGATTTTGCTGGCAAGTGATACGACTGAGGGACAGGGCGGGCTCAGTATCAGACTTCTCCCATCCACCATTGAGTCACCAGCCACGCAGTGTAGAGCCGCTTTGGTCCGGGTGCTGGGCACCACCTGGGATTAGGGGTGTAAGTAAGTATTGGTTCATTGGTGAGCATGTCATGCCCTAGTTGGTCAGGCTTGCGCAGCACCTTGTATCTGTACGTGCGGCCAGCCATGAATTTCCGCCCCTCTTGTAACATGAGCATCCAAAAAATATACACTGCGATGCTTAGGCATCGATTCAGGCAGCCATATGCAGCATTGCCGCTACACCGCTTGAATTGAGGACAAAGAGTACAGCCACCTGCAGCCTGCCCTCACCTTCCTCAGGACCCTTAGGGGGCTGATGCATGTGGAACACCACCGGCACAAACAAGGCTACCGCTGAACACCAGAACACAGCCTGTACGCAGCCACCACGCAGGCAGAGACACAACAAACGCAGGTTGGGAAGTTGTCAGTAACAGCGGCAGCTGCCAGGTGGACAGCGTATAGAACTTCTGTACACATAGCTCAACCGCTCCTCGAGCTCAACAGCCAGACGGTACAAGGCACCAGCTGCAGACTGTCTTGTGACACCGCAGCAACCCTTGCGCACTCCCAGCCGGCCTGACGCACACAAGAAGGCACAGTGTGTGTGCATACCTCCTGAGTTCACAATGCACTCCCTGGATCCGATACCACTAGCCAAAGGCTAGGATAGGCACAGAGCTAAAGCACATTAGTTGTACAGACAATGTGGAAAGTACCAGCCACCCAGGCAGACATGCTATAAAACCACAACGCCTATTCTCACCTGCATCAGCAGCTCCAAAGGCATGGTGCGCACCAGTCGGCCTGCCAACGCTGTCCCCACCATCGACGCCGTCATGAAAATCGCAAAAATGAAGCCATGAGGCAACTTCTCCCCGGCAGGACTGAGCGCCGGCGTCCACAGAAACACAAAGGTGTACATCGACGCTTCAAAGAGGGCTTGGCTGGCGCCCAGCAATGCAACCCTGGCGTCTGCAAGGCACCACAGCACAGCACAGCACACCACCAGCATGACCCTGCTACTCATGCAGTGATGGAAACAAAGACAGCATTCATTGCCATTCACAAGCAAAGTGTCGTGCGCCCAGAGTGGGCTGTGCTGTCCAGCTGCTTTTGGGGCGATGAACAGCACATCACAGCACACCACAGAGCTCAGGCCAATTTAGTAACCCGAGAAATGACGCGCACCTGACCGTATCGTCTCCAGCGCCTGACTGAACTGCGCCCCCAGCATTTTCACCATGTCCGTTCCTTTGTTCCCGTAGTTTTCAGTCCACGTGAGCTGTATGGCGACGCCTCCCGCCAGCAGCACCACGATCGCGGCATCGAACGGCGCGACAGGCCCCAGTTTGAAGTCTTCAACGAGGACATTGCCTATTAGGCCACTGGCGATGGCCATGAGTCCGTTTCCGAGAAACACTGCTTTCGTAAAAAGATCCGACAAAAGTGACTCCTCGAAACCGGCTGCGTTGTGTGCTGCGACCGCCCAGCTCTCGAAGGCCGAGAAGAGCAGCGACGTTGCGATGCCGCCCAAAAGACGACCAATCATCAGCACCCAATAGTCTGGGCTGTGCTTCGTCAAGCAGGAGAGGCTGTAGGTGGCTACGTACAGGAGTGCTGCCTGCTTGCGGCCCCTGCAGCACATGAACATGACAAGCGGCAACAGCAGCACATGGCAGCAGATGCCAACAGGTGACGACCTTGTTGTGAGGTGTTGGCTGCTTGTCACACACGCAAATGACCTCGACATGCCACCTCGACCATATACACATGACCTGCCGCCTCGAAGAGAACCGCACGAGTCTCCTGTGGCCAGCTGCCACCACGTGACAGCTTCACCTTACTGCACACCACAACAGGTCTTTGCACTTACTGCACAGCTCGACGCCTCAAGTTACTAAGGTGCCAGCTTACACTCTTGCTGACAATCAGCTGCTGCCCCAGTAAGGCTTTAGTGCATCACTGCAGGCCGTCGACCTCCGCTGTCATATGCACTGCTGAAGCTGTAGCAAAAGCCAGCCCCCCCCCCCCTGTCATCCGTACTTCTGTGGCAACAGCAAGAGCCAGCCCCCCCCCCCCCCCCCCCCGCCCGCTGTCGTCCGTACTTCTGTGGCTACACCAAGAGCCAGCAGCACCCCCCCCCCTGGGCAGAGCCAGCAACTGCTGCACGCCCGCCAACAAGTGCCTCTGTGACATGCCAAGCAAGCCTGTGTGCTGGTGCTGCGCCCCTGGCATCAGCACATGCTTGGCGGTGAAGAAACCGGTTCTCAGAACCCGTTTCCGAAACCACCGCTGAGCATGTGCTGATGCCAGAGACACTGAACGGCTTCAATGCACAGGCCTGCAGGCATGCTTGGCATGTCATAGCAGCAGTGATTGGCAGTGTGAGTGACACCCCGCCGTCCCCCACATCATCCAGACTTCTGTGGCAAAACCAAGAGCCAGCAGCACCCCTCCCACCGGGAACCAGTGCTGCTGCAAGCCCACCAACCATTGCCGATGTGCCATGCTGGAGATGCCTGCCAGCCTGTGCTCTATAGCTGCGTCCTCAGCAGAAACATACAGCTTGCCAAGTGTGTGGTGACTATCATCAGCTGCTGCTCCAACCCACCCCAGCCCCAGCACACATAAGCCCCAGCCCGCTGCTGTTTTGCTGCATGTGTGCCCTGACTGTCTGTCAGCTGCCGCCCCATCCCACTGGAGCCCCAACTTGCTACTGTCTTGCTGCATGTGTGCGCTGACTAGCATAAGCTGATGCTCCAGCAATTATGGCCGCCAAGAGATGCCCAACATTCCCGCCCGCCTCGTGCTCTATTGCTGTGTTACTAGCAGAAGCACACACAGCTAGCAGCATCTGCGTTGCACACAAGCTGCAGCAAGCTATGTACGCCTGACAGCTGCTGCCCAGACACACCTGTAATCCGCCATTGCTCCTGCCAGGGTGCCAAAGACAGCTGATGAGCCAAAGCCCATGATGAATAGCCGCCCGATGTCCCGCACACTGAACCCATAGTGCTCGTATAGGTGGTACACATACGGTCCCTGCAGCCAGTCCCCAGCTGGCACACAAAACACACAGGGCACCTCACTGTCAGATGATGGACCTGTACCTGATAAGTGCAAGTCATGTGTGGAAACATTGCACATGTGACACACTGCGGGCATTGTGCAGTACATACCACATTTGCTGCTGGTGGTACGGCGGTGGCGTGCAACTGCATAGGCTCGAGGAGGGCCTTGGCTTAGACCTTAGACCCAGACTGGCATGCACCGTGGTGTGACGATGATGAGGATGCAGTTTTGTGCTGTTTAAGTATCAGCCGTGTTTGGGTGTGCAGTTGCATCTGCTGTGCTGATGTAGGAGTGATGAAGGAGGGTGTCATGGCAGCATACTGTTCAACAAACCCAGGCGGCCGCTAGTTTCAGGTCCCAAGCATATACATGTCGTGTTGTGGAGCCTGGCACATACCCATCATAAGGCTGAAGATGACCACATAGTTGTTACGGAAGCGCAGATACTCCGGCTGGTGCTGCTGACCCCTGGCCAGCAGGCCAAAGCAGGCATTGTCGCTCCACTCAAGGAAGGCAGCTGGTATAGCAAATAGAATAAATAATAATATGTATATGGCTTCCATGATACTGCTGTCACGTGCCACTACATGACACAACCATGGTGCCGACTGCTGTTGAGGAGTGCTGGACTGTAGGTATTCCTGAAGGGCACAGGTAGGTGAGTAGGCAGGCAGGTATAGACAAGGCCATAAACATGTCCACAAAATGCACAGTAACCCTGCAGCCCACCATCATACATCACACAGGCTGTTTATTAGTCAGGCGGTTACGGGTGGGTCCAAGGCTGTTCCCAAAACAGGCAGTGGGCACTGATCGGTGTACCTAATCATTCTAGTCGGTGTTTCCGCGCTCAATCACAGGGAAAACGCGGTTGCCTATAAAATGCTTGCCTGGATGGGCAACAGCTTGTCAGGCATCGCTACAGCACCTCACAACCCCGTTTGATTGCCTAGTAGCAACCATCTGGTGTGCATCAAGATGGCCGAGGTAGGTCACGTCAGGCGAGGACACCACCACTCCCCCCTGTGATATCAGCTGATCAGCTGTGAAGCTTCAGCTGCTGGTAGTGGGAGCTGCTCTGAGTCCCAATCTGTGAACTCCGCCAAAACACCAGATCTAGTTGCACTCAGCACAGCCACGTGGCCTGAGCATTATCCACACTTGCTCCTGCCTGTGTCTGCAGCGCTCGTCTGTTGTCAGCCAGCTGGCGAACAAATCCAGGGAGGAGCTGGAGCAGCTTGTTGTCAAACTGCTCAAGGACCTCAAGCAGCAAAGCAAGAAAGTCGCTGGTGCGTACATCGGTCTGTCCACAGCTGCTGCGGGTGCAATCCACATGCATCGGTCTCTCAGCACAGCACCTGGCCCGCGGGTGCAGCAACTGGTTGCCCGTCAAACAGCAGCTGTGCATGCTGTCGTTCACGTCCACGGCCTGTCGTAATGCAACTGCCACACTACTTTTCCCACCCTTGCAGAGCTGTCTGGTGCTGCCAGTCCAGAAAAGGATGTGTGTGCTGGGGAGGTGAGTGATCCACACCGTCGGCAGGCCTCAGCACAGGCGCCATGTATGTTTTGCATGACATGTATATCACGCCCCAGCAGCTGTTTCCGCACTCCAACTGCTGCGACCCTGTGGGATGCCGCCAGAGGTGTCCATCTGTGCAGCAAAGTACCAGTTCAAGTTCTTTAGCCCCATCTCCTGCACAATCTTCTGCACCAGCCCAACTGGCTGTCATGCCGGCCAAGTACAGGAAAGTTTGGCACTATGTTCGTGTGCGCTCTGGGCTGCAGCCCCCGTGACTTTTGCAGCTCTGTGTGTATGACACCCTCAGCCACCATGTTGAACCTGTGCATTCCTTCCCTTGTGTCCAGTGCCAAGTCCCCTAATGCTCCTGTGCCAGCCCTACTGACGTCAGCACACCTCATTTCCTGCACCCACCCCAGGTCCAGCAGCTGCAGGAACAGCTGCAGCAAGCCCAGACAGAGCGGGACTCTGCCATTGCCCAAGCAGCAGCAGCTCAATCAGATGCTGCGGCCTTCCAGCAGCAGCTGCAGGAAGCAGCCCAGCAGCTGGCAGACGCACGGCAGCAGCTGGCAGATGCTGCAGAAAGCAGCGATGCCATGAGGAGCCAGCTCCACTCCCTGCAAGCCGCCATGCAGGAGATGGCAGATGAAAAAGACGCTGCATTTACTCGCCTAGGTGTGTTGGCGGGACAGAGCCGTGCACATCTTAGGCTCACTGTCGGGCTCACTGCACCTCCTTACTGGGTTTGTTCCATCGTCCAATCCACAGCATACAGAGGGCACAGCCATTCCTGCCGATTGCCTAGCCCGTGCATGTGCGCAGGCTCCATCTGCCTCCTGATGTCCAACTGAACCATTCAAAAACCTGGATAGCCAACCTGGCATACTCGCGAGGGGCATGCTGGTGGGGTCTCCACAGGCTGCTGTTTCCCTCTTGAATTGTGGAGGAAATGGGCAAGTCATGCTGACCAATGATGTGTCATGTGATGTCGTGATGCGCTGCACGACACGCTCGCAGGTGAGGAGTGTGAGAGGGCTGCTGATCTGGAAGATGCCCTGACAGAGGCCAATGCCCAGCTCAGCCACCTGCGTGCTGACCAAGCCGCTGCAGCAGCAGCCAGCCAGGAATCCACACAGCAGCTGCAGCAGGAGCTGGATGCAGCCAAGGCAGCTTTGGCTGAGGCTGCAGCAGCTGCAGATGCGCTGCAGGCAGCGCAAGCAGATGCAAAGCAGCAACAGCAAGCCATGCAGCAGCTACAGCAGGAGGCAGAACAGCTGCAGCAGGACAAGCAAGAGCTTCAGGAGCAGCTCCAGCAGCTGCAGCAGGGCAACACAGCCTCTGCTGACCTTGCCAGTGAGCTTGAGGCTGCAAAGGCAGCAGCAGTAGCTTCTCATGAGCAGCTGCAGCAGCTGCAGCAGGACCTTGCCAGTCTGCAGGCAGCATATGACAGCTTGAAGCAGGCCAGTGAGGAGCAGCAGCAGCAGCTGCAGGCAGATCTTGAGCAGGCCCTGCAAGACTCAGCTGCACAGCTGCAACAGGTGCAGCAGGAGCTAGCGGCAGCCGAAGCAGCTGCAGGAGAGCTGGCAGCAGTCAGGGATGAGCTGCAGGCCGCACATGCAGGGGCAGCTGCTGCTGCAGAGCAGCAGCAGCAAGCACTGCAGCAGCTGCAGGGGGAGCTAGATGCGGTCAAGGCAGCTTCGGCTGAGGCTGCGGCAGCAGTGGAAGCTCAGGAGGCAGCAAAAGCAGATGCAGAGCAGCACCGGCAGGCAATGCAGCAGCTGCAGCAGGAGCTAGATGCGGTCAAGGCAGCTTCAGCTGAGGCTGCGGCAGCTGCAGAAGCTCTGCAAGCAGCGAAGGCAGATGCAGAGCAGCACCAGCAAGCACTGCAGCAGGCTCAGCAGGAGGTAGAACAGCTGCAGCTGGACAAGCAGCAGCTGCAAGAGCAGCTTGAGCAGCTGCAGCAGGGCAGTACAGCCTCAGCTGACCTTGCCAGCGAGCTTGAGGCTGCAAAAGCAGCTGCTGCCGCTGCAGAGGAGCAGTTGCAGCAGCTGCAGCAGGACAAGCAAGACCTACAGCAGCAGCTCCAGCAGCTGCAGCAGGGCAGCACAGCCTCTGCTGACCTTGCCAGCGAGCTTGAGGCTGCAAAGGCGGCAGCAGCAGCTGCAGAGGAGCAGTTGCAGCAGCTGCAGCAGGACAGGCAGGAGCTACAGCAGCAGCTCGAACAGTTGCAGCAGGGCAGTGCAGTTGCTGCAGAGCTTGCCAGCGAGCTTGAGGCTGCAAAAGCAGCTGCTGCCGCTGCAGAGGAGCAGTTGCAGCAGCTGCAGCAGGAAAAGCAGCAGCTGCAGGATCAGCTCCAGCAGCTGCAGCAAGCCTCTACAATTGCTGCTGCAGCTGCTGCCGAGCTGGAATTCGCCAAGGCAGCAACAGCAGCTGCAGAGCAGGAGCTGCAGCAGCTGCGCAGTCAGCAGGGTGATACCCAGCAGGCGGGTCCTTTAGGAGGAACAGATGGTCTTGTTGCACAGGTTGAGTCTCTGCAGGCCGAGAACAGCTCCCTATCAGCTGTTGTCGAACGGCAGCAGCAGCAGCTGCAGCAGGTGCGTGTTTTGCTTGGCATTGGGTAGGGTTCTCCTCTGCAGTGTTACACATTCCCTGACCATGTTCCTTTTGCTGGGCTGGGCTGAGGCTGGGCTGGCTGGTTCATCTCTCTCACAAGTGCGGGTCTGTCAAAACAACGCAAGTAATAGTTTGGATAGCTGGCATGAGCTGATTGAGATTCGTTCAGGCCTTGACCTGATTGGTGTGTGGGTTGCTGTAGGCTTGTTTGTGTATGTATGTTGGAGAACTGGGGTACATGCAAGTTGCATGCAAGGAGTTGTTGTGTGCTTGAGGCTCGCTGGCTAGTGCCAACACAACAATGCGATTATGTAGTTCATCACTATATGTTATGTACTATATTGTACTGTACTGTACTGTACTCTACTGTACTGCACTGTACTGTACTGTACTGTTCTGTCGTCAATGTTCTGTGACTGTGCGCATCCAGGTGCAGCAGCTTGAGACACACTTTGAGGAGGAGAGGGAGCAGCTGCAGGAGGCACAGCAGCTCCTGCAGCAGCAGCACGAGACGGCACAGCAGCAGCTTGCAGACATCATGCAGCAAGTGCAGCAGCTGCAGACAGACCTCCAAGCAGCACAGCAAGAGAAGCTGGCCCTGGAGCAGCAACTGTCCCAACAGCAGCAGCAGCAATTGTCCCCGCAGCAGCAGGAGCAGCAGGAGGGAGAGGACAGCAACAGGCTCAATCCAACAGCAGCCAGCAATGCAGAGCATCATGCCAACGATGCAAACGGTGCCCCGCCAGCAGCGTCAGTAACAGCAGATGAAGCGGCCTGGGAGCAGGAAAGGCATGAGCTGCTGCAGGCGCTAGAGAGTGCCAAGCATCAGGCGACAGCAGCAGTACGGGAGGTTGGGGAGCTCAGGGGCCAGCTGGAAGCAGCAGAGGAACAGCTCAGCACGCTGCAAGCAAACTCCCAGCAACAGCAGCAGCAGGAGGAGGAGGAGGAGAAGGAGGGGGAGAACAGCCAGCAGGAGGATGTGTCAAAGCAGCTGGAGGCATTGCAGCATCAGGCTGAGTGCAGCAGTGCTGCCGCAGCGGAAGCTGCTGCTGAGCGTGCTGGCCTGCAGGCACGCCTTGCCGAGGCACAGCAGCAGCTGCAGCAGCTGCAACAGGAGCTGCAAGCATCACAGCAGCAGCTGCAAGAGGCAGAGTCAGCACGTGAGCAGCTGCAGCAGGCACAGCAGCAGCTGGCAGACGCACAGCAGCAGCTGCAAGAGGCAGAGTCAGCACGGGAGCAGCTGCAGCAGGCACAGCAGCAGCTGGCAGACGCACAGCAGCAGCTGCAAGAGGCAGAGTCAGCACGGGAGCAGCTGCAGGACTATCAGCAGCAACTGCAGGACGCGCAGCAGCAGCTACAGGCAGCCCAAACTGAGGTGCAGCATGATTCAGAAGCAGCGCACGGCCTGACAGCCCAACTGGCAGCAGCACAAGCACAGGTCGAGGCCCTGCAATCCTCAACAGCAGAGCAGCAGCAGCAGCTTGAGCAGGAGCACGCTGCTGCTGTGGATGCGTTGCTCACCCGCTGCGAATCAGCAGAGGCTGCCAGCGCTGCCGCAGCAGCTGCCATGCAGGGTCTCCAACAGCAGCTGCAGGAGCTGCAAGCTCAGCACCACCAGCTGCTGCAGGAGCGTGACAGTCTGCAGGAGAAGCTTGCGGATCAGCAACAGCAGCAGGCGCAGCCGCTGGAGACAGACAGGCAGGGATCAGCACCAGGTGCTGAGTCAGTAGATTCAACTGCCGCGCTGGATACAGCACGGCAGGAGCTGATAGCGGCAGCAGCAGAGCAGCAGCGGCTGCAGGAGCAGCTGCAGCAGCTGCAGAATGCAGAGGCCGAGCGGCTGGAAGCAGCAGAGCAACTTGCGCATGCTACTGCTCGCATCGCTGCGTTGACTGCAGAGCTGCAGCAGGCACTACAGCAACAGCAGCAGCAGCAGCAGCAGGAGGGTGATGCAGTACACCCTGAGCCATCGGCTGCATCTGAGCAGCAGCGGCAGCAGTCGACGGCTGGGGCAGACGCAGAAGCAGCGGGCACAGCTGCTGCTGCTCAGGAAGATGTGCAGGTGATTGCGGCCCAGCTGTCGGCAGCAAATGAGGCCGCTGCTGCTGCCAAAGCAGAGCTAGCGGACACCAAGAAGCGCTTCCTCATGATAGCAAAGAAGAAACAAGCCGAGTACACCGCCCACCTGCAGAAGCTCGAGGTAGAACTCGCAGCCGCCAAAGCTGCTACAGCCACCACAGACGATGCCGCTACAGCCATGGCTGTAGCAGCGGCGGCGGGTGGGGACGCGGCTGTAGCAAAGCAGCTAGCGACCCTGAAGATGAAGCTTGCCGAGGCAGCAGCAGACAAGGCGGAGGCGGGGATGCAGCTGCAGGCGCTGCAGCAGCAGCTGCAGGAGCAGCAAGGGCAGCTGGGGGGATTGCGGCAGCAGATGGCGCATGCGGATGCGGCTGCGCTTGCGGATAAGGAAGCTGCACAGCAGCACCTTGCACTCATCAACGTAAGGACACATGATGGGGGGGGGTGGGGGGCACGGTATTGTTGCGGCAGCTGGTGGTGTGTGTTGGCAGATGGCGTACATGTATAGCATGCAGGCAAGGCGCATGTACTATCTCACTGTTGTGTGTCTGTGTGTGTAGGGGGGGGGGGGTGCGGCTTGTCACTGCGTTTCAGATACAGGGGTGATTCAGTAATGCGCTGGGGGTGGGGGCGCTGTTGTTGCGGCAGCTGCTGGTGTGCGTGCGTGTGTGGGTGTGTGTGTGTGTGGGGGGGGTGCAGTTTGTCGCCGCTGATTCATTGCAGAATAAGTTGCAATGAATCACTGAAGTTTGTTTGCACATACCATGTTGCACTCTCTTGCTGCAGGTGTGCGCATTGTTGCTGACTGTGTGTCCCCCTTGACTGTCATGTGCTACCCTTTTCTGCTTGCCACTTCACCCTAATGCAGTCCCAGCACGAGCAGCAGGTGTCCCACCTCAGCAGGCGCCTGCAGGAGGCCGAGGCTCATGCAGAGTCCTTGCAGCAGCAGCTGTCAGCAGCGGAAGTGGCGGCTGCCAGCGCCAGCAGTGCTGCCACCAATGCTGCCAGCAGCGCCAGCAGTGAGGTGGCTTCAGCTAGGGCTGATGCAGAGGCTGCGAGGAAGGAGCTGGGGACTGTCAGGGCGGAGGCGGAAGCTGACAAGAACAAGTGAGTAGGGTGGCTGGGGCTGTTGCACTCTGAGCTGATTTGTGGCGTCTGCTCCAAGAAAATGGTATGGTGGTGGTGGTGGTGGTGACGGTTGCGGTTGTTTGAAGGGGGGGGGAGAGGTGGCGGCGGCTGCCAGCGCCAGCAGTGCTGCCAGCAGTGCAAGCAGTGAGGTGGCTGCAGCTAGGGCTGATGCAGAGGCTGCGAGGAAGGAGCTGGGGACTGTCAGGGCGGAGGCGGAGGCTGACAAGATTAAGTGAGTGGGGTGACTTTGGCTGTTGCATTCTAGCCAGAGTTTTGGCGTCTGCTCCAAGTGAATGGTATGGTGGTGGTGATGGTGTTCGTGGTGGTTTTGGGGGTGGGGTGGGGTGGGGTGGGGGGGGGGGGGGTGAGCATGTGGCTGCTGCCAGCGCCAGCAGAGCTGCCAGCAGTGCTGCCAGCAGTGCTGCCAGCAGTGCAAGCAGTGAGGTGGCTGCGGCGAGGGCTGATGCAGAGGCTGCGAGGAAGGAGGTGGGGACAGTCAGGGCACAGGCGGAAGCTGACAAAAACAAGTGAGTCATTGCGAGTTGTGTTAGCCTGGTGGTGTGTGCTGCAGAGTGTTGCACTCTTGGCAGGCTTGTGGCGTCTGCTGTAAGCGTCGTGGCGGTGGTGTTGAGCCTTTGGCAGAGGCACTGACATCCCTGCTTGCACACAACCATTTGTCCATGGCCACCCCTTATCCATGCTCTTTGTGCTGTCCTCCCCTGCATTCGAGCTGCTGTGATGTACTATGAAAGGCGGTCCTGCACTGTACTGCGCTGTACTGCAGTGGACTGCACCGTACTGCACAGCATTCAGGCTGCTGCAGGCCCTGCAAGACTCCAAGAGGGCTGTGGCCAAGCTCACCAAGGGGAAGCACAGTGCTGACCTGGCCCCTCACGCACTGATGACCCCTATCACCACAAACTGACTTGCATTCCTGCTTGCACACATACCTCTGATCCCATCACAAGCTCTGCTGCATGCTCTTTGTGCTGTCCTCGGCTATGCATTCAAGCGTTAATGTGTTCTGATGTACTGTACTGCACTGTACTGTACTGCACCTTATTGCACTGCATTCAGGCTGCTGCGGGCCCTGCAAGATTCCAAGAGGGCTGTAGCCAAGCTCACCAAGGAGAAGCACAGTGCTGACCTCACAGCAGCAGAGCTGAGGGGCAAGGCAGAGGCGGAGCGGGACAGTCAGCGCATGGAGGTGCAGATGGCGCAGCAGCAGCTGGATGCTGCTCGGGCTCAGGTGGTGCGGCTTGAGGGCGACATCAAAGACTACAAGGCCAGGGCGCAGGTGAGCTGGTGGGGTGGTGGTTTAGCGGAAAATGGACTGGTGTACGGCACGCGTTGCGGGGCACTATCATGAGCCCTTGGCTCGCTGGCTTGTGCTGAGGTTTGCTATTCCCTCCCACAATAGCTGTACTGTACTGTACTGCACTGTACTGTACTGTCATTGTCACTATTGCAGACGCTCCTGCGTGCCAAGGATGCGGAGATCGCCGCTGCGAGAGATGCCGCAGCCGCGGCTGCCAACAGCAGCACCACCCCTGCCAACCTTGCGCGCTCACCCCCTGTGCCACACTGCTGTAATTGTCCCTATCGCAGACGCTCCTGCGTGCTAAAGACGCGGAGATCGCTGCCGTGAGAGATGCCGCATCCGCGGCCGCCAACAGCAGCACCACCACGCAGGCCTTGCAGGCAGAGGTGGCTCAGCTGAAGCAGCTACTGGAGAGTGCGGGGGAGGCTGCGCAGCAGCAGCTGCACACGCAGCATGCGCAGCACCAGCAGGCACTGCAGTCTTTGGAGGCGGAGGTCTCTCAGGTATGTAGCCCTGCAGGGTGTCGAGCCCGTCCAGGGGATGGATGATCCTCGTTGCGTTGGTCTTCTCATCGCACTTTGGTAACACCAGAGCACCGCAAAGCACCATGGTTGCATATAAGTGTACTCAGACCTAAATTTGTCAAGCACCAGTCTTTGGAGGCGGAGGTCTCTCAGGTTAGCAGCCCTGGCTGTTGCTTTGTGTGAAGTCCTCCGTCCTCCGTAATGGGACTCTGATCCCTTTTTGGCGTCTTCTCTGCTCCGTTGGCATGGCCCGTATCTTGTTACATTGATCCTCCTGCCAAAGTCAGGACACACCTGACCACACCCTATCATGCACAGTCAAACCCGCGCGCCTGACAGCTCCTTCCGCATAAGGTGATGTTCTGACTCAGCAACGCCTCCCTGTAGCAATCCGCGCGCGTTGTTACAGCGTGTTTTGCACCCCCTCCATTGACAACACAAACAGCATCGTATGTTTGTTACTACGCCACGAACAACGTCACTGTTTGTGACCGTATCGCAGGCCAAGAGCTCTGCTGGGTACTACCAGCAGCTCGCGCAGGAGACGGCAACAGCCCCTTCCGCCTAGATTGGCGCTCTTTTTCGACCGCTTGTCAACCGCTCCTCAACTGCTTCTCCCACTCAATTCTGTGATCGCAGGCCAAGAGCTCTGCAGGGTACTACCAGCAGCTGGCACAGGAGACTGCAACAAGCCTCGACGAGGTGAAGCAGTCTCTCGCTGCTGCAGAAGACGCGCTGCATCAAGCTCGCGAGGAGCTGAAATCCGCGACAGCGGCCCAGCGAGCGCGCCAGCGGGGGCAGCTGTCAGTCCTACGAGAGGATGAGGTTGCAGCTGGGGGCGGGGCGGCGGGAGTGGGATCTGCTGCTGCTGCGGAGACAGCGGCGCTGCAGCAACAGAAGCAGCAGCTGGCGCAGCAAGTGGAACAGCTGCAGCTCAAGCTGGCACAAGTTCAGGTGGGAGGGCCCGGGGAGTATACCCCCAAAAGGCAGCGATGTAAACAGAATTACGCAATTAGTTTCATTCATGGTAACTACTCAGAGTAGAGAGAGTGATAGCACAGAAGCAGCATTATGCAGCGGCAGTTTCAACTTCCCTTCCAACCTGGCTGGCCGAGGGCTGTGCCGACCGATGCCAAGTGCATGGCTGCAGGAGGGCCGTCGATCACTCAAGGCAATCCCCAGCCGCTATGTTGGATGCTGTTCCAGGCCTTGGTTGGTCTGTCAGCATTAGCTGACCGAGGGCTGTGCTGACCGATTCATATATGCATAGCCGCTGGTCACGCAATCGACCACTGAGGCTATGTTCCATGCTGTTTGAGGCATGCTTTGTGGCAATTCCGGACATTTTGCCCTGTGCTTTGCTATGCTATGCTGTGCTGAGCAATGCTGTGCTGTCCGAATCTGCAGGAGGAACACCGTTCTCTCAAGGCCACTTCTGAAGCCATGCTAGAAGCCAAAGACAGCGAGCTTCTTGCGGCACTGCGCAAGACAGCCCTGCTCACAGAAGAGCTCGGCCAGCTACGCCAGCAGCAGCAGCAGCACGCGCGGCAGCCGTCGCTGTCGGCGGCAGCCGCCGCCCATCAGCAGCAGCAGCAAGCGCAGGGGCGTATCAGCAGCAGCAGCGCGGTTGATGCGGGTGGCAGCCTGGGGGGCGAGGTGTTTGGGGTGGTGGCGGGAGGGGATGATGGCAGCAGCTTGCCTAGCAGACATGACGGGAGTGGGCCAATGACAGCTGCTGCCTACTGCAGCCAGCAACTGCTGACAGGCTACACTGCTTCTGAACCAGGTGAGAGAGGTGCAAGCGTTTCGTGATGCATATGGGATGGGGATTGGGGAGGGGGTGTTTGGAATGGAGGGGATTGGACTTCGGGGGGGGGGGGGGGGGGGGGGTGCTGTTGCTCTCGCTCGCTGCGATAAGGGACATCAGCATGGCAATCTTTGTACGAGGGCGGTGCAGGGCAAGCATGTAGAGATGGACAGCAGGGCCCTAGCCAGCGCAGGACACGCCCCGCGAGAGCCTCTGGCAAGGGCATCAGCTGAGCTGGAACGTGTAAATTTTAGTGGTTTCCTCTTGCGTTGCGGTCATTGTCAGCATCCCTCACCTAGTTGAGTTGCTGCATGGAGTAACTCCATATTGCAAGGTGAGCACAAGGGCCTTTTAGAACAAAACTTGACCTTGTGCCAGGTTCTGCTTGTGCGGAAATTCGTCCGTCTTGGCGTTCAGCCCTGTTGCCAATATCCTGCTCTGTTTCACAACTTTTGCCAACCCTTTCCTGCTGCTTACAGATATCTTGGAAAGCATCTTCGCAACCCCATCCACCGAGCCTCCCGCCACAGCCTACAGCCAGCCCGCCATGCACGACAGCAGCAGCCACAGCGGCCAGGCATTCACCCACAGCGCCTCTCTGCCGGCCCTGGGCAGTGGCTTCAGCAGCAGCCAGCAGCAGGAGCTGCTCGAACGGCTGAGGAGTGCGGGGGGTCTGCTGCCGGATGGGGTGGAGTCGCTGGTCAGTTTGGCGGCTAAGCAGGCAGCAAAGGAGGAAGAGCTTGCTAGCCTGCGCACACAGGTAAGAGGGGCACGGCGTGTGCATGCTGGTGAAGTTTGACTGCTGTCGGGTTACGTAAGGACGATTTCAGCGGAAGAGCAGCGGGGGCCCGGGGGGGGGGGGGGGGATGTATGGCGTTGCTGAGGCATGCACCCGCCCACCTGCACACTGTGCACACACTGACATACAGCCACACCCAAGCCCACCTCTGCACCCTCCTGCCCAGACTCCAAATCACTCAGTGTAGTGTTGCTGCCAGGGGGCTCAGACCTGCCAGGTTTTAGGGTTTAGTGAAGTGGGAGCTGGCGCTGCAGGGTCATAGTGGACAGACCCTGAGAAAGGAAACCTACACAATCACACTCTCTCACACATGTCATCTTTTTGCACTACCCTTGTCCTTCCCCACTCCATCCTCACTTCAGATCACTGTGCTGAAGGCTGAGGGTCTCAGACCTTCAGACAGAGAAGGAGCTGACAGTGCGTGATGAGATGCAGCAAGTGACATGAGACACCCAAACCACACACAAACCAACTCACCACACAAACCAACTCAAAACACAACTCGGATTTTACACACTTCTTTCCTTGCCCTGTTTTCCTCACTCTTTCCGCTCACTCCAGATCACTGTGCTGGAGGCTGAGGTGTCAGACCTTGAGAAGGAGTTGACACTGCGTGATGAGATGCAGCAGTGACATGAGACACCCAACCACACACAAACCAACTCACCACACAAACAAACTAAAGCACAACACTGCTTTCCTTGCACCGCTGCTCTCTCTCTTCCCGCTCACTCCAGATCACTGTGCTGGAGGCTGAGGTCTCAGACCTTGAGAAGGAGTTGACACTGCGTGATGAGATGGAGGCAGCACTCAAGGAGACACTCAATTCGACACTAAAACACTCATACACCTGAGAAACCCATGCATCACTTTCCGCTCCCACTGACACTGCGTGATGAGATGGAGGCAGCGCAGAAGGAGACACCCCCAACCCGACAATAAATCACTCATACATCTGATTACAAACATGCATCACCTCCCTCTCCCAACCTGTGCCCCCTCCAGATCACTTTGCTGGAGGCAGAGGTTTCAAACCTCAAAAAGGAGCTGACCCTTTGATAGCGCTCACGGGAGACACCCAACCATACACAACTCAAACCACACACAACCAAAACATCACACACGTCTTCCCTTGCACTGCTTTCCTCACTCTTCCCGCTCACTCCAGATCACTGTGCTGGAGGCTGAGGTTTCTGACCTTGAGAAGGAGCTCACACTGCGTGATGAGATGGAGGCAGCACTCAAGGAGACACTGCGTGAGCTGGAGAGGGCAGCAGCACGGCAGCAGACAGCAGGCCACCAGGTGAGACCTAGCTGGGTATCATGCAGAGATTGGGGGTTTTGAAACCACACCCCTAGCTCCTGCTACCGAGCAAGATATCCCTGCTATGAAAGAGAAGAGGACGGGGGCTTAGTCTCATGGGCTTGAGAGGTCAACAGCCCGCACCAAACAGCGGGTCACCAGGTGAAACCCAGCTTGCCACAATGCCAAGGTGTTGGTCTGACGCCACAATTGTAGCTCCCGCCACCAAGCAATGTGACCCTGCTATGGAAGAGAAGGAAGGCTTAGTCTCATGGGCTGCAGAGGGCAGCAGCCCGGCAGCAGACATCAGGTCACCGCGTGCGATCTTGTAAGCTTGGGTAGGCAAGCTCCACGCATCATGCCGCTGCTGCTGCATGGACATCGCTCTGTGAACCTGAACCCGAAACCATGTGCCATGCCGTGTGGTGTGCTGCTTGCTGGCATCTGATGACGCTGCATGTTGTGCTATGCTGTGCTGTGCTGTTTGGCACGTTGCTGTGCTGTGCTGTTTGGCACGTTGCTGTGCTGTGCTGTGCTGTGCTGTGCAGACATACATGGAGTACCTCAAGAACCTTATCATGCAGTTGTACACCACTGCCGTTTAGCCTGATTAGTGCATTGCTGGCATCTGTTGACACCGCATGCTGTTCTGTGCTGTGCTGTGCAGACGGACATGGAGTACCTCAAGAACCTTATCATGCAGCTGTACACCACTGCCGTTTAGCCTGATTAGTGCATTGCTGGCATCTGTTGACACCGCATGCTGTTCTGTGCTGTGCTGTGCAGACGGACATGGAGTACCTCAAGAACCTTATCATGCAGCTGTACACCACTGGGGAGGCAGAGGCCCTGCTGCCTGTCTTCACCCGCCTGCTGTCACTCGGACCCGAGGACGTCAAACGTTGCAGACAGGTGTGTGGGCAGAGTGGATGTGTGTTGACTTATGGCTCGCATTTGTGTTTGACACATTACTTGCAACCAGCCATCGCATCTTGCGTCAGCATAGTGAGTGCATGCAGATACACATTACAACATGTCTGCAAGGATAGGCAGACAAGGATGCTGGTACAGCAAGTTAGGGCGGAGTGTGTGTGGAGCGGAGTGTGGCATAGAGTTGCGTGTGTCAATAAAGGGAGTGTATGAGCGGGTCACCTTGTGTGTGCGGGGTGGTTCTGGTGGGAAGGGGGGGCCTCTGTTGAGCACATCGCCTCTGTCTGTGCTCCAGTGCCCAAGTCAATGACATGCTGTCTTGTGCTATTTTGTGCTGCTGTCTTGCGCTGTGTTGACAGCACCAAACAAGGGGCAGGGGGTCAGCATGGGCTGTGCTGTTCCTCGGCCACCATCCGTTCTGTCGCAAGCCTCATAGTTTATCGACTCGTGCTGCACTGTGCTGTGATGTGCTGTGCCGTGCTGCCTCTCTCAGGGTCTCGAGCAGCTGGCGTCAGGCACTGTGCCGCTACCGGGAGCTGCAGCAGCAGTCGACTCTGCCAGCAGCATGTTCAGTGGGTGGGGCTCCTGGCTAGGCATGTCAGCCGGGGGCCCTGCAGCACCAGCAGCAGCCGACGCTGCAAGCGGCAGCCCGCTTGCTCGCAAGGGCAGCAGCATGAGCAACGTCAGCAGTCACAGCAAGCTGGGGGTGTAGGTGTCTTGTGAGATAGGCACATACCTTGTGTATGTTTGGCATTTGTCGGGCATACAGCTGCTTTCTGGAGCCGAAGCAGCAAAATTTTCAGTGGGTGGGGCTCCTGGCTAGGCATGTCAGCCGGGACCCCTACAGCAGCTGCCGAAGATGCACCCGGTAGCCTGCTTGCGCGTAAAGGCAGCAGCATGAGCAACGTCAGCAGTCACAGCAAGCTGGGGGTGCAGGTGTCAGTGTGACAGGTATCATAGTGCATGTTTGCCGTCGGCTTGGTGGTGTGGGTGTGAGATTAGGTAGTGATGGGCTTGGCGCAGGTGTCTGGCAGGTGCGAAGAGTGGCTAATGCCACAGCCTCAGCAAGTATGGAGTGATCCCCATGTTGCCCTTCTGCCTCAATGTTGAGGTTATGATCAGCCTTGCAGTTGTGGACCATGTTGTGCTCTATGGCGGGGTGCGGCTGGTTCACTGAGTAGTACAACCTACCAGGCTCTACAGTGCAGTACAGGAACTTGGGGACAGACTCCTCTGCACTAGCCAGTGAGCCAAGGGCTGACAAGGCTCTTTCACTTGTCATACAGGCAGGGCCGGCAGCAAGTGATCCTTACGGTCTATCTGGGTGTGTGATTTGTGACTGCGCTGTTGGCCTGGTCGGTGTGTGGTGATGCGCACGGTCATGTGTGTGCTGTACTGGCAATGTAAGCATGTGGTGCTGAGTTGTAGTAAGGTTGCAGAGGCTGAAGCTGCCGTGTCTGTCAACGAAAAGACGTGGTTAGTGATGCATGTGCATGTGCAGCTGAAGCTAGACGAGCTTTGGGGCCCACAAAACCCTTGGCTCGCTGTGACATGAAGGTGTCTGGCCAGTTGCTGCCCTTCTGCTGATGTGGTGCTCAGTGTTTGCTGAGCACCACTGTAACTGGCAGCCTTCAAAGGACAAACACAAGACTGACATGGTGTGAGAGCACTGTGTTACATTCATGTCGCACCTCAAGCTACGAACCTCAGAGACCCGATGTCGGCCATTCGTTGACCTTTCACTGCTAAACAAACATTAGACCAACAACACACGACAGTTTCAACAAACATGACATACAGCAGTCAGGTAGTACAGGTGGTACATGTTGTACACTAGTCAACCAAGTGCCTGAAACCATGCCTTCTGGCTTGACACTGCATGTGTGCATGCCTGACTGACTGACACACCCAATCTGCTTGCACATTGGCATCACAATGGACAGCAGCCAACACCACAGCCAACAGCCAGGCCACTCAGAAGGGACCAGCTCCACTTGCAGGTCGCCTATCAACAGCAATGCATGCAAAGCATGACCAAATGAGCCCACACGGCCCCCGCACCACCACTGCTGTGATGCTGTCTGTATGCAGACATCACCCGGGGCGGGGCAGCAAGTCTCTTGAGCAGCATGAACACCCTACCCTCGTGCATATATGCTCTGCCGGTGCACTGCGATGGCAGTACACCTGGATGGTATGGCAACAGCCATTGGCAGCCCTCAATGGCAGATGCCCTCACGGCAGCAGAACCTACTCTTTGCCCTCATGCCTTGCATAAACTCTGCTACTGCATGTAGCAGCCAACGGCTACACGATTGCCGGGCATTGCATTTGCCAACCCCTAATACAAATGCCAGCCGACTGCAGCACGGCCGCTGGCTGCATTGCAGCTGCCATGACAGCTGCTGCAAGTACAGCGCCTGTCGCGCTGTTGCTGCTTCAGAGGTCACCAAGGGCGGCACTGCCAACTGCTGCAGGTGCAGGTTTGCGAAGGAAATCACCACCGAGCTGCTGGTCACAATGGACAGCAGACACCCTAACATCACCTGCACCTGCACCCTGACACCTTGCGAAGCCAACACTGCGCACCTGCGTGCATGTGCTGGCCCCTCCGCCTGGGCAGCTGCCGGGCATCGCAGCTGCAACCACGGCTGCCGCGCTGTTGCTACTACGAATGGCTGCTGCTTGCGCAGCTGCAACCGCTACACGTGCAGGTCTGTCAAGAAACACCACCGGCCTGCTGGTCACGGTGGACAGCAGGCACCCTGACGGCAGCAGCGCCTGCATCTGCACCCTTACACCAATACTGCGTGCCTGCATAAGCATGTGCTAGCCAACAGGCATCGCACCTGCAACCATTGCCGTTGCGGCGCCTGCCGCTCTGTTGCTACTACTGCTTCACCGCCACAAGGTGCAGGTGCACGTTCGCAGAGCACCATCAAATTAGTGGTTGTGAGGTCAAGCCGCCCATGGCTGCGTTTGCAGCAGCACCCAGACTGTCGTACTGCTCAAGGGTCCCTTGAGAACTGCAGTCACACACAGCAGCTAGCTAGTTTGGAGCGAACGCAAGCCGCAACCTGCCGCTCTTGCTGCTGCTGCCGCTCTTGCTGGTGCTGCTCTGTAGCAGCTGCTGCACGTCTGCGACTCCCAGCCTGTTGCTGCAGCTGCTGCTGTACTCTGAGAATGACAGCGCTGCTTTGCTGCTTTGGTAGCGAGTCACCTTCAAGCTGTCTAACAGCTCGTCGGTCGGATGCCCAGCATAACCTGCGACAAGAGTACAGGACAGTACAGGCACTCACACATGCTAGCTACACATGCATCCTCAATGCCTAACACACTGCAATACAGGCAGTCAGGTCAGGGCCCAGCATAACCTGCGACATGCAGTACAGGACAGTACAGGCCCTCAGAGAGCGAAAGAGAGAGATGATGCGGAGTGCTAGGCACGCCGCGTTGGTTAAGGAGAAAACGTGTCCACCGTTCCCCCAGTACAGGCCCTCACACACTGCAATACAGGCAGTAAGGTCATACGGCATCTTATTCACCTGCTTTGCACTGACCCTGCCCCCCCCCCCCCCCCCCAAAGAGGCACACATCCAGGTGAATCATGTCTTCATCATTCGGGTTTCAAGGCCCTATTCAGGCTTTCAAGGCCCTATTCCCTGCCCTATTCAATGAATACTGTGCCATCCGGCACTGTTACGGTACATCCCAATTGTCCTGCTGGGTGACAGGTCTGGTTGCAAATCACTGGGCCCTCTTCATCAACAGGCACACATACATCACTACTTTGACTGTCCAAGTTGAGCAGAACGTGCTCTATACACCCTGCAACATGTGTGTCAACAACACCTTGATATCACGAAGACACTCCCCACTAGTAGAGACACCAGAAGATATCAAGAAACCCACCTGCTTTCCGCACCAGCGACTCTATGCACTGCCGCTGCGACCAACCCTGATCCCCTGCCACCTCTGGCAGGAAAGTGGCAGTGCGCTTGCACTGCAGCGACGGATCTGTGAACTCTATGATGAGCCCGTGAGAGCCTATCTGCCAGTCCTGCCAGCTGTCAGCACGTTCAAAACTGCACAGCAGCGAGACTGAGCAGCTGAGGTGTGCAACCTCTTTCAGCTGCACTGGGGAGAAGCGGGAGTCACGAAGGGCACTGCAGGAAGGACAACGAAGGGTTAGTGGCGGAGCAGGGAAGACATAGCAGCAGCAGGGTTCGGGCAGTGGCAGAGTGGCAGCTTCTGCTGCAACCCGTGCTGGTGGTGCTGGAGTTCATATGCATCAGCTGACAAGTACTCGTGAACGTCTTTGGCACTGCTGCAATACTGTTGGTGACGGATGACGGTGTTGAAGCAGCAACAGCACCACCCAGTGCAGACTCAGCACATGCTTACCTTGTCAGCGCATAGTCTTTCAGCGCTGTGTGCAGCTGGCGCGGCTCCAGTGTGCCTATGCAGCCACGTAACTGACCAGGCTTGCCCCACGAGCCTGCTTTGGTCCAAGTAACGAAGAGTGGGCTGCACATGTTGCAAGTGATGCTGCTGTCAGCAGCTGAATGGGCCAGGGTGGTCGCACGTTCTGCTGTCATACCTGCTCACGTAGCACCGCGTGGAACAATTCGATACCTACCAGTTGCCGTCTTCGAAGTCAGGAGGGGGCTCTTCCAGCCCAGTCAGATGGGCAATCAGCACATCAAATGCATAGCTGCAATGTTTGTGATCAGCCTGTCGCCTGGACGTGCCCTTGATGCAGGTCATTGTATGTTTTAAGTTCAGCACAAAATACTCAGCAGCCGAAGCAAGTGCAGAGGAGGGCAGTGCTGTGAAACACACACTGCTGATGGTGGAAAGCCACAAACCGACACACCCTCCCTGCCAGACAGCCTGAAACTTCTTGAATCAGCTGGGATGGTTTGTGCATAAAGATACCATCGCGTTGGTGTTATTAACCCTTGAAGGTGGGTCTTGTCCAATTTTGTTTGACCTTGACTTGAGTGATGCACAGCGGTCAGAATAAATGAAGCTGGTGCAAGCAGGATTGATTTCATTTCAGGCGCACAGAGTTTGCAGCCTGTGTGGCCAAACAGCCTGTTGGGCTCAGCTGGACGCTGCCCCCCCCCCCCCCCCCCCTCGGGGCCTGCTCGAGGGTTGCCTCATGCAATTGTGTCCAAGCTGGTGCTGAAAAGTGACTGAAATTATGCACACCCCACAACCTCCCACCACTCTTGAGCTGCTGCTTGTGTTCTCTGTTACCTGCTGTGACATGCTCTGTGTGCGGCTCAACATGCGTACCAGGCTTGTGGGTGATGCTGTAGCTTCAAAAAATGACGAATTGGTGTGATTGATGACATAGAATCATTAAGCAGCAGCAGTGCGGTGCAGTGACCTGCATGTGCCCAAATGCAAGTACACTTCTCAGTGAGCGCACAACCAGCCTGCCGCACACCCAGGGGGGGGGGTCAAGCCGGTAGCAGGATGCTGCTGCTGCTACCCAGCACCCCAAGGGGGAAATTGTACCGGGCATTGCCTCCACAGACACAAAAAACCCCAACTGCGCCCCTCTAAACCCTCTTCCTGCCTGGCCCATCCCCAGTGCCAGTGCATCCCCAGTGCCAGAAGACAGCGCGTAGCTTGTATTTGTTTTTCGATGGCCGTAGCTTGTACGCCTGCGAGCCTTTGATTTGGACGCTGTTACACAGCTGCACACTCCCACCACAACACCCTTACTCCCTAAACCAAAGGCCCTCCCATACACACAACCCCAATGCAAACCCTGCTTAGGCATACACCTGTGTGGCAGCGCTGGCCACAATACATGCTGCCGCTGCTACTGCCACTGCTGCTGTAGGGCGGTACAAGCACACCCATCGTTGCTGTGGCAGTGCCCCACAGATCGCATGGCTCGCCTGTGGGACACAGTACCCCTGTGCTGCATGCATCTCTGCACCCACACACCCGAGCCTCTTGCAGCAAACTGCACGACCGCACTGGCGCCAGTCACTGCAGCTGCGGGCTGGTTCTGTTGAATGCTGACACTGCAGCTACTGTACTGCTGCAGCGACAGCACAGTGCCAAACATGCCCAACTAGGCAGCCTATATGTCCCCAAAAGCACGCCAGGGCTCAACAGGCACAGACATGATTCGATGTAAGAGTCCTACAAGTTGCCGAAGCCTGCTGCGACCTTGACCTCCCTGCGCAACTGCCTGCTCTGCTTGCGGGTGATGCCGTCTGCCATCTCCCGCTCCCGCAGGACGGTCTCCAGCTGCGCGATTTGCCGCCGCACGTCCTTGAACTGATGAGACTGAACCTGCACTGCCTCTGGGTTGGCCTCCTGCAAAACAGGACAGCAGACAGTCACACGGTAAGACACAAGGATCAGCATTGTGACGTGAAAGACGAAACCTGATGAACCCCAAGAATAGCAGACGAAGCATCACGGGGCATGGCTTGCTTGTGTAAATGTCCAGTTGCTGCTGCTGCTGCTGCCACTGCTGCTGCTGGTGGGGGTGCTGCTGTTGTGGGTGCCCTTGACGAAGGTGTCCTACCTCTCCTGGGTTCATCATATTTCCACGAGTCTTCTGCATGTATTGGAGCCTGAGCTTCTCTTTCTTCAGCTCGTCAACTTTCTGCAGAATCTCTCCATTGTCCAGGCCCCTGAAGTCTGCTGCCTTGCTGGGCCGGGCTGACACTACCACGCTGGCACCACGTACAGTGGTCCTGCTGACTGTTGCAGCCTGGAATGGGGCACGTGTGCTCAGCATTTTGTGGCCGACCTACGAGAGCCACTCCTCTGCTGCTGATGCGACAAGCGAACGTACAGTGGCGCACACAGACTATAGGAGTGCAACGAACGTAATTGAATTGCCAGTGGCACGTTTGGTTGCGAACATTGTGCACCAGCAGAACCCCACCAGCATTCGAACTTTTCATAGCCTTCAGGCCCCCTCATGTCGAGAAACCATGCCAAGTCTGTACACCAGTTTCATTCGGTGCGTTTGCGTCTCCTTCTGCTGATCATCGCTGCTCTGCTGACGCAGCACCTCCACAACGTTGTTTTTTCGCGCTTCTACAGCTCTAGGCTCTTGTGTCAACGGTGAAAAGGCTAACTCATTGACCTACGTACACGCATAACCTTTCACCCCGATCCAAGCGTCCTCGTTTGGTGTCCCTTGGTCAGCATGATGCAGCAGCTCAACACCAGGCCTTCTCTGCTCAACCGCAGGCATCACGGTAGGTATGGTTGTGTTCACGTTAGTCCATCTCATCAACTGCCGTTACGCCAGGCACGCTGACAGCCATGGGGTGCTTCCTTGCACACACACAGGAGCTGCAGCATGCCAGCAGCTTGCACCCCACCGTGCACCTGCAGCGCGGCATGTGCAGCAGCGCCTCCCTTGCGCTCTGATACAGCAGCAGCAGCCCCACCAGCAACCCAGCAGGCAGACGTGTGTACATGCGGCACTGGCTGGCTCACAGCTACCTGACGAGGGTCACCATCATGATGACAAGGTGTGTGAGCGTGATCTCCACAGCTTGCATGAATGTCTGAGATGGTGCCGGCAGGTCGACTGCACAATGTGTAGCTTGACAGGTAGCAGGCATGGATTGGTGCAAGTTGATAAGCCAGGATTGGTTGACTGTCACAGCCTGGCAGATGCGTTGCTGAGGCTGGGAGTCAAGGAAGCCTTGTTGCAGGCGATCTGAGCAGTCAACGTCGCATACATGCTTCAACATCGCAACATCAACCAACCCTGCCTGGGTAGCCCAGCCCTTCATGGCTTGTTGCCCTTTGCCAACACCTCAGCACCGATCCAGTACCGGTCGATAAGGGGAATATTACACTGGTTAGGCCAAAATAGCGGACTTTCTGGAAACAACTCCAAACCTTAATCTGACGTTATAGTATGAAAGATTAACATAAAAAAATGTCCTAATCGGTTTTTACTTGCCCTGGAACCGCTTCCATTTGACTAATCTGTGCATGTTACTGTCCAATGGGCTTAACCCAGAAATGAAAGTCTGGCTAAGGGGGGCACCTTGATCGATTGTCTGATTAGCCCTTTTTCATACTTACAAACATGTTTGACGTCTAATCTATGCCTAATCTGCCCCAAAAAGGTGAGTAATCGGCCTCAGGTGACA
The DNA here is from genome assembly GCA_007449985.2 of Desmodesmus armatus. Classification (NCBI taxonomy): domain Eukaryota; kingdom Viridiplantae; phylum Chlorophyta; class Chlorophyceae; order Sphaeropleales; family Scenedesmaceae; genus Desmodesmus; species Desmodesmus armatus. The sequence goes on from VIIQ02000559.1 coordinate 780,079, forward strand.
TGGGCTGTTCATCGATCGGTAGCAGAACGCGCCATATGTTGGCCTGATAGGGCCTGGTGCATGTCAAACTTTTATGTTGATTAAACGAAACGTATCAAAACGATTTACCATGGTCAGCGCGCGGTGTACGAGTACCCAGACACTAATCGATCACAGATCAGTTGTGGTGCTCAGTTGGGCAGTGGCGAGGGACCCTGGGGCATATAAGAGGTGATTAGGCGTTTATTTGATGCACTGATATCGAATATCTCACCGGATTAATGATTAGAGCTGTATGCAGGGAAATGACTAGATGCTAATCTAAGAGGCTAACCAGTGTAATACTCCTCTAAGGTGTCTGCTTTCTAAATCGGCGGTCCAGGAAGCATCCTTCTGTGTGTTTGTTGTTCCTCCTCGTGCAGGACAAGGTGACCTCATACCTGAAGCTGGCGCGCATACACAACATGGTGCCCAGCATGCTGCTGGTGGTAGTGGGCGCATGGGTGAGACACGCCTGCGGTTTTCAGTCAACGCTGGATGCGCTACGTGCATCTACAGCCTAGCCAACTTGCATGTTACATGTCGTGTTTGTGGGTACAGCCTACACAGCCTTGCATGCAACATGGTGCCCAGCATGCTGCTGGTGGTAGTGGGCGCGTGGGTGAGACACTCCTGCTGTTTCCAGCCACCGTTGCATGTGCTACGTGCATCTACAGCCTAGCCAACTTGCATGTTACATGTCGTGTTTGTGGGTACAGCCTACACAGCCTTGCATGCAACATGGTGCCCAGCATGCTGCTGGTGGTAGTGGGCGCATGGGTGAGACAACCACTCCGTTTTCAGTATCAGTTGCATGCATTGCGTGCATGCACAGCCTATACAGCTTGAATATGGTGTCGCATGTAACATGGCGTGTTTGCTGCAGGTGTAAAGTGGCGCCCAGCATGCTGTCGGTGTTGGTGGGCGAGACCGGCGGTCGGCAGTCCAGCGCACTCCCACACATACTCACTTGCTACCTGTTGGTGTCGTTTCCCGCCATTTGTTCCGTGTCTGCGCTGCAGGCAGGTGCAGGGCACAGCCTTCAAACATGCCAGCACACTCCCACACATACTCACCTGCTGCCTGTTGACGGTATTTCCCGCCATTTGTTCCTTGCCTGCGACGCAGGCGGGTGCAGACCACAGCCTTTCAACATGCCAGCGCACTCCCACACATACTCACCTGCTACCTGTTGACGGTGTTTCCCGCCTTTTTTTCCTGCATGCGCTGCAGGCGGGTGCAGGGCACAGCCTGTCTGGAGTCCAGCGCTGGAGTGTGTGGTTCATGAGTCTGATCAGCGCCGGCATTGCTGTGGCGTCAGTGGTGGTCAACGATTACTTCGACCTGAAATTGGATGCAACAAATGCACCAAACAAGCCTTTGCCCTCAGGTATGGTGCATGCGTCTTTGTTTTTTCACCTTGGGTGCTTGGGTGCTGTCCCCGAAAAGTGTCATTATTGTGTACTGTGCTGGATCGTACTTCCACTGTGTCTGGCAGCAGCAGTGACCCAAAAAAGGGGGCGGGGGCTCCATCACAGACCAATGCAGGCACAATCTCGATACCTGGCAAAGCCGGACAATTTATGCTTGCTGTTCTGCCGGTGCCCCCCCGCAGGTGCCATCGCACCAGATGCTGCCCTGTTGTTGTCCTCAGTGCTCTATTGCGGCTGCGTGCGTAGATCATGTACTGTGGGACCACAACTGCTGCACCCACCCATGTGCTTGCTGTCTTGCTGGTGTGACCCTGTGTGGTGTGCAGGCGCCATCGCACCAGATGCCGCCCTGCTGCTGTCGTCGGTGCTCTACTGCGGCTGCCTCATCGTGGCCTGTCTCATGGAGCCCTCTGGTCTGCGCAGCATCGTGGCGTTCTCAGCAGCAGCAACGCTGCTCTACACGCCCCTGTTCAAGAAGCTGACAGCAGTGAAGAATGCAACAGTTGCAACCGTGATTGCGCTGGCGCCGATTGCAGGAGCACTTGCTGCTGGGGCGGTGAGTGTACATGCACTGGCTCGTTTTGTGTTTCTTGGCGCTAGTGTGGACATGCACTGTCTCATTGCTTGTTTCTTGGCGCTTGTGTCACACTTGGCGCTTGTGTCACGCTGTGGGGTCGTCCGGCTTGCAGCTGGGGCTGCCAGTGGACATGCACCTGTCACCTCATGTTTCTTGGCACTTGTGTTTTTCTTTTGCTTTGTGGCTTGTGAGTCACACGTTGTGCAGTGGCGTCCATGAACCGCTCATCATACATTCTCACCCTCTAAAGATGTATACCTACATATATGTTCTGTGTGTGCTGCTCTGTTTGTGCTGTCATGATATGCTGTGCTGTCATGCTGCTCGCCCAGGGTGATGCTGGCCTTCTCCGCTTGGTCCCAGCAACCTTGTCCATCACACTCCCATCTGCTGACTGTGCTGTTCTTTGCTGTGCTGTGCTGTGCTGTGCTGTCTGCTGCCCAATCATGGTACACACTCCGTATCCCTAGGGTGATGCTGGCCTGCTGCGTCTGGCCCCGGCAACCCTATTCGCGTTCAGCGGAGTGATGTTCCGGGAGATCCTCATGGACATGAACGACCTGGAGGGCGACCGCAGCAGCGGCGTGTGGACGCTCCCCGTCTTGCTCGGCAAGCCTGCTGCGCTGTGCTGCGCTCTGTTCTTCATGCTTGCCGGCTGTGCTGGCGCCCTGCTGCGGCTCCTGCTGAACCCAGGGTTTAGTTTTGCCGCCCATGGTTTAGACGGCAGCACTGCACTAGGGTCTAGCCTCAGCAGCGGCGGTGGCTGGCCGCTGTTGCAGCAGGGGCTTATGAAGGCAGGGTTTGCTGTAAACCCTGCGTGGGTGAGTGCTGCGGTGGTTACGGCACCGGTGCTGGTGGTGCTGGCGGCTGGCTGGAACCTCGGAAAGCTCGCGCTGGGGGTGTGGCGCAGCGGGTTTGATGATGGGGTGGTGGGGGCAGCGGTGGATGAGTGTCTGAAGCCGGTGGGGTGGGGCATCATCTTGCTCGCTGCCCTGGGGTGAATTGTCATGGCGGATGTTCATAGGGCCAGGTGCAGGCTGGTGGCATTGCTGACACCGGAGTATCTTTGGTGCTGCGCATGTGCTGGCGGTGATGGTGGGTGCCTCGAAGCTCAGCAGCAGGTTCGATGAGGGGCGATGCAGATGTGCCGGGTTCGTGTGGTCTGTTTGGGTTCGTGTGGTCTCTGTTGGGGTGGTTGCTTGGATCAAGAGATGGGGATGTGTGGTGTGGCACCTGCAGATCTGCTACTGGGTACAACATCACATGACAAGTGGTTGGTTGTGGTAGCTGTTGCACGGTGCATGTGTGCTTGCTGCTGCACCTGGGTGTTTCTGCATGGGATGGCTTGTCGGCAGCAGGGTTTTTCTCCTTGGAGTTTTTGGCATAAGTGCATGCAGCAGAGTGGTATCTTGTGATCCGTTTTCCGGCTGCTGCTGACATGCAGAAGTGCGAGAGCATAGAAATGCCAATTGGGTCAATTTTCAGTGGAGACATTTGGGGCCATAATGTGGATGGAGTATTGGATCTGCTGTGGTCTTTGAGAACTCACCAGTAATGGTCTGTAAGGCCAGCATACCTGACAAGGGCATCAGGCGTGTGTGGTGAGCGTGGCGGGCGCCTTCTGTGTGGGCCGTTTGCCAGCTGCTTTGCACAGCCCTCGTAGGGGTGGTGGCGTGCAAGCACAGCAATCAGAGAGGCGAGGGCGCTGTAGCAGGCTGCACGGGTCAGGCTGTGCTGGGAGGCCCCCTGGCCTCAATTGCATCGAGCAGTTGCGCTTTGGGGGATGGTTGTGAGGCGTTTGGGGGATGGTTGTGAGGCTTCCATTGAAGGTGTGTGGCAAGCCCATTGGTTTTGTGCAGGTTAACCTCTTGCGCCAGTGTGGGGGATGACAGGATCGCATTCGCCCACAGCTGCTGCAACTTGCAGCACACAGGGATTTGGGGCCCAGCTTGCTGAGAAGCAATGACAGTTTTGTTCGCCAACATCACTGGCGAAGGTGTTTTTTGGGATCAGGAGGTCGGCAATATCGCCAGGACAGCAGTACACTTTGTGCAAGTCCAGGGATATGCATGCAGGGGCACATGCTGCATGCATATGTGCCTTGCTGGGGTCTGTTTCTCAACTTGCTGTTGGGTGCTGACTATTAGCAAGGAGGCTCCGGGATATGGCAAGCTTGGATCCCATTGTACCCGCTGCTGTCGCAGTGACACCTAAAACACATCATCATCACCGGCCGCTGTGAGGTGTTGGTCGTCTGTGGGCGTTGGACCCTGTTTGTTGTTTTGTGACACACTCTGATGGGGGAGTTGTGATGCAGTCAGCCATTCGTGTTTGCGGGGTGAGCTCTGCACCACGTTGCTTCTGGTGCTGTGGGGACGTTCGGCATGGTGTTGTGGGGGCTGCGGTGATGTGGTGATTGCTCGAGTGTACATGTACATTACACAACTGGTGGGGAGCAGCTGGGCAGGGCATTCTCTTCGCGCATGCCAGCTTGTTGCCAGGAGACAGCAGGAGATGCAAGCAGGGCTGTATTCTGCAGTGTTGGGTTTTGTGTACAACATGTTGCAGGGGTGTATCTGAGGTGACGTGCATGCTCATGATGCACCGTGCACCATTCAGCAATGTACTTTTTGCGTGATGTGATGTTGCTTTGAATGTGGTGATGTACTTTGCTTTGTGTGGTTTGTATAAGATTCACACAAAGCAGTTGGTGCATGAAAGGGCCGTGATGAGCAGGTCAGTGTGGCTGGCGGTGTGCTTGCGGCTTGTCTGGTCGAGCAACTGGAAGAGAGCCCTGAACACTACCGTGAACAGCGCAGACTAATTGATGTGGTGCAGTCATCTTGAGGTCAGAGTGGGCACTTGACCGGTTGTTGCTGTCAGATCCGGCTCCAAGATGCATTGCTACACATGTAACAGATGGAGGCTCGCCCATCCCCCCCCCCCCCCCCCCCCCCCACACACACACACAGTCTGCATGTATCCAAGTACTCCCTCTGTCGACACACTTGGGGGTCCCGGACCAGAGCTCTGGAGTATGTCTGGTGTCCAACACCCATATGCCTACATCTGCTTGGCCAGCAGGGCTCAACAATGATAGCGGCCATGGAAAGTCGCAACTATGGAGGAGAGATGTGGCAACACAGCACACAACTGAAAGCTGCGAGCTGCTATGGAATTTTGATGCAACATCCAGCCCAGCAGAAGGGCAGCAACTGGCCAGTCACCTTCATGTCACAGTGAGCCAAGGTTGGGGGGCCCCGAAGCTCGTCTAGGTTCAGCTGCACATGCATATGCATCAGTATCCACTTGTTTCCGTTGACAGACAAGGCAGCTCCAGCCTCTGCGATCTTACTACAACGGAAAGCTGCGAATTGTTCTCATTAGTCAGCCCTGCAAATAACACTGACTTCACTTGTGAGCAAATGATCATTATGCTTTCAAGAACCAAGAAGAAAGCCCGTACTGGCTCTCTTGTCCACTTGACACCGCCCACCTAGAAGTTGAGATCACACTGTGCTTGCATCGGATCGCAGTCGAAGCCGTTCAGACCAAGCTTTATACCGTTTTCTATCAAAGTGGAAGCACTGTTGCGTGACTGATCAACGTCCAAACGCTTTCCGCAACCTTCCAGCATAAGAGTTCCCTCCATCTGTACACTATCAGAGTGCAGCCAGGCTGCGACCACTGTACGCCCAGCAACAGTGCCATCAGGCTCACCTGACTGGTAAGGTTTTAGTTGAACTCAATGCAGCTGCTCCTACGCCAGCAGCAGCTAATCACACAGCCAAGCTGCTACTGCCTTCTGGAACTGCAACTGTGGTCAGCAGGCAGCTGTGGAACCTTACTCCTTTGAGCTTGCCCCTCAGCACAGCAGAAGCAAAGACATTTTGTTAGTTTCACTATCGTTAACACACCCCACATCACTAGATGCATCCAGACCTGCAGTTTTGCCGCCAGCCTTGCTGTTCTGCCCTAATCGCAAAGCTGCTTGACAAAGCCCGCCATCCTTGCATAACCTCTCCAAAAACCATTCTTCCACGTGCTTCAGGTTGATAATCTACAACAGCACCGCCCTAGCAGCACCCACAGACTCCAGCACAGGCCGCTGCGCGGCACCGTACAGCCGCAGCAGCAGCTGCTGCACCTTGTCCTGCAGCCATGGCAGCAGGGGGTGTCAAAGTGAATGCCGAGGTGCGAGATCTCACCCGCATCGAGCGCATCGGAGCACACTCACACATCAGAGGGCTCGGGCTCGATGATGCCTTGGAAGCAAGGGTGGTCTCGCAGGGCATGGTGGGGCAGACACGGGCACGCAAGGTAAGCAGATGCAGGCAGGGATGGCTAGGTATGGTGGGGTTTGAACACAGTGCAAGGGAACAATGGGATGCCGGCTGGTCTCATGCATCGGCAAAACAGAGAACCCAGGGTGGTATCTCAAGGCATGGTGGGGCAGACACGGGCACGCAAGGTAAGCAGATGGGGCCAGGGATGGTGAGGGGTTGGCAGGTTTTATGAGCATACAGTATCAAGGGGGGGGGGATGCTGCCAGCTGTCACATGCAATGGCACGGGAGGTGTTGTTAGGCATGGTTGCGCGGACACCAGCACGCTTAGGTACGCAGTTGGGGCAGGGACGGCAGGTTTTTGCCTACACTATCTCACTGAGCAATGCATGCAGGTCTAGCAGTGTGTTGGTTTTGTGTTTGAGCAGCGCATGCAGGGCCAGCAGGACCGTTGGTCTGTAATCAGTAGTTGTGGCTGGACATGCGGCGGGTCGCCTACATGCACCAGCAAAACCAGGACATCAGGGTGCTTTGCAAGGCATGGTGGGGCAGACACTGCCACACAAGGCAAGCAGATGCAGGCAGGGATGGCAGGGGTGCTGGCGAGCACTGTGTCTTGGCAGGTGCAGGCAGGGCCATCAGTGTCTTGCTGGTGTACCGCAGTAGGGCAGGCAGGGACGGCAGGAGTCCTGCCGCAGGACACTCACTTTCTGGGTACCCCAGGAGGCGAGAAAATGCTGCGGGCCAGCCACATGCACCGGCTCAACAGGGCAGCAAGGGTGGCTTTGCAGGTCGCGGTGGGACAGACACTGCTGCCAGGACTGTTGTTTGCTGGGATACGGAGGGGATGTGGGATATCAGCACACTGGCATGTCACTGGCTTCGCTGTCGTTTGTTATGCCTGGCCCCCCGCTCGCCCATCAAACTCCCCGCATGCCCGTCTGTCCCGCCCACATGCTGCTGCTGCAGGCAGCTGGTGTCATCCTCAACATGATCAAGGAGGGCAAGATTGCAGGACGTGCAGTGCTGCTGGCGGGACAGCCAGGAACAGGTGCGGCAATCATACAACAGCAGAGGTTGCGGGTGTGCTGTGGGGGGGGGGGGGTACCAGGTTGCAGGACACACAGTGTTGCGTGCAGGAGAGCGGGGCACAGGTGTGGCCGTTTCGAAAACTAGTGAGGCGGGGGTGTGCTGGGGCGAGGGGGTGTGTGCAAGGTTGCAGGACGCGCATGCTGCTGGCGGGACAGCCCGGCACAGGTGCGGCAGTTGAACAACAGCAGAAGGGGAAGGGTGTGCTGGGGTGGTGTGCTAGGGGCCAGGGGGTGCATGATGATCGCAGGACGTGCACTGCTGCGCGCAGGACAGCCCAGCACAGGTGCGGCCGCCACACAAACAGCAGAGGGGCAGGGTGTGCTGGGGGGGGGGTGCAATGTTTTAAGGCGCGCAGTGCTGCTTGAACGACAGCCGCGCACAGGTGGGGTGTTATATAAGCAGCAGATGTGTAGTGTGTGCTGGGGGGGGGGCAAGCTTGTAGTACGCACAGTGCTGCTTGCAGGACAGCGGGGCACAGGTGCCGCTATCACGCAAACAGCATAGGTGCAGGGTGTTGTGTTGTGTGTGTGTGTGTGTGTGTGTGTGGGGGGGGGGGTGAGGCGCAAGCTTGCAGCACATGCAGTGCTGCTTGCAGGACAGCGGGGCACAGGCGCAGCCGTTACAAACAGGGAGGGTGTGATGGGTGGTGTGATGGGAAGGGTGGGTGGGAGGAGGGGGGATTGCAGGGCGTGCAGTGCGGCGCACAGGACAGCAGGGCACAGGTGTCGCTGTTTCACAAGAGCAAAGCTGCAGGATGCGCTGGGGGGGGGGGGGAGCAGCACAGCAGGGAATGGCAGTAACATATCGCTTGATGTCAATACATGGCTGTTTGTATGGGTCATTCATGGGCCATACAACCCAAAGGAGGGGTGTTTTTGGGGCTTCCTGTGGTGTATGAGTGACCTCTGCTGCAGGAGTAACTGGTGTCCAGGTGGCGGGTACGGGTGTGCCCTATGTGTGTCGACAGAGGTAGTACTTGGATACATGCAAGCTCACTAAAGCTGTCCTACCAGATAGGCAAGCAACAGTGACGTAATCTCTCAGTACCAAACAGTGCGTCGGTGGCAGGTGGAGACGCTAGACACCATCAACCTGTGTGTTTTGGGGGGGGGGGGGGTGAGCTTGGTAGGACAAAATTGACATGCTAATACGCTACCGGCCTGGCCTAGTTTCCTGCAGGAAACTGCACATCTATGTGGACAGTGCCCATTGCTCACAGTACAAAGTCATGGTGGAAGTTGAAGTATGCTCTAACTTCCACCATGACTTTGTGATGCTATCGGTGGGCACTGTTGCGCAGATGTGCAGTTTGAGAGGGAAACTGCAGCGCTGCCAAACGCTTGTTATGCCTGCTTGTGGCAATTGCTGATGGGCTGCTGATGGATACTTCTGCGTTGCTGTTGCTTTTTCTTTCCCCCCAATTGTTCAGGCAAGAATGCTATTGCCATGGGCATGGCCAAGGCACTTGGTGAGGAGACACCCTTCGCCATGATGGCCGCCAGTGAGATCTTCAGTCTGGAGATGAGCAAGACAGAGGCGCTCACACAGGTGAGCAGCAGTAGTGCTTTTTCGAGGTGGTGTCGACGGTGATTGCTTGAACACCTGTCTTCCGCTTCTCCTGTTCCACTGGATTCCAATGATTCCAAACACATATGCGATAGTGCGGATTTGGTGGCATTGTTGGTGGCGGCTACAGCGGCTGTGGAGGTGCTGTGTGTGTGTGTGGGGGGGGGGGTCGGTTAGGAGATGAGCAAGACAGAGGCACTCACGCAGGTGAGCAGCAGGGCACCCGGGGGGGGGGGGTAAGTGGTGGTGTTGGTGTGCTGTTTCT